>OX387611.1:5300000-6500000 GCA_947568835.1 Protonemura montana | reverse complement strand
TGAAAATTTCATTCAAATCGGTCCAGTCATTTTCTCAGTAGCTTCCAATTTCTCCCCAGCATAGGTAAATTAAGTCTCTACTTCGCTTGCTACAAGAGTTTAAAAATCATAGTAACGAACGATCCCTTTAACCTTAAAAAACTACAAGAATGAAAGAGTAGATATCAAACGGCTCACCCTTATGCAGAGCCTCGTCGTCGCCGTGAACCCCGAACTCCTCAACCAGAGCCACGTCTTCGTCGACGGCCGCGTGGTAGTGAGAGTCCCTACGATACGCGGCGAAACCCGGCTCTGCGGCCCACACTGTCGACATCAGCAGGTAGGCTGTGCCGAAGCCGAAAGAGATGCCAACTGCCAGCGCAAGCACGAACGTCTTACCGGTGCCGGCTCGCGCCATATCTGTCGGGGACGAAGTGCGGTTAGGTTGGCCAGATTTGGATGAGATCTGATGAGATCTTTGATGATTTGTGAGGTATTTTTGGTAGTTATTAGATCAGGGCTTCGTGAACGCATTTTGAGTTGCGTTACAGGATGAGCGTAGGGGTACTTTGGACTGTGAAGCCGATGAGGCACTGTATCCGTGAATTTCAACAAAAAATATGTTTGGAATTTATGAACTCTGCGAAAAATGTGAACATTTCCGTAAAATTTGAATAGCTCTGCAACCACTTGAATTTTTTACTGAAAAATGAAAACATGAAAACAAGTTGAAAACATGAAAGTGTGGTCCGCGACTTTGGTTCAAATCAGAGCAGGCATTTAGCCGCTTAAGGGCAATCAAAGACTCCGACAAAAAAAATGCAAGTGACCTTTTGTGTCGTAAGTTAAATTGAAGATTTTGCTGTACCCATCAAAACTACGATAATCCAAGAATTCTCCAGACTTTAAAAATTGATTTGATAAGAGTGGGTCAGTTGGTCTGGTTAGGCCAGACGAGGTAGGCCGGTTGCGACCAAATTGTTCCGATTCTTTTACGGAATATACCAGATTAGCCAAGAGTGTCAGCGCTAATGTAAAACTGTCTTCGCGAAAATTACCGACCGATCAGCTAGCATAACGAAGAAAATGGTGATTGCCCATACCACAATTTCACTATTTCTTGCAGATTAATTGCGTTTGAGATTGGATTACGCACAATTAAGCTCAACTTAAGCTAACTTAGCATTTCTTGTAATGCCATGTACATGCATTGTTGTTCATACACTGTGTTGGCTGCTCCTGTCCAACAGCACCAAGGACCGGCCACCGCTTAGTCTTGTCCCTTTGACACACTGTGTTGGCTGCTCCTGTACAACAGCACCAAGGACCGGCCACCGCTTAGCCTTGTCCCTTTGACACACTGTGTTGGCTGCTCCTGTCCAACAGCACCAAGGACCGGCCACCGCTTAGCCTTGTCCCTTTGGCACACTGTATTGCCTGCTCCTGTCCAACAGCACCAAGGGCCTGCCCTGCTTAGCTTTGTCTCTTTGACATAAGTTTGATTGAATGCCGGTGAATGATAGACCAATAAAGTAATTTTTGCAGTCCAAGCTGTGAACTTACTGTGCTTATCAAATTATATTTTTAACTTCAGGTAACTTTTTCCTAACAGCCTCATTCCAAGATAAGAAAAACCCGCATAAGACAACGCGATGCATTCTTTATCCCGTTTTCCCATTTAGTTTGGCCCTGGTATTTTATAGACCATGCAAACAATGACTTAATATCTATTTTATTGACCATACAATAGATTTAACGCTTGATTTATCTTTAGTATTATTTTTATTACTGCTTGATTATTTTAACAATAACACATTGTTTTACTTGTGTGAAATCTGATTTAAATTGCAAAGGCTTGCAATGCACAGATAAAACATTGCTTTATTTTATTCAATTTCCGTGTAAAGTGACCCAACCACCAGTCTCCCAGCAACAATTCGAGGAGTTTTTAGTATGTTTCGGCCTGCAAATTGCAACAATGATTCAACAGGTGGAGCAATAATTATAATTTACAAGCTCTTTTGTGTGAGCACAGGATATCTTAGGTTGGTTAGGCCACTTTTTTGCAGAAAATTTGTTTTTTAATCGAGGGGAATACTCATTAGCAGCTGGGAAGTAATTATGTGTCAAATTTCCTTGTGGTTGGTAGGGGATATGATATATATGTATATATTTATAAGGGTCAGACAAGGATTTTTTGCCAATTCAATAGGCATATGGATATAGCTAATAACCTAATGCAAGTAGTGTAGATTTCATGGTCATTTCCTGTAGTTAGTAGTATCAGGATTCTAGCTTGACCACTTAAAAGTTATAAACTAAATTATTTGCTGCCAAATGGTAACCAATTTATTGATGATGTAGTTCAGGGGCTTTACCTAAAGTGACCATTTGTGCTGTGCTACCATGGTGCTAGATAGTTTGACCGGTGGTATTATATAACCACAAACTAGAGCGGTAATTTGGCGGTGCTACCATGGTTCTAGATAATACGGCCAGTGGTATTATAGAACCCCGACCTAGAGCGGCCAATCGGTGGTGTAACAATGGTGCTACATAATACAGCTGGTTATAGCCACATGGTGGACCTAGAGTGGCACTTTTCAACAATGCTAGAGTTTGTTGATATTAGCACCACTTTTAGCATTCAAAATTCTAGCAATCAACAAACCAAATTTTATTGTAAAACTTGCTTTGCTTGAACGTCACAGCTACAATTTTCTTTGTTTCCACATTATAAAACAATGCAAAAGGTTCATGTCTAGACGGTATTTGAAAATCTATGCTGCACTTTTCGTGGAGAACCTGGTGCTATTTTACGTGTGTTTATAAAATCATACAGAAAACAAAAAAGCACTCACCGTTATGCCTATTTCTCACAATATAAAACCTCATCATAAGCAAATCTTAAAAATAAACTGATCCACTAATATATATTAGGTATCCCTTTTCAACCAATAATTTTACAAAAACAAAAAAAACTCCTCATTTGTAACCAATTGACACAAGTACACAACATATGTTAATTAAAAGTAAACCTTCAATGAACTGATTCATATCGGCCAGCTAAACGCGTATTGTAGCACGTCATTCTCCACTAAACACCAGTATCACATTTCTAAACACCGACTTCTAGTTATTAGCAAGGCCTTAGCAGGAAATGCAACGTAGACAAAATGCAAGCACAGCAAAAGATTACCTGTACCAGATATTACCTGTCGACAGCAATGGTGTTGAGTAACTGTTAACTAATCAATAGTTGTAGTAAGTGACTGGCTGGGGTCTAAAAACCTTTGGCATACAAATTGCTGGCAAAGAAGGCTCATTACAAATTTAAATTTTGATGTCCTTTTTCCTAAACCACTTCTGAGGTACTGATTACGTCTATGTGGCTTTGTGTCCCTGCTTTTTCTGTTTTTTCTTTCATCAAGATAAAATACAAGCAAACTTTCCATTTCATAAATATTTGTCTTTAATGTAACTCGGTGAAGAAGGAATACGGGGAACTTTTTAACTATATGGTTGATAAGCGTCTTGGAACTAAAGACAACCATTAAGATTTGTTCTGAACAGATAGAAAATATATTAAGTCACATGTTATTACCTCTAATTTGTTGATAACCCACTGACCAATGCAGAAAACTGATAAAGAAGGCGGTTTTTTGTTCTGTAAAATTGTATCTTTTTACAAATTTTTCCTCTGCTGATATTAAATATTATTACGTGGTCATAACTCATTATCTAGTATGTAGTCACTTTCTATTTCCTGTCGCATGAAAAATATCGAAGCGTGATGCATCACTTACCAATGCTAATCGATTGCTCACGACTTCAATGAATGGAAATAAAACGAATGATAATTGTTTATGTAAGTATATGTAGGTTCATATGAAATGTTATGAGCTATACTAATAGGTAGCTGATGGCAACCATTGCTAGATTGATTTTATTTGGCAATTGATTCTATTGAATCACGATTCTAGTAATCAAATTATAGATTGAATAGCAAAAACTCTAAATCTTGTGACTCACAAAGCTTCTAAAAATATTACCTAAAACTTTCACATATTTAGAAACAGAACATGCCTGCTTAATTATTTAGAAATCAATTAATTTAAAAGGAGTTTTAACCAAAATGTAATGACCAATATGTACTGACTATTGGAAACATAAAAAGTTATTATGAGGTTAGAAGTTATTAGGGGTTAAGTGGAAGAGCGGGGTAACCCGAACTTCGCCTGGTGTAAACAAGACCAATAAATAAATATATTTTTTTTTATTTACTAATTTGCCAATTTGATGCCAAAAGTGTCAGATCTATTGAAACATTCAGTTTTTTTTTTTTTAAGGATTTAATGGCAAATCAATTTTATTCCAACTGTAGAAGAAAAGAGGAAGGCCGAGAAATTTGTTGAAATAAACCAAAGATGTTACTATTATGAACACTATGACCGTCTCAAAAATTGTTGCCCAAACGGGGACTCAAACCCCGAACTTCAGTTATCGCTGGTGTTGCTCTGAACCATTGAGCTATTTGGTCACATGCTTTTTGAGACGATTTGGGGGTCGGAGTTTGGAGATCGGTGGAGATCAGGGTTTGAGTCCCCGTTTGGACATCAATTTTTGAGACGGTAATAGTATTCATAATAATAAAATACCCCGCGCATTGCAAGCGTTTGCAATTTAAATAAGATATCGAAAAAACTAAAGATGTTTGTAATTCAATTTCGAGAGATTTTTTTACTAACTGATCAAAGAGTCGTTTTCTGTCACCCGACAAAATATCAAAAATCTTTGAGTGAAATCTATACAACATTTTTAAAGAAGGACTAAAGAAGACAAGAGGCAAGAAGATTTTTCAGCGATAAGGATAGAAATTATTTTGAATCTCACCAGTAAAAGCCGAAGGTCTAGAGATTTATTCAGTTTCAATCCACAATTTTGTTGAGATTCGCAAAGGGGTATTAGAAGATTGTAAACAATGGTATTTTCAACAGATACTGTACAGAATCTACTTCGCCAACGTCGGACGAGGATACCTCACTGAAACTTCTTGTAGCTACAGAATTTTATTTTATTTTAAGGTCCATAGCTATTTTTACATCTTTGATTATATTATCGCTAGCTTCGAAATTTGTGATTCGAAATTCGATATTGGTGTCGGTAAATTGGGACCTGCACTAAACTCGTCCCAATAAGTCCCAGAAAGTGTTAATTAATAAACTAATTATCTAATTTGGTTGATTAACTCATTTTCAACAACAACAAAAATCTAACTATAAATACGATTCGTAAGGGCTCTGCAGCAGTATATGTTGTGTTCAAGGTTGTCCATGTCAATTAGTTTCAATTAGCGACTAGCATTTAACTGTATTGTTAAAAATATGGTGTGATTGTGCCATAAAGGTGTGACACACCACGTCAGTATACGAGTTCAGTCTCCAGAAAAATTAATCCAAAAAAATAACAAATAAATGATAACGAATAATCTCCTTTCTACTGTGATTTTGGCAACAGCCGAAACGATAACCAACAATTATATTCAATCACAGCCTGCCACTCCCGCTCAGTAACTTCCGTACTCTCTTTCCACCTTTCTTATAAATATATTTGCCATCCCAGCCTTTTTGGCACGTGCTACAAATCAACAAATAAATAATAATTACTAGCATAGTATGTGTTGAAATTTTCCCAAATGATAAAATATAATATCTAATTTGCACAGCACTTTGGTTCCAGGATTTGCGTGTATATCCTGGGTTACCTTAAAAGTACAATGTAGTGGTTGACTCAAATTTATTTTGGATATCAAAAATATTTTTCAAAAAAGATTGAGGACAACAGGAGACACCCATGGGTTTTAAAGATATACTTGGTTAAAGTCCCATTTGCTCCACTTCCAATGCTATTTTTACATCTGCTAATTGCCTATAGCGCCTAAAAGAATGGCCTCCACCGATGATGTTTTAACCACGAGACTTTCCACCAACAACCTACTCAACCACACACCTATCCATTGGTTTCAGCACAGCTGCTCCATAATATCATTGTCAAGCCATCACTGCACAGGTTAAAGTAACTAACTTTGCTAAAAAGATATATAAAGTGCATCCATGTATCAATGTATAAAATAAAGACGATATTAAAATCTCTTACCAGAATGTCGCTCTGTGACGTAGGTACTTTTAAGTCCACAATGCTGCCATCCCTCTTAGTTTCATGCCTGAAAGCACAATGTTTTATTCATATAATGCCTAATAATTATTGAATACATATCTAAGTACGTAATGCCGTCGACTGAACATACAGGAAGTAAGTACTACATCAAATGTCATAAATCAATGGCATTTTCAGGAGATAAACAAAACCATTAAGTGTAACAAATTCAATCAGGTTAACTCCCTTATAAAAACGTAGTTGATTGCTGAGCTCTGACACTACGTAACCGTAATTAAATCATTATTTTTCACTAATAATAAGCAAACTGCATTAAAAGCATAACATGGTTGTTTCGGTAGAAACTTTTCCGTATTAACAGTTAATCAGAGTTAATCAAAGCAATGCTGCTTGCTGAATAAACCAAGAAGTAGACTACAGACTATTAAAATAATTAGTACAACAAATAACTGCTCAGATATAGCAAAGTCTAGTTTAAATATACTTGTTTACCTTTGATTGGTAGACTAGATATGCCTTGACGACATAACCTCCAAGATGGTTTTTGGAACATTTCTGTGACACATTTAAACCAGTTACTCAATTATGACAATCGAGATCTTCTTGGAAGTTTCTTGGCTTAGCTGGTAGATTTAAGTTCACAATAATAGAGCAGGCCTTGATCAATCCTTTGGTATAATCAACTCCGAACCACCCACTCCACTATCAACGCCATCTTAAAGCACCCAGCTAACCTTGAGTTAAACACCCCGGTTCGAGCTAGCTGCACGGCGCTTTCTAAGTAACTATTCGCACGGCTATTCGCGTGCCTAGTCGCTAATATTTGAACATGCATTTCCACGAATGCATTTCGACTGCAGCCCCAATCGAAGGAAGCGATGTTCTACCAAGTGAGACTGAGACAAATCCCCGTAATAAGGATTCCTGTACTCTGGGCCAAAGCAAAGTGCCTCCCACCCCCCTTCCACTGATCTAAAATAATTTTAGGTTATTTGAGATCAGTGTCCCCTTCCCGTTTTCCATACTAAAACGGAAATTTTGGGCCGGAGCTCTTTTGCAACTCCACGAAGCGAATGGAAAAAGTGTAGGCTTCTTTGCTGGGCTCCTGAGGAATGGGTGAGGTAACAAGGGCAAAATCAATGCTTATAACAGTAATCACCAGACTTCGTATCACCGTAGATCAATCCATTTCATTTTCCCTTACCCCTTACTCAAATTCAGTCATGGCACTGCATGCCAACAAATGAAAAAATAAGTTTTTGTGGAATGTAATGGATTTGCTCTGTTTACACTACCTTGCAGTACTAAAAATGATCTAAATAGTCATCAAGCTCATCATCAGGGATTTGTGTCGAAGCTTTTGCTTGGCAACGAGACATCAGATAATTTGTTTTTTGTTAAAGGTCCGTTAATAACTTAACAGGCAACTGAAAAACCGGCACTAAATAGCAAAATATATATGGTCGCTGGAAGGACATATGATCAGGTAACAGACCCTACCGAAAAAAATGTTCAACCATTTCTATATAAACATAGATAATCTTTTTATTGTAACAACAATGACACAAAATTATTTAAAAAATTTGCCGCTCTCTGTACCTATTCACTGCACCAACATCAGCTTCATACACGGCTGTACCCAGCAATTAAAAAAATCGCAATAAACGCAATGACACAATCATTCATAACTAAAAATATTGCTAAAAATCATTTTTACATAAATGCTTAAGAGATTCTCGTGCTAGAAATTGACCATTCAACGCTTCTGTGATACTAATTTAACTGCTAAAATAAATCGATTACCAAAGCCGATTTAAATCTAAACTATTCTCAAGTTGATGGGAATATACAGTGTAGTGAGTTATAAAAAGCCAGTTTAAAAAATAATGCCGTTAAAAACAGGGTAAAAAGAGTATCGTGGAATCTATGACATTGCCGCATTACCAATCCATTTCTTTACAAAGCGTTTTGCTTTCAATGAAAATAATACAAAAATAGATTGCTGATCTGAAAATTGACACTCTATCAATAAGCACATTTTAACCTACAAAATTCATAACAGGCTTCTCGAATCCTTGAGAGGGTTCCTCGTGGAGTCGTTCTAGAAAGATTGTTTAATTCTGCATACGCAATCAACAATGAGAGCGATTTTAGTAGAAATCTTGTAACTTTTCTCACTGAGATACACATATTTTGTCAATTTTACTACAGAACAAAAATTGGCATCCGACACACTTTAAAGTCATAGGCACTGCATAAATCTATGCTATAATTACAGACTTTTGCCAGCGATACTTTCAGAATATCGCAAAAGGCTCCCATACCGAACTACCGAAAATATCTAGCTTACAGTTAGAATAGGGTGCCAAGAGGGCGGATATTTGTTGTGAAGAAGGAAAGCGAGAGAAGAACTTACCGGAGAAGACAATTGACGTCATTTGGTGCACTTGTCAAGAAATTTCAAGAATTTCCCAGAATGTAAACGTTTGAACGATTCTCTAGCAACGACTATATGGCAACTCACCGAAACGTTACAATTTTCAACGAGTGCACCACGCGACGCCAATTTTCTTCGCCGGCAAGTTGCACAATTTCTCTCTCTCTATTTTCTTTTTAAACTCGACAAAATAAACTAACAATTTGACAAGGCTGTGGCTATTGTGGTATAGCGTCGAATTACTTCATCTTTCTTGAATGAACAGTAATCTATCTTTTGTTTAAGACACGAACTGTTACTAAAATACGAAGATACTGGCAAAAAAAGTCCCAATACGTTTAGCATTTATCAATTTCAATAATATTTTTGTTGTACCTTCAATTAGATGTCTCACAATCCACTACTTCTGTTTCTACTTTTTCCTGTTCATCTACTAAGCTTTTGACACTTTTATCAGTTCAAAAATTTAATATCAGAAAGGTACCAAGCTGGAATTGGAGGTTAGGTTAGACCGGAGGTTAGACTGAAGTCAATATAGTAAATGCAACTCTGCAGTACCATGTAAGATTTAAGTATCCTGAACATCAAAATTTATATTGACACAGGTTAGGAGGCTTCACACTGGTTTTTTTATTGCACGCCCAGCGTAGCTTTAGTAATTTTCCAGTTTTTCCGAGATCGCCAATGCTTGGATCAGGGACAATCGTTGAGATCCGAGTCAGAATTTCAGCGCTGACAAAGTCGAGAAAAGCTTTGTGTTTGGGGCACCTTACCCAGAGCGGTCATTTGGCGATAATGCCTTGGTGCTACATAATGCGACCGTTGGTATTATATAACCCTCGCCCAGAGAGCCATTTTCCAACAATGCTAGAGTTTTTTGATTTTAACACCAGTAGCAACCGGAATTACAAAAGTGCTATGACAGTAGCATTATCAAAAAGGGATACTGGGTTTCAGTTGATCACAGTGCAGTGAGGACAAAGCAACCAATTGCATGAAGCATTACTGAAGTCACTGAAAATGGTGCTAATGGTGCTAAATTAATCGGGGTCACTGCTTGGTGCTATGGTGGTGCTAGTTAGCACGGTGCTACTGACAGTAATACCAGGGTTACGAATCACCGCTCTAGGTTGGGGTTACTGCTTGGTGCTATGATGGTGCTAGTTAGCACGTTGCTACTGATAGTAATACCATGGTAACAAATCACCGCTCTAGGTCAGGGTCACTGCTTTGTGCTATGGTGGTGCTAGTTAGCACGTTGCTACTGATAGTAATACCATGGTAACGAATCACCGCTCTAGGTACGGCTCAAGCATTTTAATGAATCTGCCACAGCTTTTAAAGGTTCCTTGCCAACTTCTTGTAAAATATCCTTTTATAAACCCAGAGACGCGAAATCACCAAGATAGCACCGCATCTTCACCAGCTGTATGTCGTTGCCGGTGATCAAAGAAAGCGGCGCGATCGCGGCGCAAGCTTCCGCGCCAGCCACCGGGTCTTGGCGCCGAGCGGAGAGGACGGCCTTGCGGCCAAATCCTGACATCAATCGCCGTCTCCGCCTCGCTCTGGTTTACCTGGAAAAAAGAGACGAGGTTCCGGTCTTAGGGCTGAGTTTCTAAGGTTGGGTAGAACACCCATTTCTGTCGATTATATGACTCATCGTGATTTTAACCGGCGGAGTTATTTACCTTAAAACAATGAAAAACAAATGAAGAACAAGAAAAAAATCGTTTTTTAGCACTGCGTTCACTTTACAACGAAATACTTGGTGACTAGATTGTAAAAGAATTCATCTTCAACTTTAAATGAGCTGAAACGTTGTAAAACTCCCAGCATCTAATCCTACCGGCTTTAAGAACCTCTGTAAGTTGCATACCTATATCCTCTTTCGCTTTAACCGAAGCCGAAACCGTTGAGTGTGCAGGTTCTAGGTAAATGCATAACGTTAATGTTAAACTTTCTGTGTGAAAGATGGCCCCCAAATGACTACCTTACCGACAATAATACAGAGTACCGGAACACCCCGTTATGTGGAGCCACTGTCGTATGAAATTTAATTTCGATATTTCACGTAGGGTACTCGCTTTTGAATCTCGTTACGTGTATATCAATCGTTGAGGTAAACATTGATGGAGATATATTGAGCATGAAAAGTCTCAAAAGCAAGTAAGCCTACGAGAAATATAGAAATTAAATTTCATAGGACAGTGGCTCCACTTAACGGGGTGTTCCGGTTGTCTGCATTTTTGTCGGTAAAGTAGTCATTTGGCAGCCATCTTTCACGCAGAAAGATTAACATAACCGTTCTGCCTCTACCTATAACCTGCACACTCAACGACAAAACCCTTCGGACTTTTTTACTATTCAAGACGAGCTAATACTTCAGACAAGAGATCTTAACATCTTGAGATCATGGTTTTGTCTTCAGGAACAAACGCCGGCGGCTTTTAAATGTCACAATTTTGACTTACTTCGCACCAGACGCTCGGGGTGCGAGCACGCCAGATGCGAGAAGTCACGGACGACGTCGTTGAATGTCACGTCACCTCCCGAACCATGTTCCGAAGCCTGGAAAGCCGAGCAGGTTAGAGATCAGAACGTGGGTGTGGAGCCTAATCTATTATTGTTCCGGTAACAAACGAAACAGTTTTCAACGTTACTCGAGATTAGAACGTTACTCAGATTTCATCCTAATACAGCAACGAATCCAACGTCAAATTGGAGTTATTCGAGTTCGACAGGTTTTGACGTGATATAGCGTCACTAAAATCAGAGTGACTGTGAGTATTCACAGCCTCTTGGTTCTACTCCTTGGAGAACTGTCATTCTCATCAAATACACTAAAACCCTCTAAAAAAGAAGTATATGACCTTCATCTGCTCGTCGAGTAGTGCTAGCCGCAGCAAGGTGACGATGTCTGCGTTGGCATCGCGGATCGCAACGTCGAGTGGCGTGTGACCGTCGGTGTCAGTCAGGTGCTGTTCAGCGCGGTGTTTGAGCAGCAAGCAGACCTGTCCAGTGTTGCCTGGGGATAAAACACGCTGGATATAGAATAAAAGGCGAGCCATAGTAGCCATGGAGATGCTGAGATCACCTGACAGAGCTTCTCAATTCTGCTATCTTATGTTACCACAGGTATATCATGACCTAGCATAGGAGGTTCAATGGTAGATTCAACGTTTGGTAGCCATGGAGATGCTGAGATCACCTGACAGAGCTTCTCGATTCTGCTATCTTATGTTACCACGGGTATATCATGGTCTAACTTAGGAGGTTCAATGGTAGATTCAACATTCGGTAGCCATGGAGATGCTGAGATCGTCTGACAGAGCTTCTCAATTGTGTCATGATGTCGTCATCGATACACAAGCACTCACTTCGCATTGGCGCTATAGCCGGAGAATATATCGCACAATCAATACACATTCAACATGCGGTGAGGCGGAATGTGCTGGGTGCTCGTCCAAAGCCTGAAATACTTGAAACCTTGTTGCGTGCCCCGTTAGTTTCTACCGCCTGAAAGCCCTGATGTTCATCTTACCGAGCTCCGTTGCGATGTGCAGCGGCGTTTTCCCGTCGCCGTCCTGTGCGTTGACCTTGGCGCCGTTCAGCAGCAAGTATTCCACCGCCATGCTCGAACCCTACACAAAACAAGCCTTGATGTAGCCATATAGCCAAGTAGCCATATAGCCATGCTCGATTCAAGTGAGGTTTAACGATGTACTATTTTGACATTGGCCATGCGACATTGGTCTAATGGCGACCCTGAATGAGTGGATGATGATGATGAATCCAGCCTAGCCTAGAAGAGACGAGGGGAAATCTAGTGCCGGCACGTAGCCTACTCCTGTATAAGAGCACCAAGGGGACCACCGGCTGAACATCCTTTCCGGAGGACAGTACTACAGGATTTCTCCACAAATCCATGCCATCAAGAGGTTAATAAGCAAGGCGAATAAAGTTGCTATACTAACTTTCATCCCTCCAACCGCTCTCCCGAACAGAACTGGTCACGTGTGTGATGGTCACGCAACCAATACCTAGCACAGTGTCGCTCAACTTCGATGACCTCATGAAAATCTGGGTTTCCTTCACGCCAAAACGTTCGGCGGTAGACCACGAGCCATGTAGCTCTTACGACGTGAACCATGACTAGGGTCTTAAGAGCCATCTTAGCAAAGATTCAGTAAAAACTCACGCTCGTGATAGCGGTGTGAAGTGGGTTTCGGGCGTGGTCGTCTACGTTGACCCAGAGCTTGTCGGCTCCGAGCGCGAATGCCTTGCACATCACGGGCAGGTTGTGGGCAGACGCTGCCTTATACAGCAGCATGTCTGGACGGAGTTTCACCATGTCCTCGGCCTCTGCACAAGCGAGGTTAGGATGTTATTATTATTATTATTTGTGGTGTTTAACGACGCACTGTTTTGACATCTGGCCATGCGGCACTGGTCTAATGGCGTCGGTGAATGAGTGGATGATGATGAGGATGATGATGAACCTAACCTAGCCTAGAAGGGAGGAGGGAAAACCAGGTGACGGCACGTAGCCTACTTCTGTCGAAGAGCACCAAGGGGACCACCGGCTCAACGTCCCTTCCGAAGGACGGTACAACTCAAACAACAGGACTTCTTCACAAAACCATGCTGTCGAGAGGTTGATAAGCAAGGCGAATGAAGTTGCTGTACTAACTTTCATCTCTCCAACCTCCCTCCCAAACAGAACTGGTCATGTGTATAATGATCACCCATCCAATACCTGACCCAGCGCAGTGTTGCTGAACTTCGGTGATCTAAGGGGGACCGGTGTTTCCAACATGCCAAACCGTTCGGTGAGGTTAGAATTACTTAATATTATATTTTAATTGCAGATGCTTGGCAGAGCAAGAGTGGCCTTAAGAAACTGAGAAATTAAGTAAATTGTTGAGTTTATAGGTTAAGTCAGAGGGTTCGCATAATTTAAAGCTTTCTGCTGAGCAAACGAGCTGGCAAAAACCTGGTAACGGAGGACGATACCCGATGAAGCCAGCAGCTAGTCTTTTTAAAGAAAAATTGCGAAATAACATAATGAAATTTCTTAAAACTTAAAACGACGGTGACTCTACCTAGTAGCCTCCATTTTTGTCGCACTAAAGTGTCAAGTTTTTTGCAAAGACAGTCCAACATAAGCGCTATGTTAGTAAGGTTTAACATACCAGTGCACCCTTCGTCTTCCTCCCCGCCCGTTGAATCGTCCTGATCGCTACTAAGCTCCACGGAAATCTCGGCCGGTCTCACTTCCAGCGGCGTTCCGAATACGAGCACCTCTTCGTTCCCGATGTCTTCTACGACCGTCGCATCCGTCGCGGCAGGTACGGCTGGGTGCAGCTGCGACAGCCTGGCTAGCGGACGTTTCATCTGCGTTGACTCCGTTGTTTCTATTACGGCAGCGTCGTTGGGTTCCGGTTGCGTGGCCGGTCTTTTGGCGTCTGTTGCTGGAAAAGGTATTTGTCAAAATTACGTAAAAAAAAACAGTGCTAGTGTCCAAGTATCTCAATTGGTTAGAGCAACACCCGCGACAGGTGATCGGGGTCCAAGTAGCTCAATTGGTTAGAGCAACACCCGCGACAGGTGGAGATCGGGGTCCAAGTAGCTCAATGGGTTAGAGCAACACCCGCGACAGGTGGAGATCGGGGTCCAAGTAGCTCAATGGGTTAGAGCAACACCCACGACAGGTGGAGATCGGGGTCCAAGTAGCTCAATGGGCAAGAGCAACACCCACGACAGGTGGAGATCGGGGTCCAAGTAGCTCAATAGGTTAGAGCAACACCCGCGACAGGTGGAGATCGGGGTCCAAGTAGCTCAATTGGTTAGAGCAACACCCGCGACAGGTGGAGATCGGGGTCCAAGTAGCTTAATAGGCTAGAGCAACACCCGTGACAGGTGGAGATCGGGGTCCAAGTAGCTCAATGGGTTAGAGCAACACCCACGACAGGTGGAGATCGGGGTTAAAATCCCCGTTTGAGCATCAATTTGTGAGATGGTTAAAGTGTTAATAATAATAAAATGTGCCCAATCAAGTTTTACTCCTATAAGATTTGTCGGACCACAAATCATCAATATTATCATTATTATTTCTTTAATTGTTTTAGGCAATGCTGTCTGGTCACAATACAAACATCACACTTATTATCTTTATATGATTATGATAAGGAATAGTTTGAACTCTTCTACTTTTTTGGGTAGAACATTGTGGTCCTTTGGAGTTATGTCAAATTCGAGTTAATGGATTTTTACTATCATATTCATATGTATAAAAAAAAATATATACAAAACATTTACATGTGATGAACACAAAATGGGGGGCTTTTAGTCCCAAATTATACACCAATTTTACAGAGATTTTGAGATTGCAGCTTACTGTCGATTAATTGGCAAAGCTTTTCCTGTGGCAACACATTATTTTTCAAAATATTTTAATAAAAAAACAATATTATAAAAGTAAAAAAAAAAAAAAATCTGTATTTCTCGACTCTGGTTCAGCTTTCGTACCTTCATCTAGCCGAGGCATCCGCGTGCTCCGCTTCTCCCCGCTCGTTGCACGACGGCGCAGCCGCCGAACGCTCCACTTACGAGCGGCACCGGACCGAGATCTAGAGCCGGGCGATGATGTTGTCGAGGTCAACGGCCGAACGAACTGCCTCGTCTGGTACTTGGCCGTTATCCACGTCTTACGCACCTCGCTAAAAACATCGGCGTAAATTCCTAGATCAGACACTAGCGCCATCCTTAGAGCAACCATTTGGCGGTGCTACCATGGCACTACATGATACGACCGGTGGTACTATGTAACCCAGACCTAGAGCGGCACTTTTCAACAATGCTAGAGTTTGTTGATTTCAGCACCACTAGCAACCGGTATTACGGAGGTGCTACGACGGTAGCATTATCAAGAAGGCATACTGGGTTTCAGTTGATCATCACTGTGCAGTGAGGACAAAGCAACCAATTGCATGAAGCGTTACTGAAGCCAGAGTCACTGAGAATGGTGCTAATTAATACCACCGCTCTAGGTCGGGGTTACTGCTTGGTGCTATGGTGGTGCTAGTTAGCACGGTGCTACTGACAGTAATACCAGGGTTACGAATCACCGCTCTAGGTCGGGGTTACTGCTTGGTGCTATGGTGGTGCTAGTTAGCACGGTGCTACTGACAGTAATACCAGGGTTACGAATCACCGCTCTAGGTCGGGGTTACTGCTTGGTGCTATGGTGGTGCTAGTTAGCACGGTGCTACTGACAGTAATACCAGGGTTACGAATCACTGCTCTAGGTAGGGGTGCTATGGTGGTGCTAGATGGCACGGCCATTCCTAAAGATCGAAGCTTACCTGGAGCACTTTGGCGTTGCTCGTTGGAAATCCGCGGGCACGTCAGCCTCGTAGACCTTGTTGACGACATCGTTGCCGAGCTCAGCCATCACCTTGACGATCTCGGGCTCCCACGCATCCAGAGTCAACGAGCGAACTTTGCTCTGGTGGACACCGAGGCTGCGATGAACGCCAGAACATTCTGTCGAAAGATTTCGAGGTTAACATTTTTTTAAATATAAAAAAGGTAGCAAGATGCTACGGACAAAAGGACATCAACAAAGCAGAGTTTACAATAATTAATCGAAGTTCCAATAATATGCAATGTATTGCATGGATGCTAGTGCCAAAATCCCTTTCGACTAACTCCGAAACGCAAAAAACTTGCATATCTGTAATTTTTAGGCAACGAAATGAAATGACCACATCTCGCCTACCGATGCAAAGCGTAACACCGAGGTTGATGCTTGCCCAGCGTGGATCAGGTGCGCCACAATCGCAACACGAATCGTTGCCAGGCAGCTTGAGCAGCTGCTCCAGGATCCTGCAAGGAGATCAACACGACGAAGCTTAGGCCACAAGCAAATCTCAATCTATCTGCAGATCATTCCATCTGCATCAAACTTTGGTTTAGGTCTCATTGACCCTTCATCCTGTTCACGGTTTGGAATAATAGCCGGTAAAAAAACTTTGCATTACGTGTTTTCTCCAGAGATAAAGCTTTCAAAGATGTTCCATCCTTATGGCGCAAAGACTACCACAGATAAAGCTTGCACAGATACTTCATCCTTATGGGGCAAAGACTACCACAGATAAAGCTTGCACAGATACTTCATCCTTATGGGGCAAAGACTACCACGGATATAAAGCTTACACAGATATTGCATCCTTATGGGGCAAAGACTACCACAGATATAAAGCTTACACAGATGTTCCATCCTTATGGCGCAAAGACTACCACAGATAAAGCTTGCACAGATACTTCATCCTTATGGGGCAAAGACTACCACAGATATAAAGCTTACACAGATGTTCCATCCTTATGGCGCAAAGACTACCACAGATAAAGCATTCACAGATATTCCATCCTTATGGGGGAAAGACTACCACAGAGAAAACTTGCACAGATATTCCATCCTTATGGGGCAAAGACTACCACAGATAAAGCTTACACAGATATTCCATCCTTATGGGGCAAAGACTACCACAGATAAAGCTTACACAGATATTCCATACTTTTATGGCAAAAGCCACTACGTCTCTAGCCAGACAAAATATCCGTCTTACCGTGGCTTCTTTTCCAGCGCCTCTGCTATGCCAGGCCCCCGCGACGAGCTATCCCTCAACGTGTCCCGATTCTCTCGGCAGTCATCGCCAACCGTCATGGACTTGTTGAAGGCAGCTCCGATGCCAGACTGCATCGCAGCAACCCACTTGGTGTACATCTCCTCGGAGTCCGCTTGTAGAACGTGGGACCTGCAACGTTTGGAAAATCAGCATCGACTATCGATTTGTTGCGTTTCCCGACGGAGACAATGGTCTTAAGACGTCTGTTAATGAGTGGGTGATGATAGACCTAGCCTAGAGGAGAGACAATTTGCTCTACTCCTGTTGAAGAGCACCAAGGGAATGGATGTGATGCAATATGGCGTCACTGGAATCAGAGTGACTGTTAATATTTACAGCCTCTTGGTTCTACTCCTTAGAAATCCGTCATTCTCATCAAATGCGCTAAAATCTAATCCACAATGTTCAATCCGCTCAATTGGTTAGAGCAACACCTGCGACTGGTGGAGATTGAGATTCGAGTTGATTACCAATTTTCGAGAGGTTATAAAATTGCCACACTCACTTTGAAGGAGAAAGTACTTCGAAGCAGAACCGCCTGTCGCCGTCGTTGACCGTCTTGACCGTACACAACCGCAAATCGTCTTCCATCACGGTGACGCTTTCTTCTCCGGTGCGTTTGCGGTAAACCAGCTGGCTGTTCTGCAACACGTTGGAAATCGAACGGTTTGTCATGTTGGAAACACCGGTCCTCGTGAGATCACCAAAGTTACGCGACACTGCGCTGAGTTAGGTATTGGATGATTGACCATCATACACATGACCAGTTCTGTTTGGGAGAGAGGTTGGAGGGATGAAAGTTCAGCAACACTGCGCTGGGTCAGGTTTTGGATGGGTGACCATCATACACATGACCAGTTCTGTTCGGGAGAGAGATTGGAGGGATGAAAGTTCAGCAAAACTGCGCTGGATCAGGTATTGGATGGGTGATCATCATACACGTGACCAGGTCTGTTCGGGAGAGAGGTTGGAGGGATGAAAGTTAAGCAACACTGCGCTGGGTCAGGTATTGGATGAGTGACCATCATACACATGACCAGTTCTGTTCGGGAGAGAGGTTGGAGGGATGAAAGCTAGTACAGCAACTTTACTCGCCTTAATCATCAACCTCTCGATGGCATGGACCAGTTCAAAGAGCGCCAAGGCAACACTCAGCAATCGTCTCTAACTTCTCTAACTATGACATTTAGGCAACACGTTCAAACATTTGAATTGTGTAAAATTTAAGGAATTTCTTGCCAAGAGCACCACGAAACACAAAATTTCTTCTCCGGAAAGCTGCGTTTCCTACGTCTTTCCTTCTTCACTGCAGTCAATAACCATGATCGTTAATTGTCGATCGATTTTAAAATGCGATAATGGGAAAGAAGTAAAGAGAGGATGGAACCAAAAAGAGTGGGTCATGAATATGATGGTAAACCATCCAATACATAACTCAGTACATTGTTGCTTAGCTATGTTGATTTCACAAGAACCAGTGTTTTAAACATGCCAAACCATTCGATGGTCACACATCCAATACCTAGCCCAGCGCAGTGTTGCTTAACTTCGGTCGCATAGTGCTTGGGTTGACAAATCTGAGGATCGGCTAAAGGCTATTTAAGACCCGGTGCTTTTAATTCAAATCAACTGTAGTGAAGTGATTTTATATTATGTTACTTTATTATGTAATCATACGTGGTGCCAAAAATACACCTTAGACCTAGGAACTAGCATAGGCCAGATTGCCTACTACTTGTACCTAAGTTAGAAAATCAATAAATAAAAAAAATAAGCGTGTACTAACAACTAAGTAAATAAACAAATAATTGGAAAGGAAGCTAGACTGGAAAAAAGTGCAACCGAACCGGGATACGAACCCGGGACCTCCCAATTACCGGTCGGGTGCCCAATTGGGAGGTCCCGGGTTCATTTCCCGGTTTGGTTGCACATTTTTCCAGTCTAGCTTCCTTTCCATCATCCGCTTGCTGGTTTAAGCGCCCTAACGGAAATGCCAGAAAAACCAAAAAACACTGCAAATAAATAATTGTTTACTTTTGTCCACGACAAAGAAATGTAAATTACCTGTAAACTGAACCAGCGCCGGTTCCACGTCTTGAAAGCGTTCGAAGTGCGTTTGAACAGGTAACCTTCCATCTTGCCGTTGCTCGAAGCGACCACGTCCAAGTTGTTGACGTACGAGTGCCGATTTTCCATCGCTTTCTCCAGCTGGACGCATTCTTGTCGCATTGATACCACCTTAAACGAAGAAAACAACTGTTCAAGTCAGGTGAACACAAGCGTACTTATTAAGGCTGTATCGTCGCATTGTTAATGCTTATTAGTTGGTTGATTAATTATTGGGGTTTAACGATGCAATGTTTTGACATCGAGCCATGCGGCACTGGTCTAATGGCATCGGTGAATGAGTGGATGATGATGAGGATGATGATGAACCTAACCTAACCTAGCCTAGAAGGGAGGAGGGTAAAACTAGTTCCATCACCTAGCCTACTCCTGTCGATGAGCACCAAGGAGACCACCGGCTTAACGTCCCTTCCAGAGGACGGTACAACGCAAACAGCAGAACTCCTTCACAAATCTATGCTGTCGAGAGGTTGATAAGCAAGGCGAGTGAAGTTGCTGTACTAACTTTCATCCCTCCAACCTCTCTCCCGAACAGAACTGGTCATGTGTATGATGGTCACCCATTCAATAACTGACCCAGCGCAGTGTTGCTTAACTTCGGTAATCTTATGAGAACCGGTGTTTCCAAAACGCCAAACTGTTCAGGTTGTAATTGGTAATAATTGGTATTTATAATAAATTTAATAATTAATAATTTTTCTAAGTGTTAATTCTGCCTACAGTTAGTATTTTTGGTCAACTTCAGACATGTTTAATCGATTTAGGTTGTGGTACAATGATTTTGGTAGGCATTGCTGCCGTGATACTTGTACAAATTCTGTATGACGGACTGTCAAAATGACTGCTTTCAAAAATTAAACGTTAATGGTACTAACATAACATAGGTACACCTAGTATTTCCAAAATATCTATCGAATTTGTTGTTCAGTAGCCCAAATCGACTCAACATTTTACAAGAAATCCAAAAATACAATGTAAAACACAGTCGGATTAGTATTAACAACTTATTAATAGTGTGGCAGTGTGATTCAAAAATACCAAAGTTAGGGATTGAACATTTAGTATATCTCCTATTAAAGTCTAAATTATATAATTATTAAATAATTAAATGTGTTTTTCAGGTAGAGCTACAATTATTATCATTCTATGTAAAAAGAAATATTTTCAGTTTTATCTTGACTTACAAAAGAATACACAGTTTACCTACCCACGCACAAGCCACGGATTATGTGTGTTTTTTTCCTTTTGTTACATATGTAATTTTTAATTTGTGTTTTTTGCCTATGTTAATTTGTTGTTTATTTAAGTTTATGAATGAAAATTAAACATTTATTTAAAAAAAAAAAAAAAAGGGTTTCTTAATTATAATCGTTGTTGTAAATTGCAGGACTTACCTTATCGGCTAAAGTCTTGAAGAAAGGGTCGAGGTCTTGACATAAGTCAGTGCCTTGGTGAAAGAATGTATTGCAAGCATGCATGTAGGACAACAGCTGAAAAGATAACACAAACACAATTAAAACATTAGCTTCACTAAAATTAAGTAGCCAACTGCTGATAAGATAAGTGGCCAACGAACAATACTACCTAAAAAAGTTATTGATTCTTGGAAATTTTTGCTATTGTCAGTTTGCATCTGTCTGAGAACATATGTTTTGTCAACAAAATAAGATTCCTTCTTAATAAAGTTCACTATAAAGGACCTAAATTTTAATTATCAATTTGACATTAATTATATATTTCTTCCCAACAGAGTTGCTCAATATTTGTCTGAGATACAGCTGAACATTTTAGCAAAGTTAAAATTCTAAAAATTCCTAAAACTATTTGCATAGGTACTTAAATAACTTATTGATTTATTTCATTAATCTGATTCCATTCTTCTACATCTCTTTTTATGACTCCAATCCCTATCCTTTCCAATTTCATTCTCATTCATCCACCGTCTCTTTCCAAGCCTACTACTGATTTACCAGAAACCTTTTAAGCAATTTTTCTAATAATTTAACAGATAAATAGCTGTGGACAGGGCAAGTATTTTTATTAAATTACTCACAGTTCCAAGAACTTCATGTCGTTTCTTTGCTTGCACGAGACTGATGGTGTGGACGTAATCCAGAGCAGTGTGCCGGAATGCCGTTCGTGTGGCTAACAGCAAGTTTTGAGTGTCTTCCGAATCGGCCGGCTTGCTCTTTTGTACCTGAGAGTTGCGAGAAAGTACACCATCCAGATCCGTCGAGATCTTGTGGAAACATTGGCGGGATTCTTTCACGCTTTTGATGTCGCTAAAAAAAAAAGGAAAGGCAGTTCGTGCTGTTGATGTTACTGCTCGTAACATTTGTGGGTGATAGTAACTTGCATGCTAGGCTAAAGTTTTCATCTGATCTTTAGATGGAAGCCACACACGATATAGCTTATTAATTTTGAAGCAGTTCATCGAAAATACATAAGATGCATGTGAGTTACTTTCAGGTTTAAGTATTTTAAAGAGTTATCACAGTAAATGCATGGGTAAGCAAAGTATCTTAATCCTACACTTAAATGAGATTACCTCGGCAAACCAATAATAATGTCTTCTAAATGAATAATACCTTATTTGGCCTCATAGCTGGATAATACTTCCAGGAAAGGTTAGCAAATATGTGTTGCTATTTGGAAGACAATATTGAGGTAGCCAGGTAGCCAAAAGTAACTTGTATTTACGTTTTAATAAACGAAGTGAGATTCTTCAGAACTGTTCTCGATGCTTGGTCCAGTAGAATAGTGTGGAACTTGTTCATCTCTTGAACGGCATGGATGAGTTTGTTGAGACACACCATTACATCTGGATCTTCTCGGAAATATGTACTCAGATCCCACAGGCCGTTGGCAAACAAAGTTTGTTGGGCAACGTAAGTCTTACCGGCGTCTACCATTACGCCGCACATCTTCAATATCTAGAAGTCGAAATGATATGGTTGCAATGAGATGACACAGCAGGGTTAGATCAATTCCAATCAAAACATGACTTCAAGGAATCCCAACGCAGATTCTGAGAATGCTCAAGTAGCTTCGTACAATCTCTAGTAACAGACTTTGACTTTACCTTATCTAGTTTGCTTTCCAATTGATCTATGTCAGCCTCCTCATGTTCTAGAGTAGCCCTGTAATAGATATATAAGAAAGTAAATAATTTCATACTGAGACCAGTTGGTTATGGCTGTCAAATACGCCCACTGTACCCACCGAAATTTAGGCGAATCTCGCAGACATTCTTCAAATTCGATTACAGGCACCATTATAAGAGTAAAGTAAATACCTAACTGATGCTTAAAATATATTACTGTTCACACTTTCACTACGTTATTAGAGGCAAACGAATTTTAATCCTCATTATCTACGAATCACTACAAACACATCTCTGTACGCTCTGTACCACCCACCTATTAGCATCTAGAGACTGTGACGTAGATTTATAATTGCATACGGGTGAAGTTATGCAACTTTTGACACAGCTGTGCAAAGAATGCAAGGCAAAGCAGCGAGCAAGTGAACATTAGTTTCATCATAGATTAATACCATTCTGCCTTTACATAAACACAAAGCTAGTTGCAATGCTTCAAAAAATACATCAAATATGAAATGTAATTTAAGAAAAAACAGGATTCAAACATCAGGGAAAGGAAAAACACAACAACTAACAATTCTTGATTCAATTTTATATTTATACAATTAAGATTGCTCTAATTTAGTTGTTTGCTGAATAATTTGGGTTGTAATAGCAACAGTGTTGAGCACTTACAAAATAAATACTGATTTAAACTATGATTATCATTTCGGTACAAAAAGGTACAAAAAATAATGTTCATTAATGATAAAAAATATAAAAATAAATAGTTATGAAATAAATTACTAGTTTTAATTAGTGGATTCTTAGCTCACGTTTAGACGTGACAAACTAATAATTAATCTAAATTACCAATATCTAATAAAGATAATGATGTTGTTACTAAACTAAATAGGAAAATTAATTGCCCAAACTAATTAATATCTGAATTCTACAGTACTATGGGGCTTTTAATGCTTTCAATAGGTTTTTAAATATTAAATTATTAGTGTAGGCTTGCGACCAAGGCTATCCTTGACTGTATTGAGTATTTTTAAATGCTTTTGTGCAGGAATGTTGTAATCAGTCAAGGAATGTTCAAACCTTGAACTTCTAGGTTCAACAGTGCACAAAACTTAAACTTTTCGGTCAGATATTGTTACAATTTTAAACATATCGGTCCAAGAATGTTCAGGTCGTGAACTATTCGGCCTCATATTGTAAAATTTAATTTCTCTGTTCAAAATGTTCAAATCTAGAACTTCTAGGTCCAAAAATGTTCATGTCGTTTACTACACGGTTCAATAATAATCAAATCTTGAACCTTTCGGTCCGAAATTGTTCAACTCTTGAATGTATAGGTCCGACATTTTTTAAATTTTATACTTTTAGGTAAGAAAATATGATCCCGAACTTCGCGTTCAATGATAGTTGAAATGTTGAACTTCCTGGTCAAAAGGTTGATGCAATCTTGAACTTCTTGGTCCAAGAATGTCCGAATCTTGGAGTTCGTTTCAAGGATTCGAACCGAAGTCCATGGGTGCCGGTCGAAATGCCACCCACTGCTACTATACGCACCGATGTACGTACGCACTGACGGACAGATCGTCGTCAGTTCTCGTGCAATTTTTGTCCGGAGGGCACTCGCATCTGTAAAGAGATTTCAATTAGATATGTAACGATCAAATTTTAATCCGCAGCTAAAAACTAGACTAATAAGGGCAGTTAAAATATTTTAATTGCATTATTTAATTGAATCATAGTGCTTAACGACGCAATGTTTTGGTCTAAAGTATGAGTGGTTGATGATCAGGTTGATAATAAAACAGGGTAGAGATCATGTAACTTAGAGATAACGTTCTTTACCTTAAACAAAAATGTTACAAGATCGATACCCTGTCTGGACTAAAAAGAATGAGAAACCCGGTGCCGGCACGTAGCCTACTCCTGTCAAAGATCAAGGGGACCACCGGCTTAACGTCCCATCCGAAGGACGGTACAACGCGAACAACAGGATTCCTACACAAATTCATGCTGTTGAGAGGTTGATAAGCAAGGCGAGTGAAGTTGCTGTACTAACTTTCATCCCTGCAACCTCTCTCCGAACAGAACTGGTCATGTGTATGATGGTCACCCATCCAATACCTGACTCAGTGCAGTGTTGCTTAACTTTCATCCCTCCAACCTCTCTCCCGAACAGAACTGGTCATGTGTATGATGGTCACCCATCCAATACCTGACCCAGCGCAGTGTTGCTTAACTTTCATCCCTCCAACCTCTCTCCCGAACAGAACTGGTCATGTTTTTGATGGTCACCTATCCAATACTTGACCCTGTGTCGTGTTGCTAACTTCATTAATCTCTAAATTTATTTGACAGTTTTTCAGATATGATAAAACTTAGGAATTCTTGAAAATGCATTTAGAGAAAACTCGTTTCTTACGTGTTCTTCATCACGTAGTCTATCCTCCTCGTGAAGGGGATGTAAATCGCCCACTCGCAAGGGGTGGTTTTGTGGCAGATCTTCACGTCCAACGTGGTATTTTCATTCTGGAACAATAGAATTGAAATAATCAGAGGCAGAATCACAAAAAGAAACAAATCTGGGGCTTTTTTACATTATCAATGTCGATGGGTGTTTAGTATAATTTCGCTCCACGCAAAGGAGTGGACACTCGCCGTCGCCTCTGTGCTGGACATTCCGCGACAGGGCGCTTGTTTCGCTCCACGTAAAGGAGCGGACACTCGCCGTCGCCTCTGTGCTGGACATTCCGTGACAGGGTGCTTGTTTCGCTCCACGCAAAGGATCGGACACTCGCCGTCACCTCTGTGCTGGACATTCCGTGACAGGGTGCTTGTTTCGCTCCACGCAAAGGAGCGGACACTCGCCGTCGCCTCTGTGCTGGACATTCCGTGACAGGGTGCTTGTTTCGCTACACGCAAAGGAGCGGACACTCGCCGTCGCCTCTGTGCTGGACATTCCGTGACAGGGTGCTTGTTTCGCTACACGCAAAGGAACGGACACTCGCCGTCGCCTCTGTGCTGGACATTCCGTGACAGGGTGCTTGTTTCGCTCCACGCAAAGGAGCGGACACTCGCCGTCGCCTCTGTGCTGGACATTCCATTCAAACACATTTTTTGTCGATAAGCAGGTATTGATACTGAAACGGACGCCTACAGTTTTATTAAAGTTTTATCCGCTTTAAAATCACAATGAATGAAACTTAAACAGAGTTTGACCTGTAAAAAAAAGAATACGACGATTACTAAAACTGTGCTCCAATCTATCACATCAATTGACAGTCGATGCGTAGTACAACCCACGTGGTCGGCGTCCGCGTTAGAGTAGACGGTCAATATCGTTTCATTGGTCAGAAAATCTTTGATAGCTGACCTTTGGTTGACCCAACTTGATTGTTCAAAGTTCATACCAAAACACCTTTACCAATCGGAGAGGAATGTTACCAAAATATGCGCAGTAAAATATGGGTGTCAATGTACTGATAAAACCAGTACCAAAAAAAAAAGTATATTAATATGATTGATTGATTTGTGGTGTTTAACGACGCACTGTATTTACAATGGGCCCTGCGGAACTGGTCTAATAGCGTCGATGAATGCGTGGATGATGACGAGGATGACGATAAAACGTATTTGAGTTATATGATGAGGAGGAGGGGAAACGCGGTGCCTACTCCAGTAGAAGACCAAGGGAACCACCGGCTTAACGTCCCTTCCGAAGGACGGTACAACGCGAACAACAGGATTCCTCCACAAATCTATGCTGTCGAGAGGTTGATAAGCAAGGCGAGTGAAGTTGCTGTACTAACTTTCATGCCTCCAACCTCTCTCCCGAACAGAACTGGTCATGTGTCTATGATGGTCACCTATCAAATACCTGACTCAGCGCAGTGTTGCTTAACTTTGGTGATCTCACAAGTCTAGGTGTTTCCAACCCGCAAAATATATTGGTGAATTATTGATAATATGAATTATTGAAAAAAGTTTTTAAGATTCTGTGAAATTTTTGCAGTTATTTTCTACCGCCAAAACGTTAACATTCTCGGAAATTCTTTTCGCTCGCTACGCTCGTCAAAAACAGATAAACATACAAATTTCAAATGTTTCCAGCCAAATTTTTCCAAATACATTTTGTCCAAATATGGTTTAACCATTTGGCCAGCTTAGAGAGAACAAACACAGTTAAAAACGTATAATACAAAACGTGCCAACATTCGAGTAAAGTTACTAAATTTGGTTAAGAAGAACACCCCCCACATTATACAAATTTCCGCTTTTCAATAGCTCGTCAATTACTTAACAGCCCGTTAAGAAACAAAACACATCTCCTGATTGGCAGTTGCCAAGTAAATAACAAGTTAACAACCCGTTAAGAACGTAAATAATGCACCAAACGTGTTTTAAAATAAACACTGGAATTTTTTCAAATAGTAAATAACAATAACTTCACTCGCCTTGCTTATCAATCTCGCAACAGCATGGATTTGTGGAGGAATTCTGTTGTTCGCGTTGTACCGTCCTTCGGAAGGGACGTTAAGCCTGTGGTATTCGGTGGTCGGTGGTACTACGTGTCGGCACCATGTATCTCCTGTTCTCATGCTAGATCCATCATCTACTCATTCATCTGCTCCATAAGAACACTACCACAGGACCCGTTCTCAAAACAGTGCGTCGTTAAACACCACAAACAAATTTCAATCAGCGTTGTTGTTTCAAGAAATAATTATAATTGTGTTTCAATAGATATATTAATTCGATAAAACTAAAAGATCACCATCAGAGGTGTCACATGTTCACACAAAGTACTATTTACAAAATTTTGAGTACTACCTACTACAAGTGTTCGTAAAATAATTATCATCCATTGATTTTGATATCGAAACGCTGTCTATTCATTGCTGAATATGACAATGTTCTGGGTAATCATTCCTTAGACGAAGCAAGACGTTAGAGTTGGCAGGATGCTATGGGCCAAATAAAGGCAAATACGCTGAATTCGAGCTAGCCGGTCATTGTTGATTATAGCACATGTTGTGCTTTTGAAGTGACCCTGTCACGGAATGTCCAGCACAGAGGCGACGGCGAGTGTCCGCTCCTTTGCGTGGAGCGAAACAAGCACCCTGTCACGGAATGTCCAGCACAGAGGCGACGGCGAGTGTCCGCTCCTTTGCGTGGAGCGAAACAAGCACCCTGTCTCGGAATGTCCAGCACAGAGGCGACGGCGAGTGTCCGCTCCTTTGCGTGGAGCGAAACAAGCACCCTGTCTCGGAATGTCCAGCACAGAGGCGACGGCGAGTGTCCGCTCCTTTGCGTGAAGCGAAACAAGCACCCTGTCACGGAATGTCCAGCACAGAGGCGACGTCGAGTGTCCGCTCCTTTGCGTGGAGTGAAACAAGCACCCTGTCACGGAATGTCCAGCACAGAGGCGACGGCAAGTGTCCGCTCCTTTGCGTGAAGCGAAACAAGCACCCTGTCACGGAATGTCCAGCACAGAGGCGACGGCGAGTGTCCGCTCCTTTGCGTGGAGCGAAACAAGCACCCTGTCACGGAATGTCCAGCACAGAGGCGATGGCGAGTGTCCGCTCCTTTGCGTGGAGTGAAACAAGCACCCTGTCACGGAATATTGAGCACAGAGGCGACGGAGAGATGCTTGTCAGGAAAAAAACCAAAACTCTGGATTTGTTGGTCTGTGTTTGAATCTAAAATGGGGGGAAGAAAATCTGGAATTAGTTTTAGAACTTACGCTTGGTTGTAGAATCGCCGACTGCGAAAGCGTGGCAACTGCCAAAACGCAAAACAAAATTCTTAAAACTGTCGACTGTGAGGTGCGCGAACTCATTTTGACCAATCACAACCGTCACGTGGTATATTTGAAAAAATATCACACGAAAAAAGTCCGTTAAATTTCAAAAAATTGTGCTACACTATTGTCGTCAAGTGGTCGTTGCTGCTCAGTCGATCTCTGGAACTGAAATGTGGCTGCCTTGACGGGGTCTGGTCTTATATAAATGCAAGTAGCTAAAGAGGGGGAGAAAATGACGCACAACCGCGCGTACCCAAAAGCTAGACGAGTGGAAGTAATTGATCTGTCAAAATCGGTTCAATCTGTTTCGAATTTTTATACGCCGATTATTATCGGGAATGATCGTTGTAATCAATGTGGCAGTGACTGAACACGTGTTTTGAACATGTTTCTCGGATTTTGTTGTGACGCACGTAAGATCTCATCGGTTTTTTTTTCTATATTTTTTTCTATATTTTTTTGTGTTTAATTATGATAATTACTGAAAGGTTTTTATTGTTTTGAGTTGAAACAGTGTTCTGTTTGTTCGTTTAGTTTAAACATCTGGTTAAACTACGTTGTCGTTATGACACGTTACGATTCAAAAGCCCGCTTACGCGCTTAATGACTTTTTGGTATTATTTTCAGAATTCTGTTAAATAATCTAGAAGACAGTGTTCACAAGGTGATAATTTTGTTCAAACAAAGCACAAATTTTACAATTTTACAGAGTCTTCGCGAGAAAATGGCCGCCAAATGACTACTGTACTGCGACAGAAAATCAACCTAGATGGAGTGACCATTGAATTTGTCTCATTGCTCTAAAAACTAGTTGTTATGCTAAATTGATTTAGTCTTTTCAATTGTGTTAATTGGACTGTTGTTGCATGATGGTTTTTAGACTCATGTCTACTTGATTTATCCTTAGCACTAGTTTTAAGAAAAACTATTTGAAATGGGTTTTGAATGCTAAGTAAAGGACAACTAAATTTCCCGACGTTTCGTAACATGTACTAGTTACTGCTTCAAGGGTAAGAGCAGTCCTGACAATTTTCCAATAACATAACTGTTGTTTTATTTATTTTATTTAGTATATACTCATACGGAAAAAAAGTTCATACATTTTAATTGATTGAGCGTAGCGAGCGAGAATGAATTTGTATGTGTGTTTGCTTGTTTTTGATCTGCTTAACGGTTGGACCAATTTGGATAAAATTTTCAGGACATCTTCTAAATCTCTCAACTTGGGGGACACAACGTTTTTTTAAACAATTATTGATAGTGGTTTTGTTATAAATTACAATTTACGAATGATTTCATAAATTACCATACAAAATTCCAGACCCATGCAACTATTATATTCATATTAACATTCGCAGATTAAGTTTCTATTTAAAATTTTTTACAGAATTAATTTTTGAGTCTTTGGTGAGCTAAAAGTACCAAAATAAGCACGAGGGGTAGGTACCCCTTTGCAAAGAAAAATACACTAATGGCGGACTAACGATAATTCGTGAGGTAATAACGTAAGTTAATATGTAATACAACGCAACTTAATCAATTTAACTTAAATTGCGTTCGAAAAGCCTTAATTTATTCATAAATTCTCAGCCATAATAGAAATAAACTATATTTAATGCAAGCGCAGCGGGGGTAGTGGTGGTACAAAATAACTACCAATATTTCAAAGAATTCAAATCTATCTAAAACCAACTGCCATCAGCGCCCCTAGTGGGTTAATTCTTCTTAAAAAAAAAAAAAATTCCCATTGCTTTATTGTGCAGGCCGACAATTTAACAAAAAAAAAAGAGGATGAGAAACAAATGTCTTTTCTGACATCATCTTAGAAGCAGTCACAGACTTGAGTTCTTTTAATTCTTCGAAAGGAAATCTCCAATTGTGAATCCCTGATTTCTGAATCGATTAAAATTCGAATAATTACAAATTATTATGCAATAAAGTGGTCCAGAGTAAGAATTTGCTGTATCAGAGGAGATTCGCTTGAACGCGATCGCGGGCAGCCATTGACTTTCAAGAGTCGGCGAAATAATTTGAAACCGGTTTAATTGATTGTATTCAATTAAAAGGTATGTGTGCACCTCAGTTTTCCCTTCGAGGAATTCAGATTCTACTTACATGCGGTGGTGTGTTGGTCTGACTCATGACTTCAACATCCATTTCATTCATAATAGTTTTTTTTTTTTTTTTAGAAAAAGTTCAATCGGTAATTTTTTTGAATCCACTTTTCCTTGTTGTAACCTTCTAGAGAAATTTAATTATCTAGAACAGAAAAGAGAGAACGTTTTTTTAATCATTCCTAGAATCTAAGATTCGTTTGGTTACTTAGTCTGGGGCAGTATTGCAAATTACAAAACTCGAAATTTCTTGAGAAACGATTCCTTTAGTGGATTTTTTTTTTGACGAGCACAGCCATTTTGATCATGTCTGAAAGAAATATAAATCAAACTCGCACTGATCTCAAACAATCTGAATAGCGGTGCCCTTTGAAGTCGAAGTCGCCATCTTGAGAGACCCTGATTTTAAGTTCTCTCAAAGAGTCCGTACTGTTTTAATAGCTTTTATGTTTAACTGTTGATGATTATTGTATTTTTCACCACTTTAATAGTAAAAATTGGTTGCAAACGTGTTTAAAAAATTAAATAATATTACCATTGAAATCGCAGGGACACCTTGGAAGTGGGGACTTCTACTTGATGCTAACAATGGATTACCTGACTTCAATTTGAGATCAGCTGGCTGGATTCTATGCTCTATCCAGGTTATTAGAGATCAGCTGGCTGGATCCTATGCTCTATCCAGGTTATTTGAGATCAGCTGGCTGGATCCTATGCTCTATCCAGGTTATTTGAGATCAGCTGGCTGGATCCTATGCTCTATCCAGGTTATTTGAGATCAGCTGGCTGGATCCTATGCTCTATCCAGGTTATTTGAGATCAGCTGGCTGGTTCCTATGCTCTATCCAGGTTATTTGAGATCAGCTGGCTGGATCCTATGCTCTGTCCAGGTTATTTGAGATCAGCTGGCTGGATCCTATGCTCTATCCAGGTTATTTGAGATCAGCTGGCTGGATCCTATGCTCTATCCAGGTTATTTGAGATCAGCTGGCTGGATTCTATGCTCTATCCAGGTTATTTGAGATCAGCTGGCTGGATCCTATGCTCTATCCAGGTTATTTGAGATCAGCTGGCTGGATCCTATGCTCTATCCAGGTTATTTGAGATCAGCTGGCTGGATCCTATGCTCTATCCAGGTTATTTGAGATCAGCTGGCTAGATCCTATGCTCTATCCAGGTTATTTGAGATCAGCTGGCTGGACCCTTTGTTCTATCCAGGTTATTTGAGATCAGCTGGCTGGATCCTATGCTCTATCCAGGTTATTTGAGATCAGCTGGCTAGATCCTATGCTCTATCCAGGTTACTTATACCAGTGCATTATCGTCCTGTCACTATCTATGTGACCTATTTATTTTCATATTTTAAAAATAGGATTTCACTAAGTTATAACTCGTTATTTGTTTTTCTTATTCAATACCTAAAGGAATTCCAATCTCACAATATTGTCATTGGACTTGTTGGTTATAAGCCCAAAGATATTGTGCGTTGACACTTTAATGACGGTTTTATGGCTGATGCAACTTTATTTACCATTGGAAATTATAGGTTAGGTAATGAACGCCAAGCTAAAATTGTTGCAGCGTAATATGGTGAAATTGGTATGTGCTAAACTGTTTTATTTTGCTCTTACGTCCTTGAATTGGCCAAGTATTTCCAGGCCAATCTTCGTAAAATACAATCAATTTTGGACTAACTGTCTGATACTGGGCATTTTTACAAAAACCAATTTACTTAAAAACCAACGTTTCCTATTTAAGTAATCCACCTGAAAATGGTAATGATATATTTACTTCTAAAATCAAAACAGAATGCGTCGAATATCTAACGCCTTGGCATTCTGATACCTTCGTTCTCTCTCTCTCTGCAATTTTCTCTAAATTTGTTTACCTTCTTTTGTTTCTCGTTAGGCCCATAACCTTCGATAGAAAAAAGAGATATCTTTTCTTAATCCTGGATTCTTTCTCTGCCAAATTTTAGGACACATCATCTCCTTCAAAATACCTGCGATAGACCATTGAGTGAAATCCATGAATGAACCAACCCCAGACTATGATTCCGAACGTCAAGTTTCCATAAATGGAACGAATTCAAACCGTCCGGTGCAGTAACGGTCATTGCGTGTTACCAAATTGCGTTGCAGACAAATCATACGACGCATATCCGAAATGGCACAAAAAATAAACCAGCGTAATGCAATAGGAACAGTGCAAACCATCGAGTTAATAATACCAATTAGCATGTTCACCTTTTGTTTTTTTTTAAGAGCTTGTGAATTTATTTTGCGTTTTAATTTTGAAGGACCTTTGCTTGTTCGACAACTACTTATTTCCATAAATCATAAAACCATGTTCTAAATTGGAATATAGTTTCATGATTACTTGCATAGGTAAAAGTACTCTTCTATTGAGGCAGTACAAAGTAATTGTTTTATTTTGAGGACGAAATGCGTCGTTAGACGGTTACTGCTTTCATTAATGACCCACAAGTTAATTGCCAAATTCTAGCGCCTTTTTCAAGCGAAAAAAGCGCCCTGTTACGGAATGCCCAGCACAGAGGCGACGGCGAGTATCCGCTCCTTTGCGTGGAGTGAAACAAGCACCCTGTCACGGAATGTCCAGCACAGAGGTGACGGCGAGTGTCCGCTCCTTTGCGTGGAGCGAAACAAGCGCCCTGTCACGGAATGTCCAGCACAGAGGCGACGGCGAGTGTCCGCTCCTTTGCGTGGAGCGAAACAAGCGCCCTGTCACGGAATGTCCAGCACAGAGGCGACGGCGAGTATCCGCTCCTTTGCGTGGAGCGAAACAGCACCCTGTCACGGAATGTCCAGCACAGTGGCGACGGCAAGTGTCCGCTTCTTTGCGTGGAGCGAAACAAGCACCCTGTCACGGAATGTCCAGCACAGAGGCGGCGGCGAGTGTCCGCTCCTTTGCGTGGAGTGAAACAAGCACCCTGTCACGGAATGTCCAGCACAGAGGCGACGGCGAGTGTCCGCTCCTTTGCGTGAAGCGAAACAAGCACTCTGTCACGGAATGTCCAGCACAGAGGCGGCGGCGAGTGTCCGCTCCTTTGCGTGGAGTGAAACAAGCACCCTGTCACGGAATGTCCAGCACAGAGGCGACGGCGAGTGTCCGCTCCTTTGCGTGGAGCGAAACAAGCACCCTGTCACGGAATGTCCAGCACAGAGGCGACGGCGAGTGTCTGCTCCTTTGTGTGGAGCGAAACAAGCACCCTGTCACGAAATGTCCAGCACAGAGGCGACGGCGAGTGTCCGCTCCTTTGTGTGGAGTGAAAAAAGCACCCTGTCACGGAATGTCCAGCACAAAGGCGACGGCGAGTGTCCGCTCCTTTGTGTGGAGTGAAACAAGCACCCTGTCACGGAATGTCCAGCACAGAGGCGACGGCGAGTGTCCGCTCCTTTGTGTGGAGAGAAACAAGCACCCTGTCACGGAATGTCCAGCACAGAGGCGACGGCGAGTGTCCGCTCCTTTGCGTGGTGCGAAACAAGCACCCTGTCACGAAATGTCCAGCACAGAGGCGACGGCGAGTGTCCGCTCCTTTGCGTGGAGCGAAACAAGCACCCTGTCACGGAATGTCCAGCACAGAGGCGACGGCGAGTGTCCGCTCCTTTGCAGAAAATAAAATAAATTTCTTGGCATTCCTGCAGCAGAATCAGTGCGAGAAGTCGTTAAGTGTTGTTTTTTATTATTTTAATTCGATGAAATGCGCGCCTTCTGCTCATTTGACTCATCGCGGTTCGTCAAAGAACGACTTCATGAATGAATTGGTCGCGATTGCCGAGAACAAAGTCACACCACTACAATCTGACGCAATCACTCCACATATCTTGTCTCGTAGTAAGATGATTGATTGATGACGCAACTTCTTTATAGTATTGCCACTGGATCGGTTAGAATCATTGGCCTCTGCATGTTAACCATGAGGCAAGCCCCTTGGGGTAAAAGGCGAGCCTCTTTCTCCGTTTCTTTGGAGCGAGAGATCGTGCTTGATAGCTGTTGAGACGCATGCAAAATGCTTTTAGAGACGTAGCAACAAGCACAATTGGTCGGTGGAATAATAACTTGGATCGCTTGGTAGTGTTTTCTTTTATTTTTAATGACATTTGGCCGGCATGTCAATCTGTAGCGACTCTGCCGGAAAACTATGTTCTCTAGCGGTATTTTATTATTATCAACACTATAACCGTCTCAAAAATTGATGCCCAAACGCGGACTCGAACCTCAATCTCCACCTATCGCGGGTGTTGCTCGGAACCATTGAGCTATTAGGACACTGGTTTATGAGACGATTTTAGTGTATTTGATGAGAATGACAGTTTTCCAAGGAATAGAACCATGAGGCTGTGAATACTCACAGTCACTCTGATTCTAGTGACGCTATATCACGTCACAACCTGTCAAATTAGAATAACTCCAATTTGACGTTAGATTCGTTGCTGTATTAGGATGAAATCTAATTATATCTAATTATCTTATTAGATTTCATCCTAATGTTCTCCAACGGATTATATTTTGAACTTTAAATTAGTTTTTCTTGTTTAGCCGACAGAAAATTTGAATTGTGTACGTGTAATTACAAGAACACGTGTACAAGTGTGTGCTAAGCAAGATTACCAATGTTTAATCTAGTACGCATGGATTTCCAGTCGGCGGTGTCGCAAAGGGCAAAGGTCAAAGGGCCAGATTTGACCTAGTCGTGTTTGCTGTCGACAAAATATTGGTACACTTTGACGTCTTGGAAATCAGATTGGTTTCTTATGATTCTGGCATCATATCGAGACGAGTATAAAGAAAATATGAAGCAATTTTATGCTTACTCTAAGATTGTAAGTTGCGTCGTTCTGTGTGATTTCATTTTTCAATGGATTTTATTCTAGGGTAGACCCAATCCCCTCAAAATGACAAGATTTATGATTATATACCCTAGTATCAAAAAATGCAACACGATTCGCATAAAAAATGCAGCTTGAAATATGTTTTTTTTTTCTTTTATTTATAATGTTCCAGCCCTTGGTTCCAGCCCAAGAGATGCCCCCAGCATTGCTACCAACTCATCAATCAAATTTCAGCTACGATTTTCTTGGCGGGGATTATAAATAGTACTTATAAAATCTGAAAAATAGTTCCCAGAATTATTAGAAAATTGGTACCTACTATTCTGAAAATAGCTCGAAAAACGAATAATCTTGACACCAAATAAGCTTTGAAGCAAAATAAAATGGCAGACATCAGCGGAGATGGTTTGTAGGTTTTTTTTTTTTTTTTAATGACAGTCCGAATTACAAACACAATTCCAAAACGACCGGTGGCGCCTTTCGTTGAAACCGCTATCCAGTGTCATTTGTCATTGTCATTGTTGAGTGTAGGTTATAGGTAGAGAAACAACGTCAATGTTACAGTCTCTGCGTGAAAGATGGCTGCCAAATGACTACCTTACCGACAAAAATACAGAGTACCGGAACGTCACGCTAAGTGGAGCCACTGTCGTATGAATTTTAATTTCGATATTTCTCGTAGGTAACTCGCTTTTTAATATCGTTGCGTGTATATCAATCGTTGAGGTAAACATTGATGGAGATTTTTTGAGCATGAGAAGTTTAAAAAACGAGTTAAATTTGAAAATACAATTCGAGAAGTTACTGCCATCTAAGAATGACACATTTTTTTTTGCATTATAATAGAAACTCTATGAAAACTTTTAATTTCCTCTTTCTTAATGGAAAGGAAAATTTGACAACAGTGACATTCAAGACATGAAGCAATACGTGCCCTAACACTTTTATTTGATAAATTTTGAAGGAATTTAAAATTTCACTGTTACAATATACTCAGAATTAGTTAGTATACCAACATTTGTAGATGTTTCAGGCAAGAAATCTATCGGTTAAACTGCCCTGCTCACGACACCTCGAATGTATGAAGATATTTCATACCCTATTTGTTGCTTAAAATATTTAACTCAGTTTCGTTTACGGTAAGTTTAGGTACAAATAAACAACCGTCGATTTTTGTCTAAAATTAAAAAACGAAGAAGGTGTATTATTAGGAGATGCAAGTAAAATGGTTTTTATGTTAAGATGTATAGGTACAATGGGATGGTCTGATGTGATTTTAGCTCTAAAATGTCTGATATGATAAATATGACATTGATTTTTGTAAACTTCTTGTATCTGATAGCTATTTGCAACCCCCTAAATCAATCTAAATTGGCTAAAATTAAACAAAATATATAGATTTTGGTAAATTATCGAGGTTGTTTCATGGGTGACTTTTTGGTAAATATTTACTCACGGTGCTCTTACGAGGTTCTTAGCGAGTGGTAGAAATTGCAGCTTGCGTTACCATGCGTTCTTTTCTTAGCGGGTTTGGTTGACTCGGTGTCACTTTAATTAATTATCATCCAGTCTTCCAAACGTCTAATTGATCCATTCTAAAACACTTCAAATTCGATCAGCGAACCGTTCAATTACTAACAATTCAAGTGAAGAAGAAAAACATATGCGAGCTCAAGGGTGTTTCTCTCAAATCCTTAGGCCTCTCGCCTTCGTAAAATGTCAGTAGCTGTTGAAATTGTAGAGAAATCCCTGACAGAGCTTTTTCGACCCTTCCCTCCGCGTACCTGCGAGTCCGCGGCCATCCCTGCTGGTCGCCATTCCAGACGAGCTGCCACCGGGGGATTTTTGCCACAAAAATAACATCCTTTAACTTTCGAGAAAAGAATGCTTTTACTGCAGTCGCCAACATTTGTGTTTTTATCTGCAAGACTTGACATATCCACGTCAAGACTGGCGATGAATACCTGAAGTTGCTTAGAGAGCTGTTTTGGCATTAAGAATACCGAAATGCAATTACTCAAAATGTCAGAAGCTCGATTCCGAAAATAACTTGGCTACGCCGGCATAGGTATATTCTTTTCCACTACCCGGGCTGTCGGTCGTCATTTTTACTTACGAAGTGAATTACCGCCACCAAGCGCACTCTTGACTTGTAAAAATGTCAGCTGTAGTCGAAAATGTGGTGGACTAACCTGGATGATTTATCTTCCTGTGCTTACCTGTCCACCCGGCCACGGCCATCCCCGAAAGCGGTCATCGCGTGATTTGCACTGCAAGTAGTTCAGTGTAAAGATGAAAACGATGCTGTCTTAAATGACTGCAGTTGGGAATATTCAGGTTTAAACGTTAACAACATGACTTTTCCGCGGAAAAACTGACGTTTCCTTTCTAACGTAATTTTTTTAATAACAAAAATTTTGATCTTCCATTCCATTGACCTTCCGTCGATCGATAGCGACCAAGTAGGTATGCACCCACGACCACGTTTTTCCCACATTTTTGCATACACCTGTTTTAGTCCTCGTTTTGAGCTAGCGATTCAATCTCTTACATTTACAGAAGCAATTGTAAATTAAGCAAATTAACCGTGAATGGTCGTTATCAGCAAAGTCAATAGTTGTCGATGTTGTAGCAAAAGGTCCGCGGTATTTGAAATGGTGCATGTCACTAACGACTTGCCAATAACTGAACATGAGCCAGTGGCATAATTTCAAATCAAAAAGCTACATTTGTGGCATTTCTTGGGGTATCAGCACCGGGTTTAGTCTCTGATAAGAACATTTTGACAGCCATAACCGCCTGTTGTCGCCGTGGGAAATTTATTTGAGACGGTACTTGATTGTAAAACGAGTGTTATTCCGAACGTCAAAAAATGTAAGCATTAAATGTGGACATGTAAGTGGACAGATGTCAGATACAGCAATCGAGAACATTACAGGCCTTTTGAACTCGGCGCCTCTCCGTGCTTACCAAGAACTACTAGCGCGTTTGCGAATGTCACATGCACTACGGATTTTTTGAACTCCGCGGTACGTACAGCAGGTTGCTACTACTAGCGCCGCCACAAACCGTCATTTTCTGATGTACCTAACATCTAATCTTTGGTAAGACATCACGTATTTGCTTCTTTTTTATGTGGTTATATCTGTGTAATGGAAGAAGATTACTGTCGTTTGAGCCAGAAAAATCAACCGCTGCAACACTTGTTTATTTGGGTTCAACCATTAATCTTAAGGCCTGCATCACTATTTAACCTTCCCACCAAATTACTTGCATTAGGTTTCTCCCCCTGCAAGGTTATGCACATTTAACTACATTTGTGTTGTGCGGATAATGTCTTACCTGACATGGGATCGACAAGTACCTAATTTCTCGAGGGGTCAATATTTTAGTGAAATGTGTCTACTACCACCATTGAGTTTATAGGTAAAGTTAGAGAGATAGTTAATGTGAAGCTTTCTGCTGAAAAAATGAGCAGGAACAGGTGGCAATGCTAGGTGCCATCCGATGGCGCTTGCGGCCGTTACTTCTTACCAAATCTCTACAATTAACACTCTACAAGCCTCTACAAATAAATACAAAAAACCCTGCAACTGCCGTTTTTCTTTCATAGATAAATCGAAATTCGAGGAAATGTGACGGACCAATCTGTACCTGTGGCCGCAGAATAAGCATCCTAGAGTTGCTAAGTACTCGTCCATGCGAGTTGTCTTGGCCTCTTCACCTTAGTCGGGATCCCTTATCCCGACCCGTGAAACATCTTTGTGCCCGGATAGCTCAATTGGTAGAGCACCTGACAAGCATTCGGGAGGTCCGGTGTTCGTATCCAAGTTCGGTCGCACATTTTACCAGTCTAGCTTCTCTTCCATCCTTTGCTTGCTGGTCTCAGCTCCCTTGTGCAATCACCAGAAAAACTAACAACCTTGCAACTGAATTATTACGCCTCAAAATACAGATAATTGTATATCCAGTCTCAAATTCGAGTTATCTTTGAGAAATAACTAAATGAAATTTCTTAACACTCAAAACTTCGGCGACTCTCTTTTGTCGAGGTAAAAATGTCTATCGACGGCTATTTTGCGCAAATATAGTTTAATATTAGTGCGGTCACATTTTAGTTAATTAATTCATACTATGGATAATTAATGAACTGATAATTAACACTTTTTTATATTAATTTAAGAAAGTAAGTAAGTTCCCGCTTTTGGCTTCTGTGGCTCCGTCATGGACTTGCCATCCGTTCACAAATCAAAGTTCTAAGCAGAAGGAAAAATGGCAAAGAAACGGTTTCTATATTTACCTTCAGTTTATTTTCCGCACACAATTTACAACACCAATTTCACGACGCTATGCAGCGATGCACAATACGATCACGTTCCTAAACTATCTGATAGCCAACAATACGGATAACAACGAGAATGTTACGTTCCCAAAACAATATTCGATAACTTAACGGAAATCCGGTCAATTTGAAGCAACGAAATCGTCAACAGTTTCGATCAGAAATGCCTTGAAGAACAAGCAGCACCATTAACAAAGAGAACAAAGAAACTTCTGGCAAGATCGAATTGGAAGAACAAGAATAAATCGCTAACGACAATAATAAAAAAGTTAATTAACCTAATATAAGTTTAAAGACAGAGGGCAAACAACTCGATATTATAACTGAATGAAGATTATTGTCCGACAACTCGATTAATAAACAAACTGTTAAAAACGTTGTATCAGGATCTACTCCTACTAATTACTGACTACCTAAATTCGTCTACCACTCTCAAGCTATTAGCGACGTACTCTCGTTACTTTTCGGCCAGCGCCAAGTTTTCTTCCTTGCTGAATTCCGCGCGGACGAGAACTCTTTGCTCTCCGTTCGCCCGACGTCGCTGGCTGGCTTGACGTTCGGTGACGAGTTTCACCGAAAGGAAGCCGCAGTCGTCGCCGAATACGTGAATACCTAGATCGGGTGGCGGAAGTTCTTGCCGGCGAACTTAGCGGCCGCCCCGAGCTCTTCCTCAATGCGCAGAAGCTGGTTGTACTTGGCCAGACGTTCCGAACGGCACGGGGCGCCGGTCTTGATCTAAAAAGAAATATTTCGAGGTTAGAATCTTGCTTGAGGTAACTCAACTCTTTCTATTATATGGCTTTTATGCTGTTTTTTTTTAATGTTCATTAGCAGCCTGTCATTCACTGACAGCCAAAAGACCAGTGCTACAGGGACAATATAGTGTGTCAAAGGAAAAATGCTAAGGAGTGGCCGGTCCTTGGTGCTGTTGGACAGGAGCAGGCAACACAGTGTGTCAAAGAGACTAGGCTAAGTGGTGGCCAGTCCTTGGTGCTGTTGGACAGGAGTAGCCAACACAGTGTGTCAAAGTGACAAGGCTAAGCAGTGGCCTGTCCTTGGTGCTGTTGGACAGAAGCAGCCAACACAGTGTGTCAAAGTGACAAGGGTAAGCAGTGGCCGGTCCTTGGTGCTGTTGGACAGGAGCAACCAACACAGTGTGACAAAGTGACAAGGCTAAGCGGTGGCCGGTACTTGGTGCTGTTGGACAGGAACAGCCAACACAGTGTGTCAAAGGGACAAGGCTAAGCGGTGGCCGGTCCTTGGTGCTGTTGGACAGGAGCAACCAACACAGTGTGTCAAAGTGACAAGGCTAAGCGGTGGCCGGTCCTTGGTGCTGTTAGACAGGAGCAGGCATAGACGTAGCAAAGATGAGTTTTAAGACATTTGTTGATGTTGACAAAAACTATTTGAGCTGGGTTTTGAATAGTTTTTGTCAAAACTAGTGAAAAGGTTACATCAAGTAGACATGTGTCTAAAAACAATCAATGGATGATGTTATTCGCTATTTTTGCTCACTTATACTGTTATTCATCGCAGAGTTTTCTCCGCATTGCCTGCAATTTCTCCCTCTTACAATTGTGATGCTACCGCCTGGCAGGATCTATGCTCTATCTAGAATATTTGAGATCAGCTGGCTGATTCTAGCATGATCGGGGCTCACCTGTCCGGTTCCCAGCCCGACGACGAGATCGGCGATGAAAGCATCTTCAGTTTCGCCGGACCGATGGGAGACCATCGTGCCCCAGCCGTTGGCCTTGGCCAGCTGGTGTGCCCTGATGCTCTCAGTAACGCTGCCAATTTGGTTCACCTGCGTCAAGGAGAGAGCGATCGAGTGAAATATCATTACTGCCAAGAGGCTGGATATCGATTGTAGTGAGGAAGGGAAGAGAGAGGGAGCGCAACTAGCCGGAGAATACATTTGGGGTCGCATGGTGCACTTGTCGAGAAATTTCTAGAAATCCTGAGAATTTATTCGTTTTGGTGGGTTGTCTTTGTAATTTTTAGAGACGTTAGATGCTTGACAAAATGCCGAAACGTTAAAATTCTCGAAATCCTCGACAAGTGCACCATGCAAAGCCAGTTGCAAACCCTCTCTCTTTTGTTCTACATTACAAAAAATGTAATTTCATTTAAATGACTAGAATTTTTATTGCTGTCACTCCGCAAAGATGGCAGAGCGATCTCTGCCGATGGGCGATGTCCGCGAATCACTTGTTTTCCCTCGGAAACGCTATGAAAGGTTCGAGGTACCTGTGCAACGTTTATACTACCAGTCACGTAAAGCTTACCACGTGCTGGCCCTGAAACTTTGCTCGTTCGTCTCGCATCCAACGCCCGGTCGGTTCCATCGAGTGCCGAAACCGGCAAGAAACGACCGCCGGCGTTGGTTGCTTGCTCCCGGGTTACTACGTTACGTTTACCTCTAGCATAAATGAATGGACAGGGAGGAAGAGAAGTAAAACAAAACGAAAGATCCAAGTCAGAGCCCCAGCGCTATTGTTAAATGTTCCAGATCCTCTAAATTAAAGTAATTTTTTTTAACCACCCAATGGCGCTTGTGGCTGTCCTTCATAACAAACCTCAACAAGTAAAAAATTACGATTTAAAATATTGGTACATGTATGTCAATCGTTGAGGTTTCCATACAAAAAAATCAAGAAGCCTAAAACGGTCCCCAATACAAGTAATATGCAAGAAATAAAAATTAAATTAAAAAAATAACTTGAAACAATGGTGAATCTACATAGTATTAGTATCATCCCTTATTTTTGTTGGTCGTAATTTTTTGTGAAAGCAGTTAAACATCAGCGCCGAGACTTAACTAGACCCCAAATTACAGCATAAACAAATAGAGTTAAGCTAACGGAAGAGCGTCGCATACCTTGAGCAGCAGACAGTTGCAGGCCTTCTTCTCCACACCGGTCTGGATTCGCTTGGGGTTGGTGACCGTGAGATCGTCGCCCACGATCTGAATGCTGGTGGCGCCGGTCATCTTGGACCAGGCGGCCCAGTCGTCCTGCCGGCGAAAACAGATCGTTAGGAACATGGCTTGAGTGAGGATAAAACGCCCACGGAAAAATACGGCACGACAAGAATAAATAAACAGAAAAAAAACTACGCTTACCCAACAATGCAGTTTAAACTGTGTTTGCAAAGCCCTGGTAGTTTTTAGACTGTAATGTCACTTATATATTGTATTTTATTTTGTAAAATGCAAATAGGGTGTTAATAGGCTGGATATTTGTTATGGTAAAGAAAGAAGGGGAGAGGGAGCGCAATCTACAGGAGAAGAAAATTGGTATCGCGGTTGGAAAATTGTTGAGGAATTGTAGAAATTTAGATTTAGACGTTATGGCTTTTTGCCTCAGTCATTGTAAAAGATTTTTTAGGTGTTGAATTTGTGTTAAATTTGTTCAAATGGCCTCAGAGCAAGAAATAAAAATATTTTCACTGAAATCGAGTAGTAAACACGAACCTGGTCGAACGGGTCCTCAATGGAGCAGATCGGGAAGCCGGCGATGTATTCCTGGTAGAGGTCAGTGAGCTGGTCGGGACTGATCCACTTAGACGCGTCCGAAGCCGGGTTCTTGAAGTCCAGGTCGTACTTGCCCTGTCTGCCGGGCGGGAAAAACTCTCCAATTATAATCTGCGGCAACGAGGCATCTATGCTCTATCCAGGATATTTCAGATCAGCTGGCTGGATCCTATGCTCTATTTAGGTTATTTGAGATCAGCTGGCTGGATCGTATGCTCTATCCAGGTTGTTTGAGATCAGCTGGCTGGATCCTATGCTCTATCCAGGTTATTTGAGATCAGCTGACTGGATCCTATGCTCTATCCAGGTTATTTGAGATCAGCAGGCTGGATCTTATACTCTATCCAAGTTATTTGAGATCAGCTGACTGGATCCTATGCTCTATCCAAGTTATTTGAGATCAGCTGGCTGGATCCTATGCTCTATCCAGGTTATTTAAGATCAGCTGGCTGGATCCTATGCTATATCCAGGTTATTTGAGATCAGCTGGCTGGATCTTAGGCTCTATCCAGGTTATTTTAAGTACATGGACCTCTACTTTCAATGGCATCAGGAGGATTTTGCTTGAAAAATATAATTTTCCCGCTTGTCAAGCAGAAACTCACTTGCAGAACTCTGAGGCGGCAACGTCCATGCCGATCTCGATCTTGCCGGTGTACCCTGCCTTGGCGATGGCCTCTTGGATCAGGTCAAGAGCATCCTTGTTGTTCAAGATGTTGGGGGCAAAACCACCCTCGTCACCGACGGCGGTGGCATCCAGGCCGAAGTTGGTGTTGATCACTTTCTTGAGGTGGTGGTAAACCTCGGAGCCCATTTTCATGGCCTCGGTGAAAGAGGTGGCGCCTGAAAGGATTTAATAATTTTCGAAATGGCAAGGTTTCCAAAAATGAAGATATATACTTTACAAAATCGGTGTCTTAGCCTCACTAAATTACGGAGTTTTTTGTATTCTAGCTGACAGACTCAAAATGTAGGTTTCTAAGTGACACTTTTAGTAATTAACAGCCCAATAACAAACAAAAAACAACTTTAGATTGATTGTTAACAAGTAAATAACAAATTAACGGTCAGTGAATAGAGAAATCTCTTTAAATTTGAAACAATTTTTTTATTTTTTTGTGATAATAATGATAATAATGAACCTGTCTTTTTTTATTTTCTTCTAAATCCAAGTTGGAATAAAATATACCTACTTAAAATGTTAGCATATCAATCTCGTACGAAAACGAGGGTCGCCATTTTTTATGACGTATAGTGAAATCTGACGTCAGTATGACGTCAAAAAACGTCAAGAAACAGAAGCGAACGCAAAGGAGACCCAAAATGAAGACGTCACAGCCTGTTTTCATCCCGCCACGAGAATTTATATTTTAGCCATTCTTAAAACAAATATAAATAGAAAAGTTATGATCGGATTATAAAAAGAAAAAATACGTCAGATTTTATTTTAAATGCGTTTTTGAACACAATGATAATAATTAAATAATAATCTTAAGGAGATTTCCTTATTCTGATAAACCAAGCCTTTAGAGGCATTCTTTGCCAGTGTTTGACAGGACTTAAAAAGTGAGGTTACCTGTTGGCAGGATCATGAACTCCTGCATCGCAAGCTTATTGCCAGCATGCGATCCACCATTGATGACGTTGAAAGCGGGAGTCGGTAGGATGATGTTGGTATTGCCAGCCAGGTCAGCAATGTGTCTGTAAATAACCGACAAGTTTGAGATTAACATATCTTTCAAATTCTGACTCGTGGTATTACAATATTTTCGAACTAATAGTTATGCACCTAACTCATAGAAACAGCTGACTTTCACTGATTGTCATTGGTTGTTGCTATGGACATAAATTTAACTCCCACTTTATCTAGCAAAAGATAGTAATACCGGGCCTACGAATGCAAAATTATTCTCTAGATATGGAACCAAAAATTAAATTTCTCTTTGAAAAGCACTTCATTTAGGTAGTGGATAGGTACTTGTCCTACATTACGATGCTCTCAGTCCAGCAAGTTATTATGATAATTATACCTAGGTAAAGAGAGATCTTGATGAGGGTATATAACAATCCAGCAAAGGACAGACAGCACTACAGGAATTTGTGAAAGTACAAGCCTTACTTGTAAAGAGGCACGCCCTTCTTGGCGGCTCCAGCTTTGCAGACGGCCAGCGAAACTCCAAGAATGGCGTTCGCTCCGAACTTGCTCTTGTTTTCAGTTCCGTCCAGTTTGATCATGAATTCATCAATTTCCACTTGCTGCGTAGCTTCTAGGCCTTGTTTCAAAAGCTCAGGAACGATGGTGTTGTTGATGTGATCGATAGCTTTTTGGACTCCCTTTCCGTGATAAGCTCCCTTGTCGTTGTCGCGGAGTTCCAACGCTTCGTAGATTCCAGTACTGGCTCCGGACGGGACGGCGGCTCGGAAAAGACCAAGGTCAGTGACGAGGTCGACCTCCACCGTGGGGTTACCACGGGAGTCGAAGATCTGACGAGCGAGACACTTGAGGAGCGGCATTTTTGAGTAGTTGCGGGTTTGAGTAACGAATGGCAAGTATCTCCTGAAAAGGAAAAAGTTCTCATTGATTTTTATGAAGCATTATAGGTTTCGATTTCTTGGACAGATTAGATTACCAGCTGATGCAATATAAGTTACTAATGATATAATTTATCATTATTGGAAAATTAAGAAGCTATCTGAAAAGAGTCATTGCATTTCGCTATCCGATTATTTCAAACAACTCTTTAAAATACGTGGCGTTGATTCAAATCGCAAAATTGTACAGGTTGCGTTAAGGTAAGTTACGCCCCATTAAAACCGGCTTCGAAATCGAAGTTTTAATGATTTAAAGCAGAATTGATACGCGCAAATGTAATTGTAGATTATGTGTAAGTATATAAATAACGACAATAAAATAGAAGTGATGATTTGTGAAATAAAATAGTAAAGATATCTCACCAAATGCGAACCTGACGAATGCTATGCAGTTTGTCGAGTCGACACAATGACCTTATGGATCAAGTAAGGTCGTGTATGAAGGGTAAAAACACGGGTAACAACGAGACTAGCCGAGTCTAAACGAGCGCTGGGACAACAGCTGATTCTTAAAATATACCGTTCAAAAGTTTGGCACCAACTTCTAAAAATGCACTGAAACACCGATTGCTGACATTGCGATCCTAATGAAGAACATAACCTAATTACAAACCTCATTTGGATGCTGTATCGGTTTCAAATCAGTCAATAGCTTTGCACTTGAACGACAGAAATAGTATTTGAAGACCTAACAATATCCGATCAAAATCGATAATGAACATTTACAGACAGAGGAATCTTTTTCGGTACAGAACGCTTAGGGTGTTTTAAATAAAAACAACTGCTAAATTGTCACATTTTGTTATGGTTTATAAATAAACAACATAAAACAATATAAATAAATATGCGAACACAAGTAGAAAATGTTTTATGCAAAGCTTTCATAGAAAAATAGCTTTCGATCTTCGTTTTCTTTCTTCAATTAATTCCTAGTGTTACCGTACCTTAACCTAAAAATTACTGTAGCTGATGAGTTAGGAATAAAGAGTAAATTAAAGCATAAAAATAAATTATCATAGTTAGTTTGAGACGTACTAAAAAAAATAGTCACAACACATTTAAACTCCACAATCTTGTTAAGAACGAATTAATACATTATTTATTAACAAATTTATCGTCCTTAAATGTGGAATCTCTTAATATCATTAACTAGCTTTCATGTTCCGAGAGAGAAAATTAAAACGTGTCCGCTGAGCACCAGTGCTATATTGGCTGCCTATTCAAAAGGGACTAAAATAAGCGAAAATAATCTTAACAAAAGCGCTGGGACTTTTGACGGAACCTGTATATATTTCTTAAATACAAAGTAAGAAAACTAATCGATAAAGCTTGGCACTAATTAGGAGGCAAAAAAATGGTGATTTAAAAAAAACGATTGGTACAATACCAAAGGTGATATTTAACCTAACTTACTTCCTTTAAATATTAAAATCCACAAGGATCAGAAGCTTTAAAAAAACCATCGTGGCTCAGTTACAAAATTGTATACATATAATATAACACAATATAGCTTAAATAACGAAACTCTAAGATAATCGTTGTGTTCGTTTGAGTTCTTTTTTACTACTTTGCTAAATCCTACTCTTTCAAAGTTCATTTTTAATTTAACAAATAAACATGGCCGCCGTTTAGTTTTTGTTTGCGTCAGATCCGATGGAGTTGATGTGAGTTTTGGAAATTAACAAATGAAAAACTGTTAAAAATAATCTACTCTGCTCGTGTTTTCCATTCACTCTGATTTAAGAAAATTCTGACACAGCCCAATAAGAAAACCGACAAACTTTCTTCAAATAAGCGTAAACTCACTAGTCGGTCGCTTATTTCTTGTGATCCACATCACATTATCCTCTTTGAAATAGTCCTCGATCTCGTTTAAAGTCCTTCCCATAGTTTCGGGAAGAAATAAATATACAAGCAACGTACCTATCAATGAAGATCCTCCAAAAACCCAGAATACTCCATGCGAACCCAAAACCCCATTCAACCAGGGAAAAGTTTTGGCAGCAATAAACAATCCAATATTAAACGCGGTAAATATGTAGCCGCCAGCCATTCCTCGAACCTTCGCCGGTAGAAACTCTCCAATAGTAATACCAGGAAGTACAAAAAAACCACAAGTATTGGTCGCTATGTAAGCCAACAAACAAGCCAAAATCAAAAAATTCTCAGTTTCACCATCAAAATAACTTGTGTCTTGACTTTTCATATACAAAATGGTGCCTAGTGCAATGGCGGCTACGCCAGAACTGAATCCAGAAGCCAAAGCTAAGAATCTTCGACCGACAAAGAATAAAAGACCACTTGCGATTAAAGTAAAGACGAAACGAACCAGTCCAGTAAGAACCGCTGCAAAGAAACTATCAAATCCTCCGGTATTTGCATGCATTATTATATCTACAGCGTAGAAGATGACAAGGAATGTGCCAGAAACGATCTGAAGGAAGTGGAACGCTATGACTATTGCGAATGGTTTGAGGACTTCCGGTTTGGTGAATGTTGGCCAGCAGCCTTTTGTTGATTGATGGGCGTTGAGCGAGTGGAGAAGTTCTTCGTCGATTCTAGATGTCAGTTGGTGGAATTCGCGCTTGGCCTGGAAAGAACAACAAAAAATTTTAGCAAACTTTCAGGTCAATTTGACCTAGGTAGGGTTTTACAGAAATTTTCAACTGTACGTTGGATTTCTAACTCAGAGAAATATCTGAATTTCACTGCATGTAATTGGAAGTCTCTGTGGCTTTAATAAAAAAAAAAAAAAACACTTCAACTAGGATCAAGGTTATAAAGCTTGAACTGGGATTAGGATGAAATCTTATTTAAATTGCAAACGCTTGCAATTCGCGGGTTATTTTATTATTATCAACACTATAATCGGCTCAAAAATCGATTCCCAAACGGGGATGCCCCGTTTAGGCATCAATTTTTGAGACGGTTATAGTGTTGATAATAATAAAATACTTCAACTAGGAGTTGATATTTTGGTAAAACCGAACCTTAGGTCCAGTTTTACCCAAAATTAATCAACAAAATTCAACAGCATTCATCACATCTTATCCCTCACCTTGGTCGTGGGTCCCCCTCTAAGCCAGAACAACGCCGTCCTCGCCTCGTCCAGACGTTTGTTCCTGGCCAGCCAAACAGGACTCTCTGGCAGAAGCGTGAAAGCCACTAGACTAGCTACGGGCAGTATTACGGCCAGCCAAGCCACTGTATGCCATTCCAGCACAGAGCCGAGCGCGTAGACGATCAATATACCCATAGAGTAGCTCACGAAGATCGAGCCAGCGAGGAAACCTCTAAGACGGGGTTCAGCCACCTCACCTAACATCACCTGGTGGTGGAGGTCAGAGTTAGACAACAGAGTTAAAAGATATGTGTCTTAAGGGCCACTTTATCATAGCGCTACCGTTTAACTGGCTCTGTAAAAAATAGCTTCCAAATGACTAATTTTCCGTAATAAAACTGGTGGATGCTTCTAGGTAGAGCCACCGTCGTTTAGAATGTGAACATTTCGGCGTTTATTGCAAATTACTTGTATTTGAGACTATATAATCTTAATTAGTGCTAACTCAGAACTGTTTACATAAATGTACTGATATTTTGAGTCGTAATTATTTAAATAATTTTGTTCATAAGGACGGCAGCAAACGCCATCGGGTGGTACCTACCATAACCACGTATTGCCAGCTCGTTTGCTCAGTAGAATGTTTAAAATGTACGCTGACCTTTTAACTAAACCAGTAAACCCAATTGCAGGACGTCTAACATAAGCGTTGGGCATCTGTCAAAAGCTATACACACAATAACAAAGTTTATAATCAGCACTGTGACTCTGAAACCTAGAAACCTAATGGCAGGACGTTTAACATCAGCGCCAAGACTCCACCTAAACCTGTAAACTTTGGGGCTGTGACCATTAAACCTGTAAGCCTAGCGATTTTACCTGGGAAGGTGCAGCACTGATTCCGACTGCCAGACCAGCCAACACGCGACCGAGCAGTATTGTCCAATGAGATCGAGCCAGCGCTATGCACGTCCAGCCAAGAACGAAGATAGGCACGCTGACTCTCATGGCTTGACGGCGACCCCAACGGTCGGCGATGTAGCCGCTCAAGAAGCACCCCAAGGGAGTAGCCGCCGAATGCACGCTCGCTGAGGAAAATAGGGCTGATGAAAAACTTCTGATGGTATTGTTCTTTATTGAGTTTGCACCAGCTCCGAGCGAGAGCGCTCCAACCCGAACAAGTGATCATAGCTGTCAGTGCGTTAGCTTGTTTCTAACTGGATCATCGACATTTGTGGAGCAAGAAGAATGCACCGGCAGTGACCCGAGAGCGAGCAACTCTGCTATTGAACGTTGCACTGGGAAAGAGTCATACGCCCAGTCGAACACGTGAAAGTTGCACTGGAGCAGAGTCACATGCCCAGTCAAACACGTGCAAGTTGTACTGGGGCAGAGTCACATGCCCAATCGAACACGTGAAAGTTGCACTGGGACAGAGTCACATGCCCAGTCGAACACGTGAAAGTTGTACTGGGGCAGATTCACATGCCCAGTCGAACACGTGAAGGTTGCACTGGGGCTGAGTCACATGCCCAGTGAAATATGTGAAAATTGCACTGGGACAGAGTCACATGCCCAGTCGAACACGTGAAAGTTGCACTGGGGCAGAGTCACATGCCCAGTCGAACACGTGAAAGTTGCACTGGGACAGAGTCACATGCCCAGTCGAACACGTGAAAGTTGCACTGGGACAGAGTCACATGCCCAGTCGAACACGTGAAAGTTGCACTGGGACAGAGTCACATGCCCAGTCAAACACGTGAAAGTTGCACTGAGGCAGAGTCACATGCCCAGTCGAACACGTGAAAGTTGCACTGGGGCAGAGTCACATGCCCAGTCGAACGCGTGAAAGTTGCACTGGGACAGAGTCACATGCCCAGTCAAACACGTGAAAGTTACACTGGGACAGAGTCACATGCCCAGTCTAACACGTGAAAGTTGCACTGGGGCAGAGTCACATGCCCAGTCGAACACGTGTAAGTTGCACTGGGGCAGAGTCACATGCCCAGTTTAACACGTGAAAGTTGCACTGGGGCAGAGTCACATGCCCAGTTTAACACGTGAAAGTTGCACTGGGGCAGAGTCACATGCCCAGTCGAACACGTGAAAGTTGCACTGGGACAGAGTCACATGCCCAGTCGAACACGTGAAAGTTGCACTGGGCAGAGTCACATGCCTAGTCGAACTGCCCCCGGTGCACACCCGGGGCGCACCGGGGCAGCCAGTTAAATACTCCAAAGACTTTGAAAAACCCTTGAAAAGGGTTGAAAAACAAGTAACCCGGGTTCGGCATCGGGCAGTTCATCATGATGTTATAGTAATGGGTGGGTGAAACAAGGGTTGTCATGGCAATCTAATAAAAGGAGAAGCGGGAAGAATCGGAAAAATGGTAAAACATAAACGAGAAAAAAAATCACAGGTGGATCGCCGAAGATTAATAACAAGTCATAAACAACGAAAGTAAAACTAATTCTCATCGACACCAAGTGAGATTAATCACGTTGTACGGTCAGCGAAAAAAAAGTGCAATAAAATAGAGCCATCAATATTGGACAATGGGACGATAAATTCGGCAGGCGAATCGATGTGAACGCGTTGGGCGAAAAAGAATTTGGAAGGTGGTGGGGTGGTCCTATTGCGAATTGACGGGGTCGTAATTCACGGGCAATGGGGTCGACCTCGATACCCGAATGAATTCATCTCGGCTTCCGTTGGGGGTGATTCGAGCCTCTAGCTTTATGCTTTCGTGTCTTGAGAGGCGTTTGGCCGAGCTGGTCATTTCATTTAAGCCCCTACGTGAATAGAAAGACGCCTGAACCGTAGCAAAATAACGGACACTCGCCGTCGCCTCTGTGCTGGGCATTCCGTGACAGGATGCTTGTTTCGCTCCACGCAAAGGAGCGGACACTCGCCGTCGCCTCTGTGCTGGACATTCCGTGACAGGGTGCTTGTTTCGCTCCACGCAAAGGAGCAGACACTCGCCGTCGCCTCTGTGCTGGACATTCCATGACAGGGTGCTTGTTTCACTCCACGCAAAGGAGCGGACACTCGCCGTCGCCTCTGTGCTGGACATTCTGTGACAGGGCGCTTGTTTCACTCCACGCAAAGGAGCGGACACTCGCCGTCGCCTCTGTGCTGGACATTCCGTGACAGGGTGCTTGTTTCGCTCCACGCAAAGGAGCGGACACTCGCCGTCGCCTCTGTGCTGGACATTCCGTGACTGGGCGCTTGTTTCGCTCCACGCAAAGGAGCGGACACTCGCCGTCGCCTCTGTGCTGGACATTCCGTGACAGGGTGCTTGTTTCGCTCCACGCAAAGGAGCGGACACTCGCCGTCGCCTCTGTGCTGGGCATTCCGTGACAGGATGCTTGTTTCGCTCCACGCAAAGGAGCGGACACTCGCCGTCGCCTCTGTGCTGGACATTCCGTGACAGGGTGCTTGTTTCGCTCCACGCAAAGGAGCAGACACTCGCCGTCGCCTCTGTGCTGGACATTCCATGACAGGGTGCTTGTTTCACTCCACGCAAAGGAGCGGACACTCGCCGTCGCCTCTGTGCTGGACATTCTGTGACAGGGCGCTTGTTTCACTCCACGCAAAGGAGCGGACACTCGCCGTCGCCTCTGTGCTGGACATTCCGTGACAGGGTGCTTGTTTCGCTCCACGCAAAGGAGCGGACACTCGCCGTCGCCTCTGTGCTGGACATTCTGTGACAGGGCGCTTGTTTCACTCCACGCAAAGGAGCGGACACTCGCCGTCGCCTCTGTGCTGGACATTCCGTGACAGGGTGCTTGTTTCGAATTTTTATATATTTTTCAAGCACCCGTTTCAAAGCAAAGAACAAATTGAGTTTCTGCGGCCAACAAAAACTAAACTACCGTTCAAGAAAACGTTCTCATACCAAAGGGAAAGATTCTTTTTTGAAAATGTGCGTTTGAAAGCTAGGATAAAAGAACGGATATAAGGAATATTGCACCCATTTTCTTGAATACTTTAAAGAGGTCGGTTTTTATGATCACGTCCGTAAAAAATAAAAAAAATTGACATTAAATTGTAATGGTTTCCAATATACAGCACAGGTTTTAGAGGCCAATATCATGAAATGGTCAATGTTGGTCCGAAGTGGTCTAACATTTTTATGAAATAAGTAAAATAATGGTCCAAAATACCTCGAGTCAAGGGTGAAACAAGGGTTGTCACGGCATTCTTAAGCAAGTAACCAGTGCCTGGCATCGGACAGTTCATCACAATGTTATAGTAATGTGTGGGTGAAACAAGAGTTGTCATGGCAATCTAAAACAAGTAACCTGTGCCCGGCATCTGGCAGTTCATCACAATGTAATAGTAATGGGTGGGTGAAGCAAGGGTTGTCATGGCAATCGAAAACAAGTAACCCGTGCCCGGCATCGGGCAGTTCATCACAATGTAATGGTAATGGACGGGTGAAACTAGGGTTGTCATGGCAATCTAAAACAAGTAACCCGTGGCCGGCATCGGACAGTTCATCAAAATGTAATAGTAATGGGTGGGTGAAACAAGGGTTGTCATGGCAATCTAAAACAAGTCACCCGTGCCCAGGCAGTTCATCAAAATGTAATAGTAATGGGTGGGTGAAACAAGGGTTGACATGGCAATCTAAAACAAGTAACCCGTGCCCGGCATCGGGCAGTTCATCACAATGTAATAGTAATGGGTGGGTGAAACAAGGGTTGTCATGGCAATCTAAAACAAGTAACCCGTGCCCGGCATCGGGCAGTTCATCACAACGTAATAGTAATGGGTTGGTGAAACAAGGGTTGTCATGGCAATCTAAAACAAGTAACCCGTGCCCAGCATCGGACAGTTCATCACAATGTAATAGTAATGGGTTGGTGAAACAAGGGTTGTCATGGCAATCTAAAACAAGTAACCCGTGCCCAGCATCGGGCAGTTCATCACAATGTAATAGTAATGGGTGGGTGAAACAAGGGTTGTCCTGGCAATCTAAAACAAGTAACCCGTGCCCGGCATCGGGCAGTTCATCACAATGTAATAGTAATGGGTGGGTGAAACAAGGGTTGTCATGGCAATCTAAAACAAGTAACCCGTGCCCGGCATCGGACAGTTCATCACAATGTAATAGTTACGAGTGGGTGAAACGAAAAGACAAAACGTGCAAAAAACGTTAAAAACGCGGGCCACAACTAAAAGGATAACCGCGCCAACGATCTGCGGTATTCGAACCCACAATGCCGAGGTCAGCAACTATGATGTAAACATTAACATGGAACGACTAAACATAGGACTAAACTGTCACGGTCATTGGTCACAATCATAACAACAAGAACGCAACTGAAATGCTAACCCCCTTGACAGTCAATGCTGAATCAATCTACCAGCTCAAGTGCAAGACATTTTCTTGTCGCCGAAATACGCCGACAAGTTAATGATGATTGAATCATTTAAGCGGAGACAGATGCAAAACAGCACGTGTGTGTCATATAATGTCACAGTGGCGTAATGTTATAACTTTAAACTACACCATGGCTGTGCTTGTAGCGTGCCAAGAACCCACCCTGTCCCATCGCACCCTGCCTAACGTGGATCCTGCCCCCATGTCCCAAGTCTCGTGTCCCAGCCTTGCCTGGAGGTCGTGGGGTATGAACCACACCATGGCTGTGCTTGTAGCGTGCCAAGAACCCACCCTGTCCCATCGCACCCTGCCTAACGTGGATCCTGCCCCCATGTCCCAAGTCTCGTGTCCCAGCCTTGCCTGGAGGTCTTGGGGTATGAACCACACCATGGCTGTGCTTGCAGCGTGCCAAGAACCCACCCTGTCCCATCGCACCCTGCCTAACGTGGACCCTGCCCCCATGTCCCAAGTCTCGTGTCCCAGCCTTGCCTGGAGGTCGTGGGGTATGAACCACACCATGGCTGTGCTTGCAGCGTGCCAAGAACCCACCCTGTCCCATCGCGCCCTGCCTAACGTGGATCCTGCCTCCATGTCCCATGTCTCGTGTCCCAGCCTAGCCTGGAGGTCGTGGGGTATAAACCACACCATGGCTGTGCTTGCAGCGTGCCAAGAACCCACCCTGTCCCATCGCGCCCTGCCTAACATGGATCCTGCCCCCATGTCCCATGTCTCGTGTCCCAGCCTTGCCTGGAGGTCGTGGGGTATGAACCACACCATGGCTGTGCTTGCAGCGTGCCAAGAACCCACCCTGTCCCATCGCGCCCTGCCTAACGTGGACCCTGCCCCCATGTCCCATGTCTCGTGTCCCAGCCTTGCCTGGAGGTCGTGGGGTATGAACCACACCATGGCTGTGCTTGTAGCGTGCCAAGAAGCGTGCCAGCGTTCCATCGCACTCTATTTAACATGGACCCTGACCCCGTGTCCCATGTCTCGTTTTTGTAGGTATTGGATGGGTGACCATCATAACCAGTCTTTACGGGAGCGGGATTGGAGGGATGATCTTGCTTTTTTGCCTTTCGACAGCGTGGATTTGCAGATTGCTCCTGTTACCGTTCTTCGGAAGAGACGATAAGCCGGCGGTTCCCTGGGTGTTCGTCGACTAGATTAGACTACTTTCCGTCAACGGAATTTCCCTTTTTCCTGCTAGACTTTAGATGAGGTTTATCATCATCCACTGATTCAAAAACGCCACAGTACCCGTTATCAAAACAGTGAGCCGCGAAACCCCTACGAATCAATCAACAATACCATCACACCGCCACTGTTCGACGTTTATTTCAGTGGTCACGTGTAGCCATTGTTGACCTCAATATGGCTCGGACGTTTCGTCCAATTTGACTTCGAGCACGATGTACGTAATGCCTTTGATACGGACTGTCATCTACTAATGGGACACAGCGATGCCACTGTGACCATTATTGAGTTAGGACCAGGAAGAGTCGAACTAGGAAGTGGTTAAAGCTGTTAGCTTTTTTTTTTAATGGTTTGAGCACGTCGTTGTTTGATTTATTCCTGTCAAGGAAGTAAGTCTCTGGAACGGTGATTATTGTTGACAAATGATGCGTCGTATCAACGTATTATATGGACTGCGATTGTGATTCTGCGTTGTAGGTTTTGCGTTGTGTTGCAGGTGCGTTGCATGCACTTTAAGTGATTTAACAACATGGGTTGCAAGCTTTGAAACGCTTAGCAAGCCATGTCTTGAGCTGGACAACAGCATAGACTGCAAGCTTTGTTTGGCAAGCCATGCTTTGAGCTGGACAACGGCATGAGCTGCAAGCTTTGTTTGGCAAGCCATGCTTTGAGCTGGACAACGGCATGAGCTGCAAGCATTGTTTGGCAAGCCATGCCTTGAGCTGGACAACAGCATAAGCTGCAAGCTTTGTTTGGCAAGCCATGTCTTGAGCTGGACAACAGCATAGACTGCAAGCTTTGTTTGGCAAGCCATGCTTTGAGCTGGACAACAGCATGGACTGCAAGCTTTGTTTGGCAAGCCATGTCTTGAGCTGGACAACAGCATGGGCTGCAAGCTTTGTTTGGCAAGCCATGCTTTGAGCTGGACAACAGCATGGACTGCAAGCTTTGTTTGGCAAGCCATGTCTTGAGCTGGACAACAGCATGGACTGCAAGCTTTGTTTGGCAAGCCATGTCTTGAGCTGGACAACAGCATGGGCTGCAAGCTTTGTTTGGCAAGCCATGCTTTGAGCTGGACAACAGCATGGACTGCAAGCTTTGTTTGGCAAGCCATGTCTTGAGCTGGACAACAGCATGGACTGCAAGCTTTGTTTGGCAAGCCATGTCCTGAGCTGGACAACAGCATGGGCTGCAAGCTTTGTTTGGCAAGCCATGTCTTGAACTGAACAACAGCATGGGCAGTTGGGTGAAAATTGTTGCTAAGTACTTGGTAGGTTTAAGCGACTATATCTCCAAAATATGAAGCTCTTATTTACCTATCCATGATCCCATGTCTTCGGTGGTAGGAAGAGTAGAATTTGCCACTTGCAGTTGAGGCAACAAGATGGCCGAGTAGCCAATAGGAAAGCCGCAGCCGCACGTGAGAAGGAACACAGCACCGGCAACCAGACTCTGCAAAGTAGGCAAAACAGTCAGAAGCATGTGTTTAACGATGCATTTTGATAACTACAGACATTTTGTTACGTTGGTGACTACGTTGGAAGGACCGGCCACCACTGAGCCTTGTCCCTTTGCCACACTGTGTTGGCTGCTCCTGTCCAACAGCACCAAGGACCGGCCACCACTTAGCCTTGTCCTTTTGACACACTGTGTTGCCTGCTCCTGTCCAACAGCACCAAGGACCGGCCACCGCTTAGCCTTGTCTCTTTGTCACACTGTGTTGGCTGCTCCTGTCCAACAGCACCAAGGACTGGCCACCACTTAGCCTTGTCTCTTTGACACACTGTCTTGGCGGCTCCTGTTCAACAGCACCAAGAACCGACCACCGCTTATTCTTGTCTCTTTGTCACACTGTATTGGCTGCTCCTGTCCAACAGCACCAAGGACCGACCACCGCTTAGCCTTGTCTCTTTGAAATACTGTGTTGGCTGCTCCTGTCCAACAGCACCAAGGACCGGCCACCGCTTAGCCTTGTCCCTTTGACACACTGTGTTGGCTGCTCCTGTCCTTTTGGCACTAGTCTACTAGCTGTCGGTGAATGACAGGCTAGTGATAAAGCTAGTATGACTTGACAGGGAGCCAAAAGTGAATCCGGTGACACCGATGCGTGTCATACGATGTTACCTGCGCGTAAATGCCCCTCCAAGACGAGGAGTCGTCATCGACGTCGAGAGCTTCATCTTTCTTCGTCGACCCGTTGCTGGTCTGAGACAGACTCAGCGGACCCAGCTCCTTGTCCACTGATATCAGCGCACCATTCTCGTTTCTGTGAACAAGTGTTGTCGGTGTTATAAGCGACGCATTGTTTTGACAACTGGCCATGCGGCACTGGTCTAATGGCGTCGGTGAGTGAGTGGATGAGGATGATGATGAACCTAACCAAGCCAAGAAGGGAGGAGGGGAAACCCGGTGCCAGCACGTAGCCTACTCCTGTCGAAGAGCACCAAGGGGATCACTTGGCTTAACGTCCCTCCCGAACGACGGTACAACTCGAACAGCAGGATTCCTCCACAAATCCATGCTGTCGAGAGGTTGATAAGCAACGCGAATTAAGTTGCTGTTCTAACTGTCATCCCTCCAGCCTCTCTCTCGAAGAGAACTGATAATTTGCATGACGGTAACCCATCCAATACATGAACAAGGGCGGTGTTGCTTAACTTCGGTGATATCAAGGGCCGATTCGATCTCAGACGTATTACATGTATGTAGGTTCAACATGACAATCTCACCCTAAGACAGATAGGAAGCTGTGTGCATGGCACTTTTAAAAATTTTGACTTACCAAAAGTATTTAGTTTTCGTAGGTAAGCAAAATCAAATGAAAGTGCCAACTTTAACTTCCAGCTAAAATTCAACCAATGTATTTCCTAGTTAAATGAGACCATGGCCAAAAACAACGGTCATTTCGCAGAAAATCACTGCAAACAGACTGATTGAAGGTGAGAAAGAGGAAGAGCGTGGACCTTGTAAGAGTTTAAGACACATTTGAAGGTCGTCTAGGTCAACTGGAAAGTGATTTGAATTAAGATTGCCTTGCAGACACCAGAGATTGTAGTAGCGGTTACTAGGCGGTTACCACGGCGTTTCAATGCTAGCATTTCTGCGAATCAAGCATAGTTACAAAGAACACAGTACATAGTTTATCTCATGATGTAATTGTATTCCGATGACCACATTACACGTTTCTATAGCTCATGGTATTGTCATTTTTTAACCGTTATTTAGGGCTACAAGCTTTGAAACGTTTGGCAAGCCGTGCCTTGAGCTGGACAGCAGCATGGGCTGCAAGCTTTGTTTGGCAAGCCGTGCCTTGAGCTGGACAACAGCATGGGCTGCAAGCTTTGTTTGGCAAGCCATGTCTTGAGCTGGACAATAGCATGGACTGCAAGCTTTGTTTGGCAAGCCATGCCTTGAGCTGGATAACAGCATAGGCTGCAAGCTTTGTTTGGCAAGCCATGTCTTGAGCTGGACAACAGCATGGACTGCAAGCTTTGTTTGGCAAGCCATGTCTTGAGCTGGACAACAGCATGGACTGCAAGCTTTGTTTGACAAGCCATGTCTTGAACTGGACAACAGCATGAGCTGCAAGCTTTGTTTGGCAAGCCATGCCTTGAGCTGGACAACAGCATGGGCTGCAAGCTTTGTTTGGCAAGCCGTGCCTTGAGCTGGACAACAGCATGGGCTGCGAGCTTTGTTTGGCAAGCCATGTCTTGAGCTGGACAACAGCATGGACTGCAAGCTTTAAAACGTTTGGCAAGCCATGCCTTGAACTGGAGTTAGCTTTGAACTTATCCTTATTTCTGAGATTGGCTGGAGTCCGACCGTGCCGTCTACATGAACTACCAGTCAACATTTTGTCGATCGTGACCTTTCTGCAGAGGGTCACAGGGCCCTTGGTGTTTGCAAACCGGTTACGCGGAAGTCCGCACGCGTGTGCTCAGTCCACCGATCTTGACAAAACCCCTTGGATGGTGTGTTGGTTAGAATTGGGTCTGTAGGTAAAGCATAGAGTCCCAGCGTTAATTTTTAACTTTCTTCTGAGCAAACGAGCAAAACAAATAATTATTACTCGAAATATCGATACATGCATAATAATAGTTGAGTTTAGCATAACTTCAGCATGATTGAGCGAAAACCAGTCGTAAATTTTAAATCATTTCTGAGAAATAACGAAATTACATTTTCTTCACAGTCAAAACGACGGCGACTCCACCTTTTGGCGCCCTCTACTTTTCGCAAAAACAGTTCATCCTTAACGTTGGTATCACTTAACTTATAAACCCAATGCAATCATGCTTTCAAAATTAAGTCCGTGGCTTTTTAACCGTGTGGGAAATTTGACCTATTCGTTTCTTTTCCGCTAGTAACCTTCAAAGAGCTTTTAGCTAGCTGAGAATGACGATAAGACCTCGACCTACAGCACTGTCTGGTCTTCACCATGCATGATATTGCTATAGACGACTGGGAAGAAGTTCAGATGTCATGGCTAGCTTGAGGTAGGCAGGTTTGAACAGGAAAACGTGAAGACAGGTACATGAATCTATGACGTCAATGCCAGGTCGATGATAATATGGGACTGCAAGACGAATTAGATTAGCTTCTGCGTTAGCATGGTATGCAAACTAATTTGCAAGTGGTTTTTCGCACAAAATAGGCATACAAAATCAAAATAGTTTTCGCGAAATAAGAACGAGTTATTAATAAATAATCAGTAATTTACATCTAGCTAAATGATTTTAATATTGTAACAACTTTCTCCAGGTAGCAGAACGTGGACGGACAATGGTTCTCATAAGATAACCGAAGTTAAGCGACACTGTGCTGAATCGGGAATGGCATGGGTGACCAAAGAAGATGGTCCCCTTGATGCTTTTCGACAAAAGTTGGGAACGTACCGGCATTAGGGTTTCCTTCCTCCTTTCTAGACTAACTTAGGGTTTTAAACATTGACATCCTTATTCACTAATGTACCAATTCGCTATAGGACCTGTGCCACAGCGTTCTCTGTCAAAATGATGCCGTCGTTCAACACTACAAATCAATCAATCAAATTCTGAATACAAATTCAATAACTTTATCACATCATCTTTGCCTGCAATGAAATGTTTGTTTACTATTAATTTATCTATTATTAGATGCTCATCAGCAAATTAGTGAAGCCAATTAAACTTGGCACATTTATGCCTTGTTCTAATTTTATCAATCAAAGGCCAAACTACAGTCTCAGACGCACGGTTCAATTTATTTTAAATAAAAATGTACCTTCTTGTAAATGTTTTCATTTCTACAGCCGCCTTCAAATAAAATTTTCTTATAAAAATTACTTTTCTTCATCTTTATCGTTAAAATTTGGGCAAATCAAAAAAACAAAAATCAAAAACCAAGATCTTAACGTAAATCTCCATTTTTAAACGGAGGCGTTTATATGTTGGGATCTTTTAGGCAAGGAAGTGAAATGGCATTTTCGACTGGCTGCCATATAACATGGGCAAGTGACTCTACCCCAGTGCAACTTTCACGTGTTCGACTGGGCATGTGACTCTGCCCCAGTGCAACTTTCACGTGTTCGACTGGGCATGTGACTCTACCTCAGTGCAACTTTCACGTGTTTGACTGGGCATGTGACTCTGTCCCAGTGCAACTTTCACGTGTTCGACTGGGCATGTGACTCTGTCCCAGTGCAACTTTCACGTGTTCGACTGGGCATGTGACTCTGCCCCAGTGCAACTTTCACGTGTTCGACTGGGCATGTGACTCTGTCCCAGTGCAACTTTCACGTGTTCGACTGGGCATGTGACTCTGTACCAGTGCAACTTTCACGTGTTCGACTGGGCATGTGACTCTGCCCCAGTGCAACTTTCACGTGTTCGACTGGGCATGTGACTCTGTCCCAGTGCAACTTTCACGTGTTCGACTGGGCATGTGACTCTGCGTCAGTGCAACTTTCACGTATTCGACTGGGCATGTGACTCTGCCCCAGTGCAACTTTCACGTGTTCGACTGGGCAAGTGACTCTACCCAAGTGCAACTTTCACGTGTTCGACTGGGCATGTGACTCTGCTCCAGTGCAACTTTCACGTGTTCGACTGGGCATGTGACTCTGCCCCAGTGCAACTTTCACGTGTTCGACTGGGCATGTGACTCTGCCCCAGTACAACTTTCACGTGTTCAACTGGGCATGTGACTCTGCCCCAGTGCAACTTTCACGTGTTCGACTGGGCATGTGACTCTGTCCCAGTGCAACTTTAACGTGTTTGACTGGGCATGTGACTCTGCGTCAGTGCAACTTTCACGTATTCGACTGGGCATGTGACTCTGCCCCAGTGCAACTTTCACGTGTTCGACTGGGCAAGTGACTCTACCCCAGTGCAACTTTCACGTGTTCGACTGGGCATGTGACTCTGTCCCAGTGCAACTTTCACGTGTTCGACTGGGCATGTGACTCTGCTCCAGTGCAACTTTCACGTGTTCGACTGGGCATGTGACTCTGCCCCAGTGCAACTTTCACGTGTTCGACTGGGCATGTGACTCTGCCCCAGTACAACTTTCACGTGTTCAACTGGGCATGTGACTCTACCCCAGTGCAACTTTCACGTGTTCGACTGGGCATGTGACTCTGTCCCAGTGCAACTTTAACGTGTTTGACTAGAAGAGTTGCTCGCTCTCGGGTCACTCCCGGTGCACTTTTCTTGCTCCAAGAATTTTGACAGTGCAATTGGAAAACAAATGAATGCACTGACAGCTGGTGATCACGTGTTCGGGTGGGAGCGCTCTCGCTCGGAGCTGGTGCAAACCCGGTGGAGAGCATTTCGTTATCGAGCAAGTTTCAAACCTGCCCTGGTGCAAGTCAGTCGTAAACGCCATAAGCAACTTCCTTGGGGTGTTAAGGAATTTATGAGCGGCTTGGCAGATTCTTTTGACCCAGTGAATCAACCATCTCTAAGTATGTACGTTGACCGTTAGACTTGTGCAACACATAATCAAGATACGATCAATAAATAGTCGTTCAATCATCTTCGATATTGAAATCGACTATATTGAAATTCGAAAGAAAAACACAAAGAAGCAACACTTAGCAGAGATAAGTTTTTTTTTATAAAAATTAAATGGAATAAACGCTGAACTTTTGACCCGACAGAAATGGCAGTGACACAAATATTGGCAATTGGGAGGTCCCGGCTGGAGACTCTCCTTCCATCCATCGCTTGCTGGTTTCAGTTCTTTAGTGGAATGAGTTTTAATTTGAGAATAACTATCAGTAGCCACATGGGATCGGATCACTAATCTTAAATAACCTGGATAGAGCATAGGATCCAGCCAGCTGATCTCAAATAACCTGGATAGAGCATAGGATTCAGCCAGCTGATCTCAAATAACCTGGATAGAGCATAGGATCCAGTCAGCTGATCTCAAATAACCTGGATAGAGTATAGGATCCAGCCTATGACGGGGGGGGGGGGGGGGGGGGGGGGAATCCAGTGCTAGAAAACTTAACCTAGTAATATGACGTCAGCTGTCGTCTGAACTCGCAACAGAATGTACAAGAGAGATAGAGACAAGATAAAAGATAGATACAACAGAGATAGAGTAATTTTTCTTATCTCAGTAAATGTTAGTCGTCTTGTTCTGGCGCGAGTAGCATTCCTATACTACATTTCACTCTAAGAATGAGACTTGACCTTCAGAGCACCCACCGATGCTAGCTAAAGTAAACATGTGTAAATGGCACCTTGCCTGACGCTGGCTCACAGAGATGTCAACAGAGCTTGGTCTAAATTTGTAAAGGTGTAGCGTTAAAGATCTAAACACAAAAAGTAAATATTTTTGTCCGCTGAGATGAAAATTATTAAGTGTCAAAGTTAAACAAAAAATTGAATTTTTATTGTAAAATCGACAATTTTGCCTGAAGTTTTGGGATTTTTAACAAAACCTAAAAAAAAAAACGATTTTATTTTAATTAAAAAACCCCATTTTGAAAATTTTCAATTAAAACGACTGCAATTACGTCGGATAAAATAGACATGAGTCTAAAAACCAAAATCGTAACATATATATATTGTAATTTGTTTTATCCCAGTTTTCTTCTTGGACTCAGTTTTCCGGTGGTCCGTTAAATAGCTAACGGTCTGTTAATTTTTTATTTGCTTAGCAACATCCAATGAGAAGATAAATTTATTTGTTAACTGTCTGTTTATTTCTTAACGAGCTACTGAAAAAAACCGATTCTTAAAGTAAAATGTACTTTAGATTTTAACGGTCAGAATTACCCTGGTCAAGACGCTTTTCAAATATATCATTCATTTAAACTCTAGGTACCTTTGCACGCTTGCAACATGAACCAGAGATATCTTAGCAGCTCTGTTTATTCAGAGATAACACTTTATCTATAAATGTTTGCGTGGTTAAATGCTTATCACACAAAAGAAACGGAGAAACGGAGATTGTAATACAATTATGGCCCTCATTTCCTGGACTTAAGTACGATTTTACAAACATCAGGCGAAACTTGGGATGAAATTCAGTTCAAAAACAGGATTTGGTATTCTCAAGTCATTTAATAACTATGTAAATAAAGTTTTAAAAAGGGAATGATCTGTGGTATGGAAAAACGTAACGGTTTTGTCTGACAATATCTTATTTTTTAGTTCAAAAAGTGGCCGAATAATTTAAACTCTGCAGTGTTCAAATTTTTTAAATAGAAATTAGCACGAAACGAAAATATTGACAGTTAAAATATTTGATGTGTCACAGCAGTGTCTTTCATTAAAACAAAATCACACACATTTTAATGCCAATTCTCGTCTTTTTTGTGTTCTTTGTTTAATCATCTTATATTGAACCTTTCAACATATCATTAAATATTTAAAAATAAAATTAAACCTTGCATAAATTGTCTGTACGGTATTTTTGAAGTAACACATGTAAAATCTTTTTTAAATTGCATTTACTTGCATTGCACTAAGTATTTTATTATTAGGATCACTTATAATACCGTTCCACATGTTTACCAAAACCATAAATGCCTTTTTTTTTATAACTGTCATTAGTTTTAAACATAGACTAGTGACATAATTGATATCCTACCTAGAGATAAATATTGTTACAGGCAACCACCGGTATTCTTTCAACTACCCTAGACACGTGTATTTTGTTAATCTCAAGGTAATCTCATCACGAAGGATAAAACAATTAAATTCTAAAAATACAATTTTCATGACCAACTTTTGGTTTGGCAAATCTGCAAAAAGAGATCAACACGGAATCTCTAAATACACACACACGAACCTTTGTTTGGGAATTAATTAAATAACACAAATAAACGACGGGTTTCTTTGTTCTACGTTGAATTAATATCGCAAAAACGAATATACTTCATCAATATCAACGCAATTCGAACAGTATTTTACTTTTATAAACACTATTAACCTCTCACAAATTGGTAGTTGGACAGGAACTCGAACTCAGATATTTAAATTAACCGATTTTTGAGAGGTTATGAGCGTTCCTAATAAATACCTAATCTTACCTGAGATCGCTTTCCATCTTCTCAATTAACTTGCAAAAATGTCACAAAATTCAAACGCACTTTTCAACAACACCACTGTCACCGCATTTTCCACAAACTTAGCTCAAACTTCTATTAAAGCAAAGTAAAAATTCCCAACGTTCCTGAGCCGTAATCGAGTGTCAACAAAGGCTACTCTCCTATGAAGCCAAGCTCAATCTTCGACCTTGACGACGTTGATACTTTCAATGGTAGACGAAGACTGGCTCGTAACCAGACAGGCAATATCATACAGTTTCGCAGATCTCTGCTACCTCCCTCCCCTGCCCACCCAATGCTTCGGCTACATAACATATGGTTATTCATGAGGTCATTCGACTAGGTGCTCAAATACAAGTCAATTTAAAATAGTAGCAATTTAAATTGTGTTGATATTATTCATGAATCAATTAAAATGAATTATATTGCCGGTGATGATTCAGAGCAGACTTATCATTATTTTGAACCGACTAAAAGCTTAATTTAAATGCTTTGTTATATTAGAGAGCAAGGTTTGATTCTAGTGTGCATCGTTTGAAATCGCTGTAAACCCGTGGTAACATAAGATAGCAGAATTGAGAAGCTCTGTCAGGCGATCTCAGCATCTCCATGGCTGTCAAAAGGTAAATCTACTATTGAACCTCCTGTTTAGGCCATGATATACCCATGGTAACATAAGATTGCAGAATTGAGAAGCTCTGTCAGGCGATCTCAGCATCTCCATGACTACCAAACGTTGAATCTACCATTGAACCTCCTATGCTATGCCATGATATACCCGTGGTAACATAAAATAGCAGAATTGAAAAGCTCTGTCAGGCGATCTTAGCATCTCCATGACTACCAAACGTTGAATCTACCATTGAACCTCCTATGCTAGGCCATGATATACCCGTGGTAACATAAGATAGCAGAATTGAGAAGCTCTGTCAGGCGATCTCAGTATCTCTATGGCTACCAAACATTGAATCTACCATTGCACCTCATGCTTGAATGGTTTGTTTTGTCTTCAAAGTTGTCAACGACAATTACCTTCTTAAGCAAATCTAAATATAACAAAATGACTGCAGTTATGCAAAGTTGTTACGTAGCAAAGTGATGACAGGGTGCTTGTTTCGCTCCACGCAAAGGAGCGGACACTCGCCGTCGCCTCTGTGCTGGACATTCCGTGACAGGGTGCTTGTTTCGCTCCACACAAAGGAGCGGACACTCGCCGTCGTCTCTGTGCTGGACATTCCGTGACAGGGTGCTTGTTTCGCTCCACACAAAGGAGCGGACACTCGCCGTCGTCTCTGTGCTGGACATTCCGTGACAGGGTGCTTGTTTCGCTCCACGCAAAGGAGCGGACACTTGCCGTCGCCTCTGTGCTGGACATTCCGTGACAGGGTGCTTGTTTCGCTCCACGCAAAGGAGCGGACACTTGCCGTCGCCTCTGTGCTGGACATTCCGTGACAGGGTGCTTGTTTCGCTCCACGCAAAGGAGCGGACACTCACCGTCGCCTCTGTGCTGGACATTCCATGACAGGGTGCTTGTTTCGCTCCACACAAAGGAGCGGACACTTGCCGTCGCCTCTGTGCTGGACATTCCATGACAGGGTGCTTGTTTCTCTCCACGCAAAGGAGCGGAAACTCGCCGTCGCCTCTGTGCTGGACATTCCGTGACAGGGTGCTTGTTTCGCTCCACGCAAAGGAGCGGACACTCGCCGTCGCCTCTGTGCTGGACATTCCGTGACAGGGTGCTTGTTTCACTTCACGCAAAGAAGCGGACACTCGCCGTCGCCTCTGTGCTGGACATTCCGTGACAGGGTGCTTGATTCGCTCCACGCAAAGGAGCGGACACTCGCCGTCGCCGCTGTGCTGAACATTCCGTGACAGGGTGCTTGTTTCACTCCATGCAAAGGAGCGGACACTCGCCGTCGCCTCTGTGCTGGACATTCCGTGACAGGGTGCTTGATTCGCTCCATGCAAAGGAGCGGACACTCGCCGTCGTCTCTGTGCTGGACATTCCATGACAGGGTGCTTGTTTCGCTCCACGCAAAGGAGCGGACACTCGCCGTCGCCTCTACTAAATCACCGTTACTTGAATATGATTTAACACACCCATCAGGAAGAGGAAGCTGCTTGACTGCATGAAAACAAGGAAGAGAGAATTCATATTTTTTTAAGATTTACTAAAAATTTCACTCGATTTTCAAGGTGTACAAACATTTTATTTTTTTACAAACAAACATATTTACATACGAACACACTTAGATGCGAATGACATGGAAGACAAATAAGTTTAATTATAATTTATTAACATTATGCGCTTCTAATAAGCAATTAAATACTTAACAAATAACAACCGTGCGTCGGTTCGTTTTCAAACGTTGCTCACTAGATTTGTTTACGGAAACGAAACCTCTGTCGTAGAATCTCACAAGGATACAATTTCAAGAAAAAATAACAAAAAAACATACCCTGTTTACCACTTGTTTCTTCATAAAATTACACCGATACGTTGATGTAATGAATAAGTTACCTTTATTTTTTTAGGGTCAGTTTTACAATATCCTGTTTAATAAACAAATGGAGTTTTAGTTGGAATCAAAAGAATCTAACTGGCTGTGACTATTTTAGGTCGGTTATGTTTTTTTTCTCAAATAATCAAAATTCGAAAATAAAAGTCACATTTTTTAAATAATTATCACGATTGCCGACGTACTGATGGTCAAAACCAAAATTAGCCAATGCCCAAAAAAGTTTAATTTTTTTTTGTATCGATATAGAATGGGATACCATCAAAATGAAAACCATTCCAGTTTGCGAAGGACAAGTTTAAAATTAGTAAATCAACTTCACTCGCCTTGCTTATCAACCTCTCGACAGCATGGATTTGTGAAGGAATCCTGTTGTTCGCGTTGCACCGTCCTTCGGAAGGGACGTTAAGCCGGTGGTCCTCTTGATGAGGAGCAAGCCACGTGCCGGCACCGGTTTTCTGCTTCTCTTTTTAAGTTAGGTTTATCTACAAGAACTCATTCTACCTGACGCCAGAAGACCAGTGTCACAAGGCCCGTTGTCAAAAAAAAAAACAGAGCTAACAAACAAACTTACGGAAACTTTTTGGTATCACGGGACATCCACAAAATATTATCCTCTTTGAAATAGTCTTCGATCTCATTCAGAGTCCTTCCCTTCGACTCGGGAAGCAACAAAAACACAAACACAGTCGATAGCAACGAACCAGCACCGAAAAGAAAGAAAAGACCATCGACGCCGATCGTTCTAATCAAAAACGGATAAAATTTGGCGCTGGCAAATACCCCGAGACTAAAGGTAGTGAAAATCCAACCGCCTAGCATACCTCTAGCCTTACCAGGCAACAACTCACCAATAGTAACGCCAGGAAGAACAAAACTACCACAAGTATTGGTAGCCATGAACAAGCACAGCAAACCTACTATCAACACAGTGGCCGTTAGCGGTTCAAAAAATTCTGGATCGTTCTTTTTTATGTAGATCACAGCGCCAACGGCGAACGCGGACAACGAGGAAATCACTCCCGTGCTTATTCCTAACGGTCGTCTTCCCATGAAAAATAGAAGGCCACTGGCGATTATCGAGAAGGTGAATCTTATGGCTGCTGTAATGATGGCAAAGACGAAGCTGTCGATGCCGCCTTCGTCAGCTCGGGCCACCAGATCGACGGCGTAGAAGATCATCAAGAAGGTGCCGGCAACCACTTGCAGAAGTCCGTATGTGTTGACGATCAGGAACGGTTTGAGGACTGCGGATTTTGTGAAAAGTGTCCAGCAGCCTTCTTGTGATTCTTCTTGGAGTTGTGTTTCGCGTTCGATGTGTGCGGTCAGGATCTTTAGTTCTGTTTTGGCCTGGAATGGAATATTATTTCGATGTTAGAATTATTTCGGGGTTTAGCTTTAAACGGTAAGCGCGAAATTGTCTGCGTGGTTTTAGTGCCCTCGGACCACAAAAAAAGTTCGTTTTAAAACTTGTCCATTTTTTACTGTCAAAATTGTAGACTAAGCTTAACCACTATACATTTATCACCATGGTAACAACGGCAATTAGGCCAGAGAAAAAATAGTAAATCACATTTTAATAAATGTTACAAAACAAACCCATTCTGAATCATTAACGAATACAAATTTAAATTTCCACTTGTTTGTGTATTTATCTAAAAATCAACCTCCCTTAAGCGCCGATTTAGCAAGATCTAGTGCCGGTTTTTCAGTGGTCCCCAAAGTGATTGACAGACCGTTAAAAATCTTCTGATTGGCTGTTGCCAAGCAAATAAATAACTAACAGACTGTTGTGGTAAGTAACGGACTTGCTCTGTTGAGATTGACTTGAGGTCCTTGCGGCGCCGACATCTTCAGGACTGTCCTGAAGATGTCGGCGCCATCGCCGACGAAACGTCGACTTTTTAGGTCCTTTTTAGGACCGCAAGTCAATCTCAACAGAGCAAGTCCGTTACTTACCACAAAATTCACCCACGGCTCTGAACCACTTCACCAAACCAACTAACAGACTGTTACATTTTTAACGTACCACTGAAATACCGGTCCATAAATGGCTTTGGTGAAATCGGTCATCAATGCTCTGAGTACTTACAGGTATTGAAGGGCCCCCTCTGAGCCAAAACAGCGCCTTGCTGGCCTCCTCCAGACGACCTTGCCTCAGCAACCAGATGGGACTCTCAGGAAGCAGGGAAAACGCGATCAAACTGCAGATCGGGAACACCGTGGACACCCCGGCCGCTATGTGCCACTCGACGGCGCCCAGAGAGTAGATGACCAGGATACCCAAACTGAATGCCACGCAGATCGAGCCCATTAAGATGCCACGAATTTGTGGGGCGGCAATCTCACCCAGCATCACCTGATAGAGAGATAAAGTTAGTTTTGATAAAAACTATCTGAATTGGGTTTTGAATGCTAAGGAAAGAACAACTACATTTTCCAACGTTTCGTAACTTGTACCTGATACTTTTTCAAAAGTAAGAGCAGTCCTGACAATTTTCCGATAGCAAAAGAACCACATAACTTAAAGTGGTTCTCTTCTCTCAGAGTCTCGCCAATCTATCAACTAACTTCTCACGTCTCTGCCCATAAAGAGTCATTATGATTGTTTAAGACTCATGTCTAGGTACTTGATGTAACCTTAGCACTAGTTTTGACAAAAAATATTTGAATGTTAAGTAAAGAACAACTAAATTTCTATTTTTCTATTTTTCTATGTTTAAATAGTTAAAAATAACAGGTACAAGTGACGAAACGTTAGGAAATTTAGTTGTTCTTTACTTAGCATTCAAAACCCAGTTCAAATAGTTTTTGTTAAAACTAGTGCTAAGGTTAGATCAAGTAGACATGAGTCTAAAAACAATCTTAAGATAAGATTAGTTAGACATTTAATAACTAACCCTGCTCAATGTTGCTTAACTACGCCGATCTCACGAGGACCAGTATTTCCATCACGCCAAACTTTTCGGTGGTCTACCATCCATTACTTGACCCAACCCAGTGTTGCTTAACTTCGTTGCAACAGGGTTCACAACACGCCAAAACTTTCTGTGGTCACTCATCCACCTCCTATCTCATCAAAATATCGCTTAACCTTCATCGTACCTGTGAGGGAACCCCACTGAGTCCTACAGCGACCCCAATAATGACGCGTCCAAGCAGGATCAGCCAATGGGAGTCAGCCAAAGCAATGCAGATCCAGCCTATAGTGACCGGTAAGATGCTGATTCGTAGCGCATTCTTTCGGCCGAATCTGTCAGCGATAAGGCCGCTCAGGAACGAACCGAGAGGCGTAGAGGCGCTGTGTACGCTAGCTGGAACAGAAGTACTTTTTACATGAAGAAATTGAAAGCTAGAAACAACATGCCCAACTACCTTGCTTTGCTATCGATTTGAGGCACTGTTTTGACAACAGGCCATGCAGCGGTCTAATGACATCAGTGAATGAGTAGATGATGATGAGAAAGATCATGCATCTAGCCTAGCCTAGAAATGTGGAGTGGAAACCCGGTGCTGGCACGTAGCTTATTCCTGTTGAAGAGCTTCAAGAGGATCACCAGCTTAACGTACCTTCTGAAGTGCGGTACAACGTGAAAAACATGATTCCTTCACAAATCCATGCTGTCGAGAGGTTGATAAGCAAGGCGAGTGACTTTGCTGTACTAAATTTCATCCCTCTAACCTCTCTCCCGAACAGAACTGGTCATGTGTATGATGGTCAACCATTCAATACCTGTCTCAGCGCAGTGTTGTTTAACTTTCATCCCTCCAAGCTCTCTCCCCAACAGAACTGATAACGTGTATGATGGTCACCCATCTAATACCTGACTCAGCGCAGTGTTGATTAACTTTCATCTCTCCAACCTCTCTCCCGAACAGAACTGGCCATGTGTATGATGGTCAACCATCCAATACCTGACTCAGCGCAGTGTTGATTAACTTTCATCCCTCCAACCTCTCTCCCGAACAGAACTGGCCATGTGTATGATGGTCACCCATCCAATACCTGACCCAGCGAAGTGTTGCTTATCTTCTGTGATCTCATGAGAAACGGTGTTTCCAACACACCAAACCGTTCGGTATATAAAGACTCCAAAGACCAGCTTACGCTCAAGTAATCTCAATTGAAAATAATTTAACAGATCTCTTGCAAGATTCTTTTAGAAAGCTCACCAATCCAGGAGCCCATCTCGCGGTCTGTCGGCAGAGTAGAGTTCTCCCCTTGCAGTTGAGGCAGAAGGACGGCCGAGTAGCCGACCGGCATCCCGCTGCCCGTCGTGAGGAGGAATACGGCACCGGCTACGAGACACTAGGCACCGTTAGTAGGCTCATAGCAGCACAGGCACCTTAATCGGGTCTTTAACTGGAGCAAGGCAACTTAAATGGGTCTTAAAGTTGCGTTAGACAACTTAAATGGCGCTTTCAGTATGGTTAAGTAACTAAAATGGGTATTTAAGTTTTTCGAGGCAACTTCCATTGGTCTTTAGGTAGTATAAGATACCTGGTAACCATGGAACTAATGGCACAGGCACATTCAGTATGCACCATAAAGAAGCACTTAGCAGTTTAGAAACGTTCTTTAACTCAGATGGAGTCACCGTTCGTTTATATTTTGGTATCTCAAGATTACTCGCATTTGAGACTGGTTTACGCTCAATGAATCTTTATAAATGCTACCCACAACGATTGGTAAACATCTATCGATATTTTGAGTCTTATTATTTAATTGTAAAGGTTTTTTTTTAAAAGACGACCTCAAAGCGCCATCGGGTGACAACTACGGTTACCACGTGTTGTCGGCTCGTTTGCTAAGAAGAATGTTTAATATTAACGCTGGCTCTCTGACTTTACTTATAAACTCAATGCTTAAGACAAGGTTGTCTTCGCATGAGCAAACGTACTCCAATCTAATTGATGTTATTCCCTAAGTGAGTGCTATACACATACACGACTCCTGTAATATTCATGACAAGGGAGAACAAGCAGACCATGCGTTTTGAAATGAGGGAGAATATCTGAGACTTAAAGGGGGAAAGATCCCTTTCGGCTACTGAAGAATATTTTCTTCACTGAGTTTCAAAATGGCGTTCGTATTTTGGCGTTTTCGACTGTCCCGCACCAGGGCGGGTTTAAAGCTTGCTCAAAAAAAGCAGCTAATCGAAAACACAAAAAGTAAGTTCTTTAAGAGCTTTTGGAACCACAGCCTAAAAAATGTTTACTCTTTTATTATTTTTGCAAAAAAATCAGCGCGTTTTTATAAGCAATGCGATTGAAATTGTGCTAGCCTCATCTCTCCAGCCTCTCTCATACCTCCCACTTAACACCATCTTATCTCTCTCCCCAACATAACAAGTTATGTGTAAGATGGTCTCCCATCCAGCACAAGACCAGCGCTCTATTGCTTAACTTCGGTGATCTCACGAGGAACAGTGTTTCCAACATGTCAAACCGTTCGATGGTCACACATCCAATTTCTGACACAGCGCAGTGTCGCTTAACTTCGGAGATCTCACCATAGCTTATGGTTCTTCTTATGAATGCACTGAACAGTTTAACCTCTCTCTAAATAATGTGTTCAAAGATTTACCTGGGTGTAAATGCCTCGCCAAGGCGAATGGGGCACCGAGTTTCCCCCACCTTCAGCCACATTTTGACCGGAGGAAAAGCCTTTGGTCGTCGACGGTTTCCGGTCGGCGATCACAATCGTGACCTTTCCGCCATCTGTCGGCTTGGACTGGAGGAAAGGCGCAGTCTCCTGGGATCTGTAAAGAAAATAGTAGCAAAGTTTTAGGACACATTAGTGTCTAACGTCGACTGGTAAGTCTTTGCAAAGATTTTTGAAATTTTACAGTTTACGATTCATATGAGTCGCTTTTTTCCTATTTTTTATTTATTTTATTTATTATTTATTTATTGTTAGATGACAATTAACAGAAACAATATAATTATTAATCACCCACATCAGCTTTGGCTTGTGTGTGGGTAAAGTACAATGTTTTTCAACAACATAATAACAAGGTTTTGATAAGAACTACACCAACTGCAACGAAGAAAGTGGTGATGCTTGTAAAAGGTTTGGTGGCGTTGTCAAGAAAGCGCCAAGAAATTCACATGATATTCTGTTTAATTTTACAGCGAAATTTTTTGGCGCTGCGAATTAAAAAGAAATGACCCGAACAGTTTTTCGTGTTGGAAACAACGGTTCTCGTGAGATTACCAAAGTTAGGCAATACTGCGCTGGGTCAGGAATTGGATGGGAGACCATCTTTCATGTGCCCAGTTCTGTTAGGGAGATAGGCTGTGAGGATCGAAGTTACTAGGAATTTATTCGCCTTGCTTATCAACCTTACTAAAGCACAGAATTTGTGGAGAAATTCTGTTGTTCGCGTTGTACCGTCCTACCGAAGGGATTTCAATCCGGTGGTCCTATTGGCCTCCGACAGGAGTAGGATACGTACTGGCACGGGTTTCTCTTCTTCCTTTCTAAGCTAGGTTAGGTTCATCATCATCCTCATCATCATCCACTCATTCATCGAGAAAATTACACTAGAGGACCCGTTTTGGCAACCGTGCCTCGTTAAATACAACAATTTAATCGATGAATCAATGCAGAAAATCATCTACTAAAGATCATTTGAATCTGAACGACAGAAAGAAATAAAATACTGTTATCTGTGGTTTAACATTAAAAAGAATGCCAGACGACAGCGCGATCTTGATCTTCATGAGGTGGAGCGGAACAACTGTCAACTTTTCGAATTCAAACAAAACGTGTGCGATTTCAGAATGACAGCGCCATCTAGTAGCCAGCTGGTGAAGCTTACGAATTTCTTAATGAGTTTAGATTGACTAGAGATCTACGAATACTGTGAAAGTAACCTCGTCTTTTTATTGTACGCAACCACGTGAAGTCACTCTTTACACATTCTAGCTCGTAGTAGATTACTGCGCAGATATCAACCATTGCTCATATAACAAAGAGTTACGAAAATCCCTAACCAGTTTCAACAAAATAATGCACATCAGCTATTGATGTAAAATCTTCATGTTAATAAATTGTCTACGACCAAATCCTTAAGATCTTAGGCCTCAAGATCTGATCTATTTACTATGATTGGCAAGTCTTTGGAATTTCTTATCATATCTGACAATAGTTGTTTAGCTGAAAGTTAAAGTCTATATATGTTTTTAAAGTTTTGTAATTTATTTTCTTATTAACTGACAAATTGATAGGTTAATAGTAATAAATATCCATTACAATAAAGAATTTTGATGGAATGTTCTTCTCACAAGACCAAATCGCATCCCCATCGAAGAAAAACCGCACAGAAAAGTCTGAGATAAAGACCCTATCGTCTCGGCCGAAGGGTATGGTGATGGTGAAAGGTTTCTCTGACGTTTAAACTTAGAAAAACGATTTAGTTCCAAGACAATGCACAGCCATAATTCAAGATAAACAATCGCGTAGCGCTTGTTCTAAATTCGATCAAAGAAATGACCTCAATCGTCAGTCAAAATCATTGTTGTTATCTCATTTTCTGCTCAATTTCAAACTTTGCTAGTTTGCCAAGTTAAACGTATGTCTTGGGCGATGAGTGTGAAACCGGATACATATCGTTTCGTCGACCGGAACTAAATCATCTGGCAATTGTGTGTTGGCAAACGATTGGAAATAGCTTCTGGCACGATGCCACAAGAGTTTGGAGCGACTGCATTTCAGGGATTTTCCGGAAAAGATAAGCAGAACTGCCAAAGATCTATCAGCGCTCGCGTGGATAACACTTCTTTTGAATAAACTGATTTTCTCGGGATATGATAGGAATGACAATTGATATTTTAAACGTAGCCCACACTGTTGTCCAGCTCAAGACATGGCTTGTCAAAAGTTTCAAAGCTTGCAGCCCATGCTGTTGTCCAGCTCAAGACATGGCTTGCCAAACAAAGCTTGCAGTCCATGCTGTTGTCCAGCTCAAGACATGGCTTGCCAAACAAAGCTTGCAGTCCATGCTGTTGTCCAGCTCAAGACATGGCTTGCCAAACAAAGCTTGCAGTCAATGCCGTTGTCCAGCTCAAGACATGGCTTGTCAAACAAAGCTTGCAGTCCATGCTGTTGTCCAGCTCAAGGCATGGCTTGCCAAACAAAGCTTGCAGTCCATGCTGTTGTCCAGCTCAAGACATGGCTTGCCAAACAAAGCTTGCAGTCCATGCTGTTGTCCAGCTCAAGACATGGCTTGTCAAACAAAGCTTGCAGCCCATGCTGTTGTCCAGCTCAAGACATGGCTTGCCAAACAAAGCTTGCAGCCCATGCCGTTGTCCAGCTCAAGACATGGCTTGTCAAACAAAGCTCGCAGCCCATGCTGTTGTCCAGCTCAAGACATGGCTTGCCAAACAAAGCTCGCAGCCCATGCTGTTGTCCAGCTCAAGACATGGCTTGCCAAACAAAGCTTGCAGTCCATGCTGTTGTCCAGCTCAAGACATGGCTTGTCAAACAAAGCTTGCAGTCCATGCTGTTGTCCAGCTCAAGACATGGCTTGTCAAACAAAGCTTGCAGCCCATATTGTTGTCGAGCTCAAGTAGTGATAAGATAGACATTTAGAAATCTTTTAAAAGCGTTCGGATCTTCTTCTCTAAGGTAATCGTCTGCTCTTGGAGTAGTTGGAGTACTTGATTTATTGAAGTTGTCTAAAAGCTTTCTCAAGAATGCATTTACCTCTTTAATGATAAAGTGAGTTTGCATAGAGACGCTTGCTGAAGACAAATAAGCATTAATTCTTGCAATATTTCACCATTTATCTTTCAATTAGCGCTATTAACCAACCTTTTTTCCTAAAATGGATATTATTCCCAGATTATATAAATTGCTATTCAATTTCTAGTGGAGTTACGTATTTCTAGTTCCACTGTAATTTGTTTTATGATCTCTATTTGTTATTGAAAGAAGCCGATAGTGAACAGGTAATAGGTAAATCTTTATGTTTAGATACATTGGCTTCATAGGTTAATATAGAGTCCCAGTGCTAATGATAAAGTTTTTGCTGAGTAAATGAGCCGGCAACACGTGGTAACGGTAAGTGCCACCCGATGGCGCTTGCTACCGTATTTTTTTACAAACTACTCTTATTATGTAATTGTGACTTTAATTTTTTAATTTTTTAATGTAATTGTAATTTTTGAAAAGAAGGTTTTTAGGTACACCAACATTTTTTTTCGGTATTTTTTTGGGACATTTGCGTTAGGATTCGGACTAAAACTTTACTAACAATGATTGCAAAACGTTTAATTATACCCCTCTGACTAAACCTTTAAATCGAATGGCAGGACGTTTAACATTAGTGCTGTGACTCTGACTAAACCTGTAAACCCAATGACAGGACGTTTAACATTAGCGCTGTGACTCTGACTTAACCTGTAAACCCAATGACAGGACGTTTAACATTAGCGCTGTGACTCTGACTAAACCTGTAAACCCAATGACAGGACGTTTAACATTAGCGCTGTGACTCTGACTAAACCTGTAAACCCAATGACAGGACGTTTAACATTAGCGCTGTGACTCTGACTAAACCTGTAAACCCAATATCAGGAATTTTAACATTAGCGCTGTGACTCTGACTAAACCTGTAAACCCAATGACAGGACGTTTAACATTAGCGCTGTGACTCTGACTTAACCTGTAAACCCAATGACAGGACGTTTAACATTAGCGCTGTGACTCTGACTAAACCTGTAAACCCAATGACAGGACGTTTAACATTAGCGCTGTGACTCTGACTAAACCTGTAAACCCAATGACAGGACGTTTAACATTAGCGCTGTGACTCTGACTAAACCTGTAAACCCAATGACAGGACGTTTAACATTAGCGCTGTGACTCTGACTAAACCTGTAAACCCAATGACAGGACGTTTAACATTAGCGCTATGACTCTGACTAAACCTGTAAACCCAATGACAGGACGTTTAACATTAGCGCTATGACTCTGACTAAACCTGTAAACCCAATGGCAGGACGTTTAACATTAGCGCTGTGACTCTGACTAAACATGTAAACCCAATGGCAGGACGTTTAACAGTAGCGCTGTGACTCTGAATAAACCTGTAAACCCAATGGCTAGACGTTTAACATTAGCGCTGTGACTCTGACTATAGCTAATCCAGGAATAAATGGTATTTGACTTTGTTCGCTATGCATGATGAACTGCTAATATAATATTTTAAATTTATTAAAAAGGCAAAACTGACATTTTTTCCAAAAGTTTAATTGAATGTTCCCTTTGACCTGGAAAATTACCACGTATTGTCCACGTATTGTCCACGAATTGTCCACGAATTGTCCACGAATTGTCCACGAATTGTCCACGAATTGTCCACGAATTGTCCACGAATTGTCCACGAATTGACCACGAATTGTCCTCGAATTGTCCACAAATTGTCCACGAATTGTCCACGAATTGACCACGAATTGTCCACGAATTGTCCACGAATTATCCACGAATTGTCCACAAATTGTCCGCGAATTGTCCACGAATTGTCCTCGAATTGTTCTCGAATTGTCCACGAATTGTCCACAAATTGTCCACGAACTGTCCACGAATTGACCACGAATTGTCCACGAATTGTCCTCGAATTGTCCTCGAATTGTCCACGAATTGTCCACGAATTGTCCTCGAATTGTCCACGAATTGTCCACGAATTGTCTCCATGATTTCAGTGATTGAATGTCTTGCAAAGAATCAACGACAAGAGCTTGTATGCGTGTCAAAAATTTTGTTTATTATTAAAGTATTATATAACAGATGTAAAAAAATCCATTATTTGCCAACCTTGGCTTTACGAAACATGTTCTCTAAAAATGTGTTCTCCTTCGTCACGATGATTCTTGTGAATTGAGCTAAAAACTCTTCAAGTAATTGCAGTGTGAATGCTGAAGAGGATGTCGGCAGAAAGGTACAATCTTAGGTACAATTAGTTTATCTTACCATTCTTATTCTTAGCACGCCTGTGACTGAGTCTGGGTCTAAGTCTCACCTTGAATCTCTACTACACGCAATATGTGCGATGATCATACATAATTTCTCTGGGTAGGTACAGAAATAATTAATTTTTTTAGACACGGCGATATCGTTTAGCCTTCTGCCACTGGTTTACAGGTTTAGTTAGAGTCCCAGCGCTTATGTTAAACGTCCTGCCTTTGGGTTTACAGGTTTAGTCAGAGTCACAGCGCTAATGTTAAACGTCCTACCATTTGGTTTACAAGTTTAGTCAGAGTCACAGCGCTAATGTTAAACTTCCTGCCATTTGGTTTACAGGTTTAGTCAGAGTCACAGCGCTATTGTTAAACGTCCTGCCATTGGGTTTACAGGTTTAGTCAAAGTCACAGCGCTAATTTTAAACGTCCTGCCACTGGTTTACAGGTTTAGTCAGAGTCACAGCGCTAATGTTCAACGTCCTGCCATTGGGTTTACAGGTTTAGTCAAAGTCACAGCGCTAATGTTAAACGTCCTGCCACTGGTTTACTGGTTTAGTCAGAGTCACAGCGCTAATGTTAAACGTCCTGTCATTGGGTTTACAGGTTTAGTCAGAGTCACAGCGCTAATGTTAAACGTCCTGCCATTTGGTTTACAAGTTTAGTCAGAGTCACAGCGCTAATGTTAAACTTCCTGCCATTTGGTTTACAGGTTTAGTCAAAGTCACAGCGCTAATGTTCAACGTCCTGCCATTGGGTTTACAGGTTTAGTCAGAGTCACAGCGCTAATGTTAAACGTCCTGCCACTGGTTTACTGGTTTAGTCAGAGTCACAGCGCTAATGTTAAACGTCCTGTCATTGGGTTTACAGGTTTAGTCAGAGTCACAGCGCTAATGTTAAACGTCCTGCCATTTGGTTTACAGGTTTAGTCAGAGTCACAGCGCTTATGTTAAATGTCCTGCCTTTAGGTTTACAGGTTTAGTCAGAGTCACAGCGCTAATGTTAAACTTCCTGCCATTTGGTTTACAGGTTTAGTCAAAGTCACAGCGCTAATGTTAAACGTCCTACCATTTGGTTTACAGGTTTAGTCAGAGTCACAGCGCTAATGTTAAACTTTCTGCCACTGGGTTTACAGGTTTAGTCAGAGTCACAGCGCTAATGTTAAACTTTCTGCGAGCAACTTTGAGAGTAAAAATCCTTTAGGGTTAAGTAAAACGGCTTTATTCCGTTCTGCGAGAGAACATACTTTGCCGGTAGAGACGCCACCGGTCGCTTTGGAGTAACATGCGGGCCGTTTTTAAAACACTACAATTAAACTCCGCTGACATCTACGAGTTTTCTTTTGCTATAACGCCAAAGATCTTTTGATTTTCAAATATTATGACAATCTTTCTACTAATTTTAAAAATATTGGGAATTATTTTGCAGATATGATAGTAATTATTATGAAATTCTACCCCTGAAATCATAACAGAGATTGCATTCAAGAGTTAGTAGCAATGCAGGGGACAGTCCTCGTGCAGGTATCTACTCTCACGAGCTAGACTGTAGCAATGCAAGGGACAGTCCTTGTGCAGGTATCTTCTCTCATGGGCTAGACTGTAGCAATGCAGGGGACAGTCCTCGTGCAGGTATCTACTCTCACGAGCTAGACTGTGTACTATAAGCTTAGAGAAAGGAAGAAGCACATAAAGGTATAGCTATAACTATATGTCATTAATGGCAGGATGGAAGTTGTAATTTTTGTAGTAAAATTGTAATGACAATTGTATCTCTTGTACACTGATCCCTCTGATAACAAAACGTGGAGATAATAAGGATTATATGATTTTCATGAAGCAGAAAGTCATTTGGTAGCGAAATTAGAATGGGAACTAGTGACGTAACGACAAATTAAACTATCACATGTATGGTAAAATAAAGTGCAATCCTCTTCAAATGAAGAATCTTTAAAAACAATGATGAGACAGAAGTATTCTGTATTTTGCAATATTTTTTTGCTTATGCAAAGGAGTTGATGACGGGAAATTAGAAGTAAATTACATATGTTTGCACAGTATTTTATTACTATTAGGAAAACTAATAATCTTTTTAAAATGTGGTCCTTTACAGGGGACTCAAACACCGATTTCCGCTATTCCTGGATAACCATGTGGGTAATTGAAGGTGGCTTTTGAGAAATCGAAAAAATGTAAAAAATTGACTTACAGGTTAACTAAAACTTGATTATTTAAACAAAATTGAAAGTTCAAAAAGAAAAATATGCCCATTTGAGGAAACGTCGGGAAACTTTAGTTGTCCTTTAGTTAGCATTCAAAACCCATTTCAAATAGTTTTTCTTAAAACTAGCGCTTAGGATAAATCAAGTAGACATGAGTCTAAAAACAATCATGCCCATTTAGATTCGAATAAGTGTATCCATAACCTCACTTATATAGATAGAACACCATGCCTTAAATGTCAAAACTAAACAAAAAATTCTTCTTTGTCTCTCTATTCTCTGTCACAGTTTCGGTTCATTATATTGTCGAATGAAATTGTTTGACAATAGATCTATGACATCACAAGCCAGACTGGGCGTAAGTTAGTTTAATTCCAGGTAATACTGTTGGTCGCGGCTGACTGCCCTGATTAACCTGTCAGTAGATAGATCAATTTGTATCCTATCTCAATTTAGTTCCTTTGATATCTAAATGTCGAGTCAAAACTATGTAGGTTCCAATAACAGCAGCATGACAAAACTAACCAAACGTTACAATGAAAAATGGAAACTTTTAAACTAAGTTTTTAAAATTGTTTGATTTAATAATAATAATAATAATAATAATAATTATAATACATTTTATTTCCAGATTGGTTAAATACATTCAACATTGGAAAGCCAGTTGTTATACATATCTTTGGTTATAGAAATCCTGCAGACTATAAAAGCAGTCGTACATTAGAACATTTCTTAACAGTTTTAAAAAGTCATTGTCATGAATCTTACATTTAATAATATATAAGGTAAATTTTAAAAAATATGGACACCTTTTGAGATAGGCCCTTTGCTAATAGTTGTTGTCTTAAGATCGTAAAATTTGTTATTACATCTTAATACATGTCCATGGTGATTGTCATATAACTTCTTTGTCAGATGCTTGTTCATGATCACATACAAAACTATGTTATAAATATACATGCATAAAAGTGGCATGATGTTATATTTTTTAAATAGGGGTTTGGTCGAGTCTTTATAATAGGTCCCTGGGTCAGTTGGATCGTAGCTGACGTTAGCTATAGGTATTTGATGGCTCTTTTTTGTAGGATTAGCAGTTTAATTGATTTCGGTGAGTGTCCCCAAATTATGATTCCATAGAGTAGATTGGCATGAACGTAAGAATAGTAAACTAACTTTGCTGTGTTAGTGTTACATATTTTTAGCATTCGTTTTATTAGGTAGCATCCCGAGGCAATCTTGTGTGCAACGTTGTTGATGTGAGTCTCCCATTTTAATTGATGGTCAATTGTTAGCCCCAGGAATTTCGTTTCATCCAACGCTTTTATGCTTTTCCCATTAAGATAAAGTAGTGGGCTTGAGAGGTCCTCTGACTGATTGCGTGGTTGGCTTGTTTTGAATTTAATGAGTATGGTCTTCGAGGCATTTAGGGCCAGGTAATTTTTGAGACTCCACTCTTCCATTTGTTTAATGGCAGTTTTGCTAGAGTTTAAAATTGAATTGAGATGATCGCATACTAATTGGGTCTTGTCGTCTGCAAAGGTGATAAGGGGATCTGTTTTCACTGTCAGGTTTAGGTCGTTTGTGTAAATAATGAATAATATCGGAGATATTGATGCTCCCTGGGGGACACCTGCATTTCCTGTGCATGCATTGGAGTAGGTGCATCCCATCTGATGTGAGATTTTGACTTTCTGTTTCCTGTTGTGAAGGAAGGATCCTATCCATTTATTTGCCACCCCACGGACTCCCATATAATTTAGTTTTGCTAATAATACATCATGATTTACTGTATCGAAAGCTTTGGTATAATCATAAAATATACCATAGGAGTTCTTGTTGGTTTGCGTATGAGAAGTTAGCTCGTTTATAAAGTTTGCAATTGCTGTTGTGGTGGAGCGTGTTTTTCGGAATCCATGTTGATGGTCATTTAGTAGGGAATTGTTTTCTAGAAATGCGACCAATCGTGTGCAATATGCATTTTCGATAAGCTTTGAGAAGACTGATAATAGGGTTATTGGTCTATAATTAGTCACCGAAGTTTTGTCATCTGTCTTGTGAAATGGGCATATGATGGACGTTTTTAGTTTTTCTTAATATTTGCCGAATAGATAACGTTTTGCAAACGGTTTTTGTTGATATACCCGCGTTTGAAGTAAAAATATTCGTGGAATTCCAGCAATTTTCCAGAGACATTAGGTTAAGTTTGACAACTTCAAAGAAATACCAATTAAAAGAAAAAAAAAAACGCAAGAAAAAAAGACTAAAAATTCTTAACACCAACTCACCCATTCAACTCCAAATCCATTTTCAATCACAAAATCCGAAACGAAATTCACAAAAAAAAAAACAACAATTCAACAATACATTAAACTTATTAACCGCAAATTTTGACACCGAAAACAACACAAAAACTTTCGACAGCGTCGCCTGGACTCGAACGCAGACCCGACGGCCTTGTACTAACACCGTCTGCTCACATCCTACCTTAATATAATGCCATAATATAATGACCCCCCCCCCTCACCCCTCCACCACAGGATATCTACCTTGCCCCACTGCTAAAAGTGCAGATGGTGGTCTCTGGTATGCCCCTTATCCCCACCTGTTTTTAGATGGTTGGTTATGGAAGATCGCACACATTCATTGTGTATGAGCAATACTAATTTATGGCATGCGTATCTTGAATAAGTGACTAGAAGGTGATGGATTTATTAGATGTGTTTAGTCTAATCTCTGTTTTGTCTTGAGAATGAGTAGGATTTTTGGAAATTTTTTGTTAGCTGTAAAATGCATGCTGTTGTCAAGCTGAAGACAGGACTTGCCAAACAAAGCTTGCAGTCCATGCTGTTGTCCAGCTCAAGACATTGCTTGCCAAACAAAGATTGCAGTTCATGTTGTTGTCCAGCTCAGAACATGGCTTGTCAAACAAAGCTTGCAATTCATGCAAGCTCAAGGCATGGCTAACCAAATGTTTCAAAGCTTGCAGTCCATGCTGTTGTTCAGCTCAAGACATGGCTTGCCAAACAAAGCTTGCAGTCCATGCTGTTGTCCAGCTCAAGACACGGCTTGCCGAACAAAGCTTGCAGTCCATGCTGTTATCCAGCTCAAGAAATGGCTTGCCAAACAAAGATTGCAGTCCATGCTGTTGTCCAGCTCAAGGCAAGGCTTGCCAAACAAAGCTTGCAGTGCATGCTGTTGTCCAGCTCAAGACATGGCTTGCCAAACAAAGCTTGCAGTCCATGCTGTTGTCCAGCTCAAGGCATGGCTTGCCAAACAAAGCTTGCAGTGCATGCTGTTGTCCAGCTCAAGGCATGGCTTGCCAAACGTTTCAAAGCTTCAATTGACCATTACAAAAAATAACACCCACTCTCAATATTGCAAAAAAGGGGAAATGCATTTACAATGCTGCAAAGTTATATTTTTTTGTTTTCAATGTGCACGATGAGAAAAATTTTCAAAGCTACTTTATTAATTTAAAATATCACGGCAATCAAAGACGGTTAAAAAGAAATCAATTAACGTCAGTGTAAAATGGATAAACATTCTCTACACCTTGAGCTAGATTAGGACAACAGAATAGGCTGTAAATTTGAGTCACATTTTATATTTTACCTCAAGCAGTATTAGGGTTAAGGGTTTTTAAGTGTATTCATAATTCGCACTCGTCAACAAAATTTTGATTATGAAGGGAATTTCGGTGTACCGAATTTGAAAGTACCAAAATAAAGTGGCATTCTCAGAAAATAACAAATAATAAATAAAATAGCAATGTGTTTCTTTATGTGCCTGGTAATTACGATGAGTCAAACTAGATTCTGAAAGTAAATTTTCCATCACATGTTGTCACTGGTTTTGTTTGCTTATTTCCCAAAGCCATTCTTGAAGATATGAATTCAATTAGCAAAGATAAACGAAGGGAAGTGCGGTTGACTCAGTAGATCTGGTTGCTTAATCTGGTTCCTGGAAGTGAATGGAAAGAAGCATAGAATATTTCCCGATGAGAGTCAATATTACGACCTGATAATTTTTGTAGGTAATGGTTATTCCGGGAATTTATATAAAATATTCTTGACAATATTTTGAATTGTATATTTTAACATCAACTTAGTAAGTTAAAGATTTATAAAAAATATTGTTTACATGTGTAATAATAAAATGTGTAGTTTATGTAAAATTTATATAATGTGCATTTTAATTATACATTTTTTTTCTTTAAAATTGTATACCGAAGAAGGCAGAACAATTAGGAATTAATACTTAAATCATGACATAGTTTGTCCAAACTTCATTTTAAATAAACTGGCATGTCTGGAAATATGTACCCAACCTAGATCCATTCGCTTGCATTGCTTACTGGCTAGAGAATAGAGATCCTATGTTCAAATTTTAGGAAAATAAAAAATTACCTAATTTTGCAGGCAGGTCACCCCGCCATTTTGAAGAAAAACATTTTTCACAGTAATATGTCACATAAAAACTAATATGTCCAAATTTAAGTTCGGTTTTTACAACATTTTTCACTCTGTCAACCTTTATTCCCTATTACCAGGAGATATGAGAAAATTAGACAAAGAAATGTTTAAAATAAGGTTAAAGAAAATGTTGATAGAAGATAGGAAAAAAAAATGTGGTAGAGTAGAATGAAACTGGATGATTTAATTTTTATGATAATAATTTAATTTTATGTTATTATCAAAATCCTAAACGATAGTACAACAGCTAATGTGAAAATGTATTTCAAATTAGCATCTGCTAAATAAAAATATTACACACATACATATTGTTGTTACTGGAACAATTTTCCATTGTTATTTATTGTAAAAATTGTTCTCCACGAATATGCGCGTTAGTAATGCTGACGCAGCTTTCCTTACAAAAAAAAAACTAAGTAAACGCCGCTGATAATTCAACGAAAGATAAATATAATCGGAAAATCGTGTTCTCTGATTTTTCCTTCCGAAATCTAACATCTGGACCACTCGACAGGGACACGAAGCAGATGTGTGCGTGTGTGCGTGTGTGCGTGTGTGCGTGTGTGCGTAGTGGACAAAGAAAGCGTGATCTTGACATGGAATTGAAAGCGACAGCAGCTCTATCGATCCAACGCACACGCGCTTTTCCAGAGCGCTTTCCCAAGAGGAAAGCTGTCATCTCACCTCTACCGTCGTCTCTTTTTAGTGCTGGTCACAGATTTCCAATTGATTTATTTTTTATTTTTGATGACACAGGCTAGAAGAGTAGCGTCACTAGAATCAGAGTGACTCATAAACCTAGCCTAGCAGGCAGCCGAGGGTGGCACGGTGCTGTCACCAGGACTAGCCACCGAACCAGACTCATACACCTAGCCTAGCAGGCAGCCGAGGGTGGAACAGTGCTGTCACCAGGGCTAGCCACCGAACCAGACTCATACACCTAGCCTAGCAGGCAGCCGAGGGTGGCACGGTGCTGTCACCAGGACTAGCCACCGAACCAGACTCATACACCTAGCCTAGCAGGCAGCCGAGGGTGGCACGGTGCTGTCACCAGGACTAGCCACCGAACCAGACTCATACACCTAGCCTAGCAGGCAGCCGAGGGTGGCACGGTGCTGTCACCAGGACTAGCCACCGAACCAGACTCATACACCTAGCCTAGCAGGCAGCCGAGGGTGGCACGGTGCTGTCACCAGGGCTTGCCACCGAACCAGACTCATACACCTAGCCTAGCAGGCAGCCGAGGGTGGCACGGTGCTGTCACCAGGACTAGCCACCGAACCAGACTCATAAACCTAGCCTAGCAGGTAGCCGAGGGTGGCACGGTGCTGTCACCAGGACTAGCCACCGAACCAGACTCATACACCTAGCCTAGCAGGCAGCTGAGGGTGGCACGGTGCTGTCACCAGGGCTAGCCACCGAACCAGACTCATACACCTAGCCTAGCAGGCAGCCGAGGGTGGCACGGTGCTGTCACCAGGACTAGCCACCGAACCAGACTCATACACCTAGCCTAGCAGGCAGCCGAGGGTGGCACGGTGCTGTCACCAGGACTAGCCACCGAACCAGACTCATACACCTAGCCTAGCAGGCAGCCGAGGGTGGCACGGTGCTGTCACCAGGACTAGCCACCGAACCAGACTCATACACCTAGCCTAGCAGGCAGCCGAGGGTGGCACGGTGCTGTCACCAGGGCTAGCCACCGAACCAGACTCATACACCTAGCCTAGCAGGCAGCCGAGGGTGGCACGGTGCTGTCACCAGGGCTTGCCACCGAACCAGACTCATACACCTAGCCTAGACCGAACGGTTTGGCGTGTTGGAAACACCGGTTCTCGTTAGATCACCGAAGTTAAGCAACACTGCGCTGAGTCAGACATTGAATGAGTGACCATCATACACATGACCAGTTCTGTTCGGGAGAGAGGTTGGAGGGATGAAAGTTAGTACAGCAACTTCATTCGCCTTGCTTATCAACCTCTCGACAGCATGGATTTGTGGAGGAATCCTGCTGTTCGAGTTGTACCGTCCTTCGGAAGGGACGTTAAGCCGGTGGTCTCCTTGGTGCTGTTCGACAGGAGTAGGCTACTTGCCCGCACCGGGTTTCCACTCCTCCCTTCTTATCTAGGTTAGGTTCATCCTCATCATCATCCACTCATTCACCGACGCCATTAGACCAGTGCCGCAGGGCCAGTTGTCAAAACAGTGCGTCGTTAAACACCAAAAATAATAATAATAACCTAGCCTAGCAGGCAGCTAAGTGTTGCACGGTGCTGTCACCAGGGCTAACCACCGAACCAGTATGACCTTTGCTCATTAATGAATGGTCTTGTCAATGAAGATGAATGAATTTTGTCACTACTAGCAACTTAGCATGTGATCGCATTTTTACAACCTAACCGTTAAGCGGTCAATAGCTACAATATATCGTAAAACAAGTTTGGAGAAGCTAGTATGACCTTGTCTACTCTTAGGTTGTGGATGGCGGAATTGAATGAAAAATCTAACCCTGTTACCCAAATATTTACATGGTTGACCTCGTACATAGCTACGACGGTAGTAGTAAAATTCTAGTTCATTCATCTGAGCGTTCAGTCGAAAACGAATAGCCTAGGAATATCAACGTTCTGTCTCGTTGGGAAGATTTGCTTACTCGATGGTAAAAGCTAAAAATTTGACAAAATCTTTCCAATGGTGTACCAGACTTTAGGTCAAAAAAGGCAAAAAAAAAAAACATCAGAACATCCCCCTAAAAATTGGGGAGTTAAAATATTTACAAACAAATATTTATAGAGATTGAAAAAATGTATTTTATTTATTTATTTGTGGTGTTAAACGACGCACTGTTTTGACATCTAGCCATGCGGCACTGGTCCAATGGCGTCGGTGAATGAGTGGATGATGGCGATGATGATGAAACTTACCTTGTCTAGAAAGGAGGAGGTGAAACCCGGTGCCAGCACGTAGTCTACTCCTGTCGAAGAGCACCAAGGGGACCACCGGCTTAACGTCACTTCCGAAGGACGGCACAACGCGAACAACAGGATTCCTCCACAAATCCATGCAGTCGAGAGGTTGATAAGCAAGGCGAGCGAATTTGCTGTACTAACTTTTATTCCTCGAACCTCTCTCTTGAACAGTACTGGTCATGTGTATGATGGTCACCTATCGAATACCTGACTCAGCGCAGTGTTGCTTAACTTCGGTTATTTAAAGAGAACCGGTGTTTCCAACACGCCAAACCGTTCGGTGTACTTAGTTAAGTTTAAAAGGTTTATTGTTCAAACTGATTCCAGTGCTTTGAACTCTGACACTGATTCTACAGATTCCAGTGCCGCTATACTGCATCACATCATTTAAACTACCTGAATTAAGCATACAGAACCGATAGAATATTTGTTATTGGGGTAATACTTATAGAAATTTATAAAATATATTTAAATTTTTATAATTTTTTTATTTATAAAATTTACATTTATAAATGTACAATTTAGCAATGAGATTCCGATAAACGTGAAACAAATAAATAATGTGTTTAGATTTCGAAAGGTATGTACAAACTACATACAACGCACAAATGAATGATTATGCCTATAGTTATGTAATGAAACAAGCATATGGCTTTAAGTAATGACCGAACGGTTTGGCGTGTTGGAAACACCGGTTCTCGTTAGATCACCGAAGTTAAGCAACACTGTGCTGAGTCAGGTATTGAATGGGTGACCATTATACACATGACCAGTTCTGTTCGGGAGAGAGGTTGAACGGATGAAAGTTAGTACAGCAACTTCATTCGCCTTGCTTATCAACCTCTCGACAGCATGGATTTGAGGAGGAATCCTGCTGTTCGAGTTGTACCGTCCTTCGGAAGGGAAGTTAAGCCGGTGATCCCCTTGGTGCTCTTCGACAGGAGTAGGCTACGTGCCGGCACCGGGTTTCCCCTCCTCCCTTCTAGGTTAGGTTCATCATCATCCTCATCATCATCCACTCATTCACCGACGCCATTAGACCAGTGCCGCAAGGCCAGTTGTCAAAACAGTGCGTCGTTAAACACCGCAATTAATAATAATAATTTAATTAATGTATTAAATAAAATAAATAAAAAAAAACACAAAAAAAAACACAATTTTTTAACCAAAAATATTTCATTTGACCTCAATAATTCACAAATTTAATGCCAAACCAACAAAGAAACTAGTAAATCAACGGAGATTCCTTGCAATTATTACAAAGATCTTTCAACCAGTTCTTTGACGACATTGACTCAACAAGAGATAAGACGTACCAAGATAAAATCCACTCCTCAGAACAACGGATCATCTTTATTACCGCCAGCTAAACCCCCTTTACGATACCGACCAAAGTAAACGCCTAACCGATGACACACAAGACTTAACTGCTTCTTATCGTGACACCAATGTCAGAGGTGGTCAATTAATTTGTCAACCATGAAGCGATCTTTGTTATCGAAAATTTAGAGCTTTTCATTTTTGATTGCCATTGATTAGTTCTCAAGAAAACGTGGATAACACGAGTTTTGAAATGCTATTATAGGCATTAAAATATCGTGAACTACAGTGCATTTTACTAACTCTCAATGATTAATTATTAACTATGCTTGGACCTAAAGAACATTTTGGAAAAACCCCTATGTTTATTTCACAATTTTCTTAAATGCCCTTTAATATTTTCTCGTTTGCTTTGAATATATGTGCTCAAATCAATTCTGACAACTTCATTTTTAGTATATTTAAAATTTAAAAATGTTTGAAGCTTATTAATTATTCGTCCCTCTCTTTCTCTAGTTACAATAAAAAGTTCACGGGGTATCCGTTTGGTTGCCCCGGTTTGTCCCTGGTATGCACCGGGAGCGATCTGCGTGCTCGACTGGGCATGTGACTCTGTCCCAGTGCAACTTTCACGTGTTCGACTGGGCATGTGACTCTGCCCCAGTGCAACTTTCACGTGTTCGACTGGGCATGTGACTGCCCCAGTGCAACTTTCACGTGTTCGACTGGGCATGTGACTCTGCCCCAGTGAAACTTTCATGTGTTCGACTGGGCATGTGACTCTGCCCCAGTGCAACTTACACGTGTTCGACTGGGCATGTGACTCTGTCCCAGTGCAACTTTCACGTGTTCGACTGGGCATGTGACTCTGCCCCAGTGCAACTTTCACGTGTTCGACTGGGCATGTGACTGCCCCAGTGCAACTTTCACGTGTTCGACTGGGCATGTGACTCTGCCCCAGTGAAACTTTCATGTGTTCGACTGGGCATGTGACTCTGCCCCAGTGCAACTTACACGTGTTCGACTGGGCATGTGACTCTGCCCCAGTGCAACTTACACGTGTTCGACTGGGCATGTGACTATGCCCCAGTGTAACTTTCACGTGTTCGACTGGGCATGTGACTCTGTCCCAGTGCAACTTTCACGTGTTCGACTGGGCATGTGACTCTGTCCCAGTGCAACTTTCACGTGTTCGACTGGGCATGTGACTCTGCCCCAGTGCAACTTGCACGTGTTTGACAGCTAGCTCTCGTTCATCAACGAAGTCCTTTTGACTCTTAATACTAAACGAACATTAGTTAAAAGCAAGGCTTGCTTGACTCGAGTGTCATTCTTACTTAATCCCACTAATTAAACAATAATTGAAGTGTTGATCATCATGATTACAATTTTGGGATCTAGCATCACTTCTGTAAGCATCGATCATTGTTCTTGTCAGAGATAATCCCGCCAATAATTCTGTAATAGCATGTTAGTGTTGCATGATTAATTTATATGGGCTGATTTAGCGGTAAACTGCTACCTCACTTTCCTCCAAGTTCAGTTGTAAATCATTCATAGCTCAAGCACTTGACGAGTTTATGACAGGAGCTGTCTGAATTATAGCTGACATGTCGACATTGAAATCGAGTGGTTTGGAGTGGTTTGTTGAAACAACAGCTCAAATGTCAAACTAGAAGCACAGCCTACAGTTTTCGATTTTTTTTGCTCTTCCAGTTTTCTCTAAAGCACGATTTTGTTAGGCTACCGAAAACTGAAGTTTCCTTTAAAAGTTGTTAGGTGGCAGTAGACGACGAGTCTACTGAAAAAATCACCGCGGACAATCATCAGATGTCAAAACAACATATTTTTTTGTCATTTTTAACAGAAATATATAAATAGGGAAACGTATTTTTCGACTTTTATTCTTTTCCATTTTTTAAACACAGGCAGCAAAGAACATCGGGATCGAAACACAGTACATTTGAAAATGTCCACCGTTTTGGGTAACGCCAATTTTTGTCTCTAAAAATGACCAAATGCGATCTTATTTTCACTGAAAATATCTTTGTTAACAATGATACACATCACCACGCAAATTTGCGAAAAAAAAAACACATTCACACCGATTCACGGCCTGACACAAGGACCACAAATATTGAGTAAAATCAAAGAAAGGTACATAGCAGCTCCAAAAAAAGAGAAATCAAAAACTGCCATAAAAAACCGACAAGCGACCAATGTTAAAAAAGTGCTGGAATAGTGTTAAATTAACCAAACATTTCTAGACTATCATCAGTTTCCATAAATCTAAACCGAAAGACATTGAAAATGAGTGAACAATAGATTGAATGCCTAGTTCGTAGATGAACACATGCAAAATTAATGTCCTTAGCGAATGCCTTTTATGTGACAGTGACACAATTTAAGATTTTAAGACAATAAAATACTTTTTAAAACAGCATGTAAACAATACTTTTCCCACTCAAAATCAAGTCTTGCAGAATGTTTAACAGTAGTTTAAAGATAAAACAAAAAACTAGTGACCCTGGCCATCACAGTCTGTGTCAATCAACAAAAATCCTAAAAACAAACTACACTGAGACTGCATTAAGGTTGCTTAACCATCATCATAGGCGGCTCAAATTCTGCAATTACTGTATTTGAGAAGGTGTATTACCAAAAAAGGTCAAGAGAACAGAATAAATTACGGTTTCCTCACAAAAAATTTCTAGCCAGAGTAAAAACCTAAAATAGATCATCTACTTCTTAGTATAAGGCTTCTTCTTGGCGGCCGCCAACCAGAACGCACGTGCCTTGTCATCGAGGACGACAAAGAATAAAGCCAGCACCGAGATGTGCGTGGTAGCCGTGATCAAGAAGAGATACTCAAAGAGGAAGTCGCTCTTGATCAGCCGTTCCTCCGACAAATAATGCAGAACCCAGGTGAACCCAAACAGGAAGAATATGAAGATGCTCGTTGCCACGCGGCGCATTTGTTGCGCCTTCTCGTTTTTACTGTGCTTCGTGATCTTCTCGCCGGAGCAGCACTCGAAAATGTGTCCAACGATCGCGACGAAGATGAAGAGGTTCACTAAAAGGATGAACGCTGCTGGTGCTTGGACGGTTACTTGAAAGAAGACACCTTCTGGGTAGCAGTAGCCGCGGTCGAAGCGGTCGGATCTGTGGGTTTGACATTTAGTTTGCTTATGTACTGTGATCGAGTGGGCATTGTTTTTGACCATCAGATCAAATATTATACCGTCAAAAACGGTTGTTGAGACTAGGTGTAGTTAGAAAGTAAATTGTTATTATTAAATATTAACTCAGATGACCATTTTTTGCTACTTGATAATTACGCTCTATTTATCGATATTTAATCCACAATTATCACAATTTGCCGGCACGTTTTCCCAGCAGAACGCATAATTTTAACACCCGACTAAACCTATATACAAAATGATTTTGTAAGGCATTGTTTTTAAACTAATTTCAAACCAGATTATTTTACAAGTAAACCCCTGAACAAACAAGCTATGGTGCTATAATTTCGTAGATATGATTTGTCATTTAAAAAAAGGGTAGTTTTGTGACTCTCAAGTTTCGGTACAAGACGAACAAGTTACCTGTAGATCCTTGCGTTCCAAGCCAACAGTACGACAATCGGCAGCAAGGGAACGCCCCACGCGAACAGTGCCACTTTGAGAAGAAGATGCGATGTCGCTTTGGCACCTGCCACAGTCATCAACCTCTTCATCTGCAAGCCCGACAACACGAGCATCCACATGAACATGGCCAGGAACGAGTAGTGTCGAAGTACACCAATTACTATGCAGCCAGAACCGTCCGTATCCATATGGACGTAGTCGGTAGTGAAGCCAAGGGCGAGGTTGATGGTGATTGCAAACACCATATGAAGAAGGATCTTGTGGCCGATGTCTTCGGGCCATTGCTTGTAAAAGATTGCTGTAGCCATAAAGCTTAGTAGACTTACAGATGAAATAATGCACTCAAATACAGTGAGCGAAATCAAAACGTTGCTTTCGCTGACGTACTGGAAGATGTCTAGTTTTGAAGAGCCAGGACTTGTGACACACGATGCCTCAACTGCCCTTTTTATTGCGTACGCACCCCTGAGAACTCCGCCATTTTGCGTCATGTGTTTAGCACGACAGCGACATACGGAGAGCGAGTCTAGCAATCCTTTTCGTTTTCGACATGCTAACTTCGTCCAATCTGTGGTCAACGGGTTCCAAGAAACACACGAAGTCAAGATTGTTTCAGTTTCTAAAGTTGCGATGTCGTTTATGAACGGGTAGGCGATGTCGATGTAGTAATCGTCGTCGTCCAAATAGAGGTCAGGCAGGTTGGTTTCCGTAGACAATTCGATGTGAACTGTACGTTCGTATACTTGAACCTCAGATTGGCCATTGCTACTGAACACTTTGCGAGCTACAACTGAGATTGCCAGATGTTGGAACTGTTGAACCAAACTTTCGGACGCAACCACAGCGAATTCTGTCGTGATGTCCGTTGTATTTAAAGCTTCTCGCACGGCGTGGATCGTCACGCTGTTCATTTCCCGGTTAGAGCGAGCGGAGAATAAATTACTCGGAACTTCCATCGACTTGGAAGTTTTGCTGATGTAAGGGTCTTCATTGCCAAAATATCCGTTGCTCGGTAAGTTACCAGGTTCTGCAAAGCTACTGTCAGTAAAACGAGACGGTATTTTAGGTAGATCCAACTTAAATCCAATCGTAGATGGATTTAATTTCAAGTCAGCAACAATAATTTTTAAGCGCACTCTGCCTATGAGACAAAATTCCACCCCGGCAGTAAGACTTGTACGTGTCAGAAATGAAAAAAGCTTGTCTTTCATACCCTCTGGCAGACCATTATTCTTCTTCACAATGAGATTCACCAGATCGGCAACGTCTTCCAAGAGTGAGCAGTTCAGTACCACCGGAAAACTGTCTAGTTTTTTCTCGATCCGTCTGGTGATAATTGCTCTTAGATTGGTTTGTACTGCGTTATCTTCGACGAACTGTTCACTGGACGAGCAATTCTTCCAGATGACGCGCCAGTAGCTCCTCTCAGTCCATGCAAGTGTATCGTTTGCTGGACCCCAGACGCAATCTCGATGTGACAGCAACTCTGTCTCAGGATCCACGAGGAGTTGGAACTCACCTGAGGATTCGAATCATTAGTACACACTATAAAAAAAAAGGTATCCAGCTATTTGTTTAGATACTGAATGAATCCTAGTTATAATTTAATTTTTGACTGGTCTGCACCAGGGCGGATTTGAAAGTTCCACGGTGAGCAAGAGCACTAGCTTCTGACAACTAGCTTTCGGTGCATTAAATTGTTTTCTAATTGCACCGTCGACATTCTCGGGGCAAGAAAAGTGCTCGTCATCTTCAGGAGAATGTCAACGTTCTCCTGAAGATGACGAGCCGTGCCTCGTCGAAACGTCGAGACGTGAGACCCTTTCTAGGGCCGCAAACCTCTTCAACGCAGAGCAAAACCGGAAAACACTTAATAAAATCAAAACATGGCTTGGAAAACATCCACTCAACCATATATATATATATTTTTTTTGTTATCGACTAATGTTACCTCTGGATACGTTTTCCATCAAACAAAGACATTTGTATTAAACTTTGAAACATAATTTTATTTTTCAGTCTGACATTTAAAAACGTAAGTTTGGTGCTAAAAATTCAATCTGAAACTCACCAAAAGTTTTCAACTTCGGATCCGGCTCATTTCTTCGGTAACCAACATCTCTTACAACCGATTGGTAACCTTCGGGAAGTTCTTCAAATGGACACGGCGAAACGAGCCTAACTCGACTGACCTCGTATTCGACATCACATTCAACGGTCAGTTTTAGGCCAAGCACCTCGGCCGCTCGATCATTGAAAATAGGAAAATCGTTGATCGAACTTGAAGTCAAATAAAAGTAAAGTTCGTCGCGTCCCTCACTGTCCGTGGCAATGTGTGTGTTGTTTATATCCTCTGGTCCGATATCAAACAACTTGCCGAGTTCGTTTTCGAGTGGTAGTAAATCTTGGTTGCCAATACTCGCGGCTCTGTAACAGCAAAACAAAAATAGGTCTTAATCAAAAATAATTACGTCTTAAAACACCAGAAACCCCGAAGCTGGGTCCTCAAAGTTGAGTTTAAGTTTAATCCCAGTCCTTAAATATAGTCTGCCAATCAGAAATGATTTTGAAATCATATTTAAATTCCAAACGCTTGAAATGCAAGGGGTATTTTATTATTAGGAACACTATAACCGTCTCAAAAATTAATATCCAAACGAGAACTTGCACCCCGATCTCCACCTATCGCGGGTGTTGCTCTAGCCTAAAGAAATATTTTTGTAACTTACAAGGGAACGTAGTTTTAAAGAAAATAAAATGTCTGTAAGTCTGTGAGTATTCACAGCCTCTTGGTTCTACTTCTTGGCGATCCGTCATTCTCATAAAATACACTAAAATCGTCTCAAAAAGCCAGTGCCCAATTAGCTCAATGAGTTAGAGCAACACCCGTGATAGGTGGAGATCGGGGTGCGAGTCCCCGTTCGGGCATCAATTATTGAGACGGTAGCAGTGTTTATAATAATAACATCACAAATTATGTTTCCAGAGTTTCAGAGCTTTTAACCATGGTGATAAAAAATTTACACCAAAAAATATGGGAGCTAGAGCTTTAACTCTGCTTTATTGCTCCAACCCTAGGGTGCGAATTCTGTAAACATCTTTTACCAAACATAACCTCTACTTTGGGTTAAGCACAAACCCTGATCTTATTAGTTTATTGGCATCCAGGGTACAAGGCTAGAACGTGAAGCAAGGTTCGGCAGGTTTATCTCATTTGGACAATTAAACCTCACTATTTTCAGTAGATAACTAGAGAACATCCCAGTCGGTATTCGAGGTCGTTAAATTACCATCATTGACATACCTTTTCCCATATTCCTTATCCGAGCTGGAATCTATGCCCCTGAAAAATTCAGATGGGTTTAGAAGCCTCTGGTTCGTATTTCAGTTTCGGTCACTATTTTTTTTTGCCAGCCTAGCTCCCCTTTCATCTACCACTTGCAGGTTCCAGAAAACCAAAAATCCTAAAACATACCTGGCAATATTCTTTGTACCACCCACCAAGACTATCTCGTAGACGACTTGGTGCGAGACAAAGAACAAGAAGTCATCGAATGAAAACGTTTCTTCCAAGCATTCAATGTTAACGACCCTGGCCAGCTGACAGAGTGCACACTCAAAGGTCTGCTCCTGGGATACGAAACCCCAGCGACCGCTGTCAAGGTCGATTACAGCAACTCCTTCGGTGTTACCATGGGGGACGTAGGTAAGATTGACGAGGTCCTGAGCTTCCAACTTCTGTAATGTGATGTGATTATTGTATAGCAATTTCGTAAGGATGACCGTTACATAATAACATACAAATACAGATTACTGAAGTTAATACGGCGCTGGGTCAGGTATTGTATGGGTGACCATCATACGCATGACCAGTTCTGTTCGGGAGAAAGGTTGGAGCGATGAAAGTTGAGCAACACTGCGCTAGATCAGGTATTGTATGGGTGACCATCATACACATGACCAGTTCTGTTTGGGAGAGAGGTTGGAGGGATGAAAGTTAGTACAACAACTTCACTCGCCTTGCTTATCAACCTCTCGACAGCATGGATTCGCGGAGGAATCCTGCTGTTCGCGTTGTACCGTCCTTCGGAAGGGACGTTAAGCCGGTGGTCCCCTTGGTGCTGTTCGACAGGAGTAGGCTACGTACCGGCACTGGATTTCCCCTCCTCCCTTCTAGGCTAGGTTAGGTTCATAATCATCCTCATCATCATCCACTCATTCACCGACGCCATTAGACCGGTGCCGCATGGCCAGATTACAAACCAGTGTGTCGTTAAACACCACAAAAAAAAACTGACTTTACCTACACAGTTATTGCAACTATGATTAATTACCTGCGTTCCACCTGACCAATACAAGGTAACGGGTGGCCAATCTTCACCAGGTCTGTTTGTTTCGTACACCCCGTAGGGGACGATACTTTGCCCGCACGCTGCACGTTCTGCGTCGCTTAAGAAGTCCACGTACTGCAGCAGCGAGTATCTAGCGTTCGCAGCTGTGCACGTCGCCTCCAGCTGCGCCCAAGTCTGCGCATGTATGGGGCGCAGCGGCTGCGCAGGCTCCCCAGCAGCGTAGCTACTAAAGCAAGCTGCGCGTGTTAAGCGTACTGCTGCGCTCAACGCGAGAAAAATAGTGCAGAAAAGGCGCATGCTGTACCTGGAATTCGGTGTTAAGGTATTTTTTAAACTTTTTTTGTATTCATTATGATTATTATTTATTTTTTATCGGTTTTTGAGAGGCTATCAGTGTTTCCAATAAAATAAATACTTTGCGCATTGTGAGCATTTTCAATTTTAATAAGATTTTCAGTAATTCACGATGCTGCAATTTATTGTAATTATTTAAGTGGGTGGCTGAACCTGCTGTTACTTTATGTAAACTGATATTTCCTCGATCGTGAAACAAAACATTTCCCTGTTAAAGGTTCATTCATTTGTGTTTTTACCTGAAATCACAAGAAATGTCTAGCAAAATTGCGAGCACCGATCACCGAGAGTGAGGGTCTTGAGTTTTCTCTCAATTTTGGAGCAAATTTAAATTATTTAACCAACGAAATAAATACAGAATTGGGTCCCTTTTTCCCCTAAGATGTCTCCTGTCTTTAATTAATTTACCTATTTTATCGTGGAAACATGCTCTAGTTCTGATCTAGAGAAAACGTTGTTAAATCCGTTTGGCCCTTAAATAATATCTATCCCAAGGACTGCCCCCGTGCATTATTGACCTTATTGACCCAATCAGGGTCAATAACTTAAACCTTGAAAAAGTAACTAGTACATGTTACGAAACGTCGGGAAATTTTAGTTGTCCTTTACTTAGCATTCAAAACCCATTTCAAATAGTTTTTCTTTAAACAATTCTTTTTGGCGAGGCATATATTCAAGTGAAAGGATATAACAAGAACATAGACAGCCAAACATTACCTGATCTGAGCACTCGACGAAACCCGACGAGGTTCGGGTCCACTGTTTCCTACCGAACCACACTCAGAGAAGGTTTCTCTCCTTATATTTCAGTCACTTAACACGCATTACTTTTCAAAAAAAAGGGACAAGGTTACGACTTGATCGCTGTCACACGCAACCAATTATCACAGCCTATTTACGAGCTATAATCGTTTGAAAACAAAGTTAATGTGTTTACTCATTTGCTTACGTTTGTAGAATGGACAAATCATATCAGATTGAGGTTAAAACGTAGTTTTTTTCAAGTCGTTTTCATAGAATATTATTATTAAATAATATAATATTATTTAGAATCTCCAGATCCTAATCCAACAAGCAAAGCAAATCTGTTCCTGTAAGATATTACAGTTTTTTTTTTAAATTTATTGAACCTTTATGACATACCGGCTGGAACCCAGTTGAGCCACACAATAAAACACAATAAGACATAAAACATAGCAAATACATACATGACATTGCATATCAAATTCAGCAATCCGAGATCGCTTCCTTAAAATCTAATAGAGACATATAATAATTAATGAATATCCAGATTCTGGATCCTGTCGCTGTACAGGCTAAACAGAGTAAGTAATCTCGGGATACAAGACCACCCAAAGATATTTATCCTTGCCTTCAGGGCCCTACACACGTCTTGGTTCCGAGTTTGCTTGCCTGGCACCCGAAAAGACACATCCTTTAACAGACTGCAATCAAAGTTACTATGCACGATTCCGTGTAAAACAGTCAGGTCGGTAGCGTTGCGCCTTCTTTCAATTGTGGTGACTTCGAGATTTGTACAGGCGTCTACATATTCATTTCTATTAGTGAAACTGGTTTAAAGGTAGAAGTTTTAAAAATATAATTAATAACAGTTGTTGCCAACTTCTAGCACTCAAAATTTAATACATATTTCACACTACATTACTACTGTAAACTAAAAAGGTTAAACACAATCAACCAACCAGTACTACCGTCTAGAGTCATGTGCTTTACGCGACATCTATACACTCTGTGTGCCATTCCTGTGATTATTTTCGCTCCCGGCATGTTGTCCAAGATTTTGTCACAATATTTGCACGTCAAACAGGAAGTTTGTGCCAAGCTATTAACAATATTTCTTTCTTTCTGGCTCAACCAGTTGAATTTCAGATCTATGTAAAATGTATCTTCATCGAGGTCGAGTGAATTGTTTGTTGTTGATGTCATTACAATGTTGAACTCACGGTCGTAAACAAAGAACAAGAACAAAGAAGAACAAAGAACAAGAACTAGATGTTTTTTGCCAACGATTTTGTGATAGCCATGCAGAACGCCAGCTGTTAAAACTCGGATACAAGACCAGCGGAAAGAACAATCGCAAACTTGGCAGTGGAGTTGGTAAATTCGACATCCAGTCGGCTAACAAGACATATATTTCAAACATTTTCTCAGCTTTGCCGGCGTCATGTCCAAAAACAAAAATATCGCTCTGGTTTGCTATTGTAGTATTACCAATTTTGGTATTACGAGTTGTGGAGGGCACCGAGAAACCGGCAATTTCATTCTGTACTCGCAGATCGGCTACAACTATATTGTTATGGCAGTAGCGGTATATCGCAGGCCGAGCCCGTAGCTCTAGGAGATCAGTCAGCTGAAGTAGTGTCCGTCCAGGATTCGCAGCAGCGCAGCCTGATTCTAGCTGCGCCCATGTCTGCGCTCGCTTGGGGCGCAGCAGCTGCGTGGTTTTTCCATCTTGAGTGAAACCACCGAAGCAAGCTGCGCATGAAAAGTGTACGACTGCACAAACGATGAAAAGCGCTGCGCAGGCTTTTATTTTAAACTGTTGAACGAACTGCAGGATTCGTAAGAGTAGCTAGAAAAGATAAAAACAAATATTACAATTCTGGTTTTTAGAACCATGTCTAATTTATTTAACCGAAGATTAACAAAAACAGCCTTTTACAGTTAAGATTTTGGATTTTAAGTTAAAACAACTGTTGTAACTAATTTGTCTAAACTCTCAATTGTCTAAAAAATGTAATACTGGACCCAAGTACATAAAATATGAGTAAAGTTACCCGACGATTCACTATCACGGCTACTTTATCTGGTGCTGACTTTCGGTGGTGAGGTTCAAAGCCAAAACCCTTAAAATATAAGTAAAAACTATTTTAAAAATCGTTGCGTGTGAATAATTGAGTAATTACACTTCTGATTGTGCCGAAAGAAAAAAAATAAATAAAGAAAAAGCCAGGAAATTCCATTTCTAGTCATGCATTGCCTGTCAAAGTTCAGGGGTTACTTCAGCTTGGTCCAAATTGTCCTATCAGAAAGACAATTTTGGGCTTCTATTCTCCAAACCGAAAATTTGATTGGCGAAAGTAAATTCTCTCAAGATATTACAAAAGGTATTTGCTGATATTTGTCCGGTATTTGTTTAAAGTGGCAGCGGATTGTAAACGAATCTCGTGGTGTCACGTTTTGTGAACACCGCGGTCTTAGCAAATTTCACCGAAGTTAAGCAACATAGCGTTCGGTCAGGTATTGGGTGGGTGGTCACCGAACGGTTCAGCGTGTTGGCAACACCTGTTTTCGTGAGATTACCGAATTCCAGCAACCTGCGGTGGGTTAGGTATTGAATGGGTGACCACAGAACGGTTTGGCGTGTTGCAAACACCGGTCCTCTTGAGATCACCGAAGTTAAGCAACACTATGCTGGGTCAAGTATTTAAAGTTCACCAATACACACATCACCAATTCCGTTTAGGAGTGCTGTTGCAAGGATACAAATTTATTTAACTTTATTCGTCTTGATTTTATCCTGAACGAATTTTGTTATTCACATTGTACCGTCCTTCGGAAGGAACGTTACGACAGGAGGAGGCTACTTGCCGGCATTGAGTTACCCCTTCTCCCTTCTAGACTAGTTATGGATAATTATTATCCATATTATCACCTGCTAATTTAACGACGACACAAGCCACATGGCACCTTCGTCAAAACAGTGCGCCGTCAAACATATCTTATCAATCAAGTAAATTAAGTTTTACACGATATTTTGCAAAGGGTCAAGGTGAAACTGTTGCCGAACTGCGGAAAAGTGTGATAACATACGGACATTTACACTGACTTATCCGTTTACTGGAAAATACCAGAGAAAGAAACGTTTTCATTTTTTTTAACCTTACTGTGTTCTTTGGTCTTTGTCATCTGTCATTGTCTTTGTCTTTCTTGCACCAGCTCACCACCGATCTGTGTAAACTTGCATGGAACGCAAACCAATTTTGTCAGCATATTGAGTACTAAACATAATATGCTGCAATTTTTACATAATTAAATTTTAAAAATTCTTATTGACGTTAATCAACTCTTTAATAATTAGTAGATAAAAAGGCTTTTGATCGACTTTGGTGATCTCAAGAGGACTGGTGTTTCCGACACCCGAACCGTTCAGTGGTCCCCCATTCAAAACCTGGCCCAGTGCAGCGTTGCTGAACTCCGTTATCTAACAAGGACCAGTGATTTTACCAAGCCTAACCGTTCGATACACTAGCATGAGAGAACAAAACATACCCCAGCTGGCAGATAGAGATCAGTGCTTCGTTTCCCTGGGGGGCTTGTCGGCAAATCGTTTCATCCTCTGCGCTGCAATTTCATGAAACTTCGCCGCCAACGGTTGCCTCGAGTTTCTGCAATCGAGTCTATTTCGAGAGAGAGCGGATCGCCGTCGCATGGATTCTTAGGAAGATAAATGGCACACCCTTTTGTCTTGCTTGCGGTATTTTATAGTTAGGAATTATGTTGCTTGCTGTGGTGGCACTCGGAATGAAAAGTTTGCAGGGAAGAATGCGTGCAGGACATTTTAATGCTGATGTCTCTGCTACTTTGCGTGGAGCGAAACAAGCACCCTGTCACGGAATTTCTAGCACAGAGGCGACGGCAAGTGTCCGCTTCTTTGCGTGGAGCGAAACAAGCACCCTGTCACGGAATTTCTAGCACAGAGGCGACGGCAAGTGTCCGCTTCTTTGCGTGGAGCGAAACAAGCACCCTGTCACGGAATTTCTAGCACAGAGGCGACGGCGAGTGTTCGCTGCTTTGCGTGGAGCGAAACAAGCGCCCTGTCACGGAATGTCCAGCACAGAGGCGACGGCGAGTGTCCGCTCCTTTGCGTGAAGCGAAACAAGCACCCTGTCACGGAATGTCCAGCACAGAGGCGACGGCGAGTGTCCGCTCCTTTGCGTGGAGCAAAACAAAAACCCTGTCACGGAATGTCCAGCACAGAGGCGACAGCGAGTGTCCGCTCCTTTATGTGGAGCGAAACAAGCACCCTGTCACGGAATGTCCAGCACAGAGGCGACGGCGAGTGTCCGCTCCTTTGCGTGGAGCGAAACAAGCACCCTGTCACGGAATGTCCAGCACAGAGGCGACGGCGAGTGTCTATAATATGTTCTAGGTTTTTGAAATAAACATAATGAGACTTTTTTTTATTTTAAACAACACTATGACTGTCTCAAAAATTGATGCCCAAACGGGGACAAGAACCCCGATCTCCACCTATCGCGGGTGTTGCTCTAAACCATTGAGCTACTTGGACACTGGCTTTTTGAGACGATTTTAGTGTATTTGATGAGAATGACAGTTCTCCAAGGAGTAGAACCAAGAGGCTGTGAATACTTACAGTCACTCAGATTCTAGTTACGCTATATCACGTCACAACCTGTCAAACTCGAGTAACTCCAATTTAACGTTGGCCTGGTAAAGTATTGACAGTATAGTTGCTCGCAAACATAGTTAATATTTATTAGTAAATAGTTGTTTTTTATTGCATAGATAACATCGTTAGATGACAATCGTCCCTAAAACCTCTGCGCAGGATTTGCTTATTGCTTGGTCCGCACGCGCAAAATGAAAACACGGCCTGCCCGATGTGAGTTTCCTCAAAGTGTGATACCTTAACGTAATTCGGATTCAATTTGCGAGAAGTAAAGCAGCCTGACTACTTCAGGGCTTTTTGCGTCAAATGCTAGTTACTGTAGTCTCTTTGCTGATGAATTAATTGATTGATTTGTGGTGTTTAACGACGCACTGTTTTGACATCTGGCCATGTGGCACTGGTCTAATGGCGTCGGTGAATGAGTGGATGATGATGAAGATGATGATGGACCTAACTTAGTCTAGAAGGGAGGAGTGGAAACCCGGTGCCGGCACGTAGCCTACTTCTGTCTAAAACCAAAGGAGACCACCGGCTTAACGTCCCTTTCAAAGAACAGTACAACGCGAACAACAGGATTCCTCCACAAATCCATACTGTCGAGAAGTTGATGAGCAAGGCGAGTGAAGTTTCTGCACTAACTTTCATCCCTCCAACCTTTCTCGCGAACAGATCTTGCTGACGGAGGTCAGTACATTATCTACGGTAACGTCCAAATATAATATTTTTCTTTGTGGCTTTCGTGAACACGACTTCTCTTTCCCGTGCTAAAGAAATTTCAGTCCGAACTTCGGTAATCTCACGAGGACTTGTATTTTCAGCACTCCGAACCGTTCGGTAAGTTTATTTGCCTATGGTGGATGACTCACTGTTTGTAATTGTTGAAAATATGCCCAATACTTGCTGTGAGTTGTGGAACGACCTATAACGGCCTTGTACTTTCCATGCCATGCCATGCCATGCCATGCCATGCATTGCCACGCCATGACATGCAATGCCACGCCATGCCATGCCATGCCATGCCATGCCAAGCCGTGCCATACCATGCCATGCCATGCCATGCCATGCAATGCTATGCCATGCATTGCCACGCCATGACATGCCATGCCATGCCATGCCATGCCATGCCATGCCATGCCATGCCATGCCATGCAATGCCATGCAATGCCATGCCATGCAATGCCATGCCATGGGGGCGTATTACTTAGGCCTCCTAAGGGCCATGGCAGGTCGAGACTAATTACCTTGATAGCGTTCTTATAGGGTCCCAACTTTGATGATCTAGTCTGATTGGAAGTTATACAGCTTCATCTTGAATGAACCTCCACGATTCGATGAGATGAGTTTTCTTGTTGGTGCAAGTGAGAAATCGATCTGGTTTATATCTACAAACAGTCGATTAGGTCAGTAGTTTCAGTTTACGCTTTAAAGCAATTTTACAGTTAAATTTATTAAATGCAATGTTCAACATGGGTAGTTGGTCCCTTAGGGAAAAGAGGCGAAAGACACCGAAAGTGCAAAATATTGATTTTTAAATTTGTGAGTTTAAATTTGTTGTTCTAACTGCAATGTTTTGTATTCATTACGATATCTTTTGATTCCCACTGTCTAACATTAACTTGTAAAAAGCACTGAAATTACCCCGGGACTGCCAGAGTGCAATCACGAGCAACTAGAATCTAGCAAAACCTAGTGAATTCTCAAACTCAAGCGGTGATTGGGAGGTCATGGAGTTACAAACTTCTGCAGCCTGGCTTCTTTTCCATATGTTTTATAAGAAATTTGTATATATTATTTGAATTAAAATAATTATAATAAAATTGACAGCCAATAAACGACAGAGTTTCTTGATAAGTGAACAAAAAGAAAAAAACATAGACAAAACAAAGTTCAATGAAAATATGAGCATCAAGGAGGCTGGAATCTTGTTCTTCTGTTTTGCTGTCCACAACAGAAGCAAAACAGAAGAACGAGGTTCCATGGCCTCCTTTATGAGCACATTTAATTTCGAGTGTTAAATCAAATAACGTCAATATCACTTTTAAAACAAATAATTTATTTTATTGAAATTACGACACAAATACATAGTTCCACGTGTTCGAGATGAGGGCACCAGATCTTGAATCAAGTTTCATTTAAATTTAAACTGCGTGGCGTAAATTATTAACATACTATAATATAATGTATACCATACCATAGAGAAAACAAAAATAAAAAACGCAGAGAAAAAAATAAACAAAAAACCCATTTTAAACTATGCAGTATTTCAGTTTTGCATGTAAATATGTGTACTTATTAAAAGTGTAACTGTTCAATTGTTATACTTTGTTTACATGACTTAATTTCGACCCAACAAATAACTTCAAAGCTGGACAACTTATGCTGATCGCTACTCGAAAATGTACATAAACACACTCCTTCAGGTAAAATAAATCAGTAAAATGCCTGAAACTCAAAGCCAACCAGTTCAGAAACAACAAACGAAATCTTCAGTTTTACAATAATTAATTTCAGTAACATCAAGTTGTTACTTATTTACTTTCGCCCGGGCTAACAAGTAGCATCGTCTCGTTAAAATCTACCGCATCACAAGGGTTGTCCAGAAAATACCTGGCTGTTCTTGAGAAATGCTCAAAGTAGCCAAAGACATCTTCTTCATCACGACACCTACTTCCATCAACATTCTGCAACGATTCACCCTGAAAAGATTCTATTAAATCAACCACCTTGTTCACATACTGTTGCATGAACTCGACATCAGCGCTAGGAACTCCTACAGCAATGCTGTCATCCTCTGGACGTGTACCCTGCTCCAAGTCAGATGGGTCGGTTTCCAGCTCCTTTCCAGCAACGGCGTCATCGGGTTGCACCACGTACTTCACGTCACCGATCACGGACCCACCGCTCGTGAGGATTTCGATTTCTGGTTCGCCGCTTCCAGACAATTTCGGATCCGCGGCAACTTTAGGACGTCCTGGTTGCTTAGCGGCTATTTTGGGGGCCTTTGGTTTAAACAGAATTTTCTTGACTGCTGGTGCGATGACGACCGGCGGCGCATCACCAAACACATTGAGAATCCAAAGGCTTCTTGTCTTGTCGTGCATTAAAACAAAGAAGAGAAACATCATAAAACCTTGGGTAGGGTTCAAGATTTTGTCAATGTAATCCATGATTGCACTGTGGAAAAAAATGTCGTTGCTCATCTCAAAAACTGAAGGAATTCCAAAGAGAAAGACCATCATTATCGCTTGTTTGATTTGCCGCTTGAGAACGTCCTTTTCAGATCCACCATGCTTTATGAGTTCTTTGTCGTCCCAGCGACCGCATCCGTTGGTCATATAGTAGATGGTAGCAAACAGAAGTCCCAAGGTGATCAGATTGATGATGAGAAGGGGCACCAAGTACAGAACGTAGTGCGTGAGCTGATCTGGACTGCAGAAGTGTGCCCTCTGGTCCCATGTGAGCAGGACAACAAGTGGGCACAGTGGAACACCCCACGCAAAAACACTGACCTTTAATAGAAGGTGAGAAGTAGAGGAAGCTCCAACCACGCTGGAGAATCGCCGGTACTGCAGGACGGACATGACGAGGCCCCAAAGGTAGTGGACCAAGCGAGTGTATTGTACGAACACCGTGAACGCTACCAGCGCCAGGTCAAGGCGTTTTAGCGCTATGTAGATAATATGGGTTTGACGAATCATCGTCATGCAGAGGTAAAGAAACGAAGAGGCAGCGAGTTGCAGAAATATTTTGTTGCTCAGTTCTTCACGCCAGGCGGGGAAGAAGATTGCCGTTAAGGCAATTATTAAAAATCCAAACAATGAAAACGATGCACTGATCAGGAAGACGACTTGAGGACCTTCAAAAAGTGTCAGAAATGAGAAGTTTATTAACTCCGTGTACTCGTACACGATGACTCTTGTCACGCTACGCCTGGTTATGTTGCAACTGCATATCGTTTTCTGGGTGTAAGAAGTGTCAAGCTTGCACAAATCTTCCGTCCAGCGTTCACCGTTGTCGTCCCAAGTTGCACAGCCGATCTTGATGTAGTTCTCCGATTTTTTTGGCGGCTGGAAGTACACATGCACGAGTGTTTCGCACTGTGGCGGAGTTTGGAACCGACTGGAGTCTTTTTTAAGCGGATTGTTATGGTCGAAATAAATGTCAACTTGTCGCGAGTTGAATACAGGATGGTCGGTCATCGAGTACGGAAATGGTGACATGTTCAACGGGTACACAGAGAAAATAAATCGATAGTGTTGCAGCAATTCATAACAGGTAAAAAAGCAGGTCAGTTGAGGGTTCATCGCAATCATAGTCAAAATGCTCTCCCATTGTGACAGAGTCTCTTGGTTGTTTCCTTGTATTGGAAATTGAATTCCATGACATCTCGCATTGCTGCTTGTTCTCTGATAACCTATCACAGCAAATGCAAAGTCAGACGATTCATCTGATACACCAGCGTAGGTTCCAGACGAGAGGACGGCATTGGAAAACAGATCAGAGGCAATCTTGGCACTCTTGACGCTCCAAAAGGTTGGTATGGCGTAGATGAAGGAAACATTGACCGTGGGGTCGACATAAAACCGTGCAAACGCCCGCTCCAAGTCCTCAAAAATGGGCTCACGAATCACTTTGCTCATGAGAGCGTCGCCGATACCTGCCAGTATCTTTTGAAACGTGCTCATAATTTTTTCTGATAGTATTCTGTCAGAACCCCATAACAATTGCGATCCGTTTTTTATTAGCATCGCTCCTTTCATTATGATATCGTCGTTTGAAAAATTCCCAGTTCCTATCTTCTCATAAACTTCGTCGTCAAACACTGCCGTTGAGTAGCTGTACACAATGAACTGACCTCCAAAACGTGCCTCGGGAAGGTTTGCCGTCAAACTGCAGTTGCAAACGTCCACCGCGTTAAAGTTGACGACGTGGCAACCGTTTTCAGTCCAATCTTTGAGCGTGTCGCTCCAGAAGGCGCATCCAGTCTTTAAGAACGCGGGATGGTCAAAGTAAAACTCGACGTATTGTTCGGTCATGTCCACGTCGCTCACGTTGGGTCCCAAAATGATATCCACCGTCCGAAAGCTGTCAATCTTGTAGCCTGTCACGCTTGGGGTCGGATAAAGTGTGAGTCGAATGGGGTACACAATGAACGTGTAATTTTTGTGCATTTTTGGGACATTCTGCGAAACGTGAAGCCCGAATAAACTGATATTAGTTAAAACACGTGACAGTGAAAACGTACCAGTTTTGTATAAAAATGGATATATTTTTCGATTTAATAAGTTGCAAGAAAATCCTATCATCTTTTCCTTTGTCGTAGGTGGTGCATACATCTTATGCAAATCTGAGTACACCAACACGAAGTCAGCAATGGTTTCCGCAAATTCGTTGATCTTAACCCGGTCCCTTTTAACAAATAGTCTAGTATCATCAACAACTTGTCGCAAAATGCTTGCCGACAGTTCATTTGTGTGCAAAATTGTTGTCAAATACTGAGCGATTTCCTTCAGGTAAACGTCTTCGGGATATTTTACGATCATGCTTAGCATAAAACTAGCAAATTCCGCGCTCGATTCAAAGTCACGATACTTTCCTTTAGGTTGCTCTCTTAAGTTTCTACCCGTCGCATACCTGTAGATAATATACTGACCCCTAGTCTTCGACTCCACAAAGTTGGCAGTCATGTTGCAAGTGCACACGTCTTCGTGAAGGTCGTGGTTGGGTTGGCAGTTGTTGGAAGTCCAATTACCCTGCAAAGAACTCCAATAGGCACAGCCGACTGATTGATCAGTGTCAATAAAATTGCCCAAGAACATGTGTAGCCACTGGTCTTGGCTGCTTAGGTTATTCGGGACCAGCGCTAGGTCCAAGACGCGCATGCTCAAGACTTGGTGACCGTCGATGACAGATGTTGGCTGAAGAAATCTGTCAGGTGGGTACAGAAGAAACACGTACCGGTCGTTCTGGGTGACGACCGACTTTGAAAACAGATGAGAAAATACGAATAACTTTGAAAATATTTTAGTGTAGTCTTTTTTGTCAACAAGTCTGAAATACTCAATTCCATACGAATAGTCACTATAAATTCCGAATCCAATCGGAGGGCTATGGTTGGCACGACTGTAACTTTTTAGATTAATGCCAAAGCTAGCGAGGCCGTCGTTTCGGAAGCCAACGGTTTTTTTGCCTGCTTTCGGTTGAACTATCTTCAAGATAGCCCCGATATCTTTTAGAATCGTGTCAGCGACCTCGTTGGTTAGTAGGCTAGAGTCAAAACGCATCACAACACCCAACTGCGAGAGAAAATTACAATAACGATTGGTATACGATTTTGCTGAAACAATGCCATTCAAATTCTTTACGTATTTTTGCAATTCTTCACCGTCCGTTTGGGAAATATGCTCCGACATTTTGTCGTTCTCCACGGATACGGTGTCCTGAATATCCTCTTGATACTCGTACAGAATGTACTCTGTCGTCGGAAACTTATATCCGTCTTCAAAAACGAGTCTAAAATCTCGTATGTAACAATAGCACGTCACGTTTCGTGGAAATTCCTCGGACAGTGTCACTATGCAACGCTCAGTGGACCAAACTCGATCTGTCGGAATCCAGATTGCACATCCGTATTTTAAGTTCGATACTTGATTCGTCGGAAACATTTCGAGAATGACAACATCGACATCATTCCTAGCATCGAAAGGCGTACCTGTTTTTTGGCCTCCAGGATAGGTAGCAAGACCATCGATTATCATTTCGACTAGTCGGAAGCGTTTAGTCTTGTCGTATCCCGTTTCGGGTAGCGGTCGCAAAGGGTTCTTGTCTGCTGGATACACCAAGAAAGCCACGAACACGTTATAGTCCGGGAATTCAACACGCACTTTTAAACTGAACGTCTCATTTGAGAAAGACCAGGACGAGCTTGTATGATTGTCGTTCGACCATAAAGTGATCCCTCCATTAGAGAAAGGTACAATTTTATCATCAGGAGATAAATGATCTCTATACATTGAGCTATTAACGTAATTACTATTTCTAATCGTGGTGATCAGCTCCTCTTTTTGCATTGTGATATCGTCGACTGTATCATTTTCTTTTTTACTGATAGGTGTTTTACAACTAGGAATCTCAACAAGTCTTACTAAAATGTCGACTGTCGATTTGGTCCACGTAATCCATTTATCAAGGTTCTCTATACGGCCCTGAAGGCCATATAGTTCCTCGAAAATGCAATTTAGTAAATCTTTCCTGCTTTTGCTATACAAACACACTTTGCGTGCATTGTCTTTAACCATTTGCTTGTCTTCTGAAGTGTTCAAAGCTTTACCGTTTGTTCCAGACTTTGATTGTAGTTCGAAATTAGCCACGTGTTGAGAAGATTTAAGTCTAGTGGCCACGTCCGTTGTTCGGGTTTCGGTCTCCGAGCCTGTCGAAGGCGTTTCACTTGAAGTGAGACAGGCTAGCACCAGTAGCACTAGCGGCAATACGTGAAGGCTGGAAGACATGATGGTCGCTACTGGCTTGTTCATGTAAAAACGGTCGGAAATGCGACTCTAAACACTATCAACTTCTGAAATCCGACTTGCGTCATTGGCAAGCCAATTATGGATTTATTTTTGTGAAAAGCACCGTGGTTATGGTTATATCTATAATAACTGGTGATATTGAAACCTAGTCGTTGCGATAAGTATTGTTTATTTCTGCCATGTCGCGGTTTTGAATACTGAGTGAAGAACAACTCAATGTCTACTAAAAAAACTCAGTTCAAATAGTTTTTGTCATAACTAGTGCTATTGTGAGGTAAAATAGACATGAGTCTAAGAACCATAATACCATGTCGGGATATTCACCGACTTTGAGTTTGAGAAACAAAGTCTAAAACCACAAAATGTCAATACGAATTTTTTTAAAACCTAAAAGGAGTTTCCAGGAAATATTTTTAATAAAAAAAAAAATTCAGTGGCTATATTTGACAATTTAAAACACTACCATAAGAACTAACATTTTTAAACGGTGTCACATTTTTTTTTTTTTTTTTTTTTTGTGACTTCTTTTTTATTAGGCTATTTTCAAAGCATACAATTGTATTGACACCTATCATACAATTTTCAATGTAATGACAACAGATGGCTTCATCAATTGTTAGCCAACAATTGACATAGAAATACGCAGCGCACAAGCATGGAGTTACAGCGAATACAAAATCACATTTCAGATATGGCAAATTTAAACTATGAAAAAAAAACCTTATCAGCGTAATTTCACCTTCTGGTTGAGTTAAACACCTACACGTGTCATAGACCTGCGAAACGAGCAGGTCTGAAAACAAGGCTAATTATCTTGAAATTACTTTAGACCTTCGACATGCCAAAAGGCTGTCTACAAGCGATTAGAATTGATTGCCTGAACCTACAAAAACAAATCGTAATCAGGACAAATGGGAGGCGAACAAACAAGGACACAACCCACTATATTTCTTTTCCCTCCAAACGGTTTGGCGTTTTGGAAACACTGGTTCTCATGAGATTACCGCGACTTTAAGCAACACTGCGCTGAGTCAAGTATTGGATGGGTGACCATCATACACATGACCAGTTCTGTTCGGGAGAGAGGTTGGAGGGATGAAAGTTAGTACAGCAACTTCATTCGCGTTGCAAATCAAGCTCTCGACAGCATGGATTTGTGGAGGAATCCTGCTCTTTAAGTTGTACCGTCCTTCGGAAGGGACGTTAAGCCGGTGGTCCCCTTGGTGCTCTTCGAAAGTGGTAGGCTATGTACTGGCATTGGGTTTCCTCTCCACATTTCTAAGCTAGGTTAGGTTCATTATCATCCTCATCATCATCATCCACTCATTCACCGACGCCATAAGACCAGTGCCGTACGGCCAGATGTCAAAACAGTGCGTCGTTAAACCCTATATTTCATGTTATGCTAAAGCTGTTTTCGACGTCTTGCAACCTTAAGTGCACAACTGATGGCACTTATTAAATTGATTTGTGGAGTTTTAACGACGCACTGTTTTGATGACTGGCCTTGCGGCACTGGCCTTATGGTGTCGGTGAATAAAAAAAACGATTATGTTCCTAGCCTAGCTTCAACGCGAAGAAGAAAACCACGGCGCTAGCATGAAGTTCCAGAGTCGTGTTGCTTAACTTCGGTGATCTCATGAGGACCTGTGTTTCCAGCACGACAATCCTTTCGGTAGTCACCCATTCAATTCAGCGTAAAGAAAAAACTCTTTTATCTAAGCCGTTTAAATTTTTTTTCTTATTTATTAAAATAAATGTTAGCCAGATAAAGCTGGTGCTAAGTTGACAAGTACAAGAATGCGCCCTTCCATTGCAACCATCTGGACTCCTCGACAAAGTAGTAGTTCAATCAACTGTCAAGGCAACAAACAATCACATGCATTGAAATTTAGGTGTTTCTGCGAGCTAGAAGCTTAACTCTGAGCTAAACATATTGTAGTACAGGCCATTTCGTCACAGTTACCAACTAGACCAAATGACCTACAGCACGTGCGTAAAACAAAACTGACAAAAACCAGCAAAAGCCAACAATAGCCAAAATTAGTAAATCTAGTGCAAGGTCGTTATAACGGAACAGCAAAAATCATAACTGCCAACGATCACCCTTTTTAGTTATTTTTTTTTCTTTTAAAAAATCATCTATAGAAAGTTTTTCACTTTAAACTGTAGTTTAACAATGTTTTTACTACTAAAATTTACTTACACAAATTAGTATTAAAAATCCACTTTTAGAAATGCACCACTATTTAAATATATTATTCAATTGTGGCTCCAAAATTGATAATAATATAAATAGAATTTTTTTTTTCAAATAGTGCAAAATACAAAAAAATAAAAACATTCACGTTGTAGCCTTACAACTGAATTCACGCAGACTTCTTTGTTATCTCTTCCAGTTGGAGAGCTGGTACCGTCAACCTGTTGTCCTTGGCAGCGTTACCATGCCTGCCCACAAGCGTCCTAGTTGTCTGCGTTAGTTGTCCAATGCGACTTGAAACTACTTCAAATTTGTTTCGCCGCCTCACAGAATCAACCAGCAACGATTCATTCGTCAAGAAACCCTGAAAAGATGACATTATTTCCGTCACTTCCTGCAGGTACTGTTGCATAGGACTTCTGGTGAGCTCCAAATCAGTTTCCAGATCCTTTGCAGCACGTTTGGCATCACCCTCTTCTCCGGCGCTTTCTGATATGTCAACGCGTTCCTCCACGCACTTCATATCGCCGACCAAAGACCCTTCGTTTTTGAGAATTTGAATTTCTTGCTCAAATCTTTCTGATGGTGTTATTTCTGCGGGTAAAGCAACGACCTCTTGACATTTAGCCTGGTTGACCACTTTTTTTGGAACCTTAGATTTTAAAACTATTTTTTTTACTGCAGGTGCGTTGCTGACCCCTTCCGACTTGCCGCCTTTAGAAGGGTTTGCTTCTATGACAGCATCGACAACTTCAGGACTCTTTGGTTGTATTTTCACTTTTTTAGGAATATTGGGCTTGTCTTTCTTTTGGGGGGCCTTCTTTACTGCTGGTACTACCACCGGCGGTGCTTCATTTAACACATGAATAACCAAGAGGCCCCTGGTTTTGTCGTCCATGACTACAAAGAATAGAAACATCAGAAAACCTTGAATAGGAGTTAACATTTTGTCAATATAATCAATTAGGATATTGTTGTAAACCATCACGTTGATCGTTTCAAAAATTGAAGGAATTCCAAAGAGAACGATCATCATTATTGCTTGCTTGAACTGCCGCTTGACAACGTCCTTTTCAGAGCCGCCTCGTTTCTTAAGTTCTTCATCGTCCCAGCGACCGAATCCTTTGGTCATGATGAGAATGATGGGAGTCAAACGCCCCAAGGTGATCAGATTGATGATGAGAAGGGGCACCAAGTACAGAACGTAGTGCGTGAGCTGATCTGGACTGCAGAAGTGTGCCCTCTGGTCCCATGTGAGCAGGATAACAAGTGGGCACAATGGAACACCCCACGAAAAAACACTGACCTTTAATAGAAGGTGAGAAGTGAGAGAAGGGTCAACCACGCTGGTGAATTTCCTATACTGTAAGACCGTCATAACCAACCCCCAGCAATAATGGACTAGGCGAGTGTAATGGACGAACACCGTGAAGGCTACTAGCACAAGGTCAAGGCGTTTTAGCGCTACGTAGATAATATGGGTTTCACGAATCATCGTCATGCAGAGAGAAAGAAACGAAGACGCCACGAGTTGGCAAAAGATTTTGTTATTGACGTCCTCAAGCCAGGTGGGGAGCAAAATGGCTGTTATGGTCATGAATATAAAACCAGCCAACGAAAATGAGGCACTGATAAGAAATACCACTCTATTACCTTCAAAATATGCCAGAAATGAAAAGTTTTATAGCTCCGTGTACTCGTACATAATTATCCTTGTCACCCTGCGGCTGGTTATGTTGCAAATGCACGACGCATTCTGAGAGTAAGATGTGTCAAGCTTGCACAAATCTTCGGCCCAGACTTCGTTGTCGTCGTCCCAGGTTGCACAGCCGATTTTTATGTAGTTCTTTGGACTCTCATCCGGCTGGAAGTACACGTTAACAGTTGTGTCGCATTGTGGTGGTAATTTAAACTCGTTTATATCTCTTTTGGGCGGGTTAATTATGTCCAAATAAATGTCAACTTGTCGCGAATTGAATGCTGGATGGTCGGTCATCGAGTACGGGAACGGTGACAAGTTCATAGGATACACAGAGAAAATGAATCGATAATGGTGTAACAACTCGGTACATTTAACAAAACAAGCAAACTGAGGGTTCATTTTCACTATAGACGACATGACTGTTGAATTTGAATATATTTCTTTTTGTGTGTTTGATCGCAAAAGTTGAATTCCATGCAACGTAGAGTTACTGTTTAGATCCTGGTATCCTAACATAGCTACTACGAATTTGGATGGGTCTATCATCTCAACCGCAACAGTTTCGTTGTCTTCCTTAGAATGCTCATCGCTGTCCTTTTCAGATGCATTGACGTTCCAAGATGTCGCTGTGACGTAATAGAAGAAATCAGAGACCGTGGGGTCAACGTAAAACCGGGCAAACGCTGTCTCAAAGTCATCTAAAATCGGTTTACGAATCGTCACGTCATGAAGAATGTCACCAACGCTTGCTAGTATTTTTAAATGGATTCGCATTATTTTTTGTGCCAAAATCTTATCAGAACCTTTTAACAGTTGCGATCAGTTTTTTATAAGCAACGAACCCTCCTTCAAAATGACATCAGCATCGGTATACGTCTCAGCACCTATCATTTTATAAACTCTGTCGTCAAACACGGTCGTCGTATAGCTGTACACAATGAACTGACCTCCGAAACGTGCCTCGGGAAGGTTTGCCGTCAAACTGCAGTTGCAAACGTCCACCGCGTTAAAGTTGACGACGTGGCAACCGTTTTCAGTCCAATCTTCGAGCGTGTCGCTCCAGAAGGCGCATCCAGTCTTCAAGAACGCGGGATGGTCAAAGTAAAACTCGACGTATTGTTCGGTTTTGTCTGCGGTGGCGACTTTGGGTTTCAATATTATGCTAACCACCTGAAAGCTGTCAATAGTTTGGCCTTTTATGCTTAGGATCGGATATAGCGTTAAACGTACGGGATAGACTATAAATGTGTAATTTCCGTTAGCGATCGGGATATTCTCAGAAACGTGTATCCCGAATAAACTTTTGTTTGTTAAAATATTTGTCAAGCTAAACGTTGGATCACTATCAACATAGAGGGACAAATTTCTGCTAAGTAATTCGCAGGAAAATCCGACTGTAACGTTCCCTTTCTTTTTTGGATCAGACTCGTTATTGAAATCCGAGTACACAACCACAAGTTCAGCAATGTTCCCCGCGAATGCACTGTTATTGTGAGAATTTTTCTGAACGCAGAGCTTCATGTCACTGACCACTTGCCACCGGGTGCTCGCCGACACGTCCTTTTTGCGAGAAATCGTCAACAAATGGTGCGCCATTTCCGAAACCTCCACGGAATCAGGATATTTTGCACATATTTTCATCATGAACGTTGCTAATTCTAACCCAGCTTGTAACGCAACACGCTCTTTTGCAGGCTGCTTAGTAATGTTCCTACATGTTGCGTACTTGTAGACGATGAACTGACCTCTCGTCGGCGACTCCACAAAGTTGGCAGTCATGTTGCAAGTACACACGTCTTCGTGAAGGTCGTGGTTGGGTTGGCAGTTGTTGGAGGTCCAATTACCCTGCAAAGGACTCCAATAGGCACAGCCAACTGAACGACCAGTGCCATTAATATTGCCCAAGAACATGTGTAGCCATTGGTCGTGATCGTTATTGTTGTTTGGGACAAACACGAGGTCCAAGACGCGCATGCTCAAGACCTGGTGCCCGTTGATGACAGACGCTGGCTTGAAAAATTTTCCGGACGAGTACAGAAGGAACGCGTATCTGGAGTTCTGGATGGCGACTGACTTTGAAAACAGCAAAGAAAACTCAAATGACTCTGAAAATAATTTGGAAAGGTATTTTTCGTCCGTCAGCCTGAAATACTCGATTCCTCGAGTATTCTCGGTAGGAGTGTTAGATTTGGAAGCACTGACTAGCCCGAACCCTATGGGTGGGCTAAATTTGTAATTGTGTAAGTTGACAACTAAGCTAGCGATGTCGTTGTTTCGCAAACCTAATGTGTTTTCACCTGTTTCCGGCTGAACATCGTTAAGGATTATCCCGATGTCCTTGAGGACCTTGTCAGCGACCTCGTTGATCAAAAGACTGAGGTCAAAACGCATAACAAGACTCAACTGCGAAAGATAAGAAAGATAACATCTGGAGCTGTCCACATCACCTGCGGCAATGTCACTCAATATCGAGGCATATTTAAGTAACTCTTTCACATCCGTCTTGGAAACAACGTCAGGAGACAAGTTTTTGACCACAAGGATTGTCTCCTCTATGTCCTCGACGTACTCGTACAAAATGTACTCTTTAGTTATGTAAAGAAAATCGCTAGAGTACTCAATCCTAAAACTGTTCACGAAACAATAGCACGTGATCATCTCCATAAGTCCATCAGACTTGAAAACGACGCAGTTGTCCGCTGACCACACGTATTTTTTCTCGCTCCACGTCGCGCACTCGTATTTCAAGTTCGAAGCGCTGTTCGTTGGAAACATTTCAAGAATAACGACATCGATATTGGTAACTTTATAGACAGGTCGGGGTATTATGTATGTGGGGCTAAAAATGCTATACCCTGCATCAATAAGCATCTCTACCAACTGCGATCACTGCCCGTAAAGGAGAACCAAAATATCACACGGTTCCAGGTGGTAGAGATGCTTATTGATGCAGGGTATAGCATTTTTAGCCCCACATACATAATACCCCGACCTGTCTATAAAGTTACCAATATCGATGTCGTTATTCTTGAAATGTTTCCAACGAACAGCGCTTCAAGTTCGAAGCGCTGTTCGTTGGAAACATTTCAAGAATAACGACATCGATATTGGTAACTTTATAGACAGGTCGGGGTATTATGTATGTGGGGCTAAAAATGCTATACCCTGCATCAATAAGCATCTCTACCACCTGGAACCGTGTGATATTTTGGTTCTCCTTTACGGGCAGTGATCGCAGTGGGCTCATGCTAGGCGGATACATAACGAAGGCCAAGTAGACGAATTGCACTAAAGAGTCCAGCCGTACGTTGAATGAGAAAGTTTCTCTCAGAAAAGGCCACATATCGTGTTCGTTTGACCAGTATTGAATCCAACAATTAGTGGGAAAGCAAGCTGTTAGGGATTCGGGAGTAAAACACATAGTTATATACGTCCAGCAGTATTGTTGGCAGCTGTCTTGTATATTGAAAATAACCATCGCTCTGTAACGCAATATTTCAGAAACAGTTTCTTTTTCATACGAAGAAATAAGAGCTTGACTTTCAGGTGCCAAAGGAATTTGTATAAATTCGATAAGTTCGTCAATACGTAGCTTGCAGTTTTTTTGATGAAAATTTTGAGCCAATAAACCTTCAGCAACGCAGTCCTGTTTCGACACCCTGTCCGTCAAACCCAAACATTTGTTTTGTTGGGAAGGGGCCGACGTTGTCGAAAGTCCCAAATCTGTTTCAGATTTTGATTTTGGTTGAAAAGACAAGTTTTGGGACAATTTGCGATTGGTAATCACGTTCTGGAAAACGGTCTCCGAGCCTGTCGAAGGCGTTGCGCTCGACGTGAGACAGGCTAGCACCATAAGCACTAGCGGCAACACGTGTAGACTGGACGACATAGTGGAGGCTACTGAAGTGTTAACACGAATACCCACCGTCACGATGGCACGATAAAATGGCGACTAGAAAGGCGGGGCTTAGCACTTTTGTCTTGAAAAGTCAAACTTGCGTCATTGGTAAACCGCTTGTGGATTTAACACATCGCTTTTTACTAGGGCACTACCGTAATTACTGCTGGTAATTTTAATAATTATCACCCGTACTACAACTTTATCAACGAAGAAGTAGATAAGAATGGCCGTCCGCAGTCTGTTGGAGGTGAACTAGAACTTTTGGCGTACAGGCGTGGAAGTTAATGTATATAAAAGCTATAACCAAGGGATTATCAATGATCATGTAACGGACTATGAGGCTTTTAGCCTTTGTATGTCCCCGGTGGCTTCACTTGCAAATCAATAAATATATGGTAATTGCGTAAATTGGTTGAAAAAGATGTTGTGGATAAAACCAAATGGCAGTACGTTTAGCTTAAGCCCTGAGACTCTGGCTTTATTAACAAATCCAATGATGCGACTTTAAAATACACAACCATACGCCACTGGTCTTTAGAAAAAATGCCACGATGGTCGGCCTGTTTGTCGCCATGGTTACCTAAGGAGTGGTAGGGTGTAATAGGATACGACTTGCTCCCCCACCCTATAGCAGAGGGTTGCTAGGCGACCGATGGCTGTAGAAAAATGGTCAAACGCCTCTCGTTCGTGGCGTTATCTGCGTCGCAGAATTTGATCTCTCCAAGGAATCCTGCAGGCTTTGTTCAGATGCCATCTTGGGGTCCAGTTTCGTTCTAGGTAATCGTTGCTGATTTGTCCTTTCTTGCAAACTACGGGGTGACCAAAGATTTTCAAACTAGTTTGAAAGGCGCATAGAGCTTGCTGTCGCCTCTGTGTTGGACATTCCGTGACACTGTGTTTATTTTATTTTATTGAAGTGTGATTTATTTATTTGAATATGAAATTGTCCTTTTTTTTTATTCCAACATTTTATAATAGCTCGTAAAACGTCTTCTTTCGGGTTCAATGTTAGACAAGTTCGTTAGAGTTGTTACTTAATTTATAGCATCTCAGCAGCTATCCGACGCCTGCTTCCTGTGCGCTTCCGAAGCGTCGAGGGCGTCGCTGTTGAGTTCGATGGAAGTTGTTGAGACGTTGCGTGGAGCATAGATCTTGGGCCACAAGACTTTCATTAAGAAGTCACGCGTCTCGTATTGCTTAGCTTGGTTTCATCGCTACTTACTGCTTAGGTAGCTTCCGAACAGTTTGGCATTTTGGATACACTGGTTCTCTTGAGATCACCGAAGTTTAATAACACTGAGTTGAGTCAGGTATTGGATGGGTGACCATCATGTACCAGTTGTACCAGTTCTGTTCGGGAGAGAGATTGGAGGGATGGAAGTTAGTACACCAACTTCACTCGCCTTGCTTATCAACCTCTCAACAGCATGGATTTGTGGAGGAATACTGTTGTTCGCGTTGTACCGTCCTTCGGAAGGAACGTTAAGCCGGCGGTTCCCCCTGGTGATCTTTGACAGGATTAGACTACGTGTCAGCACTATGTTTTCCCAATTATCCTTTAGTCTAGGTTTGGTTCATCATCATCCTTATCATCATCCACTTATTCACCGACTCATCAACGATTCGTGTTGCACTGGTCTCCTGCAAGGGTAAATGATGGTTGATAATGGTGATGTTGGTAAGCATAGCCTAGCATAAAAAGAAGGTCTACGCAGCTTACTCTGTTGGAGAGCACCAAGAAACAAACGGTATTCGCAGAATAGAGACTCTCCAAAAATATGTTTGAAGCAAAATTGCACCGAGAATTATGCAGTTTATCAAAGTTTATTTTTCATTTCAATTTCCTTTTTTTTTATTGCTTGGGAGCAGACACAAGTGCAGATTGTAGGTTCCTGATGGCTGAATAGTTATAAAGAATTGTTGGTCCAAGCGGCATATCAAATTATTATGTTATTATTATTATCATAGTAATAGGTAGTAAGTAAAGGTAGTGAGTTCCTTTTAGTTGTTAGCCTTCAGCTCTCTTCTGAGTTCTCTGACATCATTAGCCGGCGGCTTGTACCAAAGTCTGGAAGCCAGGCCAAAAAACGTGTAGAGCCCGATGTCGGAGCATTACCGTGTCAGCTCGATCTTCCAGGACATTTATATTTCCAGATATTTCCAGATATTTAAAAAAGTGTGGTATAGTTTTGGAATCATTACGATTTTAAGCAGTCATGACTGGGATAGGAAAACCAATTTTGAACATGACATAGTCAATACCTTGATTAAATATATGATGCAACTCGTTTTGAGCCAAGAGCTGCCATTTGAAATTATCTCCATAAAAATCTGAAATGTTTTTTTTTGTGTGTTTTGTTTGTTGCCAAAAAAATACTGTATATAGGACCAGGGACAATTTTGGATCACCTCTTAACACATTCGATTTTGAGATCGATTTTTGGTGATAGTAATTTGTACGGACTAAAACATACTAAAATTAGAACATTCCATAACGAACACTTTTAAAATATATAACATGTGTATATATTTAAGTTTATTTGCATAATGTTTGTTGAAAACACATTTGTTTTGATCCAGCTCACAGGTCCTAAAATATTTTCACAAATGCATTGTGGCTTTATACTAGTACAGTACGGACCGACCAATATTAATTAGATAATTTATATAATTATACACATATATATAGATATATACTCACATGACATATGTAAGTCATATCTTCGAGTTTGGACAGCTCGGTATTTAATTAATATTTATGATAATTAATACATTTATTCTATGGTTGATGATATTATATATATATATATATTTTTTTATAAATAAGCATGCTTATTAATGGAAAATAAGTTTCGTTACCTATTAGAATTATGATTAAAATATATTAAATAATAGTCATAATTAAATGAGATACACAATTTATTATTCGATATGCCAATTTTAAATATATGTAATTTGCTCAAATGATTATTATTGAAATCGTGACAAATTTTTATAAATTTTACAGTTCATTTTTAATTTGCGATTGTACCTAATGAACTTAAATTTTTATTCCATATTTTTATTTTAAATTTTTTTCCTATCATATGGTAAGAAAAACAAATGCTTAAAAGCGTACATGGATTGTAACTAAGAAATAATTTATTTTACAGAAAATTGCGAACATGATCTCATATTAACAAAAACCATTTGAAATGGGTTTTGAATGCTAAGTAAAGGACAATTAGATTTCGCGACGTTTCGTAACATGTACTGGTTACTTCTTCAAGGGTTAGAGCAGTCCTTACCCTTGAAGAAATTGCTAGTACAAGTTACGAAACGTCGGGAAATTTAGTAGCCCTTTACTAAGCATTCAAAACCCATTTCAAATAGTTTTTGTTAAAACTAGTGCTAAGGCTAAATCAAGTAGACATGAGTCTAAAAACCATTATGATGTAATATTAAACTTATAATTTAATTTTGGAACTTACAAAACAGCAAAGTTTTCTAATAGATTTAATTTCACAGACATTACACAGGTAGTTCTGGAAATCAAATAAAACAAATTAAACTTCGTAATACCAGAGTATCTTTGAAACTTCCAGTGAGTATTGATCTTGTTTAAATTCTTACCCTGATAGATTGGAAGTCTGAGAAGAACACCACAAACTGGTCATACATTTATATAGTTGGATTTTTGACAGCAAAAAATAAAAGTATTGCTTGAATAAAAAACACTTGTTTAAAACGATCCAATCTGAACAGTGGTGCGATTTTTGTTATCAATTTTACAGTAGAATTGAGATAAAGTAAGACAATATGGCCAAGGCAGTAAAAATAACTTATTAGTCACATAAAATTATCGTTGTAGATGAGAAATATCAGCATTTAAGTTTTAAAACCACATTGAACTCTTTTGAGACAAAAAGCCGCAGAATTTGTATTCAATAATAATTATTAAAAAAGCCCCAACATTATGCTAATTTGATTAATCGATTAATTTAATTAATTATGCTAATTTTGCTATTTGACAAGAAATAAAAAACGAAAATTGTAGCATTTCCCCCAACTTTGCCTGTGGTATTCCACAAGGTATAAGAACCAGATATGTTGTGTCTAATTAGGTACTGCTTCCACAATTAAGGTCGACCACAAGGTTCAACCGAAATGGATTTTCAGTACGATTTTGATCCAACAATAATACTTCACACCTGATACGGTTGGTTGAACATTTTTATGGAAATAAATGAGCCTTTATTAATTGATTGGCATTCGATAACTCGACTTTTCTATTGACATGATATACTTTTTTTTTATAATTCACACTGATTTTGCGCTCTGGTCTGGTATCTACATATATATACCCATACTTTAAACTTTAGAATAGTTTACTTGTGTTTTTGGATTTTTAAGACAAAACTTAATTAGGACAATATTCCTATCAAAATTGTCTCTATTAAAGCGCATACCTGTTTATCTCCAATGCATTTAAAAAGATAAATCAGTTATAAATAAATATGTATCGACATATCCAAATATGAGACTGCCAAATTTAAAAACACAATAATTGAAGCCCTGACCAAAAACTGTTTCAAGTACAAATAACGCTATTCAAATAAATTTCATTGGTAAAACTAATTTTGTATTCGACTGGCTCCCCCGGGTGTAATAAAGGCGATCTGCGTGTTTGATTGGGCATGTGACTCTGCCCCAGTGCAACTTTCACGTGTTTGACTGGGCATGTGACTCTGCCCCAGTGCAACTTTCACGTGTTTGACTGGGCATGTGACTCTGCCCCAGTGCAACTTTCGCGTGTTTGACTGGGCATGTGACTCTTGCCCCAGTGCAACTTTCACGTGTTTGACAGGGCATGTGACTCTGCTCCAGTGCAACTTCCATGTGTTCGACTGGGCATGTGACTCTGTCCCAGTGCAACTTTCACGTGTTCAACTGGGCAATTGACTCTGTCCCAGTGTAACTTTCACAAGTTCGACTGAGCATGTGACTCTGCCCCAGTGCAACTTTCACGTGTTCGACTGGGCAAGTGACTCTACCCCAGTGCAACTTTCACGTGTTCGACCGGGCATGTGACTCTGTCCCAGTGCAACTTTCACGTGTTCGACTGGGCATGTGACTCTGCCCCAGTGCAACTTTCACATGTTCGACTGGTCATGTGACTCTGCCCCAGTGCAAAGTTCACGTGTTCGACTGGGCATGTGACTCTGTCCCAGTGCAACTTTCACGTGTTCGACTGGGCATGTGACTCTGCCCCAGTGCAACGTTCACGTGTTCGGCTGGGCATGTGACTCTGCCCCAGAGCAACGTTCACGTGTTCGACTGGGCATGTGACTCTGCCCCACCAGTGCAACGTTCACGTGTTCGACTGGGCATGTGACTCTGCCCTAGTGCAACTTTCACGTGTTCGACTGGGCATGTGACTCTGCTCCAGTGCAATTTTCACATGTTCGACTGGCAGAGTTTTTCGCAATCGGGTTAATCCCGTTGCACTTTTTTGATCCGAGAATTTCGCCGGTGAAATAAAAAAAGAAATGCACTGACATTAACTGATCACTTGTTCGGGTGGGAGCGCTCTCGCTGGTGAGCATGACGTTATCGAGCAAGCTTCAAATCCGCCCTAGTGCAGGCCAGTCGAAAAAGACGTACATTATCAGCACCAAGACAGAGCAATCGAAAGGTGTACGTTTTTTCGTAAAGTTTAATACACTTTCTTGTATCAAATAGGAGAACTTTTTTGCGTAGCTTCAAATATATTTTTTGACGGACTATCGAGGGCTAACGATATTTATTCTAACATCATTGCTACGTAGACAGCCTGGTTCCTCGTTCGACTGACATTTTGATGCCGATTGGAAAGGTTTTTCTTTACAACAACGTTTCAATGTTCGGTGCACGTTTTAAAAAAATCTCACATTGCTTCTCAACTGGATTGCTCTTTTACTTGCTTGTACCCGTGGTAAAATTATATAGGAGAATCAAAAAAGCTCTGTCAGGCGATCTCAGCATCTCCATAGCTACTAAAAGTTGAATCTATCATTGAACCTTCTATGCTAGGCCATGATATACCTGTGGTAACATAAGATAGCAGAATTGTGAAGCTCTGTCAGGCGATCTCAGCATCTCCATAGCTACTAAAAGTTGGATCGGCCATTGAACCTTCTATGCTAGGCCATGATATACCCGTGGTAACATAAGATAGCAGAATTGAGAAGCTCTGTCAGGCGATCTCAGCATCTCCATGGCTACCAAACGTTGAATCTACCATTGAACCTCCTATGCTAGGTCATGATATACCTGTGGTAACATAAGATAGCAGAATTGAGAAGCTCTTTCAGTCAATCCCAGCATCTGCATGGCTACCAAACGTTTCTTTAGAACGTTTATTCAAATAAAACTTCAACAGGCAATCTTGGTGAACTTCAATCATCCTTAGGACTGATCAAATTAAGTCCCCAACAAGTCTTAAAATAAATAAAGTAACCTCCGCTAGGAAATTGAGTTAAACCAAACAGTTTAATCGAGTGATTATTCAGGAACGCGTAACTGGGTTCGAAGCCTGTGTGCGACAATCTCTATATTTGTCTGCGAAACATGAATATTGATCGCGGAGTCTGAAGCATCCAGTTATTTCCGTCATAATTAAGTTCGTTATTCTGAAATCTCGAGAGCTTTTCCAAAGCGTCGAGAGACGTCGGGCGAGAGAAAAATCGAACTTTCTTTCTCAGCTCGGTAGACGGAGGCGAAAACTCTCGTTTCGGCATAACGGGAAAACCAATTAATTTCGCCTGTTACAGCCAGAATCCGATACCAAATTTTCTTTCAGTTTTTCTTTAGACTTTTCTCTTGGACTACCACGTAAAGCCCACGCGGAATCATCTTTCCTCAAGATGCTTAATTATTTTTCTTATAACATCAGGTTTCACGGTCTCATCCATTTGTTTCCACTAACTCGACCTCTCAGAAATGTCTCACATCTTGGTTTTGATTTGACTTTTTTTGCAGACGTCCTTTAACCGAAAGTTGATAAAACAGAGAAATAAATTGAAAGAAGCCTTACGTACTTTCAATTTTACTTGCCGCTTTGTTGTCAAACAAGTTTTGGAGTTTTTCATTTCTCATTTCATGATCAATAAGAACAAGAAAGGGAACCTTAACCAACAGTCATTTCTCTCCACGCAAAAGATTTCTCTCCACTCGCCGTCGCCTCTGTGCTGAACATTCCGTGACAGGGTGCTTGTTTCGCTCCATGCAAAGGAGCGGACACTCGACGTCGCCTCTGAGCTGGACATTCCGTGACAGGGTGCTTGTTTCGCTCCACGCAAAGGAGCGGACACTCGCCGTCGCCTCTATGCTGGACATTCCGTGACAGGGTGCTTGTTTCGCTCCACGCAAAGGAGCGGACACTTGCCGTCGCCTCTGTGCTGGACATTCCGTGACAGGGTGCTTGTTTCGCTCCACGCAAAGGAGCGGACACTCGCCGTCGCCTCTGTGCTGGACATTCCATGACAGGGCGCTTGTTTCGCTCCACGCAAAGGAGCGGACACTTGCCGTCGCCTCTGTGCTGGACATTCCGTGACAGGGTGCTTGTTTCGCTCCACGCAAAGAAGCGGACACTCGCCGTCGCCTCTGTGCTGGACATTCCGTGACAGGGTGCTTGTTTCGCTCCACGCAAAGGAGCGGACACTCGCCGTCGCCTCTGTGCTGGACATTCCGTGACAGGGTGCTTGGCCAATGGCAGGGTCTGATCAAAGTAGAAAGTTATGAGTTCAATGACGTTACTCCTTGACAAAAGTGAAAATATATCCGGTGTAGGCGTCTTTAACGATCGGATTGAACTCCAGAACTCTTTGCAAAAGTTTTTCTCAAACTTTCTAGCTATTTTCGAAAAGTCTCGAGAGTTTCTTCAAACATACGGTTTCCAGGAACAATCAGGCATTTGTCAAAACATTTCAGCAGGCAGGTGTTCACTATCGTGGCGTTCGAAAATTGCTCTAAGAATGCTCATCTGAAGCCAATGTATACAACAATTGACGACCATTTATATTTATGTCACTTCGTTGAATTTTCTTCCCAAAACGAGCAGGATCTTTTCGATTCCCTTGTTCAATTTCTCAAGAAACCAAAGTCGATTTTGCAAAACATTAATATACAGTGACAATATAGCGGTGAAACAATTAACGCTTTTTCTGAGAAATGCATTTACTGTTTCTTCAGTTAAACCTTACTGTGGGGCTTGAATATCTGCTCATTCAACGTTTTTAAAACACATTTTTACTTTTTTTGTCTCGTTTGTAAAATCTGTGGTTATATTTTCAAATTGTTTACGTTCTTGTAAAAATCGCAGGCTTCGTTTAAAAGGAACATTTAATGACCAGTTAAAAAGTGATCAGCGATATTTTCGGCAAATAAACTAAACATATTTAACTTGTTTATCGGTCAGTGACCCACAAAATTGGTTCTTATTTTTAGACATTGGCACATTTACTTTAAATTAAAGCAGATTTACCGACTTTTTCGATACGCTTCCGTCCTGCAAACATTTGACACTGAGAATTCCACTAATGGCGTTTTCAACTGGCCTGCACCAGGGCGGGTTTCTAACTTGCTAGATGACGTCATGCTCTCCACCGGGTTTGCACCAGCTCCAAGCGAGAGCGCTCCCACCCGAACACTTGATCACTAGCTGTCAGTGTATTAATTTGTTTTCCAATTACACCGTCGTGAAAGTTGTACTGGGGCAGTGTCACATGCCCAGTCGAACACGTGAAAGTTGCACTGGGACAGAGTCACATGCCCAGTCGAACACGTGAAAGTTGCACTGGGACAGAGTCACATGCCCAGTCGAACACGTGAAAGTTGCACTGGGGCAGAGTCACATGCCCAGTCGAACACGTGAAAGTTGCACTGGGACAGAGTCACATGCCCAGTCGAACACGTGAAAGTTGCACTGGGACAGAGTCACATGCCCAGTCGAACACGTGAAAGTTGCACTGGGGCAGAGTCACATGCCCAGTCGAACACGTGAAAGTTGCACTGGGACAGAGTCACATGCCCAGTCGAACACGTGAAAGTTGCACTGGAGCAGAGTCACATGCCCAGTCGAACACGTGAAAGTTGCACTGGGGCAGAGTCACGTGCCCAGTCGAACACGTGAAAGTTGCACTGGGACAGAGTCACATGCCCAGTCGAACACACAGATTACTCCCCATGCACGCGCACTGGGGCAGCCAGTCGAACACACCATAAGTGTCCGCAAAGAAGCTAAAGATTCTGCATGCCCATAAAAGCGCCGTTATTTATGTATCTCCTTCTTCACCTCTAAGCTTAGCAGAAACACTGTAGTGCTTCTTTACTACTTGTTGATTCTGACAACAATGATCAGTGTCGATATCTTTAGGTTATGTTCACTCATACTCTCACTGATATGTTTTGGCATATCTACGTAACTTAGCAAAACACACAAACCTAAACCTGACTAACCAAAAAACTCTTATCCAATAACCTACTACAACTAGGTCTCCTCAAATCCAAATTAACACAAGAAACCCTTCTGACATCAGCCGAAACCCTTCGATTTCCATCACCTAAAAGTCTTGCATCTCCAGGTTTCCTGACATCCAAAAACGTGGACCTTGCATTCATCACACTATTAACCCCACTACACGCAGCCATGACGCTCATACGTCTATTATCCACCTTCCTACGTCCTTCAGCTCTTCTGAGCTGTACATCTAGTAAACGTGGATCGAAAGAACATGGTCGCACGTCCATCTTGGAAAGACCTAGTCTGAGCGTTGCTGCCGGTGTATTCAAGCCAACTTCTGCCTCGGCTGACAACAATGTTTGTATGTCCACAGCTGATTTGGCGCGACGTGGAGAGGTGCAAGGGTAGGTGAGCATTGTAGCACTGCCGCCGACGAAGACAGAGTTTTGGCGCGGTCGGAGTAGACCTCGTGACAGGGGGTCGGCGATGCCGTTCACGTTGAACTTGGAGAAGCTGCGGTGCTGAAATGTAAGGGAAAAAGTTTGTTAGTTTTTGGTTAACGTTTGAGAAGGTTTCATTTATATATTTTATGTATTGAGCGACGCACTGTTTTTGCTATGGGTTGTCAACTGACTGTCAAGAAAATCTATGGAGGTTGATGAGGCTTTTACAGTTAAAAGAGCAATAGGGAAACCCGGTGGCGGTACGTGGCCTACTTTTGTCGATTCCGAATGACGGTAAAGCTAACAACAGTATTCCTTCAGAAGACACAACGGTTTGTCATGTTGGAAACACCGGTTCTCGTGAGATCACCGAATTTAAGCAACACTGCGCTGAGCCAGGTATTGGATGGGTGACCATCATACACATGACCAGCTCTGTTCGGGAGAGAGGTTGGAGGGATAAAAGTTAGTACAGCAACTTCACTCGCCTTGCTTATCAACCTTTTGATAGCATGGATTTGTGGAGGAATCCTGTTGTTCGAGTTGTACCGTCCTTCGGAAGGGACGTTAAGCTGGTGGTCCCCTTGGTGCTCTTCGACAGGAGTAGGCTACGTGCCGGTACCGGATTTCCCCTCCCTCCCTTCTAAGCTAGGTTAGGTTCATCATCATCATCCTCATCCTCCTCATCACAGAAGGGCCGTTATATGCAGGCGCTAAACTTCTAAACGCCCTGCCTGAACGCATTAAAGTAATACAGGATCGGTCCTTCAGGACGAGACTCAGAGAGTTTTTAATGGACAACTGCTTCTACAGCGTAAAGGCATTCTATAATTTCTAGACTTGTTATTTTAGATGTATTGTAGATGTACTTACTTAGCTATTATTTAGTATTTATTATTATTTTTTTTTTCTTTTGTATTTTCTTTCTATTTGTAAATGTTTATCTTTGTAAATCTTTGTAAATGTAACACACCATGAACATCATGACTGTCTATATATCCCTAGGGACAAAAACCGACAATAAATTATTATTATTATTATTATTATTATTATTATCCACTCATTCACCGACGCCATTAGACCAGTGCCGCATGGCCAGATGTCAAAACAGTGCGTCGTTAAAAACCAAAAAAGAAATAAATAATAAATCCTCTAGAAGCCCATTGTTGTCGAGAGGTTGACACGCACGGCGAAAAAAACTGTACCATCTCTAATTCGTTTTACTATTTCCAAAACAGAACTGATCATAAGTATGATGATACTCCACTTCACACCAAACCCAGCGCAGTACTACCAACTTCTATGATAACATACCGAACCGTTCAGCCAATCTCTGGTGGTCTCCATTTGTTTCTGTTATACGCAGTACTTGTACTTTAATCTGAAATTTAATTTTATCTTTGTCATTCCATAGCCAGTAATAAAACGATTAACATGCGTTGTTATTATGTTTTAGACCATGGAGCAAGAACCCTACCCACAGGTCATAACTTTGATTTATGGGTCCACCATTAGATAACAATCTGTATCGTTTCTGGACCTTTCCATAGTTAGGTTGGTGGTTTTCTAGAAGCACCAGCGTGCTACTGATATGAATAATTGAGTAGACTGTCTAACCACGTGGATCTGGGAGTACCTACTGTCTATACAATCGTGTAGCATCGCGTGTGTGGTATATTAAGAATCCCAAGTGTCCCAACTTTCACGCCATTGAGCGTTGGTGAGTAGAAATTTGTTTAAAAATACTTTTTGTCGATAGCGGCGGGTCAAGATCAAAAATGTGATCAAAGCTCAAGAAATAACTTAAAATATAAGTCGATTTTGCTATTTAGCAAAAGAAACAATGAGTCGAAGTTAGTCAATCAATGACCTATTAATGTTCATTGTTTAACCTATTAAAATATGGTGCCTAAACGGTAAGCCAAACACCGATCTGTACCTGTCGTGAAAGCTGCTTTAAATCAGAGTGACTGTGAGTATTCACAGCCTCGTCGTACTACTTCTTGGAGATGCGTTATTCTCAGCAAATGCACTAAAATCCTCGCAAAACGGTCATGAATAATTGGGTCAATTGGTCAGAGCTACAACCACGACAGGTGGTTACCAGGCTTTGAGTCCCCGTTAGGTCACCAGTTGTCGAGAGATTATTAGTGTTTTTTTAAATAAAATACTTTGCCCAATTGAAATCAGATGAATATAATGTTTTATAAAATACGTGGCTTATATCAATATACAAACTTGATGCCCGAAACCAATCAAATTCTCCAACTTTTAATTGAATTTCTAACTAAGAGAAACATCTGAATTTTACTACAAGTAATTGGATATCGCTATTACTATTAATAAAAGCTAACAGAAGTTGAGGAAATTGTCGAACTGGGTTTTGCAGTTCATGAAACAAAGGATACCATCATATTTAACTAGCATAATTGATTAAATTCCCCGCCTTATTCAAGATGCAAGTTTGCAACGAGACTGTTATATTAATTTCAAAAAAATGAGTGAAGTAATTACTTAATTCAGTGTTTGATTATTGTGTTTAACGAAGCACTTTTTAGACTGTCTCTGTCAACTGTCTCTGTACCACTGGTCTCATGGCATCGGTGAATGAATGGATGATGATGAGGATAATGACGCATCTAAGCTAGTCTAGAAGGGAGGAGAGGAAACCCGGTGCCGGCACGTAGCCTTCTCTTTTCGAAGAGCACCAAGGGGACCACCGGCTTAACGTCCCTTCGGAATGACGGTACGAAGCGAACAACAGGATTTCTCCACAAATCCATGCTGTCGAGAGGTTGATAAGCAAGGCAAGTGAAATTGTTGTAGTAACTTTCATCCCTCCAGCCTCTCTCCCGAACAGAACTAGTCATGTGTATGATGGTTACCCATCCAATACCTGACCCAGCGCAGTGTTGCTTAACTTTCATCCCTCCAACCTCTCTCCCGAACAGAACTGGTCATGTGTATGTTGGTCACCCATCCAATACCTGACCCAGCACAGTGTTGCTTAACTTTCATCCCTCCAACCTCTCTCCCGAACAGAACTGGTCATGTGTATGATGTTCACCCATCCAATACCTGACTCAGCGCAGTGTTGCTTAACTTCTGTGATATCCGGTGGTTTCAACACGCCGAACCGTTCGATATTTAATTTAGTAGATGAAGTAAATGTTAAATAATTCCAAAACTTTAAAAGATAAACAATTAAATGCGCCGTAATACTGTAATCTCATGGCAAAGTAAAGCGAGTACCAAAAAACCTATCGGTAAAGGCGCCCTTGAGAAGGTTGTGAATTGAGAATTTATAACCCGACAGGCCATTTTGCACACGTGTTTAAAGTCAGCAATGTCGATTTAGTCAAATTATCGACTCGATGCAACTGGTTGGCGAATTAAATTACACTTTAATGATGGGTTAGTGATTAATTGTATGTTTAACGGCGCACTGGTTTGATGACGTTGCTATAAATTATTGCGTCATGATTAAACGCTCAAATTAAACGATCAAAAAACATGGATAGATATTTTGAGTCGAAATAATAATGTTTAAGAGGGTTGCTAAGAAAATATGGCCACGAGAGCCATCAGGTGGCACCTACCGTTTCCACGTGTTATCAACTCGTTTGCTCATTGATTTGTGGTGTTTAACGACGCATTTTTTTGACAACGGGCCGTGCGGCACTGGTCTAATGGCGTCGGTGAATGATTGGATGAGGATGATGATGACTCTAACCAAGTTTAGAAGAGAGGAGGGGAAATCCAGTGCCAGTACGTAGCCACTCCTGTCGAAGACCAAGAGGACCACTGGTTAAACGTCTCTTACGAAGGACGGTGCAACGCGAACAACGGGATTCCTCCACAAATCCATGCTGTCGAGAGGTTGATAAGTAAGGCGAGTGCAGTTGCTGTACTAACTTTCATCCCTCCAGCCTCTCTTTCGAACAGAACTGATCATGTGTATGATGGTCACCTATCCAATACCTGACTCAGCGCAGTGTTGCTTAACTTTTATCCCTCCAACCTCTCTCCCGAACAGAACTGGTCATGTGTTTGATGGTCACTCATACAATACCTGACTCAGCGCAGTGTTGCTTAACTTTTGTCCCTCTAACCTTTCTCCCGAACAGAACTGGTCATGTGTTTGTTTGTAGGTAATGTTGTGGGCAATTACTGTTCAGTAGTTAGTAATGGAATCACTCGTTTTAATCGGCTTTCTTTGTGTTTTATTGTGCGGGTCATGCTAGTGGCTGATAAATCGTTATCATTGGATATCGATTTCTGTAAAGTTGTTTTATGCTTATCGTGGACAAGAGTGATCTAAAGTGATATTAACCTACTACATTTATGGTCGATTTCACCAACGTCGTTTATCCAAAATAGACCAAAATAGATTTTTCCTGTAAGCCGACATTTTGAAAGATTTCAAAGAAGATATTTAGATAAACACACAAAAAAGATGTGAATTTAAATTTGAATTTGTTGATGATTCAGGAAGGCTTTGTCCTGTCACATAATTTTTTTTTTCTTTAGCAGCCGTCACTATTTTCTCTTTGCTCTAATCGCTGTTTAATATTTGAACCTGGAAGGACGGAGTTTAACTTTTAAACTGTCATTTGGAGGTCAAAGTAAGAAGTCCCATTGATATTTTGTTTGTATTTCCAAGTCACCAAATATTCCGATTTGAAGCAAACACATTGTTAAAAACTATTGTAATCTTGTTCTTCCTGCTCTCAATTTTTTTAGGTTTGTAATTATAAAATATTCTTCTCTGAAAGCAAATCACCCTGCCGGTCAAACGCGTTCTAAACGGTGTTGATGAAATCAACTCTCAAAGAGTTTATCTCTTTTTTCATTTGTTGCTAGAAATGAATGTGAACGAATGTTTTACTTTACTGTAATTACTTACGCCGTTTGTTTGAAAGTAGAGAGCAAAGCATGGACTAAACTGGAAAACCCGGAACGTATTTTGTTTATTTGCTTTCTACCATCCAAACGGTTGAACCGAATTGAATTACACGAACATAACACAAACGTTGCCTGACGTTTGTTAGAATAACTGGTATCATGGTTTGGTTTTAAATAAATATTTACAATATTTTCAACTCAGAGTTAAGCTCCTAACTCAAAGAAACAGCTGATTTTTACTATACGGGATCGGTTTTCGACCTGGCAATAATTGAGTCCAAAAACCAATATAATAATAAACAGTATTCACAAAATTGCTTTTGTGTATAGGGACTGATTTTACACAATCTAGACACATTCTGGCAAATAAATAACATTCTTCAGTGGCGTTCACACGGGTGCACATTCCGGAACGTTTCTACGGTCAAAGCGGACACGAGAACGTCGGGGAAATCCGTTGGCCGACGCCGGAAAATCGTGTCTGGGGCCTGGGAAATGGGAAATGGAAATAGAAGTCTTCCCTCTGGCTAAACATACAAACACACATACATGCGGCTGGTTGGAAAATTTCAAGATTTCCATTAAACCTGTGTTGACGGTGGAAAGCTATGTTTGAAATGTTCTGAAATGCTCGCTGAAATATTCTGGTGTAGATTTGTGAGCAGATTTTACAATAGCGTGTTCTGATGTGTGAAATGTAAACAGTTTACATTTTGTGTGGTTATTTTTTTGCAGTAGTTTGCAAATCTGTAATACCGAAGGAAAATCATTTATATTCAAGTCAAAAAACAGACAATGTTCACATAGCCAAATCCTTAACCCCCTTACAACCAAAAAAGAACAGGTTTTAGAAGCATTTCAGTTAATTTAATTTCTAAAACATAACTAACTATAACCGTCTCAAAAATTGATGCCCAAACGGGGACTCGAATCTCGATCTCCACCTATCGTGGGTGTTGCTAATTCGAGTTGCTCGAGTCCCCGTTTGGGCATCAATTTTTGAGACGGTTATAGTGTTGATAATAATAAATTACCCTGCGCATTGCAAGCGTTTGTAATTTAATTCAGATTTCATCCTAAAACTAACTGAGTTATTGATATGTTTGGAAATAAACAATGATTTGAACTTTTACACGAAGAACATGCAATGGCGCTAGTTTAGCACCCTGCCAAAAAGCACCCTCTTTTTTTGAAAACTTTATCGATGATAATTTAGCTCTTTTCATAGCGTAACATAAAATATTGCATAAATAAAACCATAAAAGATCATTCGCATGTAGCATTGCATTTGGTTTCGCATGAAAAATGGCATAAAATTGGTATTGCACAGGGTAAAGTGCCAGTTTTGGATAGGGTTCAGAATTTAATTAATTTAACTTAGTAAATGTCATTTTTAAAATCCCAAAAAATGTCATCATTTGACAATATAGACAAAGCAACAGAATAAAAAAATTTGTGATTTTTAACACTTTTTCTTACTTAAAAAAAAAATATTGAAAAAATCCTGTTATTATCCATAACCATGTCATAACCATAGCATGTCATAAAAAAGCTATTCAAGCCTATTAAAAACAGGATAAGCCCATCTAGCAATTCTATGTAATAAGGCTAAGCAAACGCATCATTTTTCGAGCACAATTTGAGATATCCACAAACTATTCGACAATTAAAGCATAAAATAAAAACTAATTTTGCCTAAGATATAGGAAAAACAACGCTAGGCTGTGTTTAGAAGTCAATAACTCAATTTTGTGTTACATGAAACAACGTTCATTCCTCCTTACTTGAGTTTGTTGTTGTTTAGTTTAGTTTATGTACATTAAGAGGATTGCCCCTAATTACAGCACTGTACATAGTCAAACGAGTTTTCTGTATTCATACACGCGCATGTCCGATTTATCTGTACATGCTTCAGAAAATTTCAAAGGGAGTTAAAAAGTTTACAGAAAAGTTGTATTAAATACCACAGAACTGTTGGATGGAAATAATTTGCAGTTAATCACATTTATTATGACTGTTGTTTGAAATTTTAAACCGAAACGCTTTTCATTAAAATAGTAAATGGAACTAATATCCGCTTAGTGGAAACCATCTAAAAAAAAACAGATTTATGAAGTTGAAAATTTTAATTTAGTTTATCTGTATACCTCGCTCCACGCAAAGAAGCGGACACTCGCCGTCGCCTCTGTGCTGGACATTCCGTGACAGGGTGCTTCTTTCGCTCCACGCAAAGGAGCGGACACTCGCCGTCGCCTCTGTGCTGGAAATTCCGTGACAGGGTGCTTGTTTCACTCCACGCAAAGGAGCGGACACTCGTCGTCGCCTCTGTGCTGGACATTCCGTGACAGGGTACTTGTTTCACTCCACGCAAAGGAGCGGACACTCGTCGTCGCCTCTGTGCTGGAAATTCCGTGACAGGGTACTTGTTTCACTCCACGCAAAGGAGCGGACACTCGTCGTCGCCTCTGTGCTGGACATTCCGTGACAGGGTGCTTGTTTCGTTCCACGCAAAGGAGCGGACACTCGCCGTCGCCTCTGTGCTGGAAATTCCGTGACAGGGTACTTGTTTCACTCCACGCAAAGGTGCGGACACTCGCCGTCGCCTCTGTGCTGGATATTCCGTGACAGGGTGCTTGTTTCACTCCACGCAAAGGAGCGGACACTCGCCGTCGCCTCTGTGCTGGACATTCCGTGACAGGGTGCTTGTTTCGCTCCACGCAAAGGAGCGGACACTCGCCGTCGCCTCTGTGCTATCGTCTGCCTTTTTAAGTTATAGTTAAAAGGTACTTTAAAAATAAATTAAGCAATTTTTTAAATATGCTCAACACATTTATATTTTTACAAGGGAGTCATAATTTCGGGGCTGAACATTCATGTTTTTTTCAAATGTTTAAAAATACTCTTCAGTGAGCTGTATTTCAAAACTGCGAGTTAGCGACATTTAAAATGAATTTCACAATAAGCTTGACTGGACAATTATTATCCTTCAAAAAAGTTTAAACTTAATTGAATATTAAATTAATTGCTCTTTGCTATTACCTTTTTAAAAATTTTACTAAAGCACATCAATTTATAAAGCGGTTTACTGTGAGTTTTAATTAAGTTGGAAAAACTTTCGAGTCTTTAGGGAATCTTCGTAATGTAAACGGAAAATAAGATTTTTTTTATATTTTTTTAAGGAAACGTGTATTCCTTGGCGTTATTGGAGTTTATATTTATATTTTCCATTTTCCGATGAGCAAGAAGCTTAACTTTTTTAAGACTTTGTAAAAGAGAAACGTTTCCTTGAGTATTTATATCTGATCTCAGCAAGTCTTAGATCTACCAATATCAATGTCATGACAAACGCGTACCAAAAATTAATCTTTATACGGCAATCGCTGACCAAACAAATCATAAAAAGTTGATTGAAAAGCAGATCTGATAAATAACCATCGTCCACATAACGGTATCATCATAAAGTTTATAGGTAAAGTGAAAGGCCAAGCAGTCCAATGTGCTAGGTGCTGGCGGTTGAAAAATGTCTCTGTGTTATTCTTATGGGCCATGTTTTTCCAAGCAGTCCAATGCACTAGGTGCTAGAGGTTAAAAAATGTCTCTGTGTTATTCTTATGGGCTATGTTTTTCCAAGCAGTCCACTGCACTGGGTGCTAGTGGTTGAAAAATGTCTCTGTGTTATTCTTATGGGCCATGTTTTTCCAAGCAGTCCACTGCACTGGGTGCTAGAGGTTGAAAAATGTCTCTGTGTTATTTTTATGGGCCATATTTTTCCAAGCAGTCCAATGTTCTAAGTGCTAGAGGTTGAAACATGTCTCTGTGTTATTCCTATGGGCTATGTTTTTCCAAGCAGTCCAATGTACTAGGTGCTAGGGGTCGAAAAATGTCTCTGTGTTATTCTTATGGGTCATGTTTTTCCAAGCAGTCCAATGGACTAGGTGCTAGGGGTTGGAAAATGTCTCTGTGTTATTCTTATGGGCCATGTTTTTCCAAGCAGTCCAATGTACTAGGTGCTAGTGGTTGAAAAATGTCTCTGTGTTATTCTTATGGGCCATGTTTTTCCAAGCAGTCTAATGTACTAGGTGCTAGAGGTTGAAAAATGTCTCTGTGTTATTCTTATGGGCCATGTTTTTCCAAGCAGTCCAATGTACTAGGTGCTAGGGGTTGAAAAATGTCTCTGTGTTATTCTTATGGGCCATGTTTTTCCAAGCAGTCCAATGTACTAGGTGCTAGTGGTTGAAAAATGTCTGTGTGTTATTCTTATGGTCTAAGTTAATTCTAAGTGCTGAATGGGAAAAATGTCAACTTTGCTTATTATTTCACGAGGTTGTAGCAATATTGATTTTTTTTTAGTTATTCTCTAACTTCATTACTGATGAAAATTTAATTTTAAGATGTAATGGTCCTTTTAAAGTAAATCGCATTAAGGTGTCAATTTGTATCTCCATCGAAAATCTAAAAAGCATGACACAAAATCTTTCGACTTTTGATCCAAAACCTCAGTCTCAAAGCGGAGACGTATTTCTAGTGCTAAATTTTAACCACAAACCCTCAGCTCTCGGGAAATCGAGTTTTCTTGCCGCAAGTTTTCCCGGCTGGGTTTTCCTCTCCAACTCTCTCTCTCTCTCTTGGTACCACGCTTTAGAGGAAAACTTGGTCTCTGACTTCCACAGCTCTTACGTTGTCAAAACGCGAATCGTTCACGAGTGAAACTTTGAAGTGCCTCTTCATTTTGCCCCGAGTGAAAGCATGCCGCACGAATTAATTAAGTTTGAAAGCTAAGTTGCAATGTTTCAATTATTGCAGTTCAACATTGCAATCACAGAAATAATCTATTTAAGTTGAATACTAATAATAATTTGTAGTTCTAATTAATGTGTTAAGGAGTTGTTTTGCCTCTATCTTTTTTTTTTTATAGATCCAGGCCTCAAAATCCTTTTTTTTGTTAAAAGGGGTTTGTAATAACTGCTTCAACATTTAAGAAATCTCTTTTAGTTCCCCTTTTTTCAGAAAATCCATTAAAAATGTATTTATTTTAGATTATAAATTATAAACTGGACACAACTAATAGGGGAGGCTTTTTAAAAACGGTTGGCTTGAGAATTTTATTTTACATGTAGTTTGGTAGTGTTGACAGGTTGAAGAAATTTGGGATCCACAGCTGGTACGAAAACTCAGTACGATTAATTTTTTCTGTAAAACACCGAAAGAACGTCTTGAACAGTTTTTTTTTAATTATGAAGAACACTTTAACCGTTTCAAAAATTGATGCCCAAACGGGGACTCGAACCCCGATCTCCACCTATCGCGGGTATTGCTCTGAACCATTGAGCTATTTGGACACTTGCTTTTTGAGATGATTTTAGTGTATTTGATGAGAATGACAGTTCTCCAAGGAGTAGAACCGAGAGGCTCTTTAGTTTTTATTTCGTTTTTTAGCGAAACAGTTGTAACTTTAGCGTAGTTTAGGATGTGGAATGAGACATGCAAAGAGCAATCATTGTACTCGCTTTTCAAAATGTGGAGAAAGCTAGAGATCTCAACTAAAGTAGAAATTAATAAAATACAAGCAAACGGAATCAAATTAATGTACAAACACTTTGGAACCTTCATAGCACCTGGCTTCTCGTGATTCGCGAAATTAGTCAAAGGCTGCACGTAATTAGTAAAACAAGAAGGGTAATTGCTATCACCGCAACAAGTACTGTTTCTAATTGGCTGAGTGTGCTGTCCTGGCGAAGACTCAGAAGTGCTACCCACTTCCTCACGACCCAACAAACTCACTTATGAGGTTTCGGACAAAAAACACTTAGCTGGTAAATCACACAGTGCAGGTATTTTTAGATAAAAATGTGAGTTTAAATAAGGATGACATTTTCTGTGATTGCTATATCAGGAACTTAACACGTAGCTTTGTAAAGTGTATATAGGTTTTGTAAGAGTCTTATAGCTCGGGTTTGCACCAGCTCTGAGCGAGATTCTCTATGTTAGACTGCTCTAACCCTTGAAGAAGTAACTAGTACATGTTACGAAACGTCGGGAATTTTAGTTGTCCTTTACTTAGCATTCAAAACCCATTTCAAATAGTTTTTGTTAAAACTAGTGCTAAGGATAAATCAAGTAGACATGAGTCTAAAAACTATCATAGAACGTTGAGTTATCGCCGCCTTTGTTATTCCTAAGCTAAGATAAGTAAAGCAAATTGCGAATGGCTAAGTATGAAATTGATTTCATTACAATATTGACGTTACCCTTGTGAGCTGCAGATGAAGTTTTCATGTCTAATTATTAATTGATAAGTGATTACATGCATTGGATAATTGATATTCGTTTTGCGATATGATATGCGATTTAGTGAGCGATACCATGCCATGAATAAATAAATAAGAAATTAAATTTAAATTTTCATTTAATTTAAAATACATAATTATTTAGTACTTTTGATGAGTGGAGTAAATATGCCATTAATAGCTAAAATTGTTCTCTAAGTATTCATTACTTCTTTTACATAGCACCATTAAATCCGATCATATTTATTTGCCATCTGACATTGACAGCTGTCAGTGGTGGGGTTCACCCACCCAAACAGCTGACCACTAGCTGTCAGTGCATGCATTTGTTTTCCAATTGCACCGTCGAAATTCTCAGAGCAAGAAAAGTGCACCGGGAGTGACCCGGTGGAGAGCAATCAAAAACGCAATTATTTTAAAAGTATCTTGCACTGAGATTTCTTGCATCTAAACTGTAGCTTAAGTATCCAAGAATCTCTAAATAATTTAAGGTACCGACTCTTGCCGAAATGCTGTGAAGGTTCCTGTTCTTCATGCGTTCGTAAATAACCGTACATATTTGATGAAGGTTCCTTTCTGGCAGTTACGAAAAACAACGAACAAGTCCTCGGAAATCCATACCACTTTTCTCTTCCTTTAATTGATCAAGGAAACTTTAGTACTAAAATCAGCTTTGTTATGATTGTCAACATGGGTTCAGAACTTCAGATTCAGTATTAGAATGTCCAGATAAAATTATGCCAGTGAAAGACTCATCTTAATCGAATGGTTTGGCATGTTGCAAACAGCGGTTCTCCTTAAATCACCGAAGTTGCGCAACACTGCGCTGAGTCAGGTATTGGATGGGTGACCATCATACACATGACCAGCTTTGTTCAGGAGAGAGGTTGGAAGGATGAAAGTTAAGCAACACTGCGCTGAGTCAGGTATTGGATGGGTGACCATCATACACATGACCAGTTCTGTTCGGAAGAGAGGTTGGAGGGATGAAAGTTAAGCAACACTGCGCTGGGTCAGGTATTGGATGGGTGACCATCATACACATGACGAGTTCTGTTCGGCAGAGAGGTTAGAGAGATGAAAGTAAGTACAGCAACATCACTCGCCTTGCTTATCAACCTCTCGACAGCATGGATTTGTGAAGGAATCCTGTTGTTCGCGTTATACCGTCTTTCGGAAGGGACGTTAGGCCGTTTGTTCCTTTGGTGCTTTTTGACAGGAGTAGGCTACGTGGCGGCACCTGGTTTCCTTCTCTCCCTTCTAGGCTAGGTTAGGTTTATTAACATCCTCATCACCATCCACTCCTTCAATGACGACATTAGATCAGTGCCGCATGGCTGGATATCAGAATAGCGCGTCATTAAACACAAATAATTACAACGAAATTTTGTTTTGTTTTGTGACCGCACGATTTCCTTTTATTCGATAGTAATTTGTTTTTGTTTTTAACCAAATTTCAAATGTGTTAGCTGTGACTGAACGAATTTTCATTGTACTCCTTTAGAAGATGGCGTTGGCGTTGTCTTACAGATATGTAAATTAGTATTCCAACTGGTTAAGAATCGTGAAAATCTTAAGAAAAGTCTGTGTGATGACCTCTTTCATAATCTGCTCTGGAAGATCCGCATAAATTTGAAGTTATAATTCCTCGGCTGGCAAGTTCGTTCAAGTGAACTAAAAGTGACGGTTTGGATGTATGAATATTTATCACCCGCTGTGATCATAAAGAATATTACAACCAAGCGGCAAGCATACGAAAATATATTCAGGATAGATACCAGTTATTTAAGGTTTCGTGCGAGATTTTCCTGTAAGAAATTAAGAGTAATGGCAAGGTTTGCCTTATCCTCAACTTCTAGGCGCAGTGATATTGCCATGTGGCGAATTCCAACTTCATGCAGAAAAATGTAATATTTTTGTCTATGAAATCATTCACCGAGATTTAAAGAATTGTTTAAAACTGGAGAAGGCAGGACAAAGACGTTTTACTTTGCCCGTGGTACTATAAGATAGCAGAATTGAGAAGCTCTGACAGGCGATCTCAGCATCTCCATGGCTACCAAACGTTGAATATACCATTGAACCTCCTATGCTAGGCCATGATATACCAGTGGTAACATAAGATAGCAGAATTGAGAAGCTCTGTCAGGCGATCTCAGCATCTCCATGGCTACCAAACGTTGAATCTACCATTGAACCTCCTATGCTAGGCCATGATATACCCGTGGTAACATAAGATAGCAGAATTGAGAAGCTCTGTCAGGCGATCTCAGCATCTCCATGGCTACCAAACGTTGAATCTACCATTGAAACTCCTATGCTAGGCCATGATATACCCGTGGTAACATAAGATAGCAGAATAGAGAAGCTTCACTAGGCGATCTCAGCATCTCCATGGCTACCAAACGTTGAATCTACCATTGAACCTCCTATGCTAGGCCATGATATACCCGTGGTAGCATAAGATAGCAGAATTGAGAAGCTCTGTCAGGCGATCTCAGCATCTCCATGGCTACCAAACGTTGAATCTACCATTGAACCTCCTATGCTAGGGCATGATATACCCGTGGCAACATAAGATTTTAGCCAAAATATAGATATATCAATAAAAAAATGATATAAAGCAGTAATTATCCTAAAAAGGCAAGATTAAGAATAAGATCAACAAAACTTAATCAAACAATTAACAAAATAACACCCACCTGAGCCCCCAGAGCGCCGTCAATCTCGACCAACGGACAGCTCGGTCTATGCGCTTGAAACTTCGGTTGGTACGGTTCCAGCATCCTGATCTTGCCCCACCGGTTGAAAAACAAGGCGATGGCCGCCACCCACAACACCAACACCAGTATCACGATGAGGGCCTCTTCGGCGCGTACAATGATGACAGGGTGGGCCGTGCCGTTGGTGTGCCCTCCCGACGAGTTGGTGGAGTCCAGGTACTCGTTGGGGTAGTCAGGGAACGCCGGTTCGAGGCCGGGGCGGGGGCTTTTTCGGTGGTCGGTGGAATGGAGCATGGTGTCGTCGGGGGTGCAGTTAGACATCAGAGGGCTGAGTGATGCCGGCACTGAAATCAGAAGAGATAAAGAAAATTAGGCATTTTTAGGTTATGTGTTCTAGAACCGCTTGGCTGTGCTACCACGTGAGTTTTGTTTTACATAACCCTGACCTAGAGTGGACATTTGGTGGTGCTACCATGGTGCTAAATTATAAGACTGGTGGAATTATATAACCCCGACCTAGAGTGGACATTTGGCGGTGCTACCATGGTGCTACATAATACGACCGGTGGTATTATATAACCCCGACCTAGAACTGTCATTTGGCGGTGCTACCATGGTGGTACATAATACGACCGGTGGTATTATATAACCCCGACCTAGAGCGGTCATTTAGCGGTGCTACCATGGTGCTACATAATACGACCGGTGGTATTATATAACCCCGACCTAGAACTGTCATTTGGCGGTGCTACCATGGTGCTACATAATACGACCGGTGGTATTATATAACCCCGACCTAGAGCGGTCATTTGGCGGTGCTACCATGGTGCTACATAATACGCCCGGTGGTATTATATAACCCCGACCTAGAACTGTCATTCGGTGGTGCTACCATGGTGCTACATAATACGACCGGTGGTATTATAGAACCCCGACCTAGAACTGTCATTTGGCGGTGCTACCATGGTGCTACATAATACGACCGGTAGTATTATAAAACCCCGACCTAGAGCGGTCATTTGGCATAATTGCCTTCACGAAGCCATGTTTTTACCTATACACTCAATGTTTGTAGGTTGTCGTTAGAAAAAATTGCGTTGTCAGTTTTTTTATTGTAGAACACATTCTGAAAGTACTAAACATTTGATGATTTAAACACCAAATGTCCTCAACATCCATTGCTGACAGCAGAGCTCACAAAGTATTTTTTCATCATCTCACCACCTCGGACAGAGATTTATGAACACGAACTTTCACGAATCTCTCCCGAAAGCCGAAACTGCAAACTTGTCACGTTTCCGCGTAATGACCGGACATTAAAACGCCGACCGCAGCGCCCAGGATTTTGCATGCGTCACAAAATGGCACTAGCAGGCTCTTGGGGTTTTGAGCATACATTATTCATGATGTCACCCTCAGGATTTTCTTGTTTTTTTGCTCCTGTATAAATAATATCTTTTGGGAGCGACGGGCGGATCTGTAATTCGCGTGGGACGTGCGAGGAAAAAGGATAGGTCACGTGTGCACGTTTCATTGAAATAGGAGATAAAATTGTGGTTGTAGTTAGTTTTTTTTTTTTTTTTTTTTTTACAGAAATACCATTCACATCTCCTATTAAATTCGTATTTTAGTTATTTAAAAACACCAATTTTTAAGGGTAATTTTATAAAAGAAAAATTAACATCAGTCAGTTTCTTTTTAGCAACATAAGAAGCCATTTTTGTCTTAACAGCAAAAGAACACAAATCCAAACAAATATGGCTTTGAATTTGTGTTAGTATGAAATCTTATTTAAATTGCAAACGCTTGCAATGCGCGGGGTATTTTGTTATGAACAACACTATAACCGTCTTAAAAATTGATGCCCAGACGCGGACTCGAACCCCGATCTCCAGCTATCGTGGGTGTTGCTCTGAACCATTGAGCTATTTGGACACCGGCTTTCCGAGACGATTTTAGTTCAAACAAATATGGCTTTGACATTGTGTATTCTCTCACGGGCTAGACTTTAGTCTAGTTTGATGCACTTAGAGTGATTAGACAAGGTAATTGTTTTGTTCTTTTGTTATCGGAGAAAAGTCACTGCTGCTTACATCTTTCATGCACACTTATAAGTTGCGAAACCTTGGATAAGCCAGTTGATTTTTACTGAACCTTAAAAACACCAGCTAAAAGAGCTTTTTTTAATTAGTGCCAAGGTTAGATGAAATAGACTTGCGTCGAAATAACCGTAATATCGCAGCAATTCTGAAAAGTTCACAACAGTTTCGCCATATCTATATTTTAATAATATTGTCTTTTTTGCGAGCGGGAAGGAATTGCGTTGTGAAAAGAATTTTTACCTCCTCCAAGACAAAATTATTACTTTTTCACCCAAGGCGAGCCAGGGCAGCCTGTCGAATACGTCACTAGGTTTTGTAACATATCTTAAAACCCAACTAAATTACTTATTTGAATCTTATTATAAAAGAAAGTTAGCTTAATGAATATATATGCAAAAAAATATAGATAGATAGAACCTAATTTCCTTAACTCCAAGAATGGGACACACAGCTCAAATTTAACTTTCATTATAATAAAATAATTATTTGCTCAAAATTTCTCATCAGGCAGTTCCTTGAATTTCTCCGTCTAAAGTTCACGTTCAGACCTGCGTTTTAAATGCCATTTTAAGTGTTTTGTAGGCGTCAAAAGGCGTTTGTAATCGTTTAACAGCGTAAGAAAGGTGTTTTTAAGCGTTTTTGAGCCTCAAAAAGGTGATTATAAGCGTTTTTGGCGCTATAATTATGTTTGAAAGCATTCTCGCCACATGATTAATTACTCAATCTCATGAACATGAAATTTCTTCATAATGATGACGACATCAAGCCTCGCTTTATGCTGTTCAGGATCATCTCTGATCCTTGCCTTGCCGTGACGTCAGAGATAAATCATAGTGTGCTCTCCCAACTAAATTTACACACCCATTAAGTTCTTGCTCGCTTTGTAATAGAGAGCTTCTGTAGCTATAAGATACCGACCTGTACATGGTATGCCTGGTAATTATCTTGAATCATTTCGCTGCTTTTGTATGTCTGTGCTAAACAAAGGGTGTTTTCAGATGTAAGAACATACATCAAAGCTAAGTAAAGCCTGCTGTGTGTTTTGTATTGATTAGCGATACTAAATTACTGTAAGCAAATGTTGTTTATAAAATATATTTAACACTAGGAATTGTGCTTCATTGAGGCTAAAAGTTCCAAACGCATGAGCTCAAAATGCGTTCTTGGACAAACATGCATAACCATCTTGCAATTTATTAAAAACTTTAAGATCCTCTTTTCTTCCTGCTGGTAACTATGTATTTCCCAAACTGTTTCTACGGTGACATCGTTCAAATGACTATGGCGAGTATTGAAATTGTGAGAGTATTTAGATTTTTTCATGAAATGCTGCTAAAAGCTCACCTAAAAAGCCAAACTTAAAGCTAAAAACACAAAACACAGATGAATTTGATATCGACTTCACCATGAAATAAAATGTATTCTTTTTTTACAACATTAACATGTATACAATAAGATAAATATTATAAAAATATTTCTTATTTCTTTTAATAATTCCTAATATTGTAAGAATTGCAAGGAATATTTTAAAATAGCTCGGAAAACAACGCATCTTTGCACGACAAAAGCTTTCAAGCAGAAGGAAAACTGTAGAATCAGCGGAGATGATTTAGTATTTAAAAAAATGACAGTTAGTCAGCATGACTTCCCTAAACGACCGGTGGCGCTGCTATCGGACAATTATGTCACTTCACTAAATGGAGCATATTTTTTAAATTCCTCGGCGTATATTCTTTTTGCGAATGAACTTCTTCGCCGATTTGCTTTAAATCTTGTTTCAAATGAGCTGGCTTCAAGTTTGGCGAACCAGGAGACGGCTTTGAAAGGGAAATATCCGCTCGTCAATTTAAATAAATTAGAGTCAATCACGGATCCTTTCAAAGCCTTCAAGACATTCTTGCTTTGCTAAAAACTGCTCGAGAGAAATAAATTGAGATCAACTTCTTGTAAAAGTTTTGACAAAGCGAGAGAACTTGATCAGAGTATAGTTTGTTTGCCCAGCAGATTTGAAGAGAGAGAGAGCAAGAGAGGAAAAGAGTGAAAGAGTTTGGCAGAAGAAAGAAAAATTATAAAATTTATTTTGTCTTTTCAGAGTTTTCCCGATTTTCATCTTCGCTGCTTCAAGGATTTATGTCTGAGTCAGCTAATTCAACATAATTTAAAAAAAGTAAGAGGCAAAAAAGTTCTAAAAAATATTTTTTTTAAACCATTTAATTGGCATTTTTACTAATTGACAATCTTAAAATTTGACAAATAACCCTCGCAGATTACTCGCATTTGAGCACGTATTACACTCAATTAATCTTTGTTAACCCTTAAATCATCAATAAAAAATCATAAATCGATATTTTGCTATAGAAGGTTGCTAAAAAAGGTGGCCACAAGCGCCATCAGGTGGCACCTACCGTTTCCACGTTTACCAACACGTTTGCTAATTAATTTGTGGTGTTTAACGACGCACTGTTTTAACAACGAGTCGTGCGGCACTGGTCTAATGGCGTCCGTGAATGAGTGGATGATGATGAGGATGATGGCAAACCTAACTTAGCTAACTTCATCTATGCTATGCTAACTTTCATCCCTCAAATTTCTCTCCCGAACAAAACTGGTTATGAGAATGACGGTCACTCGTCTAAAACCTGACACAGCGCCGTGTTGCTTAACTTTGGTGATCTAAAGAGAACCGATATTTCGAACACACCTGAACCGTTCGGTCTCGTTTGTTCAGCAAAAAAATAACATTAACGCTGGCCTTCTGTCTATACCTATAAACTCAATGCTATTTTGTTTCCACCGGAAATTTATCCCAGCAGAAGGAAAAGCGTTTTTGTAGCGAACGGCGCTCCTTTTATAATACCCAGATTCAACCCAAGACGTAGCCAGGAATAATAAAAGAGATTTTCTTTCATTCAGCTTCAAAATCTCAGAGAAACCGAAATTAGGTGCCTCAGTTTGCATTTTCTAACGGATTCCGTTTCCCCTTTAAGCCATTTATATACCGAGAATAAAGCGAAGCTAAAGAAACTTGGACTAATGAAACTTGTTGGAAACTGCGAGTTTAAGTTTCTTTTTATAGCTATTTTGCATCTTCTATGAGTGATGAAATATTTTGATGGTTAAAGGATCGTAAAGTTTATGCCGATGCTGATGACAGTGACTTGATTGCTTGAGTGATTATGTGGGCCATGGCCACTGCTAAAGACGCTACAAATGGCAATTGTAAGAAAGTAGATCTGTAATGTTTAAAAATGATTCAATCGCGAGACCTTCTTGCTTCCCTCCCTTACATCTATTGGCGTGTTAGACCGGGCATGTGACTCTGTCCCAGTGCAACTTTCACGTGTTCGACTGGGAATGTGACTCTGCCCCAGTGTAACTTTCACGTGTTAGACCGGGCATGTGACTCTGTCCCAGTGTAACTTTCACGTGTTCGACTGGGCATGTGACTCTGCCCCAGTGTAACTTTCACGTGTTCGACTGGGCATGTAACTCTACCCCAGTGCAACTTTCACGTATTCGACTGGACATGTGACTCTGTCCCAGTGCAAATTTCACGTGTTCGACTGGGCATGTGACTCTGTCCCAGTGCAACTTTCACGTGTTCGACTGGGCATGTGACTCTGCCCCAGTGCAACTTTCACGACGGTGCAATTGGGAAACAAATTAATACACTGACAGCTAGTGATCAAGTGTTCGGGTGGGAGCGCTCTCGCTCGGAGCTGGTGCATACCCGGTGGAGAGCATGACGTCATCTAGCAAGTTAGAAACCCGCCCTGGTGCAGGCCGGTCGAAAACGGAATTGCACGATTTTTATTTGTGTCATTGGGTACGTGAGTGTGTGATCTACAGAAGGCAAGCATGAATTTACTTATATGTTCACTGTTTTTATAGTTTTTGAAATAAAACAAAAATATACAAATGCGTACAGATAATTTGGAATTATTGAGGTGGAAAATGGAAAAGTGTGTTAATTTGTTGGTCATTTCTGTTGCACATTTGAATATATAATATTTCTTGTTTTGCATACATGGTTACGACTTCCAGTCGAGCATAACACATTTTTAGCCACAGGGAAATGGTAGCTATATATCCACAAAAAAAAAAAACATAAAAAAACGATATTTTAATATTGGTACTTTTATCGGAAAGAAAAATGCTATCATGATATTATTTTTACTCTTTACGGGCGAACACTCGGTAGTGCTGTGAAAAAGTTTGCACCATTATTTTATGCATGCAAAATTCTACAAGCAGCATCTTTTGACGATATATTTTCCGCTTATTCAAGCATCCATAATTTACAATCATAACTTATTGCTTTTCACGACAAACCTGTAAATCTTTATTTTGTATTTTACATCTCAAAGGAAATTGCCACTTTAGACAAAGTGTTTTCTTTTGCTTCAACATCTATTTTCCCATCTTTTCTTATCCTAAAAGATCAGACTCAAGCAAGGCGACAAAACTATGTAAAATTCTACGCTCTATCCAGGTTATTTGAGATCAGCTGGCTGGATCCTATGCTCTATCCAGGTTATTTGAGATCAGCTGGCTGGATCCTATGCTCTATCCAGGTTATTCGAAATCAGCTGACTGGATCCTATGCTCTATCCAGGTTATTTGAGATCAGCTGGCTGGTTCTTAAGCTCTATCCAGGTTATTTGAAATCAGCTGGCTGGATCCTATGCTCTATCAAGGTTATTCGAAATCAGCTGGCTGGATCCTATGCTCTATCCATGTTATTTGAGATCAGCTGGCTGGATCCTATGCTCTATCCAGGTTATTTGAGATCAGCTGGCTGGATCCTATGCTCTATCCAGGTTATTTGAGATCAGCTGGCTGGATCCTAGACTCTATCCAGGTTATTCGAAATCAGCTGACTGGATCCTATGCTCTATCCAGGTTATTTGAGATCAGCTGGCTGGTTCTTAAGCTCTATCCAGGTTATTTGAAATCAGCTGGCTGGATCCTATGCTCTATCAAGGTTATTTGAGATCAGCTGGCTGGATCCTATGCTCTATCCATGTTATTTGAGATCAGCTGGCTGGATCCTATGCTCTATCCAGGTTATTTGAGATCAGCTGGCTGGATCCTATGCTCTATCCAGGTTATTTGAGATCAGCTGGCTGGATCCTATGCTCTATCCAGGTTATTTGAGATCAGTTAGCTGGTTCCTATGCTCTATCCAGGTTATTTGAGATCAGCTGGCTGGATCCTATGCTCTATCCAGGTTATTTGAGATCAGCTGGCTGGACCCTATGCTCTATCCAGATTATTTGAGATCAGCTGGCTGATCCTATGCTCTATCCAGGTTATTTGAGATCAGCTGACTGGATCCTATGCTCTTTCCAGGTTATTTGAGATCAGCTGGCTGGATCCTTTTCTCTATCCAGGTTATTTGAGATCAGCTGGCTGGATCCTATGTTCTATCAAGGTTATTTGAGATCAGCTGGCTGATTCCTATGCTCTATCTAGGTTATTTGAGATCAGCTGGCTGGATCCTATGCTCTATCCAGGTTATTTGAGATTAGCTGGCGGGATCCTATTCTATATCCAGGTTATTTGAGATCAGCTGGCTGGATGCTATGCTCTATCCAGGTTATTTGAGATCAGCTGGCTGGATCCTATGCTCTATCCAGGTTATTTAAGATCAGCTGGCTGGACCCTATTAAAATTGTAAGCTGCGCTCGACTGAGATTATAGCACTTTGGTAGAAACAAAAAGACTTTTGGTAGAGACGGGAATAATAAATGGCTCTTGTAAGTAGCACACCTATCCCCTTTCCTTTGTCTCCCGTACCGGGTAATTTATCAAACTGCATTAGCATCGAGTTATAAAAAAATAACAGATAAAAATAACAGTACAAAAAGAACATAATTTTCCTGTTTTTTTTGTGAATATCTAATAGTGCACTGAAAAATGTGTTTCTCTTTTGAAAAATCTAGCTTTGTTAGAAAGCGCACAGGGGCGTGAATTCTCGTATCCCGTGTTACTTTATTTATGGAGTTCATTACATTGTTCCGAAGGTGTAAGTGTGGCGCTGAAAGCATTCTTTCTAGTGCCTGTGAATAATAGGGGTGGAGGTACGTTGAAAGTATTTTCAAACAGTTATCTATACCGAAGTAGAATAGATAACGGTGTTGTTAGAGTGGAGGAAGCTAACCAGGCTGAAAATAAAACGTATAAAAGCTTATATTTTACCAAGGGAACCGTAAATTTAGCGTTATGTTAGTGTTCAAATTACTTAATACTTGCTTAAGATGGTTAAATTAATTAAAGAACTTACTTAACATGGTAACTTGATTAACGTAAGTAGCTTAAGCAAATTAACTTTAGTAGCGAGATAGCTTGACTAATTGGGTACTAAATAAGCTTTGTAACTTTTAACTTAGTTACTGTTTAATTACTAGCGCAGTATTGGAATAAGCTTAAATTCTAGATGAAATAGCAGTTAAATTTGTCATGGTTAAAACCAATAACATGCGGTGAAAGTCAGATGTAATTTGTGAGGTTAGAGCTTAACTGTGAGTTGAAAAATATTGTAATACCCCTAGTAACTTAGTAATTAACTTAACTTAGTAATTCAGTTAGGAACTTGAGTTTTTTAAATAGAAGAATCGGATTGGCTTTGACCGTAAACATAAAGTTTGGGCTGTCAAACTTAAAAATGAGGTTATTTCCACGTTATGTTTATGTTTATTAAGGTAGTCTGAATTTCAATTGGAAATGTGTATGTTTATGACTTTATGTGCATGCCCAGTTTACAACCATGTTAATTGAAGAAAATATTTGTGTTATTTCCCCTATATTATGAGTTTTTTTTGTCCTGTTTTATAAAAACAAAATACTTGACAAAGTGCTTTTTGTTTGGTAAAGGCTCTCTAGCGGGCAACGCACTTTACCTTCGCGATCGATTGTGTCTCGGCAACGATGTCAGGATTGGTTTTGGATAAAAAAATCATTCATCCGTTCGCACTAAAATTTGGAGCAAATTCAAATGTTTTCCCCTCATATGTCTAGCACAGAAAGCCCCTGGGATCCTTTTGCCCAAAAATCTGATTTTGTTTTCTAGCAGATGCTCGATTTATTTATATAAGTACTCTGTTTAGTATGAGATTATACTTTTCCGGCAGATGCGTCACCGATCGTTTCGAAGTGACATGTAGGCCAACTGTCATTAACAAAAAAACTACATATCTCTCCGATTACATCCGCATTTTTAATTTTTCTCTGAGGCTTTAGACTTATGGCTATTAGGCTTATGTCTGATTTTCAGATTCTTAGTCAATAAAAACAATTTTGGAATTGTCTTACAGATGAAATGTATTTTTATTCTTTCTGCACTAAAATCAAAACTGAAATTTCACTGATAAGTTTGTAGCAATGCAGGGGATAGTCCTTGTGCTGGTATCTTCTCTCACAGACTAGACTGTAGCAATGCAGGGGACAGTCCTTGTGCTGGTATCTTCTCTCACGGGCTAGACTGTAGCAATGCAGGGGACAGTCCTTGTGCTGGTATCTTCTCTCACGGGCTAGACTGTAGCAATGCAGGGGACAGTCCTTGTGCTGGTATCTTCTCTCACAGGCTAGACTGTAGCAATGCAGGGGACAGTCCTTGTGCTGGTATCTTCTCTCACAGGCTAGACTGTAGCAATGCAGGGACAGTCCTTGTGCTGGTATCTTCTCTCATGGGCTAGACTGTAGCAATGCAGGGGACAGTCCTTGTGCTGGTATCTTCTCTCACAGGCTAGACTGTAGCAATGCAGGGGCAGTCTTTGTGCTGGTATCTTCTCTCATGAGCTAGACTGTAGCAATACAGGGACAGTCCTTGTGCTGGTATCTTCGTTCACGGGCTAGACTGTAGCAATGCAGGGGACAGTCCTTGTGCTGGTTATCTTCTCTCAACTAATTCACGGCTTTCTACGTCGATGTAAAGTGACTGTCGTTTGGCTGCTTCCTATCCGTCAATCCCGACCAAATATCTCTTTTTTTGCGAAATTAGTAACTATATTCATATTTATTTAGTAAATTGTTTATCATAGGGCGTGTATTTCTTAACAGTGATGCAAGAAAGTTTAGTTTAGTCAGAACAGACAATCTTAAGTCCTTCAACTCAAAGGGTAGAGCTGTAAAGTGACTTAAAGTGACAGATTAATGATGCCTTTTAACCTCCAACTTGAATGGTATAACGGTTTGCACTCGTGAAATCGACAAAGCGAAATTGATATAAGAACCTTCTTCAAGCTTTCACTAACAATCTTGCATACATTTATCATAAAGCGTAGCACATTTTCCACCCACTTCCCGGAGATATACATCTTTCAAATCATCTGTCAAAAGCATAGACATTCGCCACAGGAAACTCGGACGTGGTAGGTTTACGTTAGGCAGATCGCCTCAATAATTCAAACGAACCGAAAAGACCAGCTGTCGTAATCGATTGATTTGCTCATCGCCAGAAAAACCAGGGGAGCTTCTGATAGAATATTTAATAGCTTTTTGAGCGTTTCTCAAAATAGACAGTTATTTACGAATGAGTTTATCCACGAGAACAGACGTATTATGATGTTTGATTAGGATAAAGATCAATGCTATGTCTGGAAGAATGAGTTCGCTTACATTTATACAATTTAAATATTTTTTACTGTAATGAACACTACTACCGTCTATGCCCAAACGGGGACTCGAACCCCGATCTCTACCTATTGCGTGTGATGCTCTAACCCATTGAGCTACTTGGACACTGGCTTTTTGAGACGATTTTAGTGTATTTGATGAGAATGACGGATCTCCAAGGAGTAGAACAATGAGGCTGCGAATCTCACAGTCACTCTGATTCTAGTGACGCTATATCACGTCACAACCATTCAATCTAGAGTAACTCCAATTTGACGTTGAATGCGTTTTATTTATTTTAAATTTATTTAAATTGCAAACGCTTGCAAAGCACCGTGAATTGTATTATTATGAACACTACTACCGTCTCAAACAAGCGATCGGTCCTTTGCGTGGACCGAAACAAGCACCCTGTCGCGGAATGTCTAGCACAGAAGCGACGGAGACTGTCCGCTGCTTTGCGTGGAGCGAAACAAGCACCCTGTCACGGAATGTCCAGCACAGAGGCGACGGCGAGTGTCCGTTCCTTTGCATGGAGCGAAACAAGCACCCTGTCACGGATTGTCCAGCACAGAGGTGACGGCGAGTGTCCGCTCCTTTGCGTGGAGTGTAACAAGCACCCTGTCACGGAATGTCCAGCACAGAGGCGACGGCGATTGTCCGCTCCTTTGCATGGAGCGAAACAAGCACCCTGTCACGGAATGTCCAGCACAGAGGCGACGGCGAGTGTCCACTCCTTTGCGTGGAGCGAAACAAGCACCCTGTCACGGAATGTCCAGCACAGAGGCGACGGCGAGTGTCCGCTCCTTTGCGTGGAGCGAAACAAGCACCATGTCACGGAATTTCCAGCACAGAGGCGACGGCGAGTGTCCGCTCCTTTGCGTGGAGCGAAACAAGCACCCTGTCACGGAATGTCCAGCACAGAGGCGACGGCGAGTGTCCGCTCCTTTGCGTGGAGCGAAACAAGCACCCTGTCACGGAATGACTAGCACAGAGGCGGCGGCGAGTGTCCGCTCCTTTGCGTGGAGCGAAGTGAGAGATTGGTTATTCTCCTTAAATTTACTCTGGATGTATCCAGAAAACATAATTAATTAACTCTCTTCAGGTTGAACAAATGCCAAAGGACTTTCAATAGAACACGTTTTATTCTGTTATGGTATCTGACAGGTGCTTCTTTTACTGACAGGTACTGAAACGAAAATTAATTATCTTTAATTAAAAAATTAACGAAGTTTTCCACTTAATTAGCCTTAAAACTCGTTGCGTGACGTCATATTTCAAGCGTATGTTCACTTATTATCGCTAAGTAATTGTAAACGGTAATGAGAAACCTGTCTTCGGTACAGAATGATATTTAGCCAAATTGGTAAAACTGTCATTGCGTCATACTCAGCCATAGATATATATTCATGATTGTAACTATTTGTTGCCCATTCTGTGCCAGCTGTTTTTATTGACATTTTGACATATCGTTGACAGCTGACAGCTGACAGATGACAGGTGACAGGTGAGACAGGGACGTTTGTTACTTGATCTAGGTTATATTGGTTTTGAAAATTCCCGGGATGTACGTTTTTACTGTTTGATAGCTAATTGACATTCACCGATAAAATGCTGAGCACTATAGACTATTTACTTGTAAGCTTTTGTTGATAGAATATCTGAATGGGTGTGTTTTTCTGATGTGTCTATATCTTAATTAAAGTCATTTTTGAGTTATGTTTAATTTGACATGTTGTCTTAATTCTGTGGGTCAAAGTTAATTGAAATGGTTTTTCCTATAGATAATAGTGAATAACCATAGGTAACAATAGAAATTAGACCTTTTCTCTCCGAATCGAATGTCAATTCACAGTTTTCACTAGACTTATGACAGCTTAAAGCGCCGTTGGAGAAATTATGGCTTTTCAATAAACCTTAAAATATTTTTAAATTTTGGATTCATGGGAACATTATTATAAAATACAATAACGTTCATTAACAACAACGAAAAATAGTATTTTGATGCATTTTCTTTTTTTACAAATCAATATAAACATTGCCACTAGTAATGCATATTGTGGAATGCATCTGTCTTTGCTCGCAAACTGGTAAAGGGTGGTAAGTTATTATTTTGCCATATTAGAATTTAGCAGGATTTAATGTAAATATAATCAAAACTCAATAATCCTACTGGCGTGTTCGTCTGGGCATGTGACTCTGTCCCAGTGCAACTTTCACGTGTCCGACTGGGCATGTGACTCAGTCCCAGTGCAACTTTCACGTGTTCGACTGGGCATGTGACTCTGCCCCAGTGCAACTTTCACGTGTTCGACTGGGCATGTGACTCTGCCCCAGTGCAACTTTCACGTGTTCGACTGGTCATGTGACTCTGTCCCAGTGTAACTTTCACGTGTTTGACTGGGCATGTGACTCTGCCCCAGTGCAACTTTCACGTGTTCGACTGGGCATGTGACTCTGCCCCAGTGCAACTTTCACGTGTTGTGTTATTAGAGCTAAGCAATAGGGAAATCTCCTTAAGATAATTATTCAATTCTTATCATTTTGTTCAAATACGCATCCAAAACAAAATCTTACGTATTTTTTGCTTTTTATAATCCGATCATAACTTTTCTATTTATATTTGTTTTAAGAATGGCTAAAATATGAATTCTCGTGGCGGGATGAAAACGGGCTGTGATTAACTACAGGTAGTTCTGACGTCATTTTGTTGTATCCTTTGCGTTCGCTTCTGTTTTTTGGCTATTTTGACGTCATACTGACGTCAGATTTCACGTCATGTCATAAAAAATGGCGACCCTCGTTTTCGTGCGAGATTCAAATGCAAATATTTTAAACAGGCGTATTTTATTCACAATTGGATTTAAAAGAAAATAAAAAAATACGTGTTTTTTATTTTTTCACAAAAATAAATATCAAAATAGTTTCAAATTTAAAGAGATTTCCCTATAGTAAGCCAAATAGAATGAGAAGAGATAAAACTGATATCAAATTGCTCATTTCAAAACTTTTATACTATGTGTTGATTATAATGAAAGTCTATATTTAATATTTAATATCAGATGGAAAAAAATATACCTCCATTACATTGGTGGCAGCGTACAGTACAATTTGTGGGATCAAAGACAAAAGTTTGTTAAAAATCCAGCCGTTCTGTTAAATGTCAAAAAAACCACGTGGAAATCTTTTGGAGACGTTTAAGCTGTTTTGTATTATTTATCTATTGGGAAATGGTTTTTGACAAAATTGGAACTTTGGAAAAGTGTTTTGTGAGCCAAACATGTACTTTACTTTGAATTATATGGGGCATTATCAAGTTTTTACGGTAATATTTTGTATTAGAAAAAAAAAGAGTTTACAAAAACATAATCTTTTAAATTACAACTTGAATTGCTTTAAGTACATACGAAATCTTGTGTCGCCTTCGAAAGTAATGCGGTAAAGTTGTTTGAAGGTTTTTTCGAAGCGCTAAAAGTTGATAACTTTGCCAAAATAACCTAGTTTAATGTAGTCTAAAGTTTTTTTATCAAGTTATACAAAGTGGAAACAATGGAAAGAGAATTTAAGTAACTCAATTCCGTTTTTAATCTTGACTTTGCGGTTAACTTTGCGGTATGAATAAATTATTTAAACAAATTCGTATACAAGAGTTCTATCGGTTATTTGCATTGGTATAATAATTCACGGCGATTTTTGTTTCGAAACAATATCCAAATCCTCCCAGGACCTCAGGTCGTGTTTAAAAATGAGCGTATTAGCGATTTATAAATATGTCTATAAAATTTATTTTGGGACCTCAAAAGATAAATGTTCAACAAACTTTTTTGAATATGCTTAAACAGGGCCACTAGAAAAAAAAGCATTTTCGCATAAATTTGTTTTTCGACGTCACTAAAAAAAATTAAAAAAATTAAATTTTGAATAATTTAAGTTTTATGTATTTTAAAATATGTTAATTAATGTTAAATTTGTTTACTGGGAGCTGTAAGCTGAGTGCTCTAGTAAAATAGATCTGTTTTTGTTTTGAAAGGGATCCATATTTTGTTATTTCTCAACTTTTTTTGTCAATCAAATGCACGAGCGTAGCGAGCAAACCGAAGACTAAATTTGATTACCAGGCAAAAAGAAAAAAACGGATTTATCAACTAAAAACTTAGCACTTATTTTGACAAAAACTATTTCAACTGAGGTTTGAATGCTAAGTAAAGAACGAATAAATTTCCCAAAGTTTCGTAACTTGTCATTTTAACCCGTTTCAGTCCTGTTTAACCTTTTATAAAGTAACAGGTTCAAGTTACAAAACGTTTGGGAATTTTTTTTTTTTTTATATTAGCATTCAAAACCCAGTTCAAATAGTATTTGTAGAACCTACAAACATTTTTAAGTTTGAATTAGCAACAATATGAATGTTTTTAAATTAATGAGTTCTTTCATGATTTGAACAAAAATGGTAGTGAAGAAATAAAACTCGCATTTCCTGCCATTTTTTCAAAAAGAAAAATATGGAAATACAAAAGATAATGAATTAATTGTTTTAAAGACCATGGGTAAACGTAATTTAGCTGTTGAGTTTATTATCTTGCATTTATTTATTTTCTTTGGAAAGGTGTACCCAACATTTCTCGTTTAGTACTTTAGGTTCACAAAAGGCACTTTTAAATTTGTATTGTAAAAGTTCATCCATATATCAACCGTATCTGCACTTTTCAACATAACAATGTGTCTGAATTTTTAACTTTGTTAAAAACTTTTTTCAAATCTTAATTGATATCAAAACTATAACACCGATTTACTTTAAAAAAAAACGCATCAGATCTAAGCTTTCAAATGCGGCATGTATTTTTCAAATTTAATTCAACTGGACACAAAAAACGCATTCGTTTTTCAGGCTGTCAAATGAAATACATGCTTTGCTCGATAAACCAGTTACAAAACGTCAATACTTATCAAACAACAGCCAGCAAAATCATCGTGATGTATTTACCCTGAAAGCCCAAAAAGCCAAAGCCATCCCCCATCTCCTCAACATCAATTGGAAGTTATCAAGTTACCAACAAACTTAATTGACGGCGGCCATGTTTCACTGCGCACGTCAATTAGGCGGGGGTTCTAATTTCAAAACTATTTCTATACGAATTCCGAAACCCAATTAACACAGCTGGAGGACGTTGCCTGGCTCGTATCACGTTGTCAATCTGTATACCCGAACGCAGATTATCTTGCTTTTGTCCTTCTAAAGAGAGAGCCATTGATCCTGATATTCTAGCTTGGATGCTTGTGAGTTGATTTAATTTACCCCGTTGACAATTAAAAAACACTGGTTGTTAATCATGATAAACGAGCAAATTCTGTTTAAAGTTAAACATACTATTTTTTTTGTGAGTTACCAGATTATATTTTCATCTCCCTAGCCTACACAGATAAATTTTCAGTGAGTTTTCTGGGGAAAAAAAGTTTTTTTGGTATCTCATTTCAATTTGGAGCTCATAGATCTGCTACAAAATGTGCGTTCTCTCTCTTTAATTGAACTTTTAAACGTCAGAAGGCATTCAGTGTTTGATCAGCTCTGTTGAGTTTTATGACAACCACGAACAAAAAATGACCGGCAAAGCTATTTTGTCTATTAGCTAAGAAGCCAGCTGTTTATTCCATGTTTTAATCCGGAATAAAATGTTTCACTGCCTTGAATGTGATGGCAATGAGATAAATAAAGAATTATATTGATGATCTGCTCTCGTCTCACTCTTGTATTACTCTGATCTTCTCTGTTCGAACAAGGTTTAAGCCTCTTACAGCCTGTTTCTCTGTTTTTAGTTAAAAAGTGGCAGTGGACAGATGGCAGAAGTTATAGCTGATAAATGCTTTTTATACCAAAGAAATAAGTAGGAGATGTATCGTTACTTAATTTAATGACAAAACCAAGACACGATTACGGTACTCAGCATTTTTTTTAATTTTCTTTCTTTTGCGCCTGTTTTCTATTTCCATGTTTTCTATTCTAGCAATTGTCAAAATGTGAACTAATTGGATCAGACTGTCTGCCTTGTACACTGTCAAATCGTGTATTTATAAGTGTTAATGTACAGAGTAACATTCTGGCTTCGTTGCTACACGCGAAATGATTAGGGAAATATGCAGTACAATTTGAAAAGAGAGGGCAGCATCAAAGGTATTTTGTACGAGGGCGACGCACATGCATTGTTTCAAAAGCCAGACATGACAAATATGTAACTAAAAAAACAAGTAAACAATTGCGTGAAATGTAAAAACTTTATGGCAAAGAAGCTTAAAAAAATGACTGTTGATAATTTTTAGTTGCTCGGTCAAGTAAAATATCAGTGATTTATTATGGAGCAGTCAGTACAAGAGAGTAAAATCAATACGTTTCTGTTGTAATATTATTGCAATTATTGCTTACTTATTACACCTAACGGTTTGACCTGATGGAAACACCGGTTCTCGTGAGATCACCGAAGTTAAACAACACTGCGCTGGGTTAGTGGTTATTACGACGCTGTTTAACGACGCACTATTATGACAACAGGTCATGTGGCACTGGTCTAATGGCGTCGGTGAATGATGATGAGAATGATGATGAACCTAACCTAGCCAATAAGGGTGGAGGGAAAACCCGATGCCGGCATTTAGCCTACTCTTTTCGAAATGCACCAAGGGAACCACTGGCTAAACGTCCTTCCGAAGAACGGTACAACGCGAACAACAGGAATCTTCCACAAATCCATGCTGTCGAGAGGTTGATAAGCAAGGCGAGTGAAGTTGCTGTACTAACTTTCATCTCTCCAACCTCCCTATCAAAAAAAACTGGTCATGTGTATGATGTTCACCCATCTAATACCTGATCTAGAGCAGTGTTGCTTAAATTTGGTGATTTTATATTCCACACGCCAAACCATTCGGTGCCCTGGGTTGGATACATTTTCTGTTCAAAAGAGAGGTTGGATGAATTAAATTACAACAAAAACTGCACTCGCATTACTCATCAACTTCTGGATTCGTAAGGTTCTAGCGAATCCATCTCATTGATTCGTGGTGAACCGCCCTTCGGAAGGGACGGTAGGCCGGTGATCCACTTGGTGCTCTTTAAAGTATGCTTCCTACCGGCACTGGGTACACACTTTTGGCGTTATTGACTGGCTGCCCCGGTGTGCCCCGGGTGTACTGCGTTTGACTGGGCATGTGACTCTGCCCATGTGCAACTTTCACGTGTTCGACTGGACATGCGACTCTGTCCCAGTGCAACTGTCACGTGTTCAACTGGGCATGTGACTCTGCCCCAGTGCAACTTTCACGTGTTCAACTGGGCATGTGACTCTGTCCCAGTGCAACTTTCACGTGTTCAACTGGGCATGTGACTCTGCCCCAGTGCAACTGTCACGTGTTCGACTGGGCATGTGACTCTGCCCCAGTGCAACTTTCACGTGTTCGACTGGGCATGTGACTCTGTCCCAGTACAACTTTCACGTGTTCGACTGGGCATGTGACTCTGCTCCAGTGCAACTTTCACGTGTTCGACTAGGCATGTGACTCTGCCCCAGTGCAACTTTCACGTGTTCGACTGGGCATGTGACTCTGTCCCAATGCAACTGTCACGTGTTCGACTAGGCATGTGACTCTGTCCCAATGCAACTGTCACGTGTTCGACTAGGCATGTGACTCTGTCCCAGTGCAACTTTCACGTGTTCTACTGGGCATGTGACTCTGTACCAGTGCAACTTTCACGTGTTCGACTGGTAGAATTGTTTCCTTTTGGGTCACTTTTGGTGCACTTTTTTTCACAAAGAACTTCGATAGAAACTCGAGAGAAATTCGAAATAAATAAATCCAGCCAGTGATTATGTGCACGAATATGAGCGTGGGCGTAAGTGTGACGTAATCAAGCAAGTTTCAAATCCGTCAAACGAAAACGCCATTTCACTTGATATACCTTAAGGTTACATTATCGATCCTAATTCTTGCACAAGAATGTTATCCTTATCATAGATACCAACCGATTCAAACACAACAAAGCCCTGTAGCATGTTTTCCTTTAACCAGGAAGCAATCAACGTATGCCGTGGGTGCAATCGAGCTACAACAACGATCCAAGCTTCTAGCGTCACATCAGCGTTAAATATCCCTTAACGCTTCGTTAGCCACGCTTAGTTTGTCAAGGGGTGACTTTTTGGGTCACGGGGTGGCTGGGTGGTCGGAGGGGAAGGAGTCTGACGCGTGGAGGTCGTTTGTTAGGTTCGCACTATAGACGGTGTGGGATAGGGTGAAGTGTTGCTGGGATCTGGAGGTTCATGAACTGATTGCCGGAGAAGATAACATCAAGATGGTGGTCCTTATTTTCACGATATTCATGTTACAACTGCTATCCGTTATTTGAGATTAGTGAGATGTAATTGTTTTATGTACACATTTGATTTGGATTGTACTGACAGCGAATAAAAGGTGACTGAAAGTTTAAAGTACGAAATCGATTTGTGCCAGTTGATTTTGATACGAGAAACTGATTGCTTTGTTATCGCAAAAACTGATTAAAACTGAAAATGCAATAAAGCAGTCACAAAAGGGGTGTTTTTTTTGTTTTCTTTTTGATTTACTCATTTGGGAAAAAGCACATGATTAAAATTTAGACAGCTCTATCTCTAAAGAACATGTGTTGTCACTATAAAAGAAACATTTCCACTGATTAATTAATCAAACTACGCAATACCAATTTCAGATACAAGTAGCCTAGTAGCTGACGTACCGCTAAATCCTACTACAATAATAATAATAATAATAATAATAATCACCAATTTCATAAGTTTCAACTGCTTTGTCAATTACTAAAATCAGTAACAAGTTATTCTTTTTATATTTTTAATTGTTCATCTCTTTTTTAGTAATAAAATTACAAAATAAAACAACTTCACAATTGTATGAAATCGCAATCGACATAATACATAGTTGCTAAACAAACTAAAATACCCTAAGACAGAAAACTTAAAACTTGATTACTTTCAAACTAAAATAGTTAAGGTTTTCAAATGTTAACCAATAAAAAGTCAGTTATCCTTTGAAAAAATTCAAGAAAAATATAAAAAAAAAAATTCTGCAATTTAAACCCAATACAACTTTTCTTAGAAGAAAAAAGGGTAGATTTTTTCCCTAAAATTTAAAACAATATTAAATTTTTGCTCTCATAAGAAAACGCCAAAAGTTCTGTAGATCTTTTTGCTCAAAACCGTCCATCTTTCTATAACAGAACTCCTCCAATTTTCTATTAAGCTTCACAAACAGCAAAAGCAAACGATAACTAACAATTCTATTTGATGTTCAACACAGACATTTAAAGAACTAATTATAATTAGAAGCTAAAATCTTAATTCCAAAAGCGTTCAATCAATATGTCGGTCATTAAAAAAAAATTTCTACAATTTTAATAAAAACAGTTAAGTTCTTTTGACTTTGAAAGTGGGCCGTTGGCATATTAAGTTCCTCTCTGTAAAGGGTTTGAATTCGTTTGACAAGCAAATATAGCGAACACAAAAACGCTTATGAAAACACCCACGTTTCCCATTACCAACGAATCTTTTGTGACCACTCATCTAGCAGAATATCTACATTGTTCAATAGTATTATTTATGTACATTTTCTATAAATAATTTTTATGTGTTTTGTTCGTAAATGATTTGGCAGATCTGTCAACAACAGAAGATAAATATCATGAAAAGGGGACATAACCAGAACACTTTTCGCTCCACGCAAAAAAGCGGACACTCGCCGTCGCCTCTGTGCTAGACATTCCGTGACAGGGTGCTTGTTTCGCTCCACGCAAAGGAGCGGACACTCGCCGTCGCCTCTGTGCTAAACATTCCGTGACAGGGTGCTTGTTTTGCTCCACGCAAAGGAGCGGACACTCGCCGTCGCCTCTGTGCTGGACATTCCGTGACAGGGTGCTTGTTTCGCTCCACGCAAAGGAGCGGACATTCGCCGTCGCCTCTGTGCTGGACATTCCGTGACAGGGCGCTTGTTTCACTCCACGCAAAGGAGCGGACACTCGCCGTCGCCTCTGTGCTGGACATTCCGTGACAGGGTGCTTGTTTCGCTTGAACGATCTGAGTGTTCGACTGGGCATGTGATTCTGTCCCAGTGCAACTTTCACGTGTTCGCTTGGGCATGTGACTCTGCTCCAGTGCAACTTTCACGTGTTCGACATGGTATGTGACTCTGTCCCAGTGCAACTTTCACGTGTTCGACTGGGCATGTGACTCTGCCCCAGTGCAACTTTCACGTGTTCGACTGGGCATGTGACTCTGTCCCAGTACAACTTTCACGTGTTCGACTGGGCATGTGACTCTGCTCCAGTGCAACTTTCACGTGTTCGACATGGTATGTGACTCTGTCCCAGAGCAACTTTCACGTGTTCGACTGGGCATGTGACTCTGCCCCAGTGCAACTTTCACGTGATCGACTGGGCATGTGACTCTGCCCCAGTACAACTTTCACGTGTTCGACTGGGCATGTGACTCTGCCCCAGTGCAACTTTCACGTGTTCGACTGGGCATGTGACTCTGCCCCAGTACAACTTTCACGTGTTCGTTTGGGCATGTTACTCTGTCCCAGTGCAACTTTCACGTGTTCGACGGGGCATGTAACTCTGCCCCAGTGCAACTTTCACGTGTTCGACTGGGCATGTGACTCTGCCCCAGTGCAACTTCCACGTGTTCGACTGAGCATGTGTCTCTGCTCCAGTGCAACTTTCACGTGTTCGACTGGGCATGTGTCTCTGCCCCAGTGCAAATTTTACGTGTTCGACTGGCAGAGTAGCTCGCTTTTGGGTCACTCCTAGTGCACTTTTCCTACTTCGAGAATTTCGACAATGCAATAGGAAATCAAATGAATGCACTGACGGCTAGTGATCACGTGTTCGGGTGGGAGCGCTCTCGCTCGGAGCTGGTGCAAACCCGGTGGAGAGCATGACGTCATCGAGCAAGGTTTAAGCCCGCCCTGGTTTAGGCCAGAAAAAAACGACACCAAATTGTGTTTTCTGTTCTAACGAGTCTGTGGTGAGGAGCAAAGATGTTTTAAAGAAACCTGTCAAACTGGAAATTACTTATGCTGTTAATCAGTTTTTTTTCTTTAAATTAAATCGTTAATTTCACGTACTTTCAACTCTTAGCTGTGATACAAAAACGGTTTAACTTAAACGAAAAAACTAAGATGGCTCTACGGCTTCAACTAGGAGTTACTAAAATACGATCAAAAATAAATTGTAGACTTAAAGCTTTTGAACTTTTTCTCAGTTTGTTTCAAGCAACCTGCGCTTAATATCATTATTTTGGCATTTTGAAATTATTTTCCACTGTGGACTTGATGAGGTGGAGGAGCCGAGTATGATCTGCGGGTTGCGTTTAGGTGTTTGTTCGTGGAGGAGCCGAGTCTGCTCTGCGGGCTGCGTCTAGGAGTTCGTTTAAGACAAAGTTAGGTTCATCATCACCCTCTCACTCATCAAAGCCATTAAACCAGAGCCACAGAACCAATTGTCGAAACAGTTCGTCTTCAAACCCCAGTGGTCAATTAGTAACGGAAAGGGTGTGTACGCTCTTAATTGAATTCAGGTGCTGTTCAAGATCGTGTCATTTCTTGTGGGTTGGGGGGGAGGGGGGAGGGGGGAAGGAAGCTGTACCAAAATGCGAAAAACATTGAAACAATTTCTATACTCTCACCATGCTTTGTCTGCGCTGCCTGACAACGGCTAGCGTTGCCCGAGCTTAGCGAAGCTAAGCCTTGCTATCGCTTTGCGTAGTCACCATTATGAGCTAGTGTATTTGGCATTTATTTTTCAGAACGATAAAATTCTGTGAATATACCTACGTTCTACTAAAATCCATTTCCAAATAAAACTTTCACTTACAAGTAAAAATAACACGTGTTTCTTGAATCTAAGTGTTGAGTTGACCAAACTTTTCGCGGAATGAGTGATCGACGTACACTATTGCAAGAAAAGGTGGGTACGTTGGCACGTACGTAAGCGTACACCCAAAATAATTACAGCTTAACCCAAGTAATCAGTTAATCTTAGAAGAGCGAAACCGACGACGGTTTAGGCATCTCACTGCGACTGTACATAATCTCTCAGGTGAGTGAACGTTGTAGCGTAGCAGGGAGTGTGACGTGGGTCGTGGAAGAGGATTACTGGCCGTGTTTTTGCCGGCACGGTTCGCTCAGTGGGCGACACTAGCGCTAATTAAAATTGTAATTAAACCGGGAATTGATTCGGCCATGCGCAGCTAATTGGAAGGCTGTGTTTTTGTCGAACGATATTGAGTTGGGGTGGACTTTGGCTATCGCGAGTTGATTGTGGAAGGTTTTTTAGTGTTGCTAAATGTTGAGATGTTTTTCACGGTATTGTTCATGGTTTTGAAGAGTTTGAGGTCATTTAAAGTGTCTTCATTTTTTATTTTTTGTTGGGTTATGTACGCCATTTTTTTAGAGACATTTCTTGCGTTTTTTAACAACAAATTTAATTTGATTTTTTTTTTTGTTATCGGAGAATTGTCACAACTGTTATCACCCTTGATAAAGTACCAGGCATAAGTTGCGAAACGTCAGGAAAATTCCGTTTTTTTACTTTCTATTCAAAACCTAGTCTAAAGTTTTAATTTTGAACTAGTTCTTAGATTAGATTAAGTAGGCATGAGTCTTTAGACCATAATTATCTGTAATTATTATTCTTCAGTGAATTTTTTTTGTGGCTTCTTCTGGACCAGTATTATAGAGTACGGCTATAAAAATAACTTTAATTTGATGACAGTAATCTAGTTTTTCTATCTGTATCTAAATTTTTTTTTTAAATTTATTTGGACATAGTAAAAAAGCTTCTTCAAATCTGTGTTCAAAAAACCACAGTTTGACCTGGTTTTAGTATTTTTTGAAGTAAAGCAGTTGATAAAACGATAGCAATGATACTATTTGAATCACATTAGGTTCAATCAAAGGCTTTTACTTGGTATCAAAGCTGATTTCACCACCATCAGGCTTAACTTAATTTAAATTAATTCAAATGCAACATTAGTTGTTACTGATTTTATGAATATTTGAAATTTAAAAAAAAGACAAGAACATAAATACCCATTAGAATTTGATTTTATGACTAAATTAAGTAGCAATCAATATTTTCTTTTCGGTCCCTTTGGTAAATGAACCTAAATCATTGAAGTCTTAAATTGCATAGCTCTGTTTATTTGCAAAGAAAATATTGCCAAACAAAACCACATAAATACCACAAAACACTTCACTTTGAATGAAACTCTGTGGTATAATTTTCTTGTTTCTCGTGTGTGGTCTAAATGCCTACTTGCTAGACGTTTGCAAAATAAAAGATTTATTAAATCTTTATTCAAAAAACCAAAATTAAACCAAATTTAGTCTAATATTGGTGATGATGGTCATCAGCAGTGTAAAGCATTTTAACCCCTTTGTATTGTCAGTATTTTTTGACATTTTTTGTTGGATTTAATGTTCTTATAAGTAATTAAAATAAACTTGAAGTTAAGTTCATTTAAGTGAGTACTTTTTAAGTAGTTTTAGTCAACTTTGAAATGTGATAAAGCAAGTAAAACTATTAGGAGTAAAGTTAGAGCAACACCCACAAAAGTTGGAGGTAGGGGATCGAGTCGCCGTTTTGACACCAAGTTTTCTGAGGTTCACAGTGTTGCTAGAACAAAAAAAAAAAACGAAAAATGGCATCATATTTTGTTCTTTTTGTTTGTTATTTTTGTTTGTTTATCTCACTTTATAGTCTAGGTAGGATAAGAAGGTAAATTGTGAGACGACTTTGACGTTCCACCCATTTTTTTTGCCAACCTGTGTAGAAAAATGGCATCGTTTTAAACGGATGATCGCAGAATGACAGTTGATCATATTCAAATGCCTTCTACATTTAACTTTATAGGGAAAGTCCCTTTTTACACCGTTTTGACCAACTTATTAGAAATTAGTAATGATCTAAAGAATTAAAAATTGCAAATGTGAAGGTTCCTAGTGACAGCTCGTAACCATAGCAACCAAACAACTACAGTTGTTATGTTTGCAGGCCTGTCATGGCTGCCTCCAGTAAGTACAAACATGACAAAAATAATCAGAAAAGTAAAAAACATTTTTAATTAACAATACATCAGTAAATATGAAAATAGTCACAATAGAAATTGTAAAACACTGTTTTTAAACGCTTTCAAATGAAAATAATACCAAAATATATCTGTATTTTATATTTTTAGTTGTCTTTGTATTTTTTTTTTTTGCTAGTTGGTAACGAAATTTACTTTCTTAGAAAAATGTTAGTATATAAAGTCATATTTTGACGTTGTTTAACAACCCACGCGAGGTAATAAAATTGTCAGAAAACCAGATTTAGCAAACAGCACATTTTCCGCACATATTCACGCGTCGTTGCAACTGAATTTGAACGCAGGAAATGTGAAATTGCATTCTCAATTTAATTGCATTCTCCATTCCAACGCATCCATGAAACTAATTGAATGCCACAGGCTCTTTACTCCAGAGTCGATGAAGATCAAAGCTTACATCACTTGGTTACATAGCAAAGTTGTTATCTGTTTATTCAGGTTCATCAGGTTTTTAACGAGCTAAAAAGAAAGAAATATTTCCCTTTACGCTTACGATTTGCTCGTATTGCGTTATTATTTGTGGAAAATATGAAAATGACGCTCTGTGAAATTGGTCACGTGATTGTTAGTGGTGAATCGAATGGATACAAACATATTCTTGCTCAATTAGTGGCAGAAATGTTTAGAGCGAACGGTTTGGCGTGTTGGAAACACCAGTACTCGTGAGATCACCGAAGTTAAGCAACGTTGCGTTGGGTCTGGTATTGGATGAGTGACCATCGAACGGTTTGGCGTGTTGCAAACACCGGTTCTCGTGAGATCACCGAAGTTAAGCAACGTTGCGTTGGGTCAGGTATTGGATGAGTGACCACAGAACGGTTTGGCGTGTTCGAAACACCGGTCCTCGTGAGATCACCGAAGTTAAGCAACTCTGCGTTGGGTCAGGTATTGGATGGGTGACCACAGAACGGTTTGGCGTGTTGGCAACACCGGTTCTCGTGAGATCACCGAAGTTAAGCAACTCTGCGTTGGGTCAGGTATTGGATGGGTGACCACCGAACGGTTTGGCGTGTTGGCAACACCGGTCCTCGTGAGATCAGTAAAACATTGGCCATAATATAATCATAAAAATTATCAATGATCTGTTCTGTTCAGGAGAGAGGTTGGAGGGATGAAAGTTAGTACATCAACTTCATTCGCCTTGCTTATCAACCATACAACTTCATCCATACATAAAGTCAAAGTTGAGTTTCTATCATCATTTAAGTACCAGGAAATAATCGTAAATGACCAACTCTCATTTCAGAAGCTCATTGTTTACATGACAAATAAAATACGGAAAAAATGGCTTTTCAGTAGAATTGGATAAAATCTGACTCTTAAATCTAGGTTTTATATCTATAACACATTAATAAAAAACACCCTTTGACTTTTGTGCAGTAGGTACTGTTATTTCAAGCGAATCAAAATAATATTAAAAACTGCAAAATAGAGGGATGAGAATAATATTGAGATGCAGTAAATATGTTCCTACTTAGTCTATGTTATAAAATCCTTAACTGGCTATGTTTTATATATTATCATGGGATGTGTTTTATCTTTAAGTTATGCAAGGGTTAACTACCAATTTATTTTACAAATACTAAAAGGATAATGGATGTTCATAGTCATGTTACTAGAGCAATGCGTAGGTAACTTATATCTTGCACGGAGATATCTTAAATCTACCAAAAAATCTCTTTTCTATGAAGAAATTCTAGCATTTAATATGTTACCAGTAGATATTCGGAATGCTAGTAGTGTATTGGTGTGTTTAAAATCAATATATTAAAAATTATAGGAAATTACGAGCTGTTATCTCAAAGAAATTAAAAAGTTAGTTTGGGTGTCCTTAAATATTGTCAATGCTAACATTAATATATTCTTGTAATTTTTATACCAATTGTATTAATTTTGAAATAGCGCTCACGCTAATTAAATGAATTAATAAATATGACCCGTTGTTCTAATAGAGCGTAGTTTTTCTTTGAAAAAACAACGAGAAATGAGCATGAAATGAATGTCCACCAATAAAGTCAACGTCTGGTCAGCCATAAAAAAAAACCAATGCCCCAAAGACACATCTACAACGTCACGTCATCAGTAACCTAAAACGAACAAAAATTAAAGTAATGTTCAAAAATATTCCCGGGGAACGATGGCCAATTCCCTGACTCCATCACGTTTCTCATCAAAGAAAGAGGTCAACTATCCCGAGGAAATGTATATATCCCTGGCGCCTTTCGTCCAGTATCACATTGTGAGAGATTGCAAACTTTAGTGCACCCAGTATTTTTTTTTCTCTCCAATAAACTAACACTTGCCTCCCCATCCCCTTTTCTGTCAGTGTCCACTATCAAGTGAGCTCGTTAGGTTTTATTGTCTGTTCGTATACTCAGCCGCCATTCAGTGCCGCCTTTACGGCGTAAATGATGCTAGGAAAGAAATATTCGCTTCATTCAATACAGTCATTGACGTACAGATGGCAAGCACGAGCGTACTACCACAGCGCTGATGTTCAACAATTCCCGCGAAAATAACCCGCCAAATGACTACTTTACCAGGACAAAATGGAAGAAGCTACTAGGTGAAGTCACCGTCAATTTTTAAGGTTAAAAACATAATATTTTTTTCCGCATTTGAGACTGGCTAAGGCTCAATTAATCTATATTAACGATCTACGGCTGTGAGTGTCAAAAATACAAGGCTAAGTGGTGGCCGGTCCTTGGTGCTGTTGGACAGGAGCAGCCAACACAGTGTGTCAAAGAGACAAGGCTAAGCGGTGACCGGTCCTTGGTGCTGTTGGACAGGAGCAGCCAACACAGTGTGTCAAAGGGACAAGGCTCAGCGGTGGCCGGTCCTTGGTGCTGTTGGACAGGAGCAGCCAACACAGTGTGTCAAAGAGACAAGGCTAAGCGGTGACCGGTCCTTGGTGCTGTTGGACAGGAGCAGCCAACACAGTGTGTCAAAGGGACAAGGCTAAGTGGTGGCTGGTCCTTGGGGCTGTTGGACAGGAGCAGCCAACACACTGTGTCAAAGTGACAAGGCTAAGCGGTGGCCGGCCCTTGGTGCTGTTGGACAGGAGCAGCCAACACAGTGTGTCAAAGAGACAAGGCTAAGCGGTGACCGGTCCTTGGTGCTGTTGGACAGGAGCAGCCAACACAGTGTGTCAAAGGGACAAGGCTAAGTGGTGGCTGGTCCTTGGGGCTGTTGGACAGGAGCAGCCAACACACTGTGTCAAAGTGACAAGGCTAAGCGGTGGCCGGCCCTTGGTGCTGTTGGACAGGAGCAGCCAACACAGTGTGTCAAAGAGACAAGGCTAAGCGGTGACCGGTCCTTGGTGCTGTTGGACAGGAGCAGCCAACACAGTGTGTCAAAGGGACAAGGCTAAGTGGTGGCTGGTCCTTGGGGCTGTTGGACAGGAGCAGCCAACACACTGTGTCAAAGTGACAAGGCTAAGCGGTGGTCGGTCCTTGGTGCTGTTTGACAAGAGCAGGCCACCGAACGGTTTGGTGTGTTGGAAACACCGGTTCTCATAAGATCAACGAAGTTAAGCAACACTGCGCTGAAACAGGTATTGATGGGTGACCATCCAAGGTTGGAGAGATGAAAGTTAGTACACTAACTTCACTCGCCTTGCTTATCAACCTCTCGACAGCATGGATTTGTTGGAGGAATCCTGCTGTTCGCGTTGTACCGTCCTTGTACCGTTGTCGAAACAGGGCGTCGTTAAACACCACAAAACAGGAGCAAGCTGCTTGCCTGTTCTGGTTTATATATAAGTACTTTTGTAGACTACGCTGGTATTATTAATTACCTACCTGTTTAATTAACAAGCATCAAACGGAACAGTGCCACAGGGACAGCATCAGCACAGTGAAGCAAATGTTATGGTGGTTGTATTCAATTAATAGTCGATGTAACCAATATCCCCGAGTTAAATAAAAGATCAGTCATCATTCGCATCAGATACAAACGGCGCTATAGTGAATCCAAAAACTCAGGAACATTAGTTATAACGGGTTTCACGTATTTTTTAAAGTAAATATTTACCTGTGAAACATGTCAGCTATTAGAGTTTATTAATTTGGCTTCGTTGACAAATGATTTTTTTTTACTTGTGTTTACCTGACCGAAAGGGGTGGGTTGGTACCTGAGTTGGCAACACAGTTTAGATGGTCGAGTCAAGACAGGTTGAAATGTTGACACCTGACAAGATGGACATGAATCGAACAAAGACCCTCCTGATGGGAAGGGGTGGGTTGGTACCTGAGTTGGCAACACAGTTTAGATGGTCGAGTCAAGACAGGTTGAAATGTTGACACCTGACAAGATGGACATGAATCGAACAAAGACCCTCCTGATGGGAAGGGGTGGGTTGGTACCTGAGTTGGCAACACAGTTTAGATGGTCGAGTCAAGACAGGTTGAAATGTTGACACCTGACAAGATGGACATGAATCGAACAAAGACCCTCCTGATGGGAAGGGGTGGGGGTAGGTACGTGAGTTGGCAACACAGCTTAGATGGTCGAGTCGAGGCGGGTTGAAATGTTGACACCTGACAAGATGGACATGAATCGAACAAAGACCCTCCTGATGGGAAGGGATGGGGGTAGGTACGTGAGTTGGCAACACAGCTTAGATGGTCGAGTCGAGACGGGTTTAAATGTTGACACCTGACAAAGTGGACATGAATCAAACAAATACCCTCCTGATGGTAAGGGGTGGGGGTAGGTACGTGAGTTGTCAACACAGCTTAGATGGTCGAGTCGAGACGGGTTGAAATGTCGACACCTGACAAGATAGACATGAATCGAACAAAGACCCTCCTGATGGTAAGGGGTGAGGGTAGGCACGTGAGTTGGCAACACAGCTTAGATGGTCGAGGAGAGACAGGTTGAAATGTTGTCACCTGACAAGATAAACACGAAACAAATCCTGATTGCTACTCGAAATCTTATGCACATTAGTTTTTGGGACGGATTATACCCGTTAATTTAAACCATGAACGCCATGCCCCTTGTCCACACATTGTTCAAACAATGAACTGGATTTGCATATCAGCAGGAACATTCGGGCCCTGAGCAGGGATATTGGTAATTATCGGCGAACTGGGGACAGAGACGTCAGTGTGTTTAACAGGAAAGTCCTGCAGGACTGGGATAGCAATCCGCTGGACAATCAGGATTCAATGAACTTGGAGTTATGGTGAATATTTATGAGAACCCTGGGAATAATTGATTACGGTTTGCTTATAACAGCTAAATGGGAGAAAAGAGAAGGCAGCGCATTGAAACGCATGAGATATTATGTGGTTCACGGCCCTTATATTTTAGTGAATTGAGAAAATTTTGTTAAATTTTATAAAATATGAGACTTTTAAAGTAAATCAGACTACATTTGAGTAAGTTTCGCTAAAGTTTGGCACAATTTTTAAGCTGTCTTTGCAAAAAATAAGCTTTCATTGCAGAGGCTTTCTGAAAAAGACGGCCGCAAGTACCATCGAGTGGCACTTACCGATACCATAGGAGTTGCCGGCTCGTTTGCTCAGCAGAAAGTCTGACATTAACGTTGACCCTCTGACTATACCTATAAACTCAATGATGATATCAGATATGTCTGCGTTGCAGGATTTCAAGGCTTATCTTGAGTTCAACAACCCTAGACAAGGCACATAAATCAAGTAACCAGTAAATAACTCTAGTCTAGCGGCTAGAGAAGCATTTTTCACTAAACTGCAATGATGAAATATCATGTGCAATAGGTCAATTAGCATTGGGGCATGTGTAATCTACCCGAAGCGGAGAGATAGTGTGATTTGTGAGAAATATGTAGATGATGCCATACCATAGGATGCCATAGCATACCATAGCATACCATAGCATACCATAGCATGCCGTAGAATGCCAAATCATGTCATGTTTAAACTTGGGGCATTTGTCAAAACAGTTCATCAGTCTAACTGATCTCAAATAACCTGGATGGCGGTTCCCACATAGAGATTTTCTAGCCATTTTCTAATGTTTTCATCATTAGTCTTAGTGGTTTTCGTGGTTTTCACCGCTTTGATGGTATACATTGGATGACCGTTTTTTGCACAACTCTAAGATTACAATTGAGATAAAGGTATTTAGGAATTTAAGAGATAGGTACTACCCGTTGGCAATAATTTATTGGCTGGATCCTACGTTCTATACAGGTTATTTGAGATCAGCTGGCTGGATTGTATGCTCTATCCAGGTTATTTAAAATCTGCTGGCTGGATCCTATGCTCTATCCAGGTAATTTGAGATCAGCTGGCTGGATTGTATGCTCTATCCAGGTTATTTGAGATCAGCTGGCTGAATCTTATGCTCTATCCAGGTTATTTGAGATCAGCTGGCTGGATCTTATGCTCTATCCAGGTTATTTGAGATCAGCTGGCTGGATCCTATGCTCTATCCAGGTTATTTGAGATCAGCTGGCTGGATCTTATGCTCTATCCAGGTTATTTGAGATCAGCTTGCTGGATCCTATGCTCTAACCAGGTTATTTGAGATCAGCTGGCTGAATCCTATGCTCTATCCAGGTTATTTGAGATAAGCTGGCTTAATCCTATGCTCTATCCAGGTTATTTAAAATCTGCTGGCTGGATCCTATGCTCTATCCAGGTTATTTGAGATCAGCTGGCTGGATCCTATGCTCTATCCAGGATATTTGAGATCAGCTGGCTGAATCCTATGCTCTATCCAGGTTATTGGAGATCAGCTGACTGGATCCTATGCTCTATCCAGGTTATTTGAGATCAGCTGGCTGGATCCTATGCTCTATCCAGGTTATTTGAGATCAGCTGGCTGGATCCTATGCTCTATCCAGGTTATTGAAGATCAGCTGGCTTAACAAAGAATTAAGCTCCCAACTCACAGAAAAATTAACTCTCACTGCCTCTGATTGGTGGTTGCTATGGCAATTGACTTAACTCCCGTTTCATCTAGAATCTAGCAGTGTATTAAAGTTTGAATACAGGGCTTAATCAAATCAAACCAAAATATTCCTAGAAATGTTAGCCACAACCAATTTTGAGAGTTACAAATCAAAACGCGTCTCTGCGGTTTGCATAGTTACAGTTTTTTGTTACAATCTAAGCCATTCTGCTCCACACCCAATTTGATATTCTAGTTATTACAAAATAGTTTATGTTTAACCTCAAAAACCGTTAGCCTTTAAATGGTTACATTCCATCAGCTTTAATCACCCCTTTGAGATTGTTGCAAACACAAAATGGAGTCGGTTACTGGAGTCTCTATACGCAACCCAAGCCCACTTGGGATGGCATTCCCTTGCAAAATAACGCGGCATCAATTTCAATCTACTTACAGCGATGTGAAATGGAGTGCCGTATGATATATTGGGAAAAACAGATGTTCCCGAATGCTTAAGATTGTGGTATCATCATTTAAAGAATAATCTTGCAATACTAGTAAAGATAAGCAATAAATATTTCCAATAGTTTGCAGTTTCAGTGCTGATGTTAAGTCTGTTGTATCGGGAGCTTACTCAGGTCTATTGGAGTGGGAGCTTACTCAGGTCTATTGGAGTGGGAGCTTACTCAGGTCTATTGGAGTGGGAGCTCACTCAGGTCTATTGGAGTGGGAGCTCACTCAGGTCTATTGGAGTGGGAGCTTACTCAGGTCTATTGGAGTGGGAGCTCACTCAGGTCTATTGGAGTGGGAGCTTACTCAGGTCTATTGGAGTGGGAGCTTACTTAGGTCTATTGGAGTGGTAGCTTACTCAGGTCTATTGGAGTGGGAGCTTACTCAGGTCTATTGGAGTGGGAGCTTACTCAGGTCTATTGGAGTGGGAGCTTACTCAGGTCTTTTGGAGTGGGAGCTTACTCAGGTCTATTGGAGTGGGAGCTAAGTCAGGTCTATTGGAGTGGGAGCTTACTCAGGTCTATTGGAGTGGGTGCTTACTCAGGTCTATTGGAGTGGGAGCTTACTCATGTCTTTTGGAGTGGGAGCTTACTCAGGTCTATTGGAGTGGGAGCTTACTCAGGTCTATTGGAGTGGGAGCTTACTCAGGTCTATTGGAGTGGGAGCTTAGTCAGGTATATTGGAGTGGAAGCTTACTCAGGTCTATTGGAGTGGGAGCTTACTCAGGTCTATTGGAGTGGGAGCTTACTCAGGTCTATTGGAGTGGGAGCTTACTTAGGTCTATTGAAGTGGGAGCTTACTCAGGTCTATTGAAGTGGGTGCTTACTCAGGTCTATTGGAGTGGGAGCTTACTCAGGTCGTTTGGAGTGGGAGCTTACTCAGGTATATTGGAGTGGAAGCTTACTCAGGTCTATTGAAGTGGGTGCTTACTCAGGTCTATTGGAGTGGGAGCTTACTTAGGTTTATTGGAGTGGGAGCTTACTCAGGTCTATTGGAGTGGGAGCTTACTTAGGTTTATTGGAGTGGGAGCTTACTCAGGTCTATTGGAGTGGGAGCTAAGTCAGGTCTATTGGAGTGGGAGCTTACTCAGGTCTATTGGAGTGGGAGCTTACTCAGGTCTATTGGAGTGGGAGCTTACTCAGGTCTTTTGGAGTGGGAGCTTACTCAGGTCTATTGGAGTGGGAGCTTACTCAGGTCTATTGGAGTGGGAGCTTACTCAGGTCTATTGGAGTGGGAGCTTACTCAGGTCTATTGGAGTGGGAGCTTACTTAGGTTTATTGAAGTGGGAGCTTACTCAGGTCTATTGGAGTGGGAGCTAAGTCAGGTCTATTGGAGTGGGAGCTTACTCAGGTCTATTGGAGTGGGTGCTTACTCAGGTCTATTGGAGTGGGTGCTTACTCAGGTCTATTGGAGTGGGAGCTTACTCAGGTCTATTGGAGTGGGAGCTTACTCAGGTCTATTGGAGTGGGAGCTTACTCAGGTCTATTGGAGTGGGAGCTTACTCAGGTCTATTGGAGTGAGAGATTACTCAGGTCTATTGGAGTGGGAGCTTACTCAGGTCTATTGGAGTGGGAGCTTACTCAGGTCTATTGAAGTGGGAGCTTACTCAGGTCTATTGAAGTGGGAGCTTACTCAGGTCTATTGGAGTGGGAGCTTACTCAGGTCTATTGGAGTGGGAGCTTACTCAGGTCTATTGGAGTGGGAGCTTACTCAGGTCTATTGGAGTGGGAGCTTACTCAGGTCTATTGCAGTGGGAGCTTACTCAGGTCTATTGGAGTGGGAGCTTACTCAGGTCTATTGGAGTGGGAGCTTACTCAGGTATATTGAAGTGGGAGCTTACTCAGGTCTATTGGAGTGGGAGCTTACTCAGGTCTATTGGAGTGGGAGCTTACTCAGGTCTATTGGAGTGGGAGCTTACTCAGGTCTATTGAAGTGGGAGCTTACTCAGGTCTATTGGAGTGGGAGCTTACTCAGGTCTATTGGAGTGGGAGCTTACTCAGGTCTATTGGAGTGGGAGCTTACTCAGGTCTATTGAAGTGGGAGCTTACTCAGGTCTATTGGAGTGGGAGCTTACTCAGGTCTATTGGAGTGGGAGCTTACTCAGGTCTATTGGAGTGGGAGCTTACTCAGGTCTATTGGAGTGGGAGCTTACTCAGGTCTATTGAAGTGGGAGCTTACTCAGGTCTATTGGAGTGGGAGCTTACTCAGGTCTATTGGAGTGGGAGCTTACTCAGGTCTATTGGAGTGGGAGCTTACTCAGGTCTATTGAAGTGGGAGCTTACTCAGGTCTATTGGAGTGGGAGCTTACTCAGGTCTATTGGAGTGGGAGCTTACTCAGGTCTATATCTAGGTTTACTCAATGCAACTAATCGGTCAAACCATTTGTCCGATCGCGACAAAACGAAAACTAGGCAACTCATCACACTATTGGCAACAGATTGACGCTTTTCAAAATTAATTTTAACGTTTCTGTTTTAGTTAGACGCGTTGTTAAAGAGCCTGTTCAAGACCTATATTCAGATGCTGACTCTGAAAACCTGGATTGGTTCTGTGTTAACATCTTGCGGTTTAGGTGGAAAAATTTTAATGAACTGTGAAATTTCATAAATTTATAAATAAACTAGCGAAGCAAACCGAGTCATAAAAACGCTTGTAAACAGTAGCATAACATTAGCCAAATATATCGTAAATTCACAGCACATTTAATTTTATATTCGGTAGGAACATATAACAGTCGCGTCACTTGACTTTGTTCTGTTTCAATAATCTAAGGGTTCGTTTTTTTAAGTGGTTCAGAGCTGTGGTTGATTGTTGTGGTGAGTGACGGACTTGCTCTGTGGAGATTGAATTGTGGTCCTGAAAAAGAACCTAAAAAGTCGCAGGATCTTCAGGACTTCAGGATTTTCAGGATCTTCATAATCTTCAGGACTTCAGGATCTTCAGGAATTTCAGGACTTCAGGACTTCAGGAACTTCAGGGACTTCAGGACTTCAGGAACTTCAGGACTTCAGGATCTTCATGACTTCAGGAACTGTAGGACTTTAGGATCTTCAGGACTTCAGGATCTTCATGACTTCAGGATCTTCAGGACTTCAGGATCTTCATGACTTCAGGATCATCAGGACTTCAGGATCTTCATGACTTCAGGATATTCAGGACTTCAGGATATTCAGGACTTCAGGATCTTCAGGACCTCAGAATGGTTGCTTAATATCGATAATTATTACCAACACATAATGGAGGCAAATATTTACAAGTTCATACATGATTTTATACATCAATAAATTCTGAATTTAATCCAATCTCGAATTTAATCAGTTCAATTCACAGGCGAATGCGTCGTAGTACCATTGAGTTAATAAGTACAGTCAGAGCACCAGTATTAGTGTTAGGCTTTCTGCTGAGCAAACGAGGCCGGCAACACGTGGTAACTGTATGTGGCCACCAGATGGCGCTTGCAACTGTACTTTTTAACAAACCTCTACAATTACAGATAAACGAGTGTCAATATCAATACATGTTTATCAATCGTTGAGGTTAGCAATATTACCGTTGAGTGTAGGTTATAGGTAGAGTTTCAACGTCAATGTTACAGTCTCTGCGTGAAAAATGACTACCTTACCGACAAAAATGCAGAGTACCGGAACATCACGTTAAGTGGAGCCACTGTCGTATGAAATTTAATTTCGATATTTCTCGTAGGTTAACTCGCTTTTGAGACTTTTCATGCTCAAAAAATCTCCATCAATGTTTACCTCAACAATTGATATACACGTAACGATATTAAAAAGCGAGTAACCCACGAGAAATATCGAAATTAAATTTCATACGACAGTGGCTCCACTTAACGTGACATTCCGACACTCTGCATTTTTGTCGGTAAGGTAGTCATTTGGCGGCCATCTTTCACGCAGAGACTGTAACATTGACGTTGAAACTCTACCTACCTATAACCTACACTCAACGATAATACAGATTGATTAATGGCAAACCAGTCTCAAATGCAATTAATCTGCGAGAAATAACGACATTTCTTAACCCTCAAAAACGACGGTGGCTCCATCTAGTAGCATTCTCCATTTATGTCCCGGAAAAGTCATAATTTGGCGGCCATTTTTCTCATAGACAGTTTTAAAATTAGCGCTGTGATTCTTTGTTTCTTTAGTTGCTTAAATCGTTTAATTTAATCGTTTTTATATCATAAAAAAGAACCGAGAAAATAAACGAACATTTTGCGAAATCTAAAACGAGTTTGAATGCTTTACAGCCGAAATTCTATCCCAAGCCAGTGCTTGTGTATCGATGTCGTCGTCAGTACACATTCAACGTAGGGCGGGGCAAAAAGGCATCTCGAAACGAGCGTCCTTATTATTGGAAAGAAAGCCGGACTGTTAAAATGTGCAACCGAACCGGGGTACGAACCCGGAACCTCCCAATTACCGGTCGGTCTACCAACTGAGCTATCCGGACACACATATTCCAGATTTCGCGTGGGTGGGATAAGGGATTCCCTCAGAGGGAAGAAGCCGAGTTGACTCGAATGGACAACTTCGTCAATGGCCACAGGACAGAATGGTCTGTCACTATTCCTTGAATCCCGGTTATCTATAAAGGTTTTTGTGTAAAAATCTTTCCAAAGCCAGTCAAAGAAATATACTGTCCGCCTCTTTAATTGTTAGTTTCGAAACCAGATGTGGTTCAGGCTCCCTAAAGCGTTCTCAAACGAACATAGAAACTAAATTAGAACAATGCCCCCAGAGGCAGTTCAAAAGAGACGTTGGTTTAAAATCAACTGGGACGCCATCACGTGAAGAGAATAACAAATCTGATGGATAGGTGTCTGCGTAGTGCAGTAAAACATGCCTCATTTATTGAGCCTACTTGAACTTATGCCAGACTCCCTCGCTTACATATGATTTCTGTCACCTCTTTTATTCATTTTCTGTCCGATTGCTGAAGTTTTAGTTACTCTAGTGATGGAAAATTTGGTTTCTGAATCAATTATACTGTAGGCTGACCAAGGTTTTTAGAATGAATATTGGATATGTAGGGTTGAACGACACAGTGTTTTGATATTGGGCTCTGCAGAACTGGTACAATGGCTTTGAAAAATGAGTGATCAAGATGGTGATGAACCTAACATAGCCTTAAAGGAAAAAGGAACCTCCTGTGCTGGCACGCAGTCTACTCATGTCGAAGATCACTGGCATAACGTCCCTTTTGAAGGACTGGAGGTCCTTTTACTCCATTAGACCAGTGCCGTAGGGACAGTTGTCAAAACAGTGCGTCGTTAAACACCAAAAATCAAGAACTGGAAGATGCAAACAACAGGATTCCTCCACAAATCCATGCTGTCGAGAGGTTGATGAGCAAGGCGAATGAAGTTACTGTATTAACTTTCATCCTTCCAACCTCTCTCCCGAACAGAACTGGTCATGTGTGTGATGGTCATCTATTCAATACCTGACTCAGCGCAGTGTTGTTTAACTTTGATGATCTCACAAGAACCGGTGTTTCCAACATGTCAGTCCTTTTCAGCCGAAAAAACAAGTTCTTAACAACGATGTTTGAAATTCCTTTTTTAACAATTGGCAAAAATCAAACTCTTTTATTGGTATTTAATGTAAAATGTATTATTTTTCTAGGGAACAATAAAAAAAAATAAGAAAATTCAATTAATAACGAGATTATACCGTAGGAAATACTTTAATTTTAAACAAAGTTTGTTGGTTTTGTGTAAACAATATAACATTTAGAGTTAATTTATCAACATTATTGGCAAAACTGGCTTTCTGCAGATGGTTTTTACAGATTAGAGAACCCATCCTAGTAACAGCACGAACAAATAAAGTGGATTTCTTTAGTGCTAGTGCAATTGACGTTCTTTCTTTTCTCACTTCGCTTCCGACGCACATAAGATTGTATTATTGATCGACCAGAACTGTGATGATTTTAACTGCTTAGTGATCTTCACGCTCTTCTTAGTTCTTTAATTTTTATAGAAAAAAAGGTATATTCAGAGTCCTGTGCACCGTCGAAATTCTCGGAGCAAGAAAGTGCACCGGGAGCGACCCGAGAGCGAGCAACTCTGCCAGTCGAACACGTGAAAGTTGCACTGGGACAGAGTCACATGCCCAGTCGAACACGTGAAAGTTACACTGGGGCAGAGTCACATGCCCAGTCGAACACGTGAAAGTTGCACTGGGACAGAGTCACATGCCCAGTTGAACACATGAAAGTTGCACTGGGACAGAGTCACATGCCCAGTCGAACACGTGAAAGTTGCACTGGGGCAGAGTCACATGCCCAGTCGAACACGTGAAAGTTGCACTGGGACAGAGTCACATGCCCAGTCGAACACGTGTAAGTTGCACTGGGGCAGAGTCACATGCCCAGTCGAACACGTGAAAGTTGCACTGGGGTAGAGTCACATGTCCAGTCAAACAAGTGAAAGTTGCACTGGGGCAGAGTCACATGCCCAGTCGAACACGTGAAAGTTGCACTGGGGCAGAGTCACATGCCCAGTCGAACACGCAGATCGCCCCATTGTAAACCTGGCTGGCAGCCAGTAGAATACGACATAGAATTGTATCCGAATGTAGAAATGAAGGAGGCTGTAGTCTCTGTCTTGAGTTGCTACGGGCGACCGAACCGCTCGAACACGGTTTCAGAAATCGTCTATTTCCGTTCTGGGGTTCGTAGCGATAAATCCGAAACGTGATTGGCTGTTTATTGACACATCCTCTCTTTTATGACGCAGTCTTCACTGTTGGTCACGATGTTGTCTTGCACGGCCTCGAAGATAGCTCTGGGCGAAATAAAATGGGATGTCTGTATGATTAGATTTTTTGTTGACAATGGTATTGGTACTTTTTCATCTATAGATATATTTCTGAAAGGAAAAAGAGGAAAATTTTGTATATTGTGTGAGCTCTGTGAGCGTATGAATGAACCAACCTAACCACTATCTATAATTAGAAATATATGTGTTTTGTAATATTAATAAATATCAAAACTGAGCGTCTTAAATGAGAGTTATTAAATCTACATTGAACAATTACTACCGAACATAACGTTTTATGAGCATATCAATAGTTGTGGTTAGCATAATACAAATGCGACTTATCTGCGAGGAATAACATAATTTAAGTTTTTAAAACTCAAAACGACGATGGATCCACCTAGTAGCGTCCTCCATTTTTATTGCATTAAAGAAGTCTTTTGGCAATCAATTTTTTCACGAGGAAAGTTAAACTTAAGCGCTATGGTAGTACAGATAGAGGATAATAGCGCAATAAGCAAATTATTCAAATGTAGAAAGTCCTTTCGTTCTTATATTGCCGACAAATTAGTCTTACTTTGGTGACGTTTTTAACCTTCGTTGATTGTTGATCTTTATTATGGTATTAACCATTTACAAAATGACAAGCGCTTAGCTTAATGTGTTAAATATTATAACCAGCAGAAATACAAAGCCAATTGATGAAATGTTTTCCTAATGAGTTGTAAATAATTGAACGCCTTGCCATATCCGGGTCTCATAATTTATACGCTTTAATTCGCTTCTTGGGAAACAATTAAAACAAAAATATATATAGTTGTTTCACTATCAAACTTATTCCATTAACAAAATTGGGACGATTTTCTACAAAAGCAACTTTACTCGCCTTGCTTATCAACCTCTCGACAGCATGGATTTGTGGAGGAATCCTGTTGTTCACGTTGTACCGTCATTCGGAAGGGACGTTAAGCCGGTGGTCCCCTTGGTGCTCTTCGACAGGAGTAGGCTACGTGCCGGGACTGGATTTCCTTTATTTTCACATCGGATTTTCATCATTCACCGACGCCTTAAGTCCAGTCTTACAGAAGCCGTTATCAAAACATTGCGTCGTTAAACGCAGCAAATCGACTAAAATATCTCCGCACTATAATTTAATACACAATACCAAGTTTTGCGAAAAAAAAAATTGTTTATGAATTTGAGATAAAAATACATTTAAAAACACTAGCGTTAAAAGTTTGACTGCCGACTTCCGTTAGTGAATTTAGTTTTTTTGAATTTAAACAAATGAAAGTCAACCCGTAACACCCCTTTATGATTGACAAGCTTACGGAAAACCAACCCTCGATGGCGTGACCAAAAGATGACCCAGATCCAGGTAATTCCCGTGGGAATTTCAGGTTCAAAATCCCTTCATTTCAAAACACTAATAAAATAAACTATTGCGATTTCTTTATGATAATTCTTCCAGGTAGAGGAAAACATCGCTGCCCCAAAGCTAATTTTTTTAATGTAAAGATATTTGTTTCAATATGCTCAGGGCCGATTTTACCAACGCCATTTAAAACGTTCTTAAACGCCGTTCAAGCTAAAATGTCTTTAATAATTAAAATATCTTCCGATTAAAAATTTCTGGCGTAAAGCCAAATAAAAAAGAATCAGAAATTAACTGGTAGACAAAAGAACATCATGTCTTGTCGGAAAGTGCTACGTAGTTCTTTATTCATCTTTGCAATTATTTGGCATAGGTTTGTTAGCCAAAAGAAATAGCTAAAGAGCCAGCACCGAGCTCATTGCATCCCACCCATTCCAAGCTATCTACATCGCTAGCCTGCCGTTCTCCGACAGCTAATACACCTGTGTCACAGACACAGCACTTAAACAAGGCTAAGCGGTGGCCGGTCCTTGGTGCTGATGGACAAGAGCAGCCAACTCAGTGTGTCAAAGGGACATGGCTGACCGGTGACCGGTCCTTGGTGCTGTTTGACAGGAGCAGCTAACACAGTGTGTCAAAGGGACCAGACTAAGCGGTGACCGGTCCTTGAAGTTGTTGGACAGGAGCAGCCAACACAGTGTGTCAAAGGGACAAGACTAAGAGGTGGCCGGTCCTTGGTGTTGTTGAACGGGAGCAGCCAACACAGTGAGTCAAAGGGACATGGCTGACCGGTGACCGGTCCTTGGTCCTGTTGGACAGGAGCAGCTAACACAGTGTGTCAAAGGGACAAGACTAAGCGGTGGCTGGGCCCTTGGTGTTGTTGGACAGGAGCAGCCAACACAGTGTGTCAAAGGGACAAGACTAAGCGGTGGCTGGTCCTTGGTGTTGTTGGACAGGAGCAGCCAACACAGTGTGTCAAAGGGACAAGACTAAGCGGTGGCCGGTCCTTGGTGTTGTTGAACGGGAGCAGCCAACACAGTGAGTCAAAGGGACATGGCTGATCGGTGACGGGTCCTTGGTGCTGTTGGACAGGAGCAGCTAACACAGTATGTCAAAGGGACAAGGCTTAACGGTGGCCGGTCCTTGGTGCTGTTGGACAGGAGCAGTCAACACAGTGTGTCAAAGGGACAAGGCTAAGCGGTGGCCGGTCCTTGGTGCTGTTGGACAGGAGCAGCCAACACAGTGTGTCAAAGGGACCAGGCTAAGCGGTGGCTGGTCCTTGGTGCTGTTGGACAGGAGCAGCCAAAACAGTGTGTCAAAGGGACAAGGCTAACCGGTTACCAGTCCTTGGTGCTGTTGGACAGGAGCAAACTGAGAGCCGGCACCAGGTTCACCATAATCTCCAGTCACTTTATTATCATCATATCTACAGGCTTATATAAAAAAGCGCAAGTGTGTTTAATACCTGTACGCTATAGCCACATTTGCAAGAGACAAAAGAGTGCGTCGTTAAGAAATTTCAAAATTCTCTTACCTGTCTCGGCCTGTCGCCTGCCTCGCCCACAACATGCATTCCCGACGTCGACGCGAACACGTGATGACACCGAGGCGACGCTCTACACGCGACTGCTCGCAACGACGCCTAGCGTCGGACTGAGGCGTCGGCAGCGTCGCGGCGCTAGCATCAGATGGTTTTGACGCAAATGGCTTGACGCCTGTGCTAGAGTGTGCTGGAGCGTTGGTCCGTACATTCCACTCATTGCGGCGGTAACTTCTGCTGTATTCATGGTGACATGGTGGCATTTGAACGATTTGATGGTTTTTCCGTTGAAGATTTCTTGTTCTGTGGAGAGCGAAACAAGCACCCTGTCACGGAATTTCCAGCACAGAGACGAGGGCGAGTGTCCGCTCCTTTGCGTGGAGCGAAACAAGCACCCTGTCACGGAATGTCCAGCACAGAGGCGACGGCGAGTGTCCGCTTCTTTCCGTAGAGGGAAACAAGCGCCCTGTCACGGAATGTCCAGCACAGAGGTGACGGCGAGTGTCCGCTCCTTTGCGTGGAGCGAAACAAGCACCCTGTCACGGAATTTCCAGCACAGAGACGAGGGCGAGTGTCCGCTTCTTTCCGTGGAGGGAAAAAAGCGCCCTGTCACAGAGTGTCCAGCACAGAGGCGACGGCGAGTGTCCAATCCTTTGCGTGGAGTGAAACAAGCACCCTGTCACGGAATGTCCAGCACAGAGACGACGGCGAGTGTCCGCTCCTTTGCGTGGAGCGAAACAAGCACCCTGTCACGGAATGTCCAGCACAGAGGCGACGGCGAGTTTCCGCTCCTTTGCGTGGAGCAAAACAAGCACCCTGTCACGGAATGTCCAGCACAGAGGCGACGGCGAGTGTCCGCTCCTTTGCGTGGAGCGAAACAAGCGCCCTGTCACGGAATGTCCAGCACAGAGGCGACGGCGAGTGTCCGATCCTTTGCGTGGAGTGAAACAAGCGCCCTGTCACGGAATGTCCAGCACAGAGGTGACGGCGAGTGTCCGCTCCTTTGCGTGGAGCGAAACAAGCACCCTGTCACGGAATGTCCAGCACAGAGGCGACGGCGAGTGTCCGCTCCTTTGCGTGGAGCGAAACAAGCACCCTGTCACGGAATGTCCAACACAGAGGCGACGGCGAGTGTCCGCTCCTTTGCGTGGAGCGAAACAAGCACCCTGTCACAGAGTGTCCAGCACAGAGGCGACGGCGAGTGTCCACTCCTTTGCGTGGAGTGAAACAAGCACCCTGTCACGGAATGTCCAGCACAGAGGCGACGGCGAGTGTCCGCTCCTTTGCGTGGAGCGAAACAAGCGACCTGTCACGGAATGTCCAGCACAGAGGCGACGGCGAGTGTCCGCTCCTTTGCGTGGAGTGAAACAAGCGCCCTGTCACGGAATGTCCAGCACAGAGGCGACGGCGAGTGTCCGCTCCTTTGCGTGGAGTGAAACAAGCACCCTGTCACGGAATGTCCAGCACAGAGGCGACGGCGAGTGTCCGCTTCTTTGCGTGGAGCGAAACAGGCACCCTGTCACGGAATGTCCAGCACAGAGGCGACGGCGAGTGTCCGCTCCTTTGCGTGGAGTGAAACAAGCGCCCTGTCACGGAATGTCCAGCACAGAGGCGACGGCGAGTGTCCGCTCCTTTGCGTGGAGTGAAACAAGCACCCTGTCACGGAATGTCCAGCACAGAGGCGACGGCGAGTGTCCGCTTCTTTGCGTGGAGCGAAACAGGCACCCTGTCATGGAATGTCCAGCACAGAGGCGACGGCGAGTGTCCGCTCCTTTGCGTGGAGTGAAACAAGCACCCTGTCACGGAATGTCCAGCACAGAGGCGACGGCGAGTGTCCGCTCCTTTGCGTGGAGCGAAACAAGCACCCTGTCACGGAATGTCCAGCACAGAGGCGACGGCGAGTGTCCGCTCCATTGCGTGGAGCAAAACAAGCATCCTGTCACGAAATTTCTAGCACAGAGGCAGTGCAATGACCTATTTCATCCATCTCATCATGTTAGTCTAAAAGGGTATGCCAAGTAAATCGATAACATGCACTCGCTACAGGTTGATTTGATGGGATAGTAATTGAATTGGGTGGCACACACCGGTGTTCATTTACTATGTGACCTTCTCACAATGTAACCCAAAGTAAATATTGGTTTTAGGGTGTCCTTTGTATAGCGGTTGCGTATGAGGTACTGTTATATGCGTGTGTACGCAGGAATAGACGCAAGATTCATGGTTTGTTTGAATTGTGGAGGCGCAATTTACGTTTGACACTAGCGGTGGTCAATTTGCTTGGTTGTTGATGCAGGTTGGCTATTTTGGTGCGTTAATTGCTGATCGTGTTGGAACCGTTAATTCATAATGGCTTTGTACTGAAGATATTTAGTATCAAAGTTACTTTTAGTAACTGGTCTTGAATTTAGGTCAGATAGCCAGCGTTTCTGCTGAGCTCTAGTTAGGTGCCACCCGATGGAGCTTGCGGCCATTTTTTTAAACAAACCCTTAAAATTTAATAGTAATTATATTAAATGTCGATACATACAGATCGGTTGTTATGGTTAGCGTTAATGTAGATTAATTGAGCGTAACATTTCTGAAATTCAAATTATTTGCACTAAATACCGAAAGGAAATTCTTGACGCACACGTTTCTAGAATTTAAATTGATTTTAAATAACATTTAATTTGATACAAATAAAATAAAAGTATTTATTAAGTTATTTCAATATACACGTATATCTGATATTTGCCTCATCTACATTGTTATCTCTAGTTCAACTTAAAAGGGCGCCATATTTCTTTATTGATGACGGTCCCAAAAACTTTCAAATTCACAAAAATTCAATTCAAATCCAAGACATATTTCCAGCCTTTCCGGTTCCGACTTGACTTTCATTTCGATGCCACCGATAGTTTTACCACATTCTCTCTTTAACTATTCTATTCCTTCTTGTGGTTTCCTCTCAGATCCTCGATATCTTTGATCAGCACCTACTTCTAACAAGCCTTCAATGTGTGAAAACAAATCTGTTTTCTGTTGGTGTTTCGATGACAGAGATGCTTTCCAGTCGTTAATAAAGAGTGTATACTTGTTTTAGATTGCCATGGCAACCCTTGTTTCACCCACCCATTACTATTACATTGTGATGAACTGCCCGATGCCAGGCACGGGTTACTTGTTTTAGATTGCCATGACATCCCTTGTTTCACCCACCCATTACTATTACATTGTGATGAACTGCCCGATGCCGGGCATGGGTTACTTGTTTTAGATTGCCATGACAACCCTTGTTTCACCCACCCATTACTATTACATTGTGATGAACTGCCCGATGCCGGGCACGGGTTACTTGTTTAAGATTGCCATGACCACCCTTGTTTCACCCACCCATTACTATTACATTGTGATGAACTGCCCGATGCCGGGCACGGGTTACTTGTTTTAGATTGCCATGACAACCCTTGTTTCACCCACCCATTACTATTACATTGTGATGAACTGCCCGATGCCGGGCACGGGTTACTTGTTTAAGATTGCCATGACAACCCTTGTTTCACCCACCCATTACTATTACATTGTGGTGAACTGCCCGATGCCGGGCACGGGTTACTTGTTTTAGATTGCCATGACAACCCTTGTTTCACCCACCCATTACTATTACATTGTGATGAACTGCCCGATGCCGGGCACGGGTTACTTGTTTAAGATTGCCATGACCACCCTTGTTTCACCCACCCATTACTATTACATTGTGATGAACTGCCCGATGCCGGGCACGGGTTACTTGTTTTAGATTGCCATGACAACCCTTGTTTCACCCACCCATTACTATTACATTGTGATGAACTGCCCGATGCCGGGCACGGGTTACTTGTTTAAGATTGCCATGACAACCCTTGTTTCACCCACCCATTACTATTACATTGTGGTGAACTGCCCGATGCCGGGCACGGGTTACTTGTTTTAGATTGCCATGACAACCCTTGTTTCACCCACCCATTACTATTACATTGTGATGAACTGCCCGATGCCGGGCACGGGTTACTTGTTTTAGATTGCCATGACAACCCTTGCTTCACCCACCCATTACTATTACATTGTGATGAACTGCCCGATGCCGGGCACGGGTTACTTGTTTTAGATTGCCATGACAACCCTTGTTTCACCCACCCATTACTATTACATTGTGATGAACTGCCCGATGCCGGGCACGGGTTACTTGTTTAAGATTGCCATGACAACCCTTGTTTCACCCACCCATTACTATTACATTGTGGTGAACTGCCCGATGCCGGGCACGGGTTACTTGTTTTAGATTGCCATGACAACCCTTGTTTCACCCACACATTACTATTACATTGTGATGAACTGCCCGATGCCGGGCATGGGTTACTTGTTTTAGATTGCCATGACAACCCTTGTTTCACCCACCCTTTACTATTACATTGTGATGAACTGCCCGATGCCGGGCACGGGTTACTTGTTTTAGATTGCCATGACAACCCTTGTTTCACCCACCCATTACTATTACATTGTGATGAACTGCCCGATGCCGGGCATGGGTTACTTGTTTTAGATTGCCATGACAACCCTTGTTTCACCCACCCTTTACTATTACATTGTGATGAACTGCCCGATGCCGGGCACGGGTTACTTGTTTTAGATTGCCATGACAACCCTTGTTTCACCCACCCATTACTAGTACATTGTGATGAACTGCCCGATGCCGGGCACGGGTTACTTGTTTTAGATTGCCATGACAACCCTTGTTTCACCCACACATTACTATTACATTGTGATGAACTGCCCGATGCCGGGCACGGGTTACTTGTTTTAGATTGCCATGACAACCCTTGTTTCACCCACCCATTACTATTACATTGTGATGAACTGCCCGATGCCAGGCACGGGTTACTTGTTTTAGATTGCCATGACAACCCTTGTTTCACCCACCCATTACTATTACATTGTGATGAACAGCCCGATGCCGGGCACGGGTTACTTGTTTTAGATTGCCATGACAACCCTTGTTTCACCCACCCATTACTATTACATTGTGATGAACTACCCGATGCCGGGCACGGGTTACTTGTTTTAGATTGCCATGACAACCCTTGTTTCACCCACCCATTACTATTACATTGTGATGAACTGCCCGATGCCGGGCACGGGTTACTTGTTTTAGATTACCACGACAACCCTTGTTTCACCCACCCATTACTATTACATTGTGATGAACTGCCCGATGCCGGGCACGGGTTACTTGTTTTAGATTGCCATGACAACCCTTGTTTCACCCACCCATTACTATTACATTGTGATGAACTGCCCGATGCCGGGCACGGGTTACTTGTTTTAGATTGCCATGACAACCCTTGTTTCACCCACCTATTACTTTTACATTGTGATGAACTGCCCGATGCCGGGCACGGGTTACTTGTTTAAGATTGCCATGACAACCCTTGTTTCACCCACCCATTACTATTACATTGTGGTGAACTGCCCGATGCCGGGCACGGGTTACTTGTTTTAGATTGCCATGACAACCCTTGTTTCACCCACCCATTATTATTACATTGTGATGAACTGCCCGATGCCGGGCACGGGTTACTTGTTTTAGATTGCCATGACAACCCTTGTTTCACCCACCCATTACTATTACATTGTGATGAACTGCCCGATGCCGGGCATGGGTTACTTGTTTTAGATTGCCATGACAACCCTTGTTTCACCCACCCATTACTATTCTTTTTTTCATCGGTTTCATTTCCTTTTCATAATTTATCTGAAAAATCACTAAATTTCTGAGACTTACTCCAGCGTAAAAATGACGAATAGGTGTCATAAAGTAATAAAATCTACGTCATTTAATCACAAATCTATAAATGGAAACGATCAATTTAATCCAAAACGACAAGAACGGTTTACGTCAGAACAATTTTGCCTATTTTCAGAAGGAATAAAAGAGAATATAAAATAGATTTCACGACCCTCTGAAATCTAGTTCGTTATTCACGCGGGAAATGAACAAGCTGACCGTGCATGACGCAGCCTCGTTATCTGTTCGAAAGTGTATTTGGAAATGTCGGTATTTTTTTGAAACGGTTTATTTATGCAAAGCTTTGCTTCTCTCACCGTTTCCACTGTCACAAGCGTCCATTTGCGTTTGGGATAAAACGTACAAATGTGTATTTTAACTTATTGATCAGACGTCAATGGTTTCCCGTTTAAACGGAAAAAAGGCATGTTTTGTTTTGTTTCTTTCCAATTGCTTTGTGTTTACTCACGAAATCTGACATTTCCGGAACTTCCCTTCAGCTAAATAATTCCGACAGCCACTTTTTAATTCAAAGTTCATTGAATTATTAAACTTTGTGTGGCATAGGAGGTCTTTTCAACTATTTTTATCTCTTAATATATATATTTTCTTATCTCGTAATTTAACCTGTTCTCCTGGTCGTGAGAGCCTTGCATTCAGGAGGTCCCAGGTTTAATTCTGGTGGCCAGCTATCCTGGTAGTGAGAGCACCATGTCTGCCTTGCATACGGGAGGTCCCAGGTTCGATCCTGGTGGCCGGCTATCCTGGTAGTGAGAGCACCATGTCTGCCTTGCATTCAGGAGGTCCCAGGTTTGATCCTGGTGCCCGGCTATCCTGGTAGTGAGAGCACCATGTCTGCCTTGCATTCGGGAGGGCCCATGTTAGATCCTGGTGACCGGCTATCCTGGTAGTGAGAGCGCCATGTCTGCCTTGCATTGGGGAGGTCCCTGGTTCGATCCTGGTGACTGGCTATCCTGGTAGTGAAAGTGTCATGACTGCCTTGCATTCGGGAGATCCCAGGTTCGATCCTGGTTGCCGGCTATCCTGGTAGTGAGAGCGCCATGTCTGCCTTGCATTAGAGAGGTCCCAGGTTCGATCCTGGTGGCCGGCTATCCTGGTAGTGAGAGCACCATGTCTGCCTTGCATACGGGAGGTCACAGGTTTGATCCTGGTGCCCGGCTATCCTGGTAGTGAAAGTGTCATGACTGCCTTGCATTCGGGAGATCCCAGGTTCGATCCTGCTGGCTGGCTATCCTGGTAGTGAGAGCTCCATGTCTGCCTTGCATTGGGGAGGTCCCAGGTTCGATCCTGGTGCCCGGCTATCCTGGTAGTGAAAGTGCCATGTCTGCCTTGCATTTGGGGAGGTCCCAGGTTTGATCCTGGTGGCCGGCTATCCTGGTAGTGAGAGCGTCATGTCTGCCTTGCATTCAGGAGGTCCCAGGTTTGATCCTGGTTCCCGGCTATCCTGGTAGTGAGAGCACCATGTCTGCCTTGCATTCGGGAGATCCCAGGTTTGATCCTGGTGCCCGGCTATCCTGGTAGTGAAAGTGTCATGACTGCCTTGCATTCGGGAGATCCCAGGTTCGATCCTGGTGGCCGGCTATCCTGGTAGTGAGAGCGCCATGTCTGCCTTGCATTCGAGAGGTCCTAGGTTCGATCCTGGTGGCCAGCTATCCTGGTAGTGAGAGCACCATGTCTGCCTTGCATACGGGAGGTCCCAGGTTCGATCCTGCTGGCTGGCTATTCTGGTAGTGAGAGCGTCATGTCTGCCTTGCATTCGGGAGGTCCCAGGTTTGACCCTAGTGGCCGGCTATCCTGGTAGTGAGAGCGCCATGTCTGCCTTGCATTGGGGAGGTCCCTGGTTAGATCCTGGTGGCCGGCTATCCTGGTAGTGAGAGCACCATGTCTGCCCTGCATACGGGAGGTCCTAGGTTCGATCCTGGTGGCCGGCTATCCTGGTAGTAAGAGCACCATGTCTGCCTTGCATTCAGGAGGTCCCAGGTTTGATCCTGGTGCCCGGCTATCCTGGTAGTGAAAGTGTCATGTCTGCCTTGCATTCGGGAGGTCCCAGGTTTGATCCTGGTGGCCGGCTATCCTGGTAGTGAGAGCGTCATGTCTGCCTTGCATTCAGGAGGTCCCAGGTTTGATCCTGGTTCCCGGCTATCCTGGTAGTGAGAGCGTCATGTCTGCCTTGCATTCGGAAGGTCCCAGGTTCGATCCTAGTGGCCGGCTATCCTGGTAGTGAGAGCGCCATGTCTGCCTTGCATTCGGGAGGTCCCAGGTTTGATCCTGGTGCCCGGCTATCCTGGTAGTGAAAGTGTCATGTCTGCCTTGCATTCGGGAGGTCCCAGGTTCGATCCTGCTGGCCGGCTATCCTGGTAGTGAGAGCGCCATGTCTGCCTTGCATTCAGGAGGTCCCAGGTTCGATCCTGGTGACCGGCTATCCTGGTAGTGAGAGCGCCATGTCTGCCTTGCATTCTGGAGGTCCCTGGTTAGATCCTGGTGACCGGCTATCCTGGTAGTGAGAGCGTTATGTCTGCCTTGCATTGGGGAGGTCCCTGGTTCGATCCTGGTGACTGGCTTTTCATACAATGCCATTCATCGCACTGTATGTACCTCACCGGAATTAATTTATTTGTTTTTTTTAATTTGATGCATATATTTCGGTGCGCTTTACATTTTTTGTGTGCAGCGAACAGCTGCAACTCGCAGATATTCAAATCGAGTGAAAACAAATTTTGAGCTTCAACAGTTTATGCATAGGTCGCGCTAGCAGGCGAATTGATTATTAATGCAACATGTTTGTTGTGTAGCGCACCATGTTTTATAGAAAATTCGATCGTTTTTTTCCTGTACAATTTATTTAATATAAAATTTTAAATAATCTATTCTATAATTTAAGTCAACATCATGATTCTTTAAATGCAACTCCAATTAGCATTCTGATCGAGTGTAATTCTCAAACAAAATGAAATTATATTTGGCTTGACATAGAAAAATTCCAATGAAATCTCATTGGACTTTTACGAATTATCAAAAAATTACTTAAACTTAAAAAAAAAATCTTAAAAAAAATTTGCGGAACGGTTTGGCGTGTTGGAAACACTGGTGAGATCACCGAAGTTAGGCAACACTTCGCTGGGTCAGGTATTGGATGGGTGACCATCATACACATGACCAGTTCTGTTCGGGAGAGAGGTTGGAGGGATGAAAGTTAAGCAACACTGCACTGGGTCAGGTATTGGATGGGTGACTATCATACACATGACCAGTTCTGTTCGGGAGAGAGGTTGGAGGGATGAGAGTTAAGCAACACTGCACTGGGTCAGGTATTGGATGGGTGACCATCATACACATGACCAGTTCTGTTCGGGAGAGAGGTTGGAGGGATGAAAGTTAAGCAACACTGCGCTGGGTCAGGTATTGGATGGGTGACCATCATACACATGACCAGTTCTGTTCGGGAGAGAGGTTGGAGGGGTGAAAGTCAGTACAGCAACTTCACTCGCCTTGCTTATCAACCTCTCGACAGCATGGATTTGTGGGGGAATCCTGTTGTTCGCGTTGTACCATCCTTCGGAAGGGACGTGAATCTGGTAATCCACTTAATGATCATTGACAGAAGTATGCTTGAAACTGGTTCTTATAATTTAAATAATTCTAATGATGCAATTAATACTGGCCTGTTAGTGCATCAATTTTTGAGACGGTTTAGCGTTCATAATAATAAAATACCCCACGCATTGCAAGCGTTTACAATTGAAATAAGATTTAAAACAAAACAACACACCTTTAATACTGTTGATGCACGAATATTTCGTGGTATATTTGAAATAGGATAATAACCGTAATTATGTCTCTCATTACGTGGCCGCCATATCAGTGAGCAGTGGCTTTGTGGATAATTACACGCGAGGTTTACACCATGTCATACTAGTCTAGGTTCAAGTTATAGTTCAGTTAGTTCACGTATAGTTTCCTGTGGTTAAAACGAAGAGTTTTATTATTTTGAGAAAATGGTTCTAAAAATAAGTGTGGTTATGTTCACAGGATTAATACTGGCCGTAATGTGTCAACTTGCTTGTAAGTATGCTTGGAAATCATGGCTAAAACCATTGAGTTTTTAGGTATAGCTAGAAGATCTAGGTTCATGTTATGTTTTTGTCGAGCAAATTAGCCGGCAACTCGTATGGTGACGGTTTTTGCCACACGATGGCGCTAGCGGTCGTACGTTTTGTTTGAAATGTACACAAATAAATAATTACGAGTGAAAATTTCGAAACATTTAAATCAGTCTAACGGTTTTTAGACTTATGTTTAGCAATCGTTAAGGTTAGCATAAATAAAGATCAATTGAACTTAAACTGGTCCCAAGTGCGAGTAATTGAAATATTTTGAATCTTGAAACGATGCTGCTTTGATCTTTTTTGGGCAATTTGTGCAAAAATAATGAGATAATTGACTCTGAGATAACGAGATAACTCTGCCATAATGGCACTTAATTTCCAAACAGCTTTTCATTGAATACTAATACTGCTTTTGTAAAATATCCAATTACCAATATTTCAAGAATGTACGTTGACTTTCCCATCAAAACCAGTTATAGTAATAACCACGACATTTATGCAACTAAAATAAAAAAGGCTGCTCCTGTCCATCAGCACCAAAGATCAGCCACCACTCAGCCTTGTCACTTTGACACACTGTGTTGGCTACTCCTGTCCAACAGCACCAAGGACCGGCCACCAACTAGCCTTGTCACTTTGACACACTGTGTTGGCTGCTCCTGTCCAACAGCACCAAGGACCGGACACCGCTTAGCCTTGTCCCTTTGACACACTGTGTTGGCTGCTCCTGTCCAACAGCACCAAGGACCGGCCACCGCTTAGCCGTGTCCCTTTGACACACTGTGTTGGCTGCTCCTGTCCAACAGCACCAAGGACCGGCCACCGCTTAGCCTTGTCACTTTGACACACTGTGTTGGCTGCTCCTGTCCAACAGCACCAAGGACCGGCCACCGCTTAGCCTTGTCACTTTGACACACTGTGTTGGCTGCTCCTGTCCAACAGCACCAAGGACCAGCCACCACTTAGCCTTGTCCCTTTGACACACTGTGTTGGCTGCTCCTGTCCAATAGCACCAAGGACCGTTCACCGCTTAGCCTTGTCTCTTTGACACACCGTGTTGGTTGCTCCTGTCCAACAGCACCAAGGACCTGCCACCGCTTAGCCTTGTCACTTTGACACACTGTGTTGGCTGCTCCTGTCCAACAGTACCAAGGACCGGCCACCGCTTAGCCTTGTCACTTTGACACACTGTGTTGACTGCTCCTGTACAACAGCACCAAGGACCGGCCACCGCTTAGCCTTGTCACTTTGACACACTGTGTTGACTGCTCCTGTACAACAGCACCAAGGACCGGCCACCGCTTAGCCTTATCACTTTGACACACTGTGTTGACTGCTCCTGTCCAACAGCACCAAGGACCGGCCACCGCTTAGCCTTGTCACTTTGACACACTGTGTTGACTGCTCCTATCCAACAGCACCAAGGACCGGCCACCACTTAGCCATGTCACTTTGACACACCGTGTTGGCTGCTCCTGTCCAACAGCACCAACGACCGGCCACCACTTAGCCATGTCACTTTGACACACTGTGTTGGCTGCTCCTGTCCAGCAGCACCAAGGACCAGCCACCGCTTAGTCTTGTCACTTTGACACACTGTGTTGGCTGCTCCTGTCCAACAGCACCAAGGACCGGCCACCACTTAGCCATGTCACTTTGACACACTGTGTTGGCTGCTCCTGTCCAACAGCACCAAGGACCAGCCACCGCTTAGTCTTGTCACTTTGACACACTGTGTTGGCTGCTCCTGTCCAACAGCACCAAGGACCAGCCACCGCTTAGTCTTGTCACTTTGACACACTGTGTTGGCTGCTCCTGTCCAACAGCACCAAGGACCAGCCACCGCTTAGTCTTGTCACTTTGACACACTGTGTTGGCTGCTCCTGTCCAACAGCATCAAGGACCGGTCACCGCTCAGCCTTTTCACTTTGACACACTGTGTTAGCTGCTCCTGTCCAACAGCACCAAGGACCGGCCACCGCTTAGCCATGTCACTTTGACACACTGTGTTGGCGCTATCTTTGTGGCACTGGCCTATTAGCTATCACTGAATGTCAGGCTGGTGCTGAAGCTAGCCTGGCCTGGCAGGGATCCGAGGGTGATCCCGGTGACTAAACAAGGTAACCGCTTAAACATACGTTTAACTGTTCCAGCAAGCAGCGACTCTTGTGGTGACGCCGGCAACTCGGATCTCTCAGGTGACACATTTAATTCCTCTTTGACTACTCTTTAAAACTTTGAATTAAGCGTATAACTCTCAGAAACAGCTGACTTTCACTGCATGTGATTGGATGTTGCCATGGCAATTAATTAAACTCCTACTTTATTTTACATATGAAGGTTGTTGGAGTGGACTCAGGTCTAAATCTAGGTTTACTTTATACAACTAATCGGCCAAACCACTTGTCCGATCGCGACGAAACAAAAACTAGGTGACTCATCACACTATTGACAACAAACTGAAGGTTTTCAAAATAAAAAATAAAAAATATTTCGTCGTATAGTAACACGCGTTATTAAAGAACCTGTTCAAGGCGTTTTCCCGGTGTTTTTTTGGAAAAAAATCTGAGTTTTCGTAGCAGTTGTGGATCCCTAATTTCATCAGTCTGTTGACACTACCAAACTACACAAAAAATACTCGAGCCAACCATTTTTAAAAGCCTCTCTGATTAGCTATTCATAGAATTCTTTTAGAAGGGATTTTCCGGGAAATATGCATTAAAAGAGATTTTTAAGTTGCTGAAATAGTTTTTACCAACCCCAAATTAAGAAATGTAAAATAAGATTTTTTGCCCTGGATCCCTCAGAATAAGAAGATGAAGGCGATACAATCCCCTAAAGAAAATTGTAATACTGGACCTAAACTCATTTCCATAAAGCGTGTGATGCTTTTTTTAGTGTTTTCCTGTTGACAACAAGTAAAATAATGGGGCGGGGAGTCATCCTCCACACCGCCAAGCAAAGCAAGTGGGCAGAAGTTCTAAATAAAGGCAAGCCCGTGAGAGAAGATACCAGCCCTAGTACTAGCAAATTAACGCAAAATTTTAAGCGCTGACCCGAAATTTTTGCTTGCTACTCATTGGCTGAAAGAACTTGACAAGTTTAGAATCCCTCTTAATCGGAAAGATACATGGATTTTTTTTAATTTTTTTTTTGTCACAAATCTGCGTTTTTTGAAACATGACTCAATTTTACTGTCATTTAAATTTTAAATTCTCTACCTGACGATCTTAGAAATGCTGAGAAACAATTGGATTTTAAAACAAGGCTTAAACAAGTTCAAATAACCAAAGAATGTTTAACCATTTACGATTTTGCTTAGACATTTATGACAATAGATAATGTGATATGTATATCACAAGATAATACTATTTCTATGAGTTAATGCACCACTCGTCGTAATCTGCTTTGCGAGAAAATGCTGAGAGGCAAAAAGTTGCATTGAATTACAATTAGATACCAACTTGATTATTCCTCCATTTAAACTTATAGGTACATTCGATTTTGTTTGGCCAAATAAATCGTAAGTTTCATGACATTGTTGCGGTATTTCAACCATGCCAGCGTCAGGTCTGCTTCTTAATGCAGCAAGTTTATAAAACCCACGCTTTTCGGCGATGTGAATTTCAGAGAGATTTTGGTCACTAGCTTGAGTGAAAATGTCAACAAAAAAAAACAGACCAAACCCATGGCCACATCTTAGAAGTAAGAACATTACCAATCGAGCATAGTGTGGAAAAAATAGCCAACTGGATGGACACCAAGAATTATTGTTCGAAAATGTATTTTCTTTGGCTTAGTTTAACTTAGAACTCAGTCAAAAAGTGCAATTTTGGGGGTAAATTTTGGCAAGTAGAGAAACAATTTCAAAAAAAGTATTAATTATTTGTCTAAAAGATATTTGATTTCTAGAATTCTAGCTTCAACTGTACGCCGAGGAAGCGTCTGAAAACACTGGTCTCAAATCCCTGGGGATCTTTCTCATTAAAGAAAAACCCATTAAAAGATGCTTGAAACTTGATTCCTGTTTTACATCCGCAGGTTCGGGCCCAAGTAATGGGGATTACGCGGCAGACGACATAAAACCATCAGCCCTCGGTGACATTAAACCTCCGGCCATCGACGAAAACACCGCGTCTAGCGAAACCACTTCTGGCAAAACCGCTGCTGGCAACACCGATTCCAGCAAGACCGCTTCTGGCCACACCGCTGCTGGCAACACCGATTCCAGCAAGACCGCTTCTGGCCACACCGCTGCTGGCAACGCCGCTGCTGGCGACATATCTTCGGCGTTACCAACAGTGGCCGTCAAAGAAAGCCCTGGGTCTGAAAAACAAAAGTCACCCTCGGTGCCCTCACCGTCGACAGCGTCGACCACGAGCGGCCATTTTCTTTTGGGTTTGGTAGCCTGTATTTTAATACTAGTTGTTTAATAGTTTTTGTCAACATGTTGGCAGTTGTCAGAAAGCTTTTCTGTTTTATGTTCCGAAAAAATAGTTTGTACCTAACTGAAGAAAACTACTTTATTTTGTTTGTTTGTTCAATCTAGTTTTCGCGTTTCCGGTGACGGGGTGTTTGTTTGTCAATCAGGAATAATAACCAATTGATTATTAACTAATTATTTGGTTTTTCTAACAATTCGAGGAAACCATTTGTGTCTATGGGTCGGTTTTTCAACCGAGCATGCCAAAAACTGTATACTTAATAAAGTTAAATCTAAAAACTCAAACGACGAAAATAGAATTAGATTTCATTGAAAATTGATTTGGTGTAAGTACTAATTTGTGCTACACCTAAAAAAAATGTACAGATTAAAAACAAAAAACATGTTGCAATTGCAATTAAGATTTTTGCAATTGCAGTTGCAATTAAAATAAGATTTCACTGTATAAAACACTTTTCCCTGACACTCGGGACTTCTTTTCGAAACAAAAATGAGCTTTACACTCTGTATTTGATAACATATCTCTAATCTTGCTGTTTGCTAGTTTCAAAACTTGACAAACAAATATGGCTACTGGTATTATTTTTTTTTTTTACTTATCAACCACTGTCTTCTAGATTCAGATTCCATTTATCAGGGGCTGTGTTTCATTTTCATAATTTTGTCTTCAAATCCAACTGACATTTCGGCCAGAAAGTCATCAAACCAAAAATTCAAAGTTTCCGATGAAGTTATTCATAAGTAAATTCTGTAACTAAGATTAAAGTCTTGAAATGAGAACTGAAGATGAGGGTCAAACGCCCCGGCAAGCGATCGTCACGTTTCCACCGGACGACGAGGTACCGGACCAAACTGGACCGACAACCTGGAAGGAGATACACAAGCGACGCGAGACGGCCATGGCAAGATGGCGGTCTCACCCTGACCTTGACGAGAGACCTTCTTGCTTTCTACCAAAAGAGACGCATCTGATATTCGCTGTAAAACTGGGAGATTCACGAGCAAACGGTGTTGGTGGACTTGATGTAAATACAATTTATTGATGTCATTGGGTTTACAGGCTTGGGCAGAGTCACAGTGTGTTAAAGTTCTGATGATGCAAGCCGGCAACACGTGGTAATGGTAGGTGCCACTCGATGGCGTTTACGGCATTTTTTTTTTAACCTCTTAATCATAATAATTATAAGTATATTAACAAAAGCTATTTGAAATGGGTTTTGAATGCTAAGTAAAGGACAACTAAATTTCTCGACGTTTCGTAACATGTACTAGTTACTTCTTCAAGGGTTAGAGCTGTCCTTGAACCCTTGAAGAATAACTAGTACAAGTTACGAAACGTCAGGAAATTTAGTTGTCCTTTCATTAGCATTCAAAACCCATTTCAAATAGCTTTTGTTAAAACTAGTGCTCAGGATAAATCAAGTAGACATGAGTCTTAAAACCATCATACAAATAAATTATTTGCAGATTCAGCCTGAACGTCTTCGCCGTCATCGCCATTCTTCCTCTCATCGCCCCTTCCAATCCTCCAACGTCCACGTGTACACCACTCGCCGTGACTCTCCAACGCCTATCCGAATGCCTGTAGTGGTGCCCGACCGCTATCGTATGTACTTCCCCGAGGACCGCGTCGACGCCAAACGACGCCAACGTCGTGAGCACGACGCCACGCTATGTGGAGCAAGGTGTAGGTGCTGCGAATGTGGGAAGGAGGGGAAGTGTTGCAAGGATTCGTTGATGGATTTGGAGGAGGAAGTCACCTTACAGGAGGAGGAGGTAGGTAAAAAATTTTGTATGATACGATTGGTTTGTATTACGTCTTTCATTTTTGCTGTCTATGTGTATATCAATAGTACCGTAGGTACTACTACAGCGAAAATGTTAAATTGTCTTTCACAATATAATCAAATGGAAATATGGAAATAAAATGACTTAAATACAAAAAGATTACTCTGTTTAAGCCATAAATTTAAGGAAAGTCCTGAAAAAAAATTAAAACTGGGATTTAAACGTTGAGTAGGTCAAGTTAAGTCGTTCGTTAGGTTGAGTTAACCTAACGAACAACTAACTTGTCCCGAATTTTCATTCCTATTACCTGTTGCTTTATCAAGGTGGGACTAATTGACTACTTATCAAGGAAAGTTATCGGTAAAGGTTACGAAACGTTGGAAAAAATTTGTTGTATAAGCAAAGGTTGTAAAAAGCATTAGAAACCCAGTTCAATTTTTTTTATAACTATTGCTATGGCTAGACAAAGTAAAAATGAGTCTACTAGCCAAATAACCACCATAAGCTTACTTTTAAAAATCTTTTCAAACAACGGTATCTTGTTCTTGCCATGCGCTAACAATCGGACCTAAATCCTCACATCAAAGTTTTTGAAAAAAGTGTAATAGGTACATTCAAAACGTCGAATTGATAAGTGTAAACTAAGCCATAAGAAATGTAGTTTCGAAAAGTTTGCGGGGGAATTTTTTAATTTTGGTTGCACAAGCCACCTGCCAAACTGGTCGACGAACTCGTGACGACGCCCAACCTCGAGCAGAGTGTGAAGACGCCAAAGCCAGTCCTGACACCGACGCCTGTCGCCGCGACGCCAGATGTCGCGCTGCCTTTGGGCGCCGGCCGCCAGGGCGTGTTGTCGTCGGCAGTGACCGCAGGGGCATGTCGCTGCAAAAGCTGTGAGGTAATTTGAGGAAAAAGATCTACCCAAGTTAAGCAACACTGCTTTGGGTCAGGTATTGGATGGGTGACCTTCATACATATGAGCAGTTCTATTCGGTAGAGAGGTTGGAGGAATGAAAGTTAGTACAGCAACATCACTCGCCTTGCTTATCAACCTCTCGACAGCATGGATTTGTGGAGGAATCCCGTTGTTCGTGTTGTACTGTACTTCGGAAGAGACTTTAAACAGGTGGTCTCCTTGGTGCTCTTCGACAGGAGCAGCTTTTAAGTACTGGCAGTGGGATTTTCTTACTCCTTTCTTTATAAAACTAGAAAAATCATCGGATACTTTTCATCGGTCACCATGTTAATAATACAGAGTCTTAATTAATGAGAGAAAAATAATATATACACCTATGAAATGTTCACAAGCGATGACAATATAGGCAAAGTATTTTATCATCAAAACACTAATAATGTCTTAAAAATCGGTACCTCTGTCCTTTTCCAGTGCAATTTCCAATTGATAGCTTCATTGGTTGGAGCAACACCTGTGACAGGAATAGATTTGGGTTTAAGTCCTTGATGAGGCACTAGTTTTTAAGAGGTTATGTGATTTTGAAATCAGAAGACATATAATTGGGTTAGGACCACCAATCACAGTCAATTCTGCCCATGACCAGGTCCGCAAGTGCCTGCAATACACTATCGACAATACGCCATGTCAGCCATCTTGTAGTGATAATGGAGTTCCCACATCAAAATGGAGTACACGAGGTCCTCCTGCCCGGACATTGTCCCCTGCCAAGCCTTGTCCGTGGAGAGTTGGTGATACGACACCGTGTCGATGCGTCCAATGTGAACCCCCATGGGCAAGAAGAACCACGCCAACGCCTGGTGGGGTCCCGGTCAGGGATGTGGGCACACCAACAGGGGTCGGTGATGTTGACGGGACGACGCCCAAGAGGGGACAGAGTGGTTTGCCGCTTGAAGAGCAAACAGTGAAAAGTATACCACCGGCTGAACTCGACCCAGGTATTTTGTTTTATTTTGGTTATAATTTTTACTAGACAGAAATGATGAGATTTTTAAGCAAACAAAGGAACAAAGTTTAACCTGTTCATCACATCTTCTGTGAGAAATTGACAAAATCACTTACTTGCGATAAAGAGTGACGGCGATTTGTTCCTTAGCCGGCCCAAAAAAAAAAAGTAAACTTGGTCCAGCCGTTTGGTTAGCAGATTTGGGAAAAATATAAAAAAAAATGGCTTGCTAACCTCATCCAAAAAAATTGATTCTCTCGAATAAAGTGATGATTCTCTGAAAATTGATGTAACAACGCAAACTTTTGAAATACAGTAATAATTTTCTATATTTAAATCTGATATTGTCATGTGGCTTGGTATGGTAAATCCCAAAAATGCATGCGCAACATTTTCTTACAATCTCTTACAATGCATCTCTTTATTGTAACTATTGTTTGATTGGGCTGTGATGTCGAATTTTTTAACTACCGAGAATAACCTCAGTGCGATTGGGTTTTGCAAAGATCGCTAGATTACCTGTCGGGAAGGGGTAAGGATCGGTACATGAGTTGACAACACAGATTAGATGTGAGTGACAAAGCCGGTTGTATTTATGACACCTGACAGAATGAACAAGAATCGAACAAAGACCCACTTAATTTATTTTAGAATAATTGAGATATGTGAGAGATCGCATACCCTTTGATGTCTAGTCAGCCATTCATAGCATCTTAAAACAGCCAAAATCATAATAACGTTTTTAGATCGTAGCCCAGCACCTTCAGCAGCAAGTGGTACTCAGATGGGTGATACTCAAGGTGGTTCGTCTCCAAAGAAAGGGGCCAGAATGCCTGGCGCGACTTTTGGAGGACCTACACCTGCAAATAGCTACACCACAGGTACGGTCATGTTTGTGTGGGAACTGACAGTGGTCAAATCATAAATATTCAAATTAAAAAACAACATATGTAATAACAAAAACTATTTGAAATGGGTTTTGAATGCTAAGTAAAGGACAACTAAATTTCCCAACGTTTCGTAACATGCACTAGTTACCTCTTTAAGGGTTAGAGCAGTCCTGACAATTTTCCAATAACAAATGAACCCCAACGAATTGATTCAAGTCTGGATCCGTGTAAAATAGGTTATAAGTCTGAGGAAAGTCTGTGATTTTCAGACGCTTCGTATGGTGGCGGTGGGAGTTCTCTTGATCGAGTTGAAGATGGCGTCATGCCAAACAAGGGATCAAAAAGCAGTACACAAAATGACATTCTCAGCTCGGAGTCAAAACTTGTCAATGGTGAGAAGAAACGTGTCATTTATTAATGACATCTTATGATTAAGTTCCAAAAACCTCGCGGGCATTTGGTTTTTAAGTTTACAATTGGCAATTAGATGGAATTTTTTCGATTTTTGTGTCAAACCACTCAAACATAAACGTCAACAACAGAAATAGGCAATGTATTGCAATACATTCGACAACGAAGCCAATGGCGCCATCTTGAGAGTCCTTCATTGAGTTTTCTCGAAGAGTGCGGGCTATTATAAGTGTTTTCATCAGTATGGATATGGCTGGATATGGTTTTCGTAGTTTTCACCACTTAAACGGTCGAAATTGGTTAAACATTTCTTTTAAAATTCTAAAATTAGCGTTGAAATCATAGGGCCCCCTCAGATATAGAGACTCCTACCTGTTGCCAGCAATGCATTAGCCTTCAATTTTGATCAGCTGGCTGGATCCTATGCTCTATCCAGGTTATTTCAGATCAGCTGGCTGGATCATATGCTCTACCCAGGTTATTTGAGATCAGCTGGCTGGATCCTATGCTCTATCCAGGTTATTTGAGATCAGCTGGCTGGATCCTATGCTCAATCCAGGTTATTTGAGATCAGCTGGCTGGATCCTATGCTCTATCCAGGTTATTTGAGATCAGCTGGCTGGATCCTATGCTCTATCCAGGTTATTTGAGATCAGCTGGCTGGATCCAATGCTCTATCCAGGTTATTTGAGATCAGCTGGCTGGATCCTATGCTCTATCCAGGTTATTTGAGATCAGCTGGCTGGATCCTATGCTCTATCCAGGTTATTTGAGATCAGCTGGCTGGATCCTATGCTCAATCCAGGTTATTTGAGATCAGCTGGCTGGATCCTATGCTCTATCCAGGTTATTTGAGATCAGCTGGCTGGATCCTATGCTCTATCCAGGTTATTTGAGATCAGCTGGCTGGATCCAATGCTCTATCCAGGTTATTTGAGATCAGCTGGCTGGATCCTATGCTCTATCCAGGTTATTTGAGATCAGCTGGCTGGATCCTATGCTCTATCCAGGTTATTTGAGATCAGCTGGCTGGATCCTATGCTCTATCCAGGTTATTTGAGATCAGCTGGCTGGATCCTATGCTCTATCCAGGTTATTTGAGATCAGCTGGCTGGATCATATGCTCTATCCAGGTTATTTGAGATCATTGGTACAAATGCCTGATTGCTAGTATACGATGCACCTGACGTTTTGAGAAACACTTTAATGCCTGATTATGAAAGTACTTTAGTGTTGTTTGAATCTAGGCTCGGGGAAAGCTGCCAGCAGGAGTCCTCTAGGGCGTGGTGAAGGAAGTGCTTTGACGCAGCAAGGATCCGGTGGTAGTTTGATCACCGGCAAGCCTGGAGAACCTGCATCGAAAGCAAGCCTCGTCCAAGGTTAGACTCTGTTGAAAAAATTTCTTCTCACCAGATAAGCATTTTATTTATTTTATTAGTTCAGCTAATTTTATTTATTTTATCAATAATTTCAGTCTAGTATCTCCCATCTTGTGGATGTGCAGACTCCATATATATTTCAAATCAATAATTTGCTTATAAAATTAATTTTGATTACTTCCTGATGTCCAGCGGTTTTACCAGCGAGGCAATTTAACATTAAACTATCGATATTTGGCTCACCGAATTCCTTGTTTCAAATAACCAAATGCTAATCAAGACAAATATTTACCGATTTAAACCTTGCGGGTAAAACCAAAAATTTATGCACTTTTGAAAAAAAAACAAAACTCTATTTTAGATACGTCATAACTATTTATAATTTTGACCTGTGCTAGTTTATAGATTTGTAATGTCATTGTTTTTTATGTAAAAGCCATTTTTTATGATTATGTTTTATTACAAAGACATGATTGTTATTTTATGAATTTAAACATTGCTTTAAGCACTTGATTGTTGAACACTGATTTTATACCTATGACAGATTTCTTGCTTTTAATATAAAAGTACTCAGACCCAGTATTACAATATTTGTTAACTCTGAGTAAAGCTCACAGAAACAGCTGACTTTCACGGCCTATGATTGGTTATTGGCATGGCGATTTAACTCCCACTTTATCTAGGAAACAAGGTAATTGTAACACTGGGCATTACTTTAATAGGTACATTAATTATGCAAATATTATAAATCTTAGCTTTCCTCTAATGCACACCTGTGTTCGTGTGGAATGAAAACATTTTTAATGTCGATAACGAACCAGAAAAAGGCACCATCAGCACTCCACCGACAACTAGAAGTGGTTCACAACCAACTATGACTACATCCAGTGGCGGTCAGCTCAGCGTGAAGTGGTCATCTAGCCCGGTAAGCCCCGTGGCGGCCAAAGATACTGCTACTTCAACCACCGGCCTTCCTGCACCTAACGCCACCGCCTTAGTGGAGGCAGCTGAAGAAGATGAACAGGAGAAGAACTTGGCATCAACCCCCAAGAGCATCATGGTCAAGGACGATGGGGGAAAACGAGGCGCAAAAGGGAACGTTTTGGTTAGCAATGTTCCTCAGAAGTTGGGATCGGGAGAGTCGACGGACAAGTCAAAACAGAATAGCGCCAGCAGCATTGAACGGAATAAGGTAAGATTAGTGGCAAACAGTCATGAAATACTAAGGAATTTGATATCAAATACGGACTCTTACAGCTCATTTTTGTTTAGAAAAGATGTCCTGAGTGTCAGGGAAAAGTGTTTAATACAGTGAAACCTTATATAAATTGCAAATTTTTGTAATGAGCAAAGGTTTTTTTATTTGAAAAGCGAATAACAAAAAAGGACCCAATACGCGTTAATCTGTAAAATACAACCGGAAGGTTTGGATTACCGACTTTAGTGAGATCACCGAAGTTAAGCAACACTGCGCTGGGTCAGGTATTGATTAGGTGATCATCATACACATGACCAGTTCTGTTCGGGAGAGAGGTTGGAGGGATGTAAGTTAAGCAACACTGCGCTGGGTTAGGTATTGGATGGGTGATGATCATACATATGACCAGTTCTGTTCGGGAGAGAGGTTGGAGGGATGAAATTTAGTATAGCAACTTCACTCGCCTTGCTTATCAACCTCTCGACACCATGGATTGAAACTAACTTCGTTCACCTTGCTTATCAACTTATCGTCAGCATGGATTTGTAGAGGAATCCTGTTGTTAGCGTTGTACCAAAGTTAGGCCGATGGTAGGCTTTATAAAAGGATAAAATTAAGTGCCAGCACCGGATTTCCTCTCCTCTCATCTACACCAAGTTAGTTATCCACCGACGCCAATAGACCAATACCACGTAGCCCGTCGTCAAAACAATACGTCGTCAAACTCCACAAATCATCGATTTCCCGCAGGCATCTGTCGAACAAATGCAATCCGGCAGTCGTGCATCTGGCGTTCTTGTGCTTGGAGGTCGAAGTCCTGAATCACAAGCACCTGACCAAGTACGGGCGGGGTCGAGTGCTCACTGGAAGCGATCATCGCGGCCAAAGATGGAGCGGCAACGCAGTATTAGTGACCCGCCGTTCGATGAACCAAGACACAGCATCGATCTTACGCAATGGCAGATCGATGGCGATCAGACGAAACAGAGCGTTGCAGATAAGGGTGAAGGTCAGACCGGCCAAGATAAATTTCTCTGAAGCTAAGAACGTATTGACAGTAGCTAGAGTGACCTGGACGAGAAGCACGGTTAAGACTTAATGTGATGGTTTTTAGACTCATGTCTACTTGATTTGTCCTTGAACTAGGATATTCTTATGCTTTATATCTTTATATCTTTATCCTTATGCTTGAACTAGGTCATTGTTATCATTTTGTGTGGTTTTTTTGTTTTTGGAAAATTGTCAGGACTGCTCTAAGCCTTGAAGAAGTAGCTAGTACAGGTTACGAAACGTCGGACATTTTAGTTGTCCTTTACTTAGCATTCAAAACCCATTTCAAATAGTTTTTCTTAAGACTTATTGTATTTGAATGTACTATCAGCTAGTCTTTGATTCTTAATCCGCAGATAAATTTGACACAGATATTGCACTGATATTGAATCTTCATGGGACTAAAGCGACTACGGATAAAGCTATCACAGATATTCGATTATTATGGGGCAAGGGCTGTCAAATTTTTTTTTATTTATTCCAATTTCAAACATTTGTAAACACATTTTACAAAAGAAAAGTAAATAGCAGAGGTGAATCGTACATCAGCCAGTTGCTTGTGCGTGGGGAGCGCAAGAGAGCGATGGTTCTAGTTGTTTGAAAATGCTGGGTATTTTTGTTAAAAATATCTCTTCATTTTACTGACAGACTTAGAGTTAAATTGTAGTTTGAATGTGCGTAATTTTGAATGGTTTTGATGTCTTCTTGTAGGCTTTTGTAGAATTTGGGTCCAATGAAATCTTTCACAGATATTCCATCCTTATGAGGCAAAGAAGCTTGCACAGATATTCCATCCTTATGAGGCAAAGGTAATCACAGATAAAGCTTGCACAGATATTCCATCATTATGAGGCAAAGGTAATCACAGATAAAGCTTGCACAGATATTCCATCCTTATGAGGCAAAGGTAATCACAGATAAAGCTTGCACAGATATTCCATCCTTATGAGGCAAAGGTAATCACAGATAAAGCTTGCACAGATATTCCATCATTATGAGGCAAAGGTAATCACAGATAAAGCTTGTACAGATATTTTTCATCAGGAATGCCGTGTAGCTCGGTGGGAAAAATGAAACCGTGAATTAAAAGCTTGTTTAAGCTTTGTTTGTGATTGAATCTGGTCGCTTTAATATCAACTGTCACACATTTCTTCGAATGTCCCAAACATGTGTTAGAACTCTTGCTTGAAGCTGTCTCTTAGGCTTAGGTTTTACTGACTCTTGTGCCCAACTTTGCAGACGTTCCTGTCGGTGGGACGCCAAAGGTTTTGGAGGAGGAAGTCGAGAGGCAGTCGTACAGTCGTCAAGAATCGCTGACAAACTCTGCGGGTAAGTGCACCCTTTACCATTCTGTGGCCTTCCAGATGATTCGGGTTATATTTTTAGTCGAGGTTAGGAATATATATTGAAATAAAAAAATATATATATAATAAAATATAGCATATATGTTTCGGCCAAGCGGCTGCTGCGATTTTCATGAAACTATCAGCATACCTATTTAAATTTTCATCTTGAAATCCCTGCGTATTTCAGGTAAATTTGGCCAAAAATACTCTACCTTATGAAGATTGCTGATCATTTTTGTCACATTTTTAAATACATTTGTATTTTTAAATACAAATACAAATATTAACTGGAGCTTATTCTGAAAAATTGGTAGGTTCAAATCGCAATAACCGTTTCCTTAACAACAATTTCACACATTGAAAACGTTTTTTATGAGTTTTTGATAACCCAAAAGAAAAAAAAAATGTCTATAGCGCCAATGACAAGGCAGTGCTTGTGTTTTGATGTCGTCATCAATACACATTCAACGCGCGGTGGGGTAAAAGATGCAGGGCGCTCAAAACGACCACACATAATTGTTTTCATTTTGAATCTCTCCGACGCTGAAAATGAACGTTCCTTCAAGGGTCAGTTCTCAAAACTGTCAGCCACTTAAACACCACGAACCAACAAAGCTGTAAGCAGGCGTCTCAACCAATCTTACCCGTCGATTTCAGTACCAGGTGCCGTCGCGACGCCGACACCGACACCGACACCGCCTCCAGAGCAAACTCACGACTCTTGGAAAGCTTGGTACCAACAGAGTGGCAGAGACTCGGCCGACTGGGGCGATGGTGGCACACTCTACCGTCAGAAGTTTCATCCTGATGACGTGCCAGGTGCCATTGGACCAGACGACCCACCACCAACAGGGAGGGTGAGGCCGAGGTCACGACGCGCTGACCGTGACTTTGCCAATACCAGGTATTACTGTCAGTAGCACACATGCTTATACCATCTCTTATATGTAATCAGTGAAGGAGTGTTCGTTGAAACAAATGTCAAGGTGAATTTCGATCGGACCTAGTCAAATTTAAATGTTTCGTACGATTGTTTGATTAGTACGGTTTAGCGACGCACTGTTTTGACGAACAGGCTGAGTGGCACTGGTCTAATGGCGTTGGTAAACGAAAAAGTGATAACAATTCTAGCCCATCCTAGAAATGTTTCCCTGTGCCGGCTCGTAGCCTACTCATGTCGAAGACCAAGGGGACCACTGGCTTAACGTCCCTTCCAAAGGACGGTACAACTCAAACAACAGGATTCCTTCACAAATCCATGCTGTTGAGAGGTTGATAAGCAAGGCGAGTGAAGTTGTACTAACTTTCATCCCTCTGAGCTCTTTTCCGAACAGAACTGGTCATGTGTATGACTATCGTAAAGCCATAGCAAAAAAATCCATAGCAATGAGAATCGACAGCTTTCCTTTTTCACGACGCCCCCAGCTCGGCGGTGTCCACCTCATCATCGGCAGCCAAACGTCGCTGTAAACTCGGTCCATCGCCCACTTTCGACGAGCTCGAGGCGCGAGGCCTGGCCGCCGAACGTTTCCAGTGCATTTTAGGAAAGACATCTCCTAGCAACGTTAGACAATCTCCCCGAGGCGTCACGCCTTCGACGTCGATAGAGGCGCCGTCCTCAGAGGCAGAGATAGCGGTGCACGGAATGGACGGGCCCAGCGAGCTGCGATCCGTGTCGGCGAAGTCGATGTACGATGATTGCCTCTGCCGGGCTCCAGATGATGGTGACGGGACGGGGAAAGATATGGGAAAGACGTCGCAGGAGAACGACAACTGCGAGTGTCAGGCAAGGAGGTTATGGTTATTAAAGTATATACTCTGCTTTACTATGGTCCAATTTCGATCATAATTTTGCAAATAGCTTTGAGCTTTATCTTAATTAAGTTTATTATATTTATTCGTTTTATCCTTGGTAGCCAGAAGACTGTAATATCTGTGCAAGCTTTATCTGTGGTAGTCTTTGCCTCATAAGGATGGAATATCTATGCAAGCTTTATCTGCGGTAGTCTTTGCCCCATAAGGATGGAATATCTGTGCAAGCTTTATCTGTGGTAGTCTTTGCCCCATTAGGATGGAATATCCGTGCAAGCTTTATCTGTGGTAGTCTTTGCCTCATAAGGATGGAATATCTGTGCAAGCTTTATCTGCGGTAGTCTTTGCCTCATAAGGATGGAATATCTGTGCAAGCTTTATCTGCGATTTAAAGATTTAAACTGATCTGACCTTGGGAAGTACAATGAAAACGCAATGGTGACAGGGTTCGGACGAAGACGATGACGTTCTTGTGGCGGCGCCGAAGTCAGACGCAGCAGTCGTGGTGACGACGCCGAAGATACCTGAAACGACGCCCCAGTCTTTAAAAAAGAGTCCCGATAAGACGCGCCAGGCGACGACGAGCCAGGAAACTATTGGTTCAAAGAGTCCTAATGGGGGCTCAAAAAGCTCTTCAAAGGAGTCGACGTCATCTAAGAAGAAGAAGAAGAGGTCATCGAGTGGATGCTGCGGTATTGGAAAAAAAAGTGGATCAGGGCAGTCCGGAGATCGGTCACCGAAGTCGCCGAATTCGAGTGGGCGGCAATCGGTGGCAAGTGGGGAGGTGGCTGAACCCAAAGGAATTGGGAAGCCGGAAGGAGATGGATCTGAAAGCCTGGCGTCCAAGGTTAGTTTATATTGGTAGCAAGAGAAGCTTAAAAATCAGGATAAACAACAATTATAGACAGTAATGTTTTAAAATAGCTAATTTATGCGCATATTTTTGCTCCTATTGCCGCAATCCATCAACAGATCTGTTTGAATTTGTTGACTTCCATTCAAAGCCCGAGTGCCCTAGCGTTGCGTACTCATGTCTCATTGATCTTACCTGAGCACTAGTGTTTGTTTAACCTATTTAAGAACTGGGGTTGTTCCAGACGTTTTGAAACTTGATCATTTATCAAAGTTGAAAGCAGGTTTGACTTTTTTACAAAAAAAAACGAATTAAACTATATACAAACTGTCTTTGTCCAGGCACCCTTAATGCATATAACTAAAAAAAAAGAGGTCAATAAGTAAAAGAACTAATATATTTAATATGTTAAAAATGAGCCCGAAAACTTGTCGTTTTTTAAACTATCTTGAACAAATTTGTGTGTGTGTGTATGTGGAAAGCAAATTTTTGGCGAATTTTTTTAAGCTATGTTCTAATGATTGAAATTTCTTACCAATTATCAATCGCCTTTCTTATCTGTCACTGAACGGTTTGTCGTGTAGGATACACCGGTTCTCTTGAGATCACCGAAGTTAAGCAACACTGCGATAAGTCAGGTATTGGATGGTTGACCATAATACACATGACCAGTTCTGTTCGGGAGAGAGGTTGGAGGCATGAAAGTTAGTACAGCAACTTCACTTGCCTTGCTTATCAACCTCTCGACAGCATGGATTTGTGGAGGAATCCTGTTGTTCGAGTTGTACCATCCTTCGGAAGGGACGTTAAGCCGGTGGTCCCCTTGGTGCTCTTCGACAGGAGTAGGCTACGTTCTGGCACCGGGTTTCCCCTCCTCCCTTCTAGGCTAGGTTACGTTCATCATCATCCTCATCATCATCCACTCATTAATCGACGCCATTAGACTAGTGCCGCATGGCCAGATGTCAAAACAGTGCGTCGTTAAACACCACAAATAAATCCAATCAATCAATATAAAACTTTGCCTTCAGGCTCAAGATTCACCTGACCCCACACCAACCACCGACACCTGCAAGTGTACCTCCTCACACGAGTACAAAGGTCGCCTCATCAGCTACCTTGGCAGCGACGAAGACTGCACGTGCCAGACCTGCGACCAACCAACTCCAACCTCTCGTTGCATCTGCAACGAGGTCCGTGAAGTGGACGGTCAAGTCGTGGTCGGTCTGCTCAGCAACGAAGCGTGCGAGTGTGAGGAATGTGACAACGCCGAACAGGGCGACGATGAGGGGGGCGTCGCGACGCCGAAGAAAGACGGCGATGACGACTCATCGTGTTCCTGTGAGACCTGTCACTGTGACAGTGACGATGAGGCTGACCGCGTGAGGGCTCTTGAAAAGGTATGCGCATACCGTGTTTTTATCAATGTAGTTAAGCAACAGTGCGCTGGGTCAGTTATTGGATGGATGGCCATCATACACGTGACCAGTTCTGTTTAGTGGTTAAAGGTTTGAAAGTTGGTACAGCAAATTTATTCGCCTTGCTTTTCAACCTCTCGATTTGTGGAAATCTACTGTTGTACCGTTTTCGGAAAGTTTTCTCGGTGCTCTTTAGCAGGAGCACCTGCAGTGGGTTTCCTTTACTCCCTGCTGTCCTAGGTTATAGTGATCAACAACCTAATAATCACCCACTCATTCAACGATGCAACGAGACACAGTGCCACAGGGTCAGTTGTCACAACAGTACGTCGTTAAACACCACACAGGCGATCTCAGCATCTCCATGGCTACCAAACGTTGAATCTACCGTTGAACCTCCTATGCTAGACCATGATATACCCGTGGTAACATAAGATAGCAGAATTAAGAAGCTCTGTCAGGCGATCTCAGCATCTCCATGGCTACCAAACGTTGAATCTACCATTGAACCTCCTAAGCTAGGCCATGATATACCCGTGGTAACATAAGATAGCAGAATTGAGAAGCTCTGTCAGGCGATCTCAGCATCTCCATGGCTACCAAACGTTGAATCTACCATTGAACCTCCTAAGCTAGGCCATGATATACGCCATGATATACCCGTGGTAACATAAGATAGCAGAATTGAGAAGCTCTGTCAGGCGATCTCAGCATCTCCATGGCTACTAAACGTTGAATCTACCATTGAACCTCCTATGCCAGGCCATGATATACCCGTGGTAACATAAGATAGCAGAATTGCGAAGCTCTGTCAGGCGATCTCAGTGATTCTATGACTACCTTACTTTGAACTTACCTTTGAACAGACTAAGCTTGATATTTTTTCTTTAAAATTTGAAAACAAATTTAATTGTTAATCTTAAAAATAATATGTAAAAATCACTTTGATTTGGTCTTTGACAGAGAGGCCAAGTCTCAGGCAACTCAGCCGCTACTGCCAGTCAAGCGTCTGGAGGGACGCAAAACAAACCCAATGAATCCCTTAGCAAAACTCAGGAGGACGTTCCGAAAGAAGCAGAAAACAAGCGACAACCACCAAGAACCGCTGCCGGTGTCGTAACAACCACATCCAGTCCTAGAAAAACACCGAAAACTGTTACAATTTCAGTCAATACCATCTCCGAGACTTTTCCAATCTCCCAAGATGCGTCTAAGACGTCATCCCAGTCAGCACGATGTTCCGGCCGGACCAAGAATCTTCAGGTGCCAACTTCACGCAAGTGCAAGCCAAAAACCACAAAGACGTCCGAGACAAATCGAGGACACCCGAACCGATGCCGAACTCGTGATGTGAACACAGCGCCGAATGACAAGTTAAGAAATCGGCCAAAACGCCGCGGTCAGAATGACACAGACGTCCTATTAGCTCCAAATACGGTGGCGGTTTTAAGCGTGAGGGCGTCCAATGTGATTCCGACGCCGCCTATGAGTCCATCGACTTCGACAAGAGATTCACGACGTTCGTCTCCTATTTTGAGGCCAACGACGACGCTATCGAAATCATTGGCGGGGGTTAACAAGTCAGTGGGATCGCCGACCTCTTTAACGACGGAATCTTCAAGTCTGCATCCCTCGATCTTGAAACAAACGACAATGATATCAAAATCTACTGAGTGGAAAAAGGGTTTTGATGGGTTGCCGACGTCCCTTGCGTTTTCATCGATGAAATCTCGACGTTCGCTGTCCCCTGTTTTACGGCCGACGACGCCGACGGCGCCGATTCCTGCGCCTAGAGCTACTCGTCCTGGACAGAGCAATCGTAGCTTGGCGCATGCGTTCAATGCTGGGGAGCAGGCGAGACTGGCTGATATGCAAGTTGAGCATGATATACGTGTGCAGGCGAGAAGAAAGGAGAGACAGCGAAGGCGTGAGAAGGTGATTGGGCAGCTGTCAAAGGTATGTTTAAAGGTGCTATGGAGAAAATTCCGAAGAAAATGATTTAAAAATAGGTTTGAAATTTCAAAAACCTAAGGCCCTTTTTAGGCTCGGATGCCCTTAAAAATCAGAGCAATACCGGGAATAAAATTACCAACCATCTGCTCAGAAAATCTCCGCTAAATCAAAGACAAGTTTGTATTGGCAAAGTGGTTCAGATCCATTTGTAGATGGCGTTATATGTAACGGTTTGCTCTGTTTAAATTGACTTGCGGTCCTCAATAATACTTAAAATGATGACGTTTCGTTGGCGTTGACGGCAAAAACCTGCCGCTTTGACACATTCCTGAAGATATCGGCGCCAACGACGAGGAAATACAACGCCAAATGCAAGATGATTAATTCACAAATATTAGGCAACATTTCAGAATCGCTCATAAACCATGGTGCTTATTTTCCGCACCACCAGAAGGTGGTGATTGCCGACGTCGGCAGAGTGGCAAGTCGGCGCAGCTTCTGGTGTGCGACTGCACAGCGTGAAAATGCGCAGCCACCTCCTCAGGATGCGCGCGCAGACGTCGAGGTCTGGACAAATGACAATGAACGGACTGGTACGGTGCTGAATTCTAAACTACACGCGACTGAAGTATAAACACAGTTAGAAATGCTGATTTTAATGGCCGACCATACAGCTGCCTTGCAACAATGACCCATAAGAGCAATGGTGAAGTCCACCAGCTCGAATGGCCGACCACACAGCTGGCTTGCAACAATAACCCATAAGAGCAATGGTGAAGTCCACCAGCTCGAATGGCCGACCACACAGCTGTCTTGCAACATTAACCCATAAGAGCAATAGTGAAGTCTACCAGTTAGAATGGCCGACCACACAGCTGTCTTGCAACATTAACCCATAAGAGCAATAGTGAAGTCTACCAGTTAGAATGGCCGACCACACAGCTGTCTTGCAACATTAACCCATAAGAGCAATGGTGAAGTCCACCAGCTAGAATGGTCGACCACACAGCTGGCTTGCAACAGTAACCCATAAGAGCAACTGTGAAGTCTACCAGTTAGAATGGCCGACCACACAGCTGTCTTGCAACATTGACCCATAAGAGCAATGGTGAAGTCCACCAGTTAGAATGGCCGACCACACAGCTGTCTTGCAACATTAACCCATAAGAGCAATGGTGAAGTCCACCAGTTAGAATGGCCGACCACACAGCTGTCTTGCAACATTAACCCATAAGAGCAATGGTGAAGTCCACCAGCTAGAATGGTCGACCACACAGCTGTCTTGCAACATTAACCCATGAGAGCAATGGTGAAGTCCACCATTGCGTTAGTTTGATTCAAGATTACCTACTAAATAAAAAATCGTCTTATTTTATGATTAGTTTTCTTCGAATTAAACAGATGGTTTGGCGTGTTAGAAACACCGGTTCTCGTTAGATCACCGAAGTTAGGCAACACTGCGCTGAGTCAGGTATTGGATGGGTGACCATCATACACATGACCAGTTCTGTTTAGGAGAGAGGTTGAAGGGATGAAAGTTAGTACAGCAACTTCAATCACCTTGCTTATCAACCTCTCGACAGCATAGATTTGTGGAGAAATCCTGTTGTAAGCGTTGTACCGTTCTTCGGAAGGGACGTTAAGCTGGTGGTCCTTTTGGTGCTCTTCGACAGGAGTATGTTACGTGCCGGCACAGGGTTTCTTCTCCTCCCTTCTAGACAATGCTAGAATCATCCTCATCATCATCCACACATTCACCGACGCCATTAGACTAGTGCTGCATGGCTAGATGTCAAAACAATGCGTCGTTAAACACCACAAATAATAATAATAGTAAAGTGGGTGTGTCTCACTATGTTTGAACTGACCGTATGTTTTAGAACCAGTTGGTACGGACGTGGTAACGGCAGATGATGGTGCTTGCAGGGGACGCCCCGACTTACCTGATCAAGACCAAACGAGCGTCGCTGGTTTTCACCACGGAGACGCCGCGACGCTGATCGTCGCCGAGACTGTCGAAGTGGAAGCTCCAAGGACATCAAAACGTCTCCCGCTAAGACTAGCATCTTTTTTCGATCGATTTTGGAGGCTCAAAAGGCAGGGGCGAAAGAAAAAGGTCAGAGATTAATTATTGATTTTATGTATTTTTTTTTATGTTGTCATGGTTAGAAATACATTTGTTTATTTTTCTGTTTATATTAATTTGTGATGTCAATTTGATTGCATATTTTAACCAGGCCGAATTAGAAAATGCATGATTGATGGTGTAAGCTTTTAGCAAATTTTATTAACTAACTTTCATTTCATGCCAGAAATAAATTGTATTACAATTATTTTCTATAGCATTGCTTAAACCCGAAATGATCGGTTTGGCGTTTTGGAAACATTAGTTCATTTGAGATTACAGAAGTTAAGAAAAACGGTCAGGTTTTGGGTGGGTGACCATCATCCACATGACCAGTTCTGTTCGGGAGAGAGGTTGGAGGGATGAAAGTTAAGCAACACTGCGCTGAGTCAGGTATTGGATGGGTGACCATCATACACATGACCAGTTCTGTTCGGGAGAGAGGTTGGAGGGATGAAAGTTAAGCAACACTGCGCTGAGTCAGGTATTGGATGGGTGACCATAATACACATGACCAGTTCTGTTCGGGAGAGAGGTTGGTGGGATGAAAGTTAGTACAGGAACTTCACTCGCCTTGCTTATCAAACTCTTGACAGCATGGATTTGTGAAGGAATCCTGTTATTTGTGTTGCACCCTTCTTTGCGAGGGATTTTGTTGTATTTTCGGGTGAAGTTCCTTCAAATTTAGCAATCATTTTAGTTCCAGATAAAAGAGCGTTACCTAAGAATACAAATTATTGCACTATTCGATGTATAACTACTTAAACAGTAATTTATTATTAACAACACTATAACAGTCCCAAAAATTGATGTCCAAACGTGGACTCGAACCATTGGGTGTTGCTCTGAACCATTGAGCAACATTGACCACATTGACCACAAATCCACTCAATGGTTCAGAGCAACACCTGCGATAGGTGGAGATCGGGGTTTGAATCCGCGTTTGGGCATCAATTTTTGAGACGGTTATAGTGTTGTTAATAATAAAATACCCCGCGCGTTGCAAGCTTTTGCAATTTAAAATAAGATCTCATCCTATTGAAACAATATTTAGTCTAAAGATAAATGCATCGATGACAGTGAGAAGAAGAATAAGGATAAGAATAGAATAAGAAAGATTCTATAGATAAAAAGAAAAGAATTATAAGAATATTTAAAGCTGAATCAGTATAGCTTTTCACTGTTGACCTTTTAATAATTCCCATTTAGAACAGAAGTCCTTCATATTATATCTTCACTTGGAAAGAGACCCACATTTTTGTCTAATTTAAAGAAATATACATGATTTTGAAAGCTTTTTCAACAGTAAAATAAGTATATAAGATGATAGTTTAAGATTAAATGGGAAAATTGTTGTTTAAGATCAGATTTAAGGTGTCTTTTAAGATCAATTTAAACAGAAAAATAGGTACAAAGTTGATGATCGGGTTTTGACAACGGGTTCTGTGGCACTTGTCTAATGAAGTCGGTGAATGAGTGGATGATGATTAGGATGATGATGAACCTAACCGAGTCAGAAGGGAGGTAGAGAAACCCAGTTCCGGATAGCACCAAATGGACCATCGGCTTAACGTCCCTTCCGAAGGACTGTATAACTAAAACATCAGAATTCCTCCACAATTTTATGCTGTCGAGCGGTTGATAAGCAAGGCGAGTGAAGTTTGCACCGGTTGTATTACTTGTGTTATCGACTTTTAAAAACATTTGGTTTCAGCTAGATGAGGTAGCATAAATTCTAAAATTACTGCAAACCCCATCATCTCTTTCTTCCCTACCTCCCATAACATCGTTACCATTTCCTTAATGGCTCTACCAAGCACCTGAAAAGATACAACATAAAATCCAGTATGAAACTCTATACACATAATTTAACCGCCATGAACCTCACAATATTTTAAATCAAGATTAATAGTTGATTTTACTTTAATAAAAGCGCTAGATTATTTCTGGAATCACACGCTAAGCACCGATCAACACGATATGCGTTCGCTTTCCACCAATCACGTGAGTGTACTCGACGAAGGTCATGTTCCCCTCACTCCCTTTACTCGTGCGTGTGTTTCACAATGTTGTTCAGATTTAAAATACAAGTACGGCCAGCGTTGGCTAGGGTCATTGTAAAGTGTATTTAAAACTTGTCCTATTATCATAAATATCGATAAACATAATTAGCTTTGGGTTCGTTTAAAATGGCAAGGTTGCATCTTGAGGTATGCATGTTTCCAGTAATTGTCGCATTGCTGATTATGCAGTGATTCGATTTAATACCCCCCATAAGAATTTCTAACCGTGTTCGTTTTCATTTTGATGAGCATACAATACCTCTAAGTCTTTTGAAAGGAAATATTCAGAAGCCAAAAAGTTTGCAAGGTTTGGCAAGTTGGAAACACCAATCCCAGTGAGATCACTGTAGTTTTAAAGCAAATAGTATTTGATGGGTGACCACTATAATGATGACCAGTTCTGTTCGGGAGATAGGTTGGAAGGATGAAAGTTAAGCAACACTGCGCTGGGTCAGGTATTGGATGGGTGACCATCATGCACGTGACCGGTTCTGTTCGGAAGAGAGGTTAAAGAGATGAAAGTTAGTACATCAACTTCACTCGCTTTGCTTGTCAACCATTCGACAGCATGGATTTGTGGAGGAATCCTGCTGTTCGCGTTGTACCGTCCTTCGAAAGTGACTTTAAGCCAGTGGTCTCCTTGGCTATATGCCAGTACCGGGTTTCTTCTCCTCACTTATCTAGGTTGATCACCATCCTCATCATCATCCGCAAATATACCGACGCCATAAGACCAGTACCACAGAGCCTTTATTTAATACAGAGCGCCGTTAAACACTAAACAATAATAAAACATTATATTTACGTTCATTAGATTTGAAAACGTTTATATTTTGTATTATTGATATTCTTTATGCAATTAGTGACCACTCGGGTGTCATACTTGATTCAGGAAATCAAGTTTATGTTTAAACTAAAGGTTCTTTAGTAAAATAAACGTGAGCCATTTAACTGTTTACGTTAAACCTCCACATTTACGGTTGAAACAAGGATTAAACGTTTGAAAAAGCGAGAAAATTAGCGTAATTTTAAATTCACACTTTTAAGTCGCGCACACGGGAAGTCATTCTTTATTTTAAAACAAGCGCATTGTCGCTTTTCTGTAGAGAGTGTGAATTTCAGACCACACTGGAAATAAATTATTCAAATAAAAAAACACCGTAAATTTTTCATATCTTTTTCTCACTGTGCCCGTTGGGTTTAACTGTCAGTCGAATTTAACGGTTTTTCACAGCCACCCGTATTTTTTCTTAGCGAGCTTCGTTTTGATATTCTTTTGTTTTTTGAGGGTTTTTTTGTGATGGCTGCTGTAAACGATTCAAATTTTGACAGTTGGTGGCTAGAAAAATCATCTTTATAGAGTATGTTTAACGAAAGACATGCAAAAACCTTCATAAAGCTACGGATTAGAAGATAGAAGAAGATTAGATTACAAGATTAGAAGATACAAATGTAAGTGTATGCAGTTTATTTATTTAAAAATACTACAAACATAAAGTAAAGTTAGAAATGATCTAAATGCAGTTTAGTTAATTAAGTTTTTAATGCAATTTGAAATAGAATCATAGAATTGACCTAAAATTAAGTTTAGGTATATGATCAAACGAAAATTAAGTACCGTCATAAACCTTCTATAAGCTAAGCATACCTTAATTTATGTGAAGAAATTTCGTAGATATGTAACTTTTAAAATGTTATTAAAAAAAAACACATACAGATGTATATTTTGAAAAAAAAAATAGTCGGTTTTAACCTTACTTTAAACGCCATAATATTTCTCTGGTCGTAAAAACACTCAGCATTATTTCATTTTACGTTTGATTTGCTCAGAACTGGAAATCAATGACGTTCAGTTGGGTTTGTTTTTGCTTTTATAAAACCAGCCCAAACGCCAGCTGGACCAACACAGAAATCGCCCTCTGCGTTTGATTAGCTTCGAAATCAGCTCAGTGCCCCTCTCTCGTTATCGAGTCCCAATCCAATTAAAAATATGTTTGTCTGCTGCTGATTCACTCGAGAGACTCGATTTATTAAAAGTACAGTTTTCAACAAAAATATACGGATTTTTTTTTTATTTGCTGAAAAGTACTGGTTTTAGAATTCGAATCATTTTTTAAAATGGCCGAAACACAGCCTTCTCGAAGTATTAACCAAAAAATACTTATAATGTCTTTAGAAGGCAATGATATCTCTGCTGGTTCTTAATCTTGTTATATTCTAGTGATATTTTAGTGATATTTTAGTGATATTTTAGTGATATTTTAGTGATATTCTAGTGACATTCTAGTGATATTTAAGTGATATTCTAGTGATATTTTAGTGATATTCTAGTGACATTCTAGTGATATTTTAGTGATATTATATTATTTCGTGCTCTATTTATTTGCCATTTTTCCTGTCTTTACTTAATTATCTGCCTATTGTTGCATAAATATTTTTAAAGGTGTTCAAAACAGGCATATTTTAACATCTAGGGAAAAAAAATCACCATATAAAGAAAATTTACAATATTACCATTTTTTTTTTTTTTTTAATACACAATGCCAAGTTTTCTTTGGGACCACTTCACTGAATGAGTTTGTGAATCCACGATGTTTAACTGTAAACTTTACTTCCCCCAAACATCTATTCCGAGAACCGAATTTCAAAGTAAACATTTTCAAATTAGCAATCTTTCTCAACAACTTTAACTTTTCGTCTTGAGATGAGCACCCTTTGTTTTCTTCCCAATGATAAGTGCATCATAAAAAATCGTTAAAATTTTGTTTAATGCTTCATCTATTTTATCTTCGTCAGATTTTTTTAAATGAAAAGTTGTAAATATAGCTCTCAGTTTTTGACTGCAAATATTCAGCCAACAAACTAGGTGAGATAAAGGGAAAAACCATTTAAACAAAAATGTGAATAATACCCACTGTATTCCCAAAATTTCAGTGCGCATTTCATCCAACTTCTTTGGGTGTTAAGACTCTATACAAACTGTATTATTTGTAGCTTGCAACACCAATTTTATGCAGAGTGCTGTACAACTGCAAATGACCGTTAAAAGTGTTTTGAATTTCAGTAAAAAAGTTAAAAATTTCCCCCACCGAAACTTTTCCAATAATCTTCCCAGCGATCTGCACCAAACATTTGAATTCAAAACTTACTGCACACTTTTAGTTTCGCTCCAACCACACAGATGTCGTGCCCATATATCGCCATCTCTGTCAAGTCTGACGTCATAGACGTCGTGACGATCGACAAACGACAGAAACGACGCTGAAATGACGTCAGAACCTCAGGTCCTTTACAACTCCCCGATAAAACTCTGCTTTTCAGCGTTTAGTAAGTTACTATACCTTTGCAGACGTTTTTAAATGGGTAACCCGTGCCCGGCATCGGGCAGTTCATCACAATGTAATAGTGATGGGTGGGTGAAACAAGGGTTGTCATGGCAATCTAAAACAAGTAACCCGTGCCCGGCATCGGGCAGTTCATCACAATGTAATAGTAATGGGTGGGTGAAACAAGGGTTGTCATGGTAATCTAAAACAAGTAACCCGTGCCTGGTATCGGGCAGTTCATCACAATGTAATAGTAATGGGTGGGTGAAACAAGGGTTTTCATGGTAATCTAAAACAAGTAACCCGTGCCCGGCATCGGGCAGTTCATCACAATGTAATAGTAATGGGTGGGTGAAGTAAGGGTTGTCATGGCAATCTTAAACAAGTAACCCGTGCCTGGCATCGGACAGTTCATCACAATGTAATAGTAACGGGTGGGTGAAACAAGGGTTGTCATGGCAATCTAAAACAAGTAACCTGTGCCCGGCATCGGGCAGTTCATCACAATGTAATAGTAATGGGTGGGTGAAACAAGGGTTGTCATGGCAATCTAAAACAAGTAACCCATGCCTGGCATCGTGCAGTTCAGCACAATGTAATAGTAATGGGTGGGTGAAACAAGGGTTGTCATGGCAATCTAAAACAAGTAACCCGTGCCCGGCATCGGGCAGTTCATCACAATGTAATAGTAATGGGTGGGTGAAGTAAGGGTTGTCATGGCAATCTTAAACAAGTAACCCGTGCCCGGCATCGGACAGTTCATCACAATGTAATAGTAACGGGTGGGTGAAACAAGGGTTGTCATGGCAATCTAAAACAAGTAACCTGTGCCCGGCATCAGGCAGTTCATCACAATGTAATAGTAATAGGTGGGTGAAACAAGGGTTGTCATGGCAATCTAAAACAAGTAACCCATGCCTGGCATCGTGCAGTTCAGCACAATGTAATAGTAATGGGTGGGTGAAACAAGGGTTGTCATGGCAATCTAAAACAAGTAACCCGTGCCCGGCATCGGGCAGTTCATCACAATGTAATAGTAATGGGTGGGTGAAACAAGGGTTGTCATGGCAATCTAAAACAAGTAACCCGTGCCCAGCATCGGCCAGTTCATCACAATGTAATAGTAATGGGTGGGTGAAACAAGGGTTGTCATGGTAATCTAAAACAAGTAACCCGTGCCCGGCATCGGGCAGTTCATCACAATGTAATAGTAATGGGTGGGTGAAGTAAGGGTTGTCATGGCAATCTTAAACAAGTAACCCGTGCCCGGCATCGGACAGTTCATCACAATGTAATAGTAACGGGTGGGTGAAACAAGGGTTGTCATGGCAATCTAAAACAAGTAACCTGTGCCCGGCATCGGGCAGTTCATCACAATGTAATAGTAATGGGTGGGTGAAACAAGGGTTGTCATGGCAATCTAAAACAAGTAACCCATGCCTGGCATCGTGCAGTTCAGCACAATGTAATAGTAATGGGTGGGTGAAACAAGGGTTGTCATGGCAATCTAAAACAAGTAACCCGTGCCCGGCATCGGGCAGTTCATCACAATGTAATAGTAATGGGTGGGTGAAGTAAGGGTTGTCATGGCAATCTTAAACAAGTAACCCGTGCCCGGCATCGGACAGTTCATCACAATGTAATAGTAACGGGTGGGTGAAACAAGGGTTGTCATGGCAATCTAAAACAAGTAACCTGTGCCCGGCATCGGGCAGTTCATCACAATGTAATAGTAATGGGTGGGTGAAACAAGGGTTGTCATGGCAATCTAAAACAAGTAACCCATGCCTGGCATCGTGCAGTTCAGCACAATGTAAAAGTAATGGGTGGGTGAAACAAGAATTGTCATGGCAATCTAAAACAAGTAACCCGTGCCCGGCATCGGGCAGTTCATCACAATGTAATAGTAATGGGTGGGTGAAACAAGGGTTGTCATGGCAATCTAAAACAAGTTACCCGTGCCTGGCATCGGGCAGTTCATCACAATGTAATAGTAATGGGTGGGTGAAACAAGGGTTGTCATAGCAATCTAAAACAAGTAACCCGTGCTTGGCATCGGGCAGTTCATCACAATGTAATAGTAATGGGTGGGTGAAACAAGGGTTGTCATGGCAATCTAAAACAAGTAACCCGTGCCCGGCATCGGGCAGTTGATCACAATGTTATAGTAATGGCAAAGTTTACATAAAAATTTTGATAACTGCAAAATAGTCCACAAAAACGTTATAATTGATATAAAAATGCTTAACAAAGCTGGAAAATGGTATAATTTGGCACGGCGTACATTTGTTGAAATGATTTGTTGTGTGTTTTTATTTTTTTATGTACCTACAGATTGTCCACAAGTTATCCCAGAGTTATTGGTGGCTCCTTTACCGGAATAGTTTGTAATATCGCTGAACGGAGCACTTATCGGTTGAGCAACATAATAATGTTGATTTCAGAACCCAGTTAATATCTGAAATAACTTCAAAATGAGAAACAAATAATTGTAAACTGCAGTGCGAGTGCGATGACAGAAGTGATTTGCAAGAGCGAAATAGTATCTAGGTACTATTTAAAGATTTAACGATATAAACAAAGACTTTTTCATGAACAAGAGCAAGAGAGAAATGTGTATTGGCCCAGCTATGAGTCGGAGCTACCTGTGTGCAAAGAAATAAAGTAGGGCCTATCGATCTCTATAAACTTGCGTGGATATAGCGGACATCGATTGGTATATGCTTTCATACAGTTACTTAAATTATTTGTTGTGTTTGACGACGCACTGTTTTGGAATCGGGAACATTGGTACTGGAATAATGGCGATAGTGTAATTCATAGTCTCCAGCGCATAGAATAAAGAAGAGGAAACCCAGAAAACCCGTAGGACAACCGATGTAACGACCCTTCCGAAGGAAAGTTTACTTCAATGGACTGAATAGTTCCAAAGATATATCCTTCAAAGAAGTTGATAAGCAGAGGAAATTCAGTTTGGTACTGAAGGAGGGTATTCGTCTAGATCTAAGGCCCCACTGGCTTGGAAACCAGTCCACGGGATGCGCTATCCATGCAAGTGTGTACAGACCAGTGGGTTACACAGGTAGAATAGGGGAGATCGAAGACCCCACTGGCTTGGAAACCAGTCCACGGGATGCGTTATCCACGCAAGTGTGTACAGACCAGTGGGTTACACAGGTAGAATAGGGGAGATCGAAGACCTCACTGGCTTGGAAACCAGTCCACGGGATGCGCTATCCACGCAAGTGTGTACAGACCAGTGGGTTACACGGGTGGAATAGGGGAGATCGAAGACCCCACTGGCTTGGAAACCAGTCTACGGGATGCGCTATCCACGCAAGTGTGTACAGACCAGTGGGTTACACAGGTAGAATAGGGGAGATCGAAGACCACACTGGCTTGGAAACCAGTCCACGGGATGCGCTATCCATGCAAGTGTGTACAGACCAGTGGGTTACACAGGTAGAATAGGGGAGATCGACGGCACTACTGGTTTATTATCCACGCAAGAACTCATAGATCGGCACGCTCTGAGCGGTGAGCGCTAGGTCAGGACTCGTCAGTCTCGCACGAACCGTTGTCGTGAAAGGATCACCGCGCTGTGGCAAGATTGACAAGCACCAAACAAGTGGCCGCAGACTTTTCTACATTTGGCGTCCTGGTTTGAGGTTTTAGCGTTCTTTACTGTTTTTCTGTGCTTTATTTTATTGTGATTTTTTTTTTAAAGATGTTGTGAGTTTCTGTGCGGTGGGTTTGTTTTGTTTTTTTGTGGATGGTGAAAATTTGAAGATAAGTGTTTTTTGGGAGTACGTGAGTGGTGGAAAATGGAGTGGCAGTGAAGTGGATTGGATTTTCAAGCTTGTGATTGGTAAGAGTATTTGAATTTTTTCTTACCTATTGTGTTTGCACTTACGGTTTAGCTTTTGAGCTTTTTTTTGTTGGGAAGCTGAAAGAAAAAAAAATATATAGTTTGCAATCATGTTGTTTACTAAAGTTGTTTGATGGAGAATGAGAAAGATGCTTTTAAATATAAAAAGTATGCTTTCGTTTTTAGACTCGTTTCTACTTTATCTTTGTTGAAATAGAAATACACTTTTCATTAAAAATATAAATTAGATCGTATAATTTTACTTTTTTGATCCAAGTATATATTCGTTCTGTTGAAATCAAGACAAAACAGCGTCGTAATTCGACTATTTTTCAATATTTCAGCAGTCCTGAAAGGACGAAATATAGCAATAATTCAAGCTTGGACGCCTACTGAACCAATATTTTAACGCCACGTTAAGTAATACACAGACCGTTAGCAATAAAACAATCATCTGATTGTCTGTTGCCAGGAAACTAACAAACGAACTGTTAAGTTTTTAATGGATCACTGCAAAACTGACCCTAAACTGATTTAAAGTTTTTTATTTCTAGAAAGATTCACAGGTAGAAATAATTGTTTGAAACGTCCAAACAAATTGAAAGCTAATTCCTGTTCTGTTTATGACCTAGCTTCAACCCAAACGATCCACGGTAGTAAAAATAATAATATCTTACCAGGCATGCTTCTTGATCACCTTAATGAATTCCACAAATACATTAAATCAGATTTTTCCGCTTTTATTAATAACCAGCAGTACCCGCTGCCTACGGCCGCTTTATATTTTGAGAAAGTGGGCATTTTGGTTTCAAATGTAAAAACCTCTGATGGGGCCACAACCAAAAGTACCCCCATTTATTGAATTTGAAATTTGCCGCTTATGTCACTCGGGGTCACTGCATTGTGGAAACTCTGTGAATTCCAAAGTGACCACGATGACAATTTCGAAAACAAACGACGTTGGCTGTCAAAAGATTTCCGTGTATGATTTCTTGAAATTTTTCTTAGAAAGTGAAACTTGTGAAATACCTTTTACATCTCTACCAGATCATACTAAAAACATGTTTAATGAACGGATAAGCACTGAAAATTGACGAAATGTAAGTTTCTTTGGTTATTAAGTTGTTTGACATTGATTGAGAACTGTCAAAACCTTTCCTTGCCAGCCAGTTTTAAATAAAATTCATTATGAAAATCTAAATTATTAGATCGAAGAGCTTTTTTTTTAATTACGGTTACCAGCGCCATCGGGTGTCGCCAAGTGTTACCACGTGTTGCCCGCTCGTTTGCTCGGCAGAAAATTTAACATTAACACTAGCTCTCTGACTAAGCCTTTAAACTCAATGATATAACGAAACTACCAGCAATCGAAAATGTAATTACCTTGAAAACTCTTTTTCCAACTCTGATTACTCTACTTTCAACACCGTAGCTGAAATTGCCACACGTCATGGAAATATCGATATCCACCAATATTTGATAGTTGGCCTTACGATACCAGTTTCCTGACAAAATGTTCGATAATGACTTCAAATCGATTACCTGTTAACCTACCTTCAAATGATCTGACAGGTAGAAAACCATAGATATCTGCTGAATCATCTATTTTATAAACTTTTAAATGGCAATAGCAATTCGCAATCATGATAGAATCATTGCAATTTTGATATCATTAAATTAATAAACAATCATCAAATCTATAAACTTGACATTAACTATAATCAATCAAATATAATTTATTTTTAGAATAATTCATTTTTGATTAAAATTGCTAGTTATATATGTCATTTCTATGAGGGTTTTTGTCCAAGTAGCTCGATTGGTTAAAGCGATTCCCGTGACAGGTGGAGATCGGGATTCGAGTCCCTGTGTTCCTAGTGTTCCTAATATTGGCTTTGGGAACGCAATTTAAGTGGCGTTGTTGGATGAGCGTAGTGATATTTATGGATGATGAAATGTGAAGCCGATACATTGCATAGATTGAAGCAAAACAGCAAAAATTCACAAAATTAAGTCGGACGTTTTGTGAATAAAAAAGAAAAGAAAATTTCATACGGGCTCAAAAAGTTCACAATTACATAATTTTGAAGTATTTTTTTTTTATATCTTTGCAAGGTTTGGTGAAAAAATACATCTGAAAATTTTCATAATTTTTGAATATTTTCAGAACTATTTTACCAATTTTCCTGAAAATCGTATATAGGGTCCAAGTTTGGAAACACATTTTTGACTTCCTCTTCGTCGATGGACTAGTGATGTTAAACAAGAATTCCATATCAAAACACAACTGTCAGGCTCAAAAACAATATCAAAACTGGGTTTTTTTCATACAAAACTAGAAAATTTTCTGACTTTTCAGAACTAATTTCCCGATAAAAAAAGAACGACAAAAATATAATAAATTTAATATTTTAGGGAACTCTTAATTCTTCTAATTAAAAAAGCTAAGCCAATTATTGAAGGAATTAACAATTTTTGATATAAAACGACCCAAAAAAAATTAAGTCTGAACGTAACAAAAACTATTTGAAATGGTTTTTGAATGCTAAGTAAAGGACAATTTAATTTCCCGACCTTTCGTAACATGTTCTAGTAAGTAAGTAAGTAACAGGTACAAGTTACGAAACGTCGGGAAATTTAGTTGTCCTTTACTTAGCATTCAAAACCCACTTCAAATAGTTTTTGTTAAAACTTGTGCTAAGAATAAATCAAGTAGACATGAGTCTAAAAGCAATCTTAGGTCTGAATATTATTATTACTTAAAGGGCTGTTTCAAACACGATTGGTTCGAAACGTGGCACAGCTCAGGCTCCCTAATTTGTTTGTGAAAGAGGAACTAATTGTGAAAAGCGAAGTGTCCAATCACATTAAAATATCATGTCCTCTGGGCGAGTTTCTCGAGTAGGTACCACGTGACAGGGTTCCTGCCAGCTCGAATCTTGACCGTATTAATACTGAATAATGGAAATGGTTTGGTAGAGAATCGATTTGGGTGGAAACACGTTCCGGACGCAGTTTTCATAATTGTAATTGAGTATCGATCTGTTTTATTGTGGTCGGGTATGAATTTTAGAATATTATTCACAAGTTTATACTTGAACAAAACATTGGGGGCTTTTCAGTTATCGAGCTGAGTTATATTGAGAGTGTAGATGTTTGGTTTCCCAAATTTTTCTTTTTTTTTTATATTATTTCGATATCAAATTGGTATTTTTTGTAGAATTATGGCCTTAATCCTTTTTTCACTAACCATATTTGTACTTTATAATTGGTACAGATAGATTGATTTTGTATATATATAAGCTGGTATCTCATACTATATTTAACTACACCATCTACATTTTCTTTACTCAAACTCGTCTATATTTGCAATCTTATTCCACATTTCTTTGTTCAACCATCATTCTTCTTTGTTTATTTTATTCTAAACCACTCCTCGTTCTTCAATACCTCTACTCACTTGGGTTATCCATCAATTTCGTGGTCTTCCTATTCGTCTCTTTTCAAATTTCATTTCACGATACCAAGAAGGATTGGACACGTGTTTTTCAAACCCTTCTCAGTCAAGACTTAACGTTCACTTCAAATTTCTGACAAAATAATAATTACAAACTTTACTCTAAAAATACTTATAGGCTATAAAAACCTTTCGAATGGTAAAGGTATTGGAAAGGCAACCATCATACACATGACCAGTTTCGTTCGGGAGAGAGGCTGGAGGGATGAAAGTTAAGCAACACTGCGCTGGGTCAGGTATTGGATGGGTGACCATCATACACATGACCAGTTCCGTTCGGGAGAGAGGTTGAAGGGATGAAAGTCAGTACAGCAACTTCACTCGCCTTGCTTATCAACCTCTCGGCAGCATGGATTTGTGGAGGAATCCTGCTGTTCGTGTTGTACCATCCTTCGGAAGGGACGTTAAGCCGGTGGTCCCCTTTGTGCTATACGTCAAAGGGTTTGCCTTCCTCCCTTCTACGCTTGTTTAGGTTCCTCATTATCCTCATCATCATCTACTCATTCACCGACGCCATAAGACCAGTGCCACAGGGCCCGTTGTCAAAACAGTGCGTCGCTAAACATAATAATCAATCAATCAATCAATCACAAAGAGCAAAGAGTAAACAAGAAAGCAAAACTTAGGTCAGTTAAAGTGGTCTATTTGCAAAGATAGAGCAAAGTACTGCATTTTTTTGGCCACTGCGTTCACACAGGTGTCGAATCAAAATGTACACATAAAAATAACGAAAACCTAACAAATTGACCAAAATGCAGAGTTGTTTAATCCTGGAACGCCAGGCAAATATTTCAATTTCCCACAGAAAACTTTTGTTTCACAAAACAAAATCCCTGCATTTTCCTGATGAATAATTCATATATTTTGCACACCACAGTTTCACAGTGTTCTCTCTCATAAATCGCGGTTATTTAAAACATATCGTTGTGGCATTTATTTATGTCGTTTTTGACTGGTTTTTGATTGGGAGGGGGTTTGAAATTTGCTCGATGAGGTCATGCTCTCCACCGGGTTTGCACCAGCTCCGAGCGAGAGCGCTCCCACCCGAACACGTGATCACTAGCTATCAGTGCACCGGGAGTGACCCGAGAGCGAGGTGACACAGCTGTTGTTTAGCTTGCAAATTATATTAGGCAAAGAAAAATAACGTAAAATATCATTAAATCTGTCTGAATAATAGCGGATTCTTTTTTATTTGGAAGATTAATAACCTTTTAAAGATTTATGCCAGCCTGATATAAAATACTTTGCTATTGGCAAGCATTTAAAATTAAATTCAGATTTGATATGGTCTGTTATCATCAAAACTATTTTCTACATGATTGCAAGGGCATTGTGATGTTTAATTAATGAAACTCACAATATTTACCGTTATTGCTAAGGAGCCCCGGTCCCCTTTGTTCAAAAACTAACTAACTGTGTTTTCCCTACATTTGCTTTTGCAGGAACATAAACAATGCGTTCAAGTTGCTAATAATAAATATCAACTCTGCTCTGAAGAAAAGTTCAGCACCGCTAGCCTTGTTTGTAACCTATAGGTGTAGTGGAATGCAAATTTAGAGGATTCATTATGTTAAGAGTTATACTGTTACTCTGAAAGGACCGAACTGTTTGCCATGTTGGAAACACCGGTTCTCGTTAGATCACCGAAGTAAAGCAACACTGCGCTGGACCAGTTCGAGAGAGAGAGAGAGGTTGGAAGGATGAAAGTTAGTACAGCAACTTCACTCGCCTTGCTTATCAACCTCTCGACAGCATGGATGTGTGGAGGAATCCTGTTGTTCGAGTTGTACCGTCCTTTGGAAGGGACGTTAAGCCGATGGTTCCCTTGGTGCTCTTCGACAGGAGTAGGCTACGTGCTGGCACCAGGTTTTCCCCCTCCTACCTTCTAGGCTAGGTAAAGTTCTTTATCATCCACTCATTTACCAACGCCATGAGACCAGTGATGGAAGGCTAGATTTCAAAACAGTGCGTCGTTAAACACCACAAATCAATCAATTAATTCTGGAAGGACAGGAAGAAAATTGATGTTTTCGCGCTTTGAAAATGGTTTTCTTTACTAGGCTAGGTTTTATAACCATTCGTTTTATCTTTCGGCAATTTTCTAATATCACATGACATAGTCTGTTTTCTCTACAAGACACTACCTCTTCGAAAAACTAAAAAACTCTTCCAATTGCCCGCAATTACTTCGTAACTTGACGTATGTCTGCTCCGTTATCGATTTCGTCTGCCAGAACGGCTGGATTCATGCGTTTGCAATACAATTTAAAAAATCCCACTGTTTGCACCAATTTGTTACAACCGCTGCCACCAATGTAACGTTTTTTTATATTTTTTTTATTGTGAATTTTTTTTTCAAAATGCAAAAAAAAAATTAACCATTTAATCCTGCTTATTTACTTTTACACCACTTACTATCTCATTCTTATTGATTTGGAAAAAATTAAGTATCTCGCGAGATATTGTAAATTAATCAAAATTTCACCAATTTTAGGGACGCTTCTCAATTTCACCAATAACAGCCTGAATAACTCTCTGATTTCATGACATTTTAAAATATTTCAAAGAAGATAAATTTCCAAGATAAATATATTTCAAAAAATAATACCAGACAAACCGTTAAGTATTTCTACATCACAAAATAGTCACTTTTGATTTTCATTTCATCAAAGGTCCATAGTCACTCTTTGCAAAAGCTAATACATATTTAGGCAGTACTAAAGCGTATTTCTTGAATAAGAGCTAAAATGTAGATGAAATCTTATTTAAAGTTCAAACGCTTGCAATGCGCGGGGTATTTTAGATAATGAACACTATAACCGTCTCAAAAAGTTGATGCCCAAACGGGGACTCGAACCCCGATCTCCACCTTAGAGCAACACACGCAATAGGTAGAGATCGGGGTTCGAGTCCCCGTTTGGGCATCCATTTTTGAATCGGTGATAGTGTTCATAATAACAAAAAAGGTAAAATTATCGACACTGCAATGCATAATTAGTTGGATTAAATTTAGCCCGTCTAATTCGATTCAGAATATGAAAACACACACCCTAGATCGAGGGAGAGAGAATTTGTTAGTTAAATGTGACTCTTCTGTCTCATTTACCTAATTTCCATCCAAACGACGCACGCGTTATGAAAAGACACGCACGCATTTCAGTTGAGTCGGGAACACATGCACGCGTGAGATGGCATGGACATTGAGTTTACAAGCTAAAGTGCTAGTGCTGATGTTAAACGTCCTGCCATTGGGTTTAGTCAGAGTGGCAGTGCTAATGTTCAACGTCCTGTCATTGGGTTTACAGGTTTAGTCAGAGTCACAAGGCTAATGTTAAACGTCCTGCCATTGGGTTTAGTCAGAGTGACAGTGCTAATGTTCAACGTCCTGTCATTGGGTTTACAGGTTTAGTCAGAGTCACAGGGCTAATGTTAAACGACCTGTCATTGGGTGTACAGGTTTAGTCAGAGTCAAAGCGCTAATGTTAAACGTTCTGACATTGGGTTTACAGGTTTAGTCAGAGTGACAGTGCTAATGTTAAACGTCCTGTCATTGGTTTACAGGTTTAGTCAGAGTCACAGCGCTAATGTTAAACGTCCTGCCATTGGGTTTACAGGTTTAGTCAGAGTCGCAGCGCTAATGTTAAACGTCCTGTCATTGGGTTTACAGGTTTAGTCAGTCACAGCGCTAATGTTAAACGTCCTGCCATTGGGTTTACAGGTTTAGTCAGAGTCACAGTGCTAATGTTAAACGTCCTGCCATTGGGTTTACAGGTTTAGTCAGAGTCACAGTGCTAATGTTGAACGTCCTGCCAATGGGATTACAGGTTTAGTCAGAGTCACAGCGCTAATGTTAAACGTCCTGCCGGAGTCAGAGTCAGAGTCCGTTTTGTCAGAGTCCTAAACTCTCTGCCATTGATGTAAAGGTTAAGTCCTGGTTAATATTTTATCGTGTCGTGAACGGTTGAAATCCAGGAAATAGAAAAGAAAAAATACTAAACGGACGTGTTGAAAGATTTTCAAATTAAAATTTGTATGCATGTTTGGTAAAGTATTAAGTTTTATTCTAATTTTATAGCAAATGGTTGTAATATTTTTTTTTTATCTATTAAAAACAATAATAAGCGGTAGCGGGTTCACGTAACCGATTGGGCAAACATCTGCGAGTGATTTGGTCAAATAATAACATTTCATACATTTCTAAAAAAAAAAAAAATGTTACATTTTGTCTTTTTTCCAAAAAATCCTAGGTCATCTCTCCAAAGTGGTTCGGTATGTGAATTGCATGTACAAGCGAGTAAAACCGATATAAACCGATATAAACCGATATAAACCGATATAAACCGAGTACAACCGAGAATCACCGAGTAAAACCGAGGATCACTGAGTTCACGACGAGCAAGCAATTAACAGAAACAGGCCAAATTCAAACGTCAAACGGCAAATTAGGTTTAAATTAACGCGACGTGATATAGCGTCACTAGAATCAGAGTGACTGTGAGTATTCACAGCCTCTTGGTTCTACTCCTTGGAGAACTGTCATTCTCATCAAATACACTAAAATCCTCTCAAAAACGCGATATCTAAGTAAATCAATTGGTAAGAGCAGCTGGACACCATTTTGAGAAGTAACTAGTGTTCCTAATAATAATAAAAAAAATATAGATATATACATACAAAATGTTTAAATTCAAGCATTATAAAAATATAAAATCAGATCTTGATCTATTTTTTTTGAAATAAGTAAAAACATATAAAACTACTTATCTCTACTGAACAAAAATACACGATTACCATTCAATATCTTGACGGGTTGCTAACCTTTTAGCCAAAACACGTTATTCCAGAAATGCGATTCCTTATCGTCCCGTTTTCCAGCTAAACCGACCGGCCAAACGGTGAAACGCAAATTTCCAATCGGTTTTCGCTTGTCAAAACTTGTAACAAGTAACATGGCAATTGGTAATCGTAGTCCGTCGCATTATCGACTTGTTGACGTTTGCCGTTTGCTATATCAGTCGCTATCCAGTAACAAGCTCCGAAGTCGAGCGCAAAGTGGAACTATATACAACATGGCGGTTTGTCCAAGCATTTAAAAGCAGGGACAATCGAAAGTTTCGCTCCTATAAATCGACACTAGTGACATTCCGTGACAGGGTGCTTCTTTCGCTTCACGCAAAGCAGTGGACACTCGCCGTCGCCTCTGTGCTGGACATTCCGTGACAGGGTGCTTCTTTCGCTTCACGCAAAGCAGTGGACACTCGCCGTCGCCTCTGTGCTGGACATTCCGTGACAGGGTGCTTGTTTCGCTCCACGCAAAGGAGCGGACACTCGCCGTCGCCTCTGTGCTGGACATTCCGTGACAGGGTGCTTGTTTCGCTCCACACAAAGGAGCTGACACTCGCCGTCGCCTCTGTGCTGGACATTCAGTGACAGGGTGCTTGTTTCGCTCCACGCAAAGGAGCGGACACTCGCCGTCGCCTCTGTGCTGGACATTCCGTGACAGGGTGCTTGCTTCGCTCCACGCAAAGGAGCGGACACTTGCCGTCGCCTCTGTGCTGGACATTCCGTGACAGGTTGCTTGTTTCGCTCCACGCAAAGAAGCGGACACTCGCCGTCGCCTCTGTGCTGGACATTCCGTGACAGGGCGCTTTTTTCGCTCCACGCAAAGGAGCGGACACTCGCCGTCGCCTCTGTGCTGGACATTCCGTGACAGGGTGCTTGTTTCGCTCCACGCAAAGGAGCGGACACTTGCCGTCGAAAGTGATGGACATTCCGTGACAGGGTATTAGTTTCGCTCCACGCAAAGGAGCGGACACTCGCCGTCGCCTCTGTGCTGGACATTCCGTGACAGGGTGCTTGTTTCACTCCACGCAAAGGAGCGGACACTCGCCGTCGCCTCTGTGCTGAACATTCCATGACAGGGTGCTTGTTTCGCTCTTCACACAGGTCCGTTTTTAGAAAACTCTGTAATGGTAAGGGTTAAAAATTTACCTCAATTTTGCTTCCAAAAGATATCAGAAAAAATCGAATGTCATGAATCCTCCACTTACCTAAACGGTTTGACACGCAAGGTCAAAGGAGTTTGGTAGAATATTTAATACTTCCGCATCTATTTACCTCGAATATCAGTGTTTATACCAATGCAATTCAATGTTTACCTTTTCTGGATTAATGTTTTACTTGACCTATATTCGTTTATTCACATTACCACACATTTAAACGCTCTAAACATTATATAATTACATACACTACATTATATGCATTATTATGGTTTTTAGACTCATGTCAACTTGATGTTATAGTAGCACTGATTTAAAAAAAAACTATTTAAACTGGGTTTTGAATGCCAAGTGAAGAACAACTAAATTTCCTAAAGTTTTGTCACTGGTATCTAACTGTCACTGTATCTTGGTCAAAAGCGGTCCTGACAATTTTCGTAAAAACATATTATGCATTATTATTCATAATATTTTTATTGAATTTTTGCTTTATTTAGTATTCTTTCAAACGGCAGTTCGCTCAAAGTCTTGGCTACAATATACAGGTATAAAAGTAATGCACATTTCAATGCATTTTTGTGGTATATGAAAAAAAAACGCGATTTCAATAAGTGGGTAGGTACTGCTTTTCTAGATTTGAATAAATAATGTTTCATTCGACGTCATCCTTTGTAATTCGACATCGACTCTGGCACATGACCTTTTGTGTTACGCTAACATTTATCGACTCTGGAAACAAGTTTCACATGGCCGTTAGAACTAAACTTTCTACCCGGCACAAAACATGAAACAATCGATAGGAGGGGTTCTTAAATGAGAACAATAAATCAATTTTTACGGAGAACTAGAAGTAAGGGTAGTAAATTTTTGATTGATAAAACGATTAAAGAAGCGATACAAATAGACGAAACTGTCTTATGCTGTGTTTTTTGTTATTTTTTCGCTCTGTTTTGGTTTCTAACTAGTTTGATGTTTTTCTTTAAGCGAGAAAGCGAACTCTTACGATAGATCCGCCGGTTGTTTTAGAGTGCCACGTGGCAACTGTCATCAGAAAATCATCTTGTCATGAAAAGTGATCTGATTTTTTTTATCTTTGGTAAGCATATTCTCGACAATAATAACAATTTTTGGAATAATAAGAGTTTTAAAAACCCACAATTAAGCTTTAATTTAATTCACTAGACAAATATGCAAACCTTGTAACTATTTTCAGTAGAATGGTACTTTAAAACTGTTCTTGATGATGAAATTGATGTTGTAGAACATTCTTGTAAGCCGAAGCTACGATTTATTAGACATATTTAACGGTTAATGCAACTAATAAAGACAACCCATAAACCCCGACCTAGAGCGGTCATTCGTAGCCCTGGTATTACTGTCAGTAGCACCGTGCTAACTAGCACCATCATAGCACCAAGCAGTAACCCCGACCTAGAGCGGTGATTCGTAACCCTGGTATTACTGTCAGTAGCACCGTGCTAACTAGCACCACCATAGCACCAAGCAGTAACCCCGACCTAGAGCGGTGATTCGTAACCCTGGTATTACTGTCAGTAGCACCGTGCTAACTATCACCACCATAGCACCAAGCAGTAACCCCGATCTAGAGCGGTGATTCGTAGCCCTGGTATTACTGTCAGTAGCACCGTGCTAACTAGCACCACCATAGCACCAAGCAGTAACCCCGACCTAGAGTGGTGATTCGTAACCCTGGTATTACTGTCAGTAGCACCATACTAACGAGCACCACCATAGCACCGAGCAGTGACCCCGACCTAGAGTGGTGATTCGTAGCCCTGGTATTACTGTTAGTAGCACCGTGCTAACTAGCATCAACATAGCACCAAGCAGTGACCCCGACCTAGAGCGGTGATTCGTAACCCTGGTGTTACTGTTAGTAGCACCGTGCTAACTAGCACCACCATAGCACCAAGCAGTAACCCCGACCTAGAGCGGTGATTCGTAACCCTGGTATTACTGTCAGTAGCACCGTGCTAACTAGCACCACCATAGCGCCAAGCAGTGACCCCGACCTAGAGCGGTGATTCGTAACCCTGGTATTACTGTCAGTAGCATCGTGCTAACTAGCACCACCATAGCACCAAGCAGTAACCCCGATCTAGAGCGGTGATTCGTAACCCTGGTATTACTGTCCGTAGCATCGTGCTAACTAGCACCATCATAGCACCAAGCAGTAACCCCGACCTAGAGCGGTGATTCGTAACCCTGGTATTACTGTCAGTAGCACCGTGCTTACTAGCACCACCATAGCGCCAAGCAGTGACCCCGACCTAGAGCGGTGATTCGTAACCCTGGTATTACTGTCAGTAGCATCGTGCTAACTAGCACCACCATAGCACCAAGCAGTAACCCCGACCTAGAGCGGTGATTCGTAACCCTGGTATTACTGTCAGTACCACCGTGCTAACTAGCACCACCATAGTACCAAGCAGTAACCCCGACCTAGAACGGTGATTCGTAATCCTGGTATTACTGTCAGTAGCACCATGCTAACTAGCACCACCATAGCACCAAGCAGTAACCCCGACCTAGAACGGTGATTCGTAACCCTGGCATTACTGTCAGTAGCACCGTGCTAACTAGCACCACCATAGCACCAAGCAGTAACCCCGATCTAGAGCGACAGTATTAATAAACACCATTTTTAGTGCCTCTGGCTTCAGTAACGCTTCATGCAATTGGTTGCTTTGTCCTCACTGCACTGTGATGATCAACTGAAACCCAGTATGCCTTCTTGATAATGCTACCGTCGTAGCACCGCCGTAATAGGTACCGGTTGCTAGTGGTGCTGAAATCAACAAACTCTAGCATTGTCTAGCATTATTAAAAATGTTGATTAGGTATAGCTTTAACTGCGGGACTAATATTTAGAAATACTCCAAACAATATCTAAAACCAATTATCTTCAAATGCTAGAAAGAGAAAAAGGGTACAATATCACCATCAAAATAAAAAATCAATTGATTTTGTGTTTATAAACATGTTGAAATAGACAACAAAATCCTCTTTTACAAATGAATTTGTCGTTGTCCATGGCCACGAGAAGCCGACTTCCTCTTCTGAATTTGACCCATAATGGTTTATCAGTAATTCTATTGTAGCCAGGCTGCATGCTATTTCGACTCCCCAAGGACTGACCCGTCCCCACCCCTTCCCTACACCAAAGTATGAACCATTAGTATGATTACCACATGTCATGGGTCGGCCAGGGACGATAACGCATGGACGGTAATGCATAGGTAATGTTTTGTGCATAAACAGCATATTTTAGTTTGTTGCAGTTCACAACAATGCCATCAGCACCTCTCTTTATACTTTAAAATAGGTGTTTAGATTTTTTTGCAACTAAGTTAAAATTGTGCGTCCATCAATAAGAATGTATTTAAATTGTTGTGCAGTTAGCCATGATATAGTTTTCTTGTAACGGAATATCCAGCAAAGAAGCGACGGCGAGTGTCTGCTACTTTACGTGGAGCGAAACAAGCACCATGTCACGGAATGTCCAGCACAGAGGCGACGGCGAGTGTCCGCTCCTTTGCGTGAAGCGAAACAAGCACCCTGTCACGGAATGTCCAGCACAGAGGCGACGGCGAGTGTCCGCTCCTTTGCGTGGAGCGAAACAAGCACCCTGTCACGGAATGTCCAGCACAGAGGCGACGGCGAATGTCCGCTCCTTTGCGTGGAGCGAAACAAGCACCCTGTCACGGAATGTCGAGCACAGAGGCTACGGCGAGTGTCCGCTCCTTTGCGTGAAGCGAAACAAGCACCCTGTCATGGAATGTCCAGCACAGAGGCGACGGCGAGTGTCCGCTTCTTTGCGTGGAGCGAAACAAGCACCCTGTCATGGAATGTCCAGCACAGAGGCGACGGCGAGTGTCCGCTCCTTTGCGTGGAGCGAAACAAGCACCCTGTCACGGAATGTCCAGCACAGAGATGACGGCGAGTGTCCGCTCCTTTGCGTGGAGCGAAAAAAGCACCCTGTCACGGAATGTCCAGCACAGAGGCGACGGCAAGTGTCCGCTCCTTTGCGTGGAGATATACAAGCACCCTGTCACGGAATGTCCAGCACAGAGGCGACGGCGAGTGTCCGCTTCTTTGCGGGGAGCGAAACAAGCAGCCTGTCACGGAATGTCCAGCACAGAGATGACGGCGAGTGTCTGCTCCTTTGCGTGGAGCGAAAAAAGCACCCTGTCACGGAATGTCCAGCACAGAGGCGACGGCAAGTGTCCGCTCCTTTGCGTGGAGCGATACAAGCACCCTGTCACGGAATATCCAGCACAGAGGCGACGGCGAGTATCCACTTCTTTGTGTGGAGCGAAACAAGCACCCTGTCACGGAATGTCAATCACAAAGGCGACGGCGAGTGTCCGCTCCTTTGCTTGGAGCAAAACGAACAGCCTGTCACGGAATGGCCACTCTTATGTTCTAGATCTCATTTGATTGCAAGTAAACGGTGTTTGATATTCCATCTCATCTAATTATCCTTCAGATCCGTTAAAGCTAAGCGTGATGACGGCTCAATAAACATTACTCTAATCGTTACACACGCTTACCACAAGCGGAGCTAATCACCATAATCTTGTAAATAATTAAATTGCTACGTTGCATTACCGTTGCAGTCTCGTGTTATTATTATAATTACCTGCATTTAAACCTCACACTTGGCGTTTGCATGTGCACACCATTCGAACATGCATCAGGGATGTTCGAACTGAAAATCATAATGAGGCTACAAACTAAGTTAGGATAACTTGTTGATAATCGTTGTAAACAAGACAGAGGTATGGTTATAGGATTGATTGATTATTGCGGTTTAACGACGCTCCGTTTTGATAACGAGTTCTGTGGAACTTGTCTTATGGCGTCGGTGAATGAGTGGATGATGATGAGAATGATGATGAACTTAACTTAGCCTAGAAAGGAAAAAAATAAGGGGAAACCCTGTGCCGACACGAAACCTACTCCTGTCGAAGATCACCAAGAGGACCAACGGCTTAACGTCCCTTCCGAAGAACGGTACAACGCGAATATCAGGAATTCTCCACAAATCCATGCTGTCGAGAGGTTGATAAGCAAGGCGAGTGAAGTTGCTTACTTACTTTCATTCCTCCAACCTCTCTCCTGAACAGAACTGGTGGTAATAGTTTTTAGACTCATGTCTACTTACCTAACCCTAGCACTAGTTTTACAGCAAGGGTTATAGCAGTCCTTGGTAAAGTAACAGGTACAACTTACAAAAAGTTGGGAATTTTAGTTGCTCTTCACTTGGCGTTCAAAATCCATTTAAAATAGTTTTTGTCTGGTGGTCACCCATACAATACCTGACTCAAGGCAGTGTTGCTTAACTTCGGTATTGTCACGAGAACCGGTGTTTCCAACACACCAAACCATTCGGTGGAAGAATGGAGCGAATTCCGTTTAAGTTTGTTTTAATAGAAAGCTCAAACCGATTTTACAAATATCAGGCTAAACTTAGTTTAGGCTCAAGATTGAATTTCTCTAAATCAACGAAATGTCAAAATTAAGCAATTAATTTAGGCAACATATTGCATGCGTTTGCAATTCAAATCAGATTTCATCTAAGTACGTTTTATTCTTCACCGAACAGTCTGATAATTTATTTGCTTTGCAACAGCCAATGATATTATGTTTTCTGTTCGTTAACGGTCTGTTAACGGTCTGTTAACGGTCGGTCATTTACTTTACGGGCGACTGAAAACCTGTACTTAGTATCATTTAATTTGGTTAGTAAGTAAAAGTGTGAAATCGCTCATGTCACTTTTGCATGCCGTTTGTAGTGCTCTTCAAAGGGGAAATTTCCGAAACGCCAACTAAATTATTATGTACCTTGGTTGTGGTCTGAAAGCTTTTTATTATGCTAAAGCTAAGACGGCTTTGCCTAGTATAGAAATACCTTGATCGTTGGACTCCCACAGGATTTCAGTACTTGGAGTCTGTTAAAGGTTGGGTGAACATAGCTAGCAGTCTTGGCATTTCCCAATAATATAGTTTGACTCCGGATAAGCAGCAGTAATAACAGCGTTATGGTTGAAATGATAGATAAAATACAATAGAAAAATTTTATGTGATGGTTTTAGACTCATGTCTACTTGATGTAACCTTAGCACTAGTTTTAACAAAACTATTAGAAATAGGTTTTAAATGCTAAGTAAAGGACAACTAAATTTCTAGTTACTTCTTCAAGGGTTAGAGCAGTCCTGACAATTTTCCGATAGCAAAATTAATTATCTGGTCTCTAACCCTTGAAGAAGTAACTAGCACATGTTACAAAACGTCGGGAAATTAAGTTATCGTTTACTTAGCATTCAAAACCCATTTCAATTAGTCTTTGCTAGAAAAAGTGTAGCTTTTTACAAAAATCAAGCAAAATTACGTATTAAACCATATAAAAAAAAATCTCAGAAATGTTTTTTCAACAAATATATATATATTTATATATTTAATATGAGACCGTTAGTGCAAAAATGTCACTCTTTTGGTCGCGACGGTGCATGGCCAAATTTTTTGATTGCTAAAACCGTAGTTTTTATTTCAAATGCGTTTTTGAAATTTATTGTAAATCATGAATGAAATTGCAGCTACAATTTTAGCGGCGGGATTTAAAAAAATAACATTTCTTTTACAACTAAACAAATTCCCGAGTAGGTATGTTAGCTAGAAAAATTCGGATAACAGGTCGAAAAACAGAACACCGTGAAAAAATGAGAACTCAGAACCTTTTTGGAATTCAGCGAAGAAGATTGGTAGTAACAAAAACTATTTGCAATGGGTTTTAAATGCTAAGTAAAGGACAACTAAATTTCCCGACGTTTTGTAACATGTACTAGTTACTTCTTCAAGGGTTAGAGCAGTCCTGACAATTATTTTTGCCATCGGAAAATTGTCAGGACTGCTCTAACCCTTAAAGAAGTAACTAGAAATTTAGTAGTCCTTTACTTAGCATGTAAAACCCATTTCAAATAGTTTTTGTGAAAACAAGTGCTAAGGATTAATCAAGTAGACATGAGTCTAAAAACCATCATAAAGGTTGGTAGTGGTTTTTAAAATAACGATTTTTAGTTTCCCCCCCAATTCGAACAGTGGTGCCTCTACCAGTAGAGTATGTGTTTTCCCTGAACAAAACATTTTAAAAGCAAAATGAATCACAAGTTTAATCAAATCCATCTCACCACGGTTCGACCACAAGAAGCCAATAAGGAGGTTGTGCAAATGTATTACGCCACCATCGTTATCTACGCAATAAATAATTGCGATCAGGTTAATCAACGACATAACTGTTATCATAGTTTAATGAGCAAACACTCAGTGTTTACCGCAACAGATGGCCGCATTGTTCACGTAAATACTGCGCGCTTTCGTGTTTGCTGAAATAAGACACTGATCTGTGTGCACTCGCTTGGAAAGCTTGTTTCGATGCTAGCCCCTCATCTCAACCACTGAACTAAAATTACCAAGTTAGCGGTTGCCAAAGAGAGACTTTGAAGCCAAGGCCGCCATCTTGAGAGTCCCTAAGTTTTAGCTTTTTGAAAGATTCAGCGTTTATAGGCAGTGTCACATGCCCAGTCGAACGCGTGAAAGTTGCACTGGGACAGAGTCACATGCCCAGTCGAACACGTGAAAGTTGCACTGGGACAGAGTCACATGCCCAGTCGAACACGTGAAAGTTGCACTGGGACAGAGTCACATGCCCAGTCAAACACGTGAAAGTTGCACTGGGATAGAGTCACATGCCCAGTCGAACACGTGAAAGTTGGACTGGGGCAGAGTCACATGTCCAGCCGAACACATGAAAGTTGCACTGGGGCAGAGACACATACCCAGTCAATTACGTGAAAGTTGCACTGGGACAGAGTCACATGCCCAGTCGAACACGTGAAAGTTGCACTGGGGCAGAGTCACATGCCCAGTCGAACACGTGAAAGTTGTACTGGGACAGATTCACATGCCCAGTCGAACACGTGAAAGTTGCACTGGGACAGAGTCACATGCGCAGTCGAACACGTGAAAGTTACACTGGGACAGAGTCACATGCGCAGTCGAACACGCAGATCGCTTCCAGTGAATACCCGAAGATTCAGTCATAATTTAAGTCACAATAAATATGGTCGTCTGCTAGAATAAAACTAGTTTACCGATCTTATTTTTTGTATACCTGCTATCTACGTCAGCGTATTATCCATTGCCGATTTTATTCAGTTCCCAACAATGTTTTTTTGAACATGTGGCGCCATAACGCTTCATCACGCTCAAACATTCCTCTGAAATCGAGAACATTGATTGCCGCGTGGCATCTCCTTTAGAATTATTCTATGAAACGATTTTAATGGGGCTCATCGCCATATGAAAAATAATGATCCTGCCAAGGATCATGGAAATCTGTAGGTTTAGTCGGAAAGTCGGCGTTAATGTTAAACTTTCTGCTCATCTGTTTTATGTCTTTTTAAGTTTTGCCTTCAGTCTCGCTTCTTCTGTCTTTTGTCTCACACGAAAGGCTAATTAGCTATGAGCCGATTTCATCAACGCCGTTTTAATCTACTCGGCGCTCAAGGGACAAAAATTGATTTTCTCCGTTTAGCTGAAATTTTGAAATATTTAAAAGAAGATCTTTAGATAAATACACAAAAATGATATAAAAATTAATTTTTATTTGTTGATGATTTAGAAAGGCTTTGTCCTGTCACATAAAATAAATTTTATTTAGCAGCCGTCACTATTTTCTCTTTGCTGGAATCGCCGTTTAATATTTGAACCTGGAAGGACGGGGTTTAACTTTTAAACTGTCATTTGGAGGTCAAAGTAAGAAAGCCCATTGATATTTTGTTTGTACATTCAAGTCACCAAATATTCCGATTTGAAGCAAACACATTGTTAAAAACTATTGTAATCTTGTTCTTCGTGTATTGTTTCTATTTTGTGGTTAGCAATTATTAAAATAACTTTCTTTAAAAGAAAATTACTGCACCGGTTAAAACCACCCCTTAAACGGCGTTTATGAGCGTTTTAAATGGCGTTGGTAAAATCGGCACTTAGAGCTGGATATGTAAAGATATTATAAACTTAAATTACATCATAGAAGTGCATTTTAGGGAAAAAAAAATCAAATTGTCCTAAATAGGTAATTTTTCTTCTTTATAGGATGATATTGACTTTGAAGCAAATAACCAAATCATGAACAAAAAGTTGGGATATGCATTTCAATTTTGAGTGTCGAATATTTTGTGTATATTTTTGCAAAAAAACATCAAAGTGAATAAATTTGTTTAAAAAGATAGAAAAATACTTAGACTCGGTAAAACAATATAGTTTAATTCATAGTTAAGCTTACAATTCTTTAAAAAAACAGCTGATTTTCACAGCAAATGATTAGTAATTGCCATGGCAATTAATTTAACTCAAAATTTATCTAGATGGTAAGAAAATTGTAATACCAGTAATACCTTAGCTGCAATTTTTGTCATGCTGAACGAATTCATAGCAATATTCAAATCAATATTTTTTGAATACCAAAAAAATTACATTTATTTTTTCTATTTTGTATGTTAGTACATTTCTAGGTACATTGACACTGAAACGTGACCCTTAAATGCAGCACAGTTAACCGAGTTTCGAATAATAGCATGCATTTTCGGTAAAATCGCTGTCAATCATATCGCCATTGAAATCCATTTTGTATGACAATCCAATTACGGCCGACACACGATACGCTCCACACAAAAGCAACTTTAGTTAAACCAAACTTTTGTTCACCTTTTCGTTAAATCGATCGAAAAACCCGTTAGATAATGTATACATAAACGCCGAATCAAAAACAGATTAGAGTTGATAGAATTTTCCCGGGCGATTCACATGGCGTACATACAGCGAGATTGACATTCTAGTGTTGCGCTAATGTTGATTCGAGATTTTGATTAAATTACTACTTTACAGTCGGATTAATTTGAAATTGCCACTTTCTGGGCTGCTTGTACGAACCTAGAAAACATGATACCATGGTGCTACTGTTAACTATCCGATTTAAAAGCAACAAAATAATGTTTTTCTTTGGTTAAAACATTTAATAATTTCAGAAAAATTAAATATTTAATAAAAACAATAAATGTTTATCAACCAAAGTTAAAATAAATATATTTTGGATTACTTTTAACTTTTATCAGGTTTTGGCAGCAAACCAAGCTCGCAAACTGCTCTTTGGTAGCCATTGCTAGAATCCGCTAGTGTTCGGTAGGTATTTAGAAGAAGTCATTAGGACTTTTAGTTTTGCATTTAAGTTCTTATTTTTCAATAGATATATAATTTCACTTAAATAAACTGATCAATTCACAAAGAATTTAAGTGCGTAGTGTATTGTTCCTTCAATATTTCCTGGTTAATTTTCAAACTCCCCGGTGAAGACTGGCTTTATTTTGCATTCTAAAGTTGGCAATGTGTAGTCAGAGTCCACCAAGTTGTGGCAAGGTAAGGCTAACACAACTATAGTCAGAGTCCACCAGGTTGTGGCAAGGTTAGGCTAACACAACTGTAGTCAGAGTCCACCAGGTTGTGGCAAGGTAAGGCGAACACAACTGTAGTCAGAGTCCACCAGGCTGTGGCAAGGTTAGGCTAACACAACTGTAGTCAGAGTCCACCAGGTTGTGGCAAGGTAAGGCGAACACAACTGTAGTCAGAGTCCACCAGGCTGTGGCAAGGTTAGGCTAACACAACTGTAGTCAGAGTCCACCAGGTTGTGGCAAGGTTAGGCTAACACAACTGTAGTCAGAGTCCACCAGGTTGTGGCAAGGTTAGGCTAACACAACTGTAGTCAGAGTCCACCAGGCTGTGGTAAGGTTAGGCTAACACAACTGTAGTCAGAGTCCACCAGGTTGTGGCAAGGTTAGGCTAACACAACTGTAGTCAGAGTCCACCAGGCTGTGGTAAGGTTAGGATAACACGACTGTACCCCGAAAAAAAAAATGGAGGTTGCTGCTGGATGTAGTCACCTTCGTTTTGAGAAAAAAAAATTCAATATATTATATTATATAATATATTATATTCTCGCAGATTACTCGTAATTACGACTGGTTGACGCTCAATCAATATTTACTAATGCTAACCTCAACGATTGATAAACATGTATCGTGATATTTTGAATCTTAATTATTTATTTGTGGAGCTTTGTTAAAAAAGGCGGCCGCTAGCGCCATCGGGTGAAACCTACCGTTACCACGTTTTGCCAAAACGCTGGTTCTCTGACTCTTCCTATTGACTCAGTGGTTATATACTTTTTAGATATGAAAAAACACGCGACTTATTTGTAGTCAAAAAAAAAATTTGCTTTTCCACGTAACAAATCAGTGCCATTTGATAACAATTCCGCTTGGTTTACTTCCAATTATTATAGTGCTGAGTGCTAGCTTAAAGGTAAGTCCCATGAGTAATTTACGCATACCTTGTTGAGGTTATAGCTAATTAATTAAACAGTTCAAAACCCACCTGGTAAGACTCAACTGTCCAACAGGTAAATCGTCTTTATCCCAAGTTACGAAAATGAAGGGAACGATTGTGAAGTGTTATAGCGTTGAGTGTGCAGGTTATAGGTAGAGGCAGAACGTTAATGTTCAACATTCTGCGTTAAAGATGGCCGCCAACTGACTACTTTACCGACAAAAATGCAGAGTACCGGAACACGCCGTTAAGTGGAGTCACTGTCGTATGAAATTTAATTTCTATATTTCTCGTCGGCTTACTTGCTTTTGGATATTGTTACGTGTGTATCAATCGTTTAGGTAAACATTGATGGAGATTTTTTGAGCATAAAAAGTCTCAACGGCGAGTGTCCGCTCCTTTGCGTGGAGCGAAACAAGCACCCTGTCACGGAATGTCCAACACAGAGGCGACGGCGAGTGTCCGCTCCATTGCGTGGAGCGAAACAAGCACCCTGTCACAGAAAGTCCAACACAGAGGCGACAGCGAATGTCCGCTCCTTTGCGTGAAGCGAAACAAGCACCCTGTCACGGAATGTCCAGCACAGAGGCGACGGCGAGTGTCCGCTTCAAAGCGTGGAGTGAAACAAGCACCCTGTCACGGAATGTCCAGCACAGAGGCGACGGCGAGTGTCTGCTTCTTTGCGTGGAGCGAAACAAGCACCCTGTCATGGAATGTCTAGCACAGAGGCGACGGCAAGTGTCCGCTCCTTTGCGTGGAGCGAAACAAGCACCCTGTCACAAAATGTCCAGCACAGAGGCGACGGCGAGTGTCCTCTCCTTTGCGTGGAGCGAAACAAGCACCCTGTCACGGAATGTCCAGCACAGAGGCGACGGCGAGTGTCCGCTCCTTTGCGTGGAGCGAAACAAGCACCCTGTCATGGAATGTCCTGCACAGAGGCGACGGCGAGTGTCCGCTCCTTTGCGTGGAGCGAAACGGGCCGTTATTTAGGCTCCCGAACCGAATCTAAATAAATAACACGGCCAGTCGGAAAATTGCGAGCGCAGTAAGCTGTGACACGCAGACGGGTGGAAATCACGTGACGTCATCCGCAGTGAATTTTCCGCATTTCCCGCATTTCCCGCATTTTTTCCCTGGCAGGTGGCTCTGTGACGTCACGTTCTGTTAACGCCGTTCCGGTTCCCACAGGGTTGACAACCCAACCCTACTCTAGTCTACGTTGCGATGCTGTTTTAGCTTGTTCATGCTGATGTTTTATGTCCATGTACATTTCTGCTCGACGTTTCTAAATAACATATGTTGCTCATTTCATTTCTTAAAAATTTTTTTTTTCTTAACAAATTTTCTAATGCAGTTAAAATAATTTTGTAATTTCCTTCCGTTTGGGGACTCCAACCATAATCTCTTATTTCTTATTAACTTTAATCACTCAAGTTTAATAACAACGACGTAGTTGAAATTGTTTTGAATTTTTAATGCTAAAAATGCTAAAAAAATACCTATAAAAATGGATTTAATTTAATTTTCCTCTAAAGCAGGCTAACGAAATGTTAGGTTTCTGACAACGCTTTGTCAGATTACTTATATTTACTTTTTCTGATATTTTTAACTGCTATAAATATCACAATTGGTTAAAAAAATGTTTCCGTTGTTTTAAAATACAGTTTGCAAATAGCGACGCATTTGTTAAACCGTCACAAAAACCTATTTTTCCATCTCGTATGAAAATCGTCGTCATCAGGCGCTAATGAGTTTGTAAATCAGCGATAGCGTCACTTATTTATGTTGCTATTTGAAAGCATAAACCTTCTAGAGTTACGATCAATATTGACTATTAAATAAGTACCAACCGGTCAATTATGGTTCTGATTGTTTTTTAAATGGAATTAAATGTTTGTGGAAATTTTCAGTATAAAATCAAATGTAAGGAAATTATGCTTTTTGCTTTGTTGGTTGCTCTAAGTTTAAATCTTTGAATCTTGTTATTTGTGGTAATTTTCATTACCATACAACAATTTTATTTTCGATTATATTTAAGTCAAAAAAATTCTTATTAGATGTATTAAATCCTTTTCAGAATATGATTTCAGGCTATTGGAGTGGGAGCTCACTCAGGTCTATTGGAGTGGGAGCTTACTCAGGTCTATTGGAGTGGGAGCTTACTTAGGTCTATTGGAGTGGGAGCTTACTCAGGTCTATTGGAGTGGGAGCTTACTCAGGTCTATTGGAGTGGGAGCTTACTCAGGTCTATTGGAGTGGGAGCTTACTCAGGTCTATAAGAGTGGAAGCTTACTCAGGTCTATTGGAGTGGGAGCTTACTCAGGTCTATTGGAGTGGGAGCTTACTCAGGTCTATTGGAGTGGGAGCTTACTCAGGTCTATTGGAGTGGGAGCTTACTCAGGTCTATTGGAGTGGGAGCTTACTCAGGTCTATTGGAGTGGGAGCTTTCTCAGGTCTATTGGAGTGGGAGCTTTCTCAGGTCTATTGAAGTGGGAGCTTACTCAGGTCTATTGGAGTGGGAGCTTACTCAGGTCTATTGGAGTGGGAGCTTACTCAGGTCAATTGGAGTGGGAGCTTACTCAGGTCTATTGGAGTGGGAGCTTACTCAGGTCTTTTGGAGTGGGAGCTTACTCAGGTTTATTGGAGTGGGAGCTTACTCAGGTCTATTGGAGTGGGAGCTTACTCAGGTCTATTGGAGTGGGAGCTTACTCAGGTCTATTGGAGTGGGAGCTTACTCAGGTCTATTGGAGTGGGAGCTTACTCAGGTCTATTGGAGTGGAAGCTTACTCAGGTCTACATCAAGGTTTACTGGATACGACTAATCGGTCAAACCACTTGTCCGATCGCGACGAAACAAAAACTAGGCGACTCATTACACTATTGGCAACAGATCGATGCTTTTCAAAATAAAAAATATTCTTTTAGTTACACGCGTTGTAAAAGAGCCTGTTCAATTCGTTACTTCGGTAGCTGCTGTGGATTCCAACTTTGTTTAATCTGTTAACACAACCAAACTTCAAAAAAATACAGAAAATCAAAATCTGCAAAATAATACACGAGCTAACTTTTTTAAAACCTCCCTTATTGTTGTTTCCAGTTTTGGTAATATATATTTTTTTCAGAATAGATTTTCTGGAAACTTGTGCTCTAAAAGATTTTTTTTAGTTGATTATACAGTTTTTACTAGCTCCAATTATAGAATAAAAGATTGGATTTTGTTCCCTATAGATCCCTCAGAAAAAGAAGATGGAGGCACTGCAACTCTATCAAAAATAGATGCATCAATTTTTGAGAGGGTTAGAGTGCCTCCCCGTGCATTGCTTAGTAGTGTTCCTAGTAATAAAATACCTTGCGCATTGCAAGCGTTTGCAATTTAAATCAGATTACACACATTTCCTTCATTTTTCAAATGTCTCATTGGGAAAAAAATAACTGAACCCATAAACGGTCAACCCTAATATAAACGGTGAGATTTCTTCACTCACTGGTTTTTAGCAATTTTCTCAAAATTATTTCTAAAAATATTTAATGAGACTGACAGCTTTGGTTCTTTTACCTCAGGGAAATCTCTCTGAAGGTAAACACAAAGAACAGCGACGCGACGCCATCTCCTTTCCATTTTCCAAGCAAGCGTTATTAAAATTGCCACTCGTTTCCGATTTCTTTCCACTTGTCTTGGTTGTCGCTTTTTCAGGAACGGGAGCTGCGAGCTGAGAAATAATTCACTAGCTCGGGTTTACTCGAGAAGATTGTGGGGTCATCAAGATGAAAAGAGATGAAAGAAACATAATTTAAAAAACAACTTGGAGCTCATTTTCGTCCCTTTCATAAACAATCCTTCACGCTGGTTCTATTGAAGGATCTCCGTATTACATTTTTTTCTGTGATTTTCAATTAAGTCTGCTTTTTAACTGACCTCTATATTTGAGTGGAGATCACTGTCGGGGAATAGATACGAGATTTGAACAAAAACTATTTGAAATGGGTTTTTAATGCTAAGTAAAGGACGACTAAATTTCCCGACGTTTCGTCACATATACTAGTTACTTCTTCAAGGGTTAGAGCAGTCCTGACAATTTTCCGATAACAAAAGAACCACATAAAATTATAACAATAACCTAGTTCAAGCATCCTAGGTAATTGGTAATTGGTAACTAGGTAATTGTTATAATTTTTTGTGGTTCTTTTGTTATTGGAAAATTGTCAGGACTGCTCTTACCCTTGAATAAGTAACTAGTACATGTTGCGAAACGTCGGGAAATTTAGTTGTCCTATACTTAGCATTCAAATCCCATTTCAAATAGTTTTTATTAAAACTAGTGCTAAGGATAAATCAAGTAGACATGAGTCTAAAAACCATCATGAATACAAGATTGTTTAAAACCAATATCACTGAGTTTGTAGGTAAAGTCAGAACTCAAAAGAAAAACGATAATTTACTATTTTACCACGAAAAAAATCAAGGATGCTACTTGATAAAATCACTGTCGTCTCAAGTTTAAGAAATTTGATTTCCTTATTTCTCACAGATTACTCACATTTAGAACTGGTTTACATTCAATTATTTTTTATCAATTCTAGCCTCAACGATTGATAAACATGTATAAAAAATGACAGGCGCGAGCGCCATCGGGTGGTAGCTACCATTACCACGTATTGCCAGCTCGTTTACTCGTTAGAAATTTTAAACACTAACGCTGGCACGGTGATAAAATTATTAAAAAAAATACCGTTAAAGCGTTAGGCCTTTGGTTAAATCTTAAAGCTTTTGAAGCAACGTTCATGGCCCCATATGTGTAAAAATAAAACTAAGAAGTACCAAAATACCTCGTTGTCCGTTACCTTTTGAGAAGGTAGAAATAACAAAATTGTCTTGAGAAATTTAGAAAAGGTTATTTCAGATGCCTCTTCCCACGCACGAAACGAATTAATTATGAACGTAATTTTCTCATCGCTGGAAATGGCTGCTTGTACCTTCCCGTCAGGAAATCGATTACACGTCGAGCTGCTACAGTAGAAAGTTGACTGGCCGACCTGCGAAATGTGTTTGATAACTTAATTAACGACGATACCGCTCTGAATCGAGGGGAATATAATTATTGTTTCGACAAAGTGGGCTGCGCTACAAAGTTTTCAAATCTAATTATCGGCTTTTCGAGATTTTCACGATTGTCTAAGATGCCGATAAAGATGAAGACGGTTCATTTCTTCGTGTAGTATTAATTAAAAGCGTCAAAGCACTGCAGTTGTGTTACCATTTTTTTAACTTCTAATAGGGAAATCTCCTTAAGATTATTATTTAATTATTATCATTGTGTTCAAACACGCATTTAAAATAAAATCTGATGTATTTTTTATTTTTATAATCCGATCATAACTTTTCTATTTATATTTGTTTTAAGATTGGCTAAAATATGAATTCTCGTGGCAGGATGAAAAACGGGCTGTGATTAACTACAGGTAGTTCTGACGTCATTTTGTTGTATCCTTTGCGTTCGCTTCTGTTTTTTGACGTCACACTGACGTCAGATTTCACTTCATGTCATAAAAAATGGCGACCCTCGTTTTCATACGAGATTCAAACGCAAACATTTTAAACAGAGATATTTTATTCAAAATTGGATTTAAAAGAAAATAAAAAAAATCCGTGTTCATTATTTTCTCACAAAAAATAGTTTCAAATTTAAAGAGATTTCCTTATTGAAGTCTGAGGGACATTAATTTAGATCCAGTGAAATTTAAATTATGGCATTTTCTTTCTCTATGCTGGAGAAATTGGTTAAACTAGAACTAAATGATATGACCGAATGGTAATAAGTGTTGGAAGATCTGTTTAGTTAAGCAATACTTTGTCAGGTATTGTATAGATGACCACCAAAATGTTTGGCGTTTTGGAAACTCCCGTTCTAGTGAGATCACCTAAGTAACGCAACACTGTGATGGGTCAGTAATTAGATGTGTGGCAATCAACAACATGTCTTGTTGTGTACGTGAAAAAATTGAAGGCACTGAAGTTCTAGCAAAAACTTCAATAGAATTTCAACAGCATGGATTTGTGGAGAAATTCTGTTGTTCGAGTTGTACCGTCCTTCGGAAGGGACGTTAAGCCGGTAGTCACTTTGCTGCTCTTTGAAAAAAGACGTGCCGGTAACAGGTTTAATTTCCATTCTCTTATTGATTGATTTGTAGTGTTTAACAAGGCACTGTTTTGAAATCTGGCCATGCGGCACTGGACTTATGGCGTCAGTGAAAGAGTGGATGATGATGAGGATGATGATGAACCTAAACTAGACAAGAAGGGAGGAGGGGAAACCCGGTGCCGACACGTAGCCTACTCCTGTCGAAGACCAAGGGGACCACCGGCTTAACGTCCCTTCCGAAGGGCGGTACAACGCGAACAGCAGGATTCCTCCACAAATCCATGCTGTCGAGAGGTTGATAAGCAAGGCGAATGAAGTTGCTGTACTTACTTTCATCCCTCCAACCTCTCTCCCGAACAGAACTGGACATGTGTTTGATGGTCCCAATACCTGACTCAGCGCAGTGTTGCTTAACTTTCATCCCTCCAACCTCTCTCCCAAACAGAACTGGTCATGTGTATGATGGTCACCCATCCAATACCTGATCCAGCGCAGTGTTGCTGAACTTTCATCCCTCCAACCTCTCTCCCGAACAGAACTGGTCATGTGTATGATGGTCATCCATCCAATACCTGACCCAGCGCAGCGTTGCTTAACTTCGGTGATCTCACGAGAACCAGTGTTTCCAACACGCCAAACCGTTCGATTCCATTATTTTAGTCTTGGTTAGGTACAAAATCATCCTTACTACCACCCACTCTTTTAACGACGCCGTTAAACAGTGCCAAAGGACTAATTTTTCACAAATTGCGTCGTTAAACACAACAAATCAAGCAGCACGTTTAAACGAGTTATATTGTGCAAGGGTTCAAGTATTTTTTGCATGATGAACGAATAAACATTTTGATATAAAATGCGACGGGCAATTTATAATTGTGTTTGCTAAAGTCAGCGTCGAATTTTTTATAACTTTGCAAAGTGTAGACTGCTCTATAGACATGCTCAAAATGTTTCACTGGTGACGATTCAAATCAGTTGACAGCTGAAGCCTTGGAGACATTCGTGAAATCAACAATTCAATCTCGTCTTCTTCTTTTTTTATGCTTTTCCCCCTGTTTGCTTTGGGAAAAATTACTCTCTAGTCCTTGTAACTTGTAAAGGTAAATTGTGATGGGACAGGGTGGGTTCTTGGCACGCTGCAAGCACAGCCATGGTGTGGTTCATACCCCACGACCTCCAGGCCAGGCTAGGACACGAGACATGGGACATGGGGGCAGGGTCCACGTTAGGCAGGGCGCGATGCGACAGGGTGGGTTCTTGGCACCCTGCAAGCACAGTCATGGTGTGGTTCATACCCCATGACCTCCAGGCAAGGCTGGGACACGAGACATTGTACATGGGGGCAGGGTTCACGTTAGGCAGGGCGCGATGGGACAGGGTGGGTTCTTGACACGCTGCAAGCACAGACCATGGTGTGGTTCATACCCTATGACCTCCGGGCAAGGCTGGGACACGAGACATGGGACATGGGGGCAGGGTCCACGTTAGGCAGGGCGCGATGGGACAGGGTGGGTTCTTGGCACGCTGCAAGCACAGGCATGGTGATTTGAATAATATTTATTCTCAATGAAATGGTTGTCCTGACCATTGAATTCTACCAACTTTTATGCGCAATTCAATTCATTTCATTTTATCAACACCAATAGCACCAAGTACCTTATTTTTTTTCACCTGACAGTGACACGTTGATTGCGTATCTTTCACAAAAAGAGATTGACAACCGTATTCTGATCGATGTGACGAGGCTGATCAGGAACTCCATCATATTGTGCGAGTAATAAAAGAGAAAAGGATGCGTTTGTTTGCCACCCATTTGTATCGAAACCGAGTTGTGGTAATCGCAAGAATATTTTATTATTAACAACACTGTAACCGTCTCAAATATTGATGCCCAAACGGGGACTTGAACCCCGATCTCCAACTATCGCGGGTGTTGCTCTGAACCATTGAGCTATCTGGACACTGGCTTTTTGAGACGATTTTAGTGTATTTGATGAGAATGACGGATCTCCAAGGAGTAGAACCACGAGGCTGTGAATACTCACAGTCACTCTGATTTTAGTGACGCTATATCACGTCACGAACTGTCAAACTTTTTGGGCATCAATTTTTGAGACGGTTATAGTGTTGTTAATAATAAAATACCCCGCGCATTGCAAGCGTTTGCAATTTCAATAAGATTTCATCCTAATATCGCAAGGATATGTCTGCGATCTCTGCATAGAACTAGTTTTAGTTTTATTATAGGTAACCAATAGACCTGACTAGTTCAATAAAGCTGATTTAATAACTATCGGCTATGCGAACAAAGATAGGATGTTTTAGGTGTGACCTATTCACAATAATCTTTGTTACACAAAGATAGGATGTCTTAGGTGTGACCTATTCACAATAATCTTTGTTACACAATTAAATGTCAACATTGAATGCATTGGTGATGACGTAGTTGACTTTGCGTTGTTTTTCTTAAATTTTGTTGTTTTAAAGGAAATGTGTCATTTTATTTTTTGCATGATTATGCCAAAGGACTTTTTTTAGTTACTGTGCATCGACAGGATTTACCGGCAACCGGCACAGAGCACTTTAATTTGAACCAATACATGAGTTTTTTAAGCGTACATTTTGGGAATAGCAGCAAGTTTCGGGATTAAGAATCTACAAACCGAGAATTGTGAGCATTGCGAACCAAAGTAGCGGCAAAATCTGCCAAGTTGATTTAAATTAGTTCGATGTTTGATATTGACTGACTTTCTGTTTGTTGATTGGAAATTGTGTTCGAAATTCAGCCTCGCGCTATAATAAGATCACCTGGATTTGAATTTGATGATAAACTGAATATTTTCTCAAAGGTGACTAAGCCGTTGCTTGTTTCGCTCCACGCAAAGGAGCGGACACTCGTCGTCGCCTCTGTGCTGGACATTCCGTGACGGGGTGCTTGTTTCGCTCCACGCAAAGGAGCGGACACTCGCCGTCGCCTCTGTGCTGGACATTCCGTGTCAGGGTGCTTGTTTCACTTCACGCAAAGGAGCGGACACTCGCCGTCGCCTCTGTGCTAGACATTCCGTGACAGGGTGCTTGTTTCGCTCCACGCAAAGGAGCGGACACTCGCCGTCGCCTCTGTGCTGGACATTCCGTGTCAGGGTGCTTGTTTCACTTCACGCAAAGGAGCGGACACTCGCCGTCGCCTTTGTGCTGGACATTGCGTGACAGGGTGCTTGTTTCGCTCCACGCAAAGGAGCGGACACTCGTCGTCGCCTCTGTGCTGGACATTCCGTGACGGGGTGCTTGTTTCGCTCCACGCAAAGGAGCGGACACTCGCCGTCGCCTCTGTGCTGGACATTCCGTGACAGGGTGCTTGTTTCGCTCCACGCAAAGAAGCGGACATTCGCCGTCGCCTCTGTGCTGAACATTCCGTGACAGGATGCTTGTTTCGCTCCACGCAAAGGAGCGGACACTCGCCGGCGCCTCTGTGCTGGACATTCCATGACAGGGTGCTTGTTTCGCTCCACGCAAAGGAGCGGACACTCGCTTCTGATCATACCATCTGTCACCAAACGTTGAAGGCTGTCACGCAGAAGGAACTCTGATTACACCATCATTCAACAGAACATCATCCAAATCTTGTCAAATCCTCAGAAAACCTCAAAAGCGCGCACATAAATGTAGACCGTATAACGTGCAAATAGAATATTCATATATCAAACCATTGTTTAAACCTGGCGTTCATGCCGAGATCGTAAAGTTGGTCGTATACTAGTTCTAGAATATTCGGCGGCGAGATACCGAGATATTGCCGAGTCTGTGCATATCCTCTCCACCGATTAACAGGGGACAACGTCGTCGTCTGGCTCCACGAAGCACTCGAGCGAGTAGACATCAATAATGTATGAGTACCATGCAAATATCACACAGTAGTTCGGTATAGGCTAGGAGATATAAAAGCCGGTTATCTCGACACGCTCCATTTTTGTATCGAGGGACGGACGGGGTTAGAACTATTTCAAAATGTCGGCATTTTTTTTAAGTTTCGATTTTGAAATGAGTGAGTTCGCGGCGTAAATTGTGAAGTATTGTTAAAGAATATTTGAAATCTTATTTCGATTGCAAACGCTTGCAATGAGCGGGGTATTTTATTGTTATGAACACTAATACCGTCTCAAAAATTGATGCCCAAACGTCCACGTTTGGCGCAAGCTTTTCAAGCATAAAATTAAGTTATTTTTTTTATGTAGAATGACCCATTTGCTTTATGAAAGCGTTTGTCATAGCGAGATTTTTTGTTTTCGTGTTTTTTTAATAATTTTTCTAGCAACTATAATACATCTTGGAAAATTTTTTGCAAACACACATAACTAAAATTTCATTTATCAGTTTCTAGCAATGCATGCAGGGCTCGTATCTTCTCTCACGGGCAGACTGTAGCAATGTAGGGGACAGTCCTTGTGCTGGTATCTTCTCTCACGGGCAGACTGTAGCAATGTAGGGGACAGTCATTGTGCTGGTATCTAGTCTCACGGGCTAGACGGTAGCAAATCAGGGGACAGTCCTTGTACTGGTATCTTCTCTCACGGGCTAGACTGTAGCAATGCAGGAGACAGTCCTTGTGTTGGTATCTTCTCTCACAGGCTAGACTGTAGCAATGCTGGGGACAGTCCTTGTGCTGGTATCTTCTCTCACGGGCTAGACTGTAGCAATGCAGGGGACAGTCCTTGTGCTGGTATCTTCTCTCACGGGCTAGACGGTAGCAAATCAGGGGACAGTCCTTGTACTGGTATCTTCTCTCACGGGCTAGACTGTAGCAATGCAGGGGATAGTCCTTGTGCTGGTATCTTCTCTCACGGGCTAGACTGTAGCAATGCAGGGGGAAGTCCTTGTGCTGGTATCTTCTCTCACGGGCTAGACTGTAGCAATGCAGGGGACAGTCCTTGTGCTGGTATCTTCTCTCACGGGCTTGACTGTAGCAATGCAGGGACAGTCCTTGTGCTGGTATCTTCTCTCACGGGCTAGACTGTAGCAATGCAGGGGAAAGTCCTTGTGCTGGTATCTTCTCTCACGGGCTGGACTGTAGCAATGCAGAGGACAGTCATTGTGCTGGTATCTTCTATCATGGGGTAGACTGTAAAAATGCTGGGACAGTCCTTGTGCTGGTATCTTCTCTCACGGGCTTGACTGTAGCAATGCAGGGACAGTCCTTGTGCTGGTATCTTCTCTCACAGGCTAGACTGTAGCAATGCAGAGGACAGTCCTTGTGCTGGTATCTTCTCTCACGGGCTAGACTGTAGCAATGCAGGGGCCAGTCATTGTGCTGGTATCTTCTATCACGGGCTAGACTGTAGCAATGCAGAGGACAGTCATTTTGCTGGTATCTTCTATCACGGGCTAGACTGTAGCAATGCAGAGGACAGTCCTTGTGCTGGTATCTTCTTTCACTGGCTAGACTGTAGCAATGCAGAGGACAGTCATTGTGCTGGTATCTTCTCTCACGGACTAGACTGTAGCAATGCCGGGGACAGTCCTTGTGCTGGTATCTTCTCTCACGGACTAGACTGTAGCAATGCAGGGGACAGTCCTTGTGTTGGTATCTTCTCTCACGGGCTAGACTGTAGCAATGCAGAGGACAGTCATTGTGCTGGTATCTTCTATCACGGGCTAGACTGTACCGATAGCAGAGGAAAGCGAAAATTTTTAGTAAAAACATTAAACGTTGGTTTACGTTTTTCACGGTTGATAAATTTTTCTCTCACTTAATAAATAAATCGTAAACAGTTTAATGAACAGATGAGAAGAAGCTTCAGCGACTCAACTACGTGGCATAAACCAGAATCAGCGACATTTTTTCAAAGCAAAGGCAGCCGAGAAGATTAATAGCTTGGTCTGTGCGCTATCCGCTAACATGTGCATTGAGGTTATGTTTTACTGATTTATGACTTACCAACCGCATGGTTCTCGCGTTATTCGCTGTTTACCTCAGCTGTTTCGTTTTTATGTACATTGTGTGAGGAATTTGACTCACATGTCAGTGTTGGCGACCTCTTTAGAAACATACATTCTGACTCAACTCGTATTCTAAACGAACTCGTATATTTCCAACTAAATTTAGTTGATAGAATTTGACTCGAAGCTTTTGGATCTGGAACCAGATTCTTAAGCCAATCATACAAGAGAGTTGGTTTTTAATCATGTGTTTGCTTTGTAACCGACTTTTTGATGACATGGAAAATAAAAATATATCAATGGGACTTCTTTCTTTGACCTCGAAATGACAGTTTTCAAGTTTAAACCCCATGCTTCGAGGTGCAAATATTAAAGCCACTAAATATAATTATTTTACTATCTGACAGGTCACAGCCTTCTTAATTCATACCAAATTAATTTCAAACTTGCATCTTTTTCCCATATTAAAATGTCAAAAAATGTCGAAAATTAAATTTTCTTTTAAAATCTCTCTTAAACGGCGATTAAGTACGATTTAAACGGCGTTTGTGAAATCGGTCCTAAATTCATATTTTTTTTCTTAATGCTCTAAATTTCTTTCTGGTCAAATATATTTATTTATAGATATATTCTTCCTATATCGAGGTATAACTATCCTTTAACATGCATTGCTATTTATTTGAAGAAATGCATTAATGAAATCCATTGAGTTAACCTATTTAGAATGATTCTATAAATAATACTGGTTTTTATAGGATTACAGTGCCTCGGGGTGTATATGTAAAGAACTCTTGGCAATTATATCAAACTTTAAAAACCTTTTTATTGTATTGATTGATTAATTGATTGATTTTTTAAATGGTGTTTAGCGACGCAATGTTTTTAAGAACTAGCACTGGTCTAATGGCGTCAGTGAATGAGTGGATAACGATGAAGACGATGACGAACTAAACCTAGTTTAGAAGGAAGTAAGGGGAGACCCAGTGCCGGCAAATAGCTTATTTCTTGTCAAAGACAAAGTAGACCACCGGCTTAACGTCCCTTCCGAAGGACGGTACAACGCGTAAAACAGGATTCCTCCACAAATCCATACTGTCGAGAGGTTGATAAGCAAGGCGAGTGAAGTTGCTACACTAACTTTCATCCCTCCAACCTCTCTCCCGAACAGAACTGGTCATGTGTATGATGGTCACCCATCTAATACCTGACTCAGCGCAGTGTTGCTTAACTTGCATCCCTCCAACCTCTCTCCCGAACAGAGCTGGTCATGTGTATGATGGTCACCCATCTAATACCTGACTCAGCGTAGTGTTGTGGACTTTATTTTCTCCAATCTCCTCCCTTTTATGCTAGGCTAGTTCCATCATCATCCTCATCATCATCCACTCATTCACCACGACATCATTAGCTAGACGACATGGCCCGTTGTCAAAACAGAAAGTCGTTAATGAAGGACAAAGCTCAGAGGGAAAGGTTTATATTCCCCAAATCATTTTGAATACCTTGTTCCCCGAAAGAGCCCTCTGATGATGGCATACCCTCTGGGAAAGTTGCGTTTTCTCTGTTTGCGATCCAAACTAAGCATGAACAAACACGATATACATCATTAAAAATACCATTTAGCCGATATGCGTATTAAATATCCGCGAGATGGAAATAGAGCAAATAAATGAGCTCGCTGAAAAGGCAAATATTGATTTAAAATATTAAAATTTAGCTGTCAAGCCTTTTTTATTTGCAAGAATTAAATATACGTTTGTAAAAATGGCTGTGCTAGTCAAAGTTAATCTTATTTCTACTGCGGATGCTTGCAGTGGAATGAAAATTGTTCTTTTTTCAGTTAATTTGAGTGTAGAATCCTGGGGAGAAAGTAATGGATACCCAATCACACTATGACCATTTCGCATGACCCGTTGTCAAAACAGTGCAAAGTTATGCCCCACATAATAATGATTGAATTTAAAAATCAGTAATTTTTACTTTTTGAGTTATTTTATTAAAGATTCATGTCAGATTTTTTGAAGGACCTATCTCATTGATGGCTTGTAGACGCATTGAAAATTTTTTTTTTTTTCAAATTGATGAATAAGCGCATAAAAAGGTTAAAAATGCGTCTATTAAGATGCGTAAAATGGCTAAAAAAAACCTTATTTACATTAATCTTAGCAAATATGGATTCCGTACCAAAAACACAAGAAATAAAATGTGCGGAAATTCAAGAGAGCGTAATCTAGATTCATAGACAAACAATTTAATGCAAAGCTCAAGTGATTGTAAAAATGTTAACAATAAAATATTTTTTCATCTAATTTGCCAGCGAACCTAAATGATAAGAGGTCTTAGTTCGCTAGTCTCAACAAATTTGTAACTCCCATTGATGGCTTCAGTGAAGTGTAACTCAGTCTGTCGGAGACGCATTCTTTGGCTTCCCAGGCGTCAACTTTTTGAGAAGATTTTCTTCTCTCGCTCCTGAAAGCAGAAAAAGCTACATTTAACCCTTACCTCTGAATGTTATTGATTTATTTTAGCATTTCCATGCAATCGTAGAGCTGTATTAGGATGAAATCTTATTCAAATTGCAAACGCTTGCAATGCGCGGGGTATTTTATTATTATCAACACTTCAACCGTCTCAAAAATTGATGCCCAAACGGGAATGCTCAAAAATTGATACTCAAATCCCCATTTGGGCATCAATTTTTGAGACGGTTTTAGTGTTGATAATAATAAAAAAACCGTAGAGCTATTTTTGAACTGTTATTGTGAAAAATTACTGCCTAATAACATCTTTACCTTGACAAAAATGAGCAAACTAGGTGGAATCAACTGTCATCTCTAGAGTAAAACGTTTATATTTCGTTATCCCTTGTAGATAACTTGCAATTAAATATGCATTAAGCTCATTTCTTTATTAATTTAAACCAAAACTATTGGTAAACATGTATGAATATTGTGAGCAATAATAATTTACTTAATCATTTTTTTTTTTAAGAACTGTTGCTGGCGCCATCGGGTGGCATCGTTGCCGACTTGTTTTCTGAGCAGAAAGTTTAACATAAACGCTGGCCCTCTGATTACCTATAAACTCGATGCATAACGGAAGTATGTTTTACTAGCCTCCAGCAGGTAAATAATCAAGCTGAGCACTTCAAAGCAAAATTATAACTAACTTTTATCGGACGGATGCCTGTTAAACTTCAACCTTTAGCTATTGGAAAAAAGAAGAAATATCTTCTTTAAAATGAAATAAATCTTTGAAAACTCAACGCGAACATTAAGAGTAGGAGATTCAATGGTTCGTTCAACTTTTTTTAGCCATGGAGATGCTGAGATCACCTGACAGAGCTTCTCAATTCTGCTATCTTATGTTACCACAGGTATATCATGGCCTAGCATAGGAATTTCAATGGTAGATTCAACGTTTGGTAGCTATGGAGATGCTGAGATCGCCTGACAGAGCTTCTCAATTCTGCTATCTTATGTTACCACGGGTATATCATGGCCTAGCATAGGAGGTTCAATGGTAGATTCAACGTTTGGTAGCCATGGAGATGCTGAGATCGCCTGACAGAGCTTCTCAATTCTGCTATCTTATGTTACCACGGGTATATCATGGCCTAGCATAGGAGGTTCAATGGTAGATTCAACGTTTGGTAGCCATGGAGATGCTGAGATCACCTGACTGAGCTTCTCAATTCAGCTATCTTATGCTACCACGGGTATATCATGGCCTAGCATAGGAGGTTCAATGGTAGATTCAACGTTTGGTAGCCATGGAGATGCTGAGATCGCCTGACAGAGCTTCACAATTCTGCTATCTTATGTTACCACGGGTATATCATGGCCTAGCATAGGAGGTTCAATGGTAGATTCAACGTTTGGTAGCCATGGAGATGCTGAGATCGCCTGACAGAGCTTCTCAATTCTGCTATCCTATGTTACCACGGGTATATCATGGCCTAGCATAGGAGGTTCAATGGCAGATTCAATGTTTGGTAGCCATAGCGATGCTGAGATCGCCTGACAGAGCTTCTCAATTCTGCTATCTTTTTTACCACTGACATATGACTGGACTCTCTGCTAATTTAAAAGTAACTTCTTTTCGGTACTAGATGACGCTAACCTTTCTGAAGACTTGAAGATTCCTCTGGCTGCAAAATCTCCATCCGTTCCACAATTTCCGTTGCGACATCCACCTGTACAACCGGCTCAACATCAAGAGTCGCTTCTGATACACTTTCCTCTATTTTCACCTCCTTTTTTGCACTTTTTTCAACAACCGGATCCATTTTTCTGTACGAATTTCCACTGGAACCCCAACCGATCGTAAAAACGGTCCACTCTTCAGGGTTGTCCGTTTTCCTAACGAATCCGCTCCGGAGATTGGATGCGAGTAGCGGCATTTCGGCGCGGACTGGCGCGCTTTTAGGGTTTAGAAAGCGCAGGCTTTGGATGGCGAATCGTGGATCTTCCATAAGGGAGTAGGACGTGTGGCATCCTAAGAGAAAGGAGGCGGCGGCAACAGAGGCGACTCGGCTTCCAGTCCAGAAGGACATCTCTCTAGACAAAAAGGAAATTAGTTTTTTTTAAACGTGTCGTGTGACCGTAGCGCAAATTTTGAGCTGTTTCTTGCCAAATGGTTCATCCTGAAAATTAAATAGGGGATGCTGCTAGGTGAAGTCACCGTCGTTTCGTTATATCTTACAGATTAATCGCATTTGAGACTTATCAACGCTATAACTAATAAATATATACGTATAATATAATAAACTAAACTATAACTAAAATCGTCTCAAAAAGCCAGTGTCCAAGTAGCTCAATGGGTCAGAGCAACACCCACGATAGGTGGAGATCGAGGTTCGAGTCCCCGTTTGGGCATCAATTTTTGAGACGGTTATAGGGTTAATAATAATAAAATGCCCAGCGCATTGCAAGCGTTTGTAATTTAAATAAAATTGTATCCTAATGCATTTGAGGCTGGTTTACGTTTTGATCTTTACTGTAGGCTAACTGCAACGATTGGTATGAGTGTATCGATGTTTTGTGTCGTAATTATTGAGTTTTTGAGGTTAATTTATGCTTTTAGACAGTTTCAAGCATAGTTTTACTTATGAACAGCTAAGAGTGATTGTTAAACTAAACTTAGCTTCATAATTTACTAACCTGAACTACCTGGATCGTAACTACAGATTTTAGAACGCGGCTTCAAATCACATTCTGACACTTGCTGAAGTTGTAGTCATGGAAACAACCTAACTAGAAATAAACAGTTTTAAAAATGAAATTGTGATTTTTTGTGGTTGTATTTTGGATTGTTATGAATCACAAAAAATTACGCTTGAAGCCTAGTTTCTCGTTGATTGGATGAGCGAAGAAAACGCTCAATGTTGCTACAGTGAAAAAAAATATAGTGTTTTTAGCTCTCTGGTGGAACGGATTGGAATTGAATTCAAAGAAACCTTTTGAAAATCTAAAAACTTAGATCTGTACAAAAAATGGTTTTGAAAAATTAACTAGAAAATAAAAAAATTATGGAAAAATTGCCAAATTGATCTGCTCTAGAGCATATAGTAATCAATTTGCATATTTTTGGTATGTTACAAATTTGAGCTAATTGGACATTGGCTTTTTAAGAGGATTTTAGTGTATTTGATGAGAATGACAGTTCTCCAAGGAGTAGAACCATGAGGCTGTAAATACTCACAGTCACTCTGATTCTAGTGACGCTATATCACGTCACAACCTGTCAATCTCGAATAACTTCAATTCAACTAATGATGAGATTAATGCTGTGTATTTTAAGTTTTGCAATTTTTTTGTATAGATAATGAATTCAATGAATACTAAAATACTCGACCAATTGCAAGCATTAGAGATTTAAAAGATATTTAACATCTAAATCGAATCTAAATCGTATCTAAATACAAAAAAAAAATACAGTTCTCCCCAAGGTCTAAAAAAGGTGTAAAAAATTGCTGTCAACCCTCAAGCTTAAAGATATCTCAACCAAAACTATTACGGGAGCAGACGATGACATCGCTTCGTGTTTGGTCCCTTTATTTGTCCATTAATCACAAAGAGTAAAGAGATGACTCTTTCAAATAAAAAAAAAAAAACATCAGAATTAGCAACAAGTTTTTTATGGACGAGTCCAAATACTTTAACTTTTTCCTTTTTTTTTCTCTTTCATATTTAAACACGTTTTGTTTTCAAAATTCACATATCATAACGACCAAAAATGTTTTAACACCAGCTCCTTGTCAATTTTTAAACTTAAATTTAACTCGTTTAGCTTCATATGCGACTAACAAACTCCACAAGCAAAACAATTGGAACTGAATTATTCATGTCAAGGTTTACAACCACACGCCTCGTGATTGTAATTCTGGTTATAATGCATGTGCCGCGTTGCGTTCGGTGTGTGTGTACTCGTTTCATGAGCTGTAGAACAATGTTCGGATTTCTGACGCTTCTGTAATCTGGCTCAAGTTTTTAAACGGCCAAAAACCATAGCTGCACCTCAGAAAATATGAGACGGCGAGTGATCGCTTCTTTGCGTGGAGCGAAACAAGCACCCTGTCACGGAATGTCCAGCAAAGAGACGACGGCGAGTGTCCGCTTCTGTGCGTGGAGCGAAACAAGCTCCCTGTCACGGAATGTCCAGCACAGAGGCGACGGCGAGTGTCCGCTCCTTTGCGTGGAGCGAAACAAGCACCCTGTCACGGAATGTCCAGCACAGAGGCGACGGCGAGTGTCCGCTTGTTTGCGTGGAGCGAAAAAAACTGCTTTTTGGGCAGCTTTTCCGGTCCCAGGAGAGAAATGTACTGGCAATGCCAAGTCAAATAAACGAAAATTCGAGCTAACACAAACGTACATGTTGAAATAACCCGTCTGTTTGTTGTGGAGCCTTGACGATTGAGCACAATGGTCTACACTTAAATACACACAAGCATTATGCTTAGCGTTTACGATTGCGATTAAAAATAGTTTTGTTTGGCGAAAATGTTCACCTCACAAAATGCATTTGTGAAAGCGTTCTAATACGGCGTGTTAAAATCACAGGTCCTGGTGAGCTCACCGAAGTTAAGCAACACTGCGCTGGGTTAGGTATTGGATGAGTGACCATCATACACATGACCAGTTCTGTTTGGGAGAGAGGTTGGAGGGATGAAAGCTAATACAGCAACTTCACTCGTCTTAGGATGAAATCTTATTTAAATTGCAAACGCTTGCAATGCGCGGGGTATTTTATTATTATCAACACTATAACCGTCTCAAAAATTGATGCCCAAACGCGGACTCAAACCCCGATCTCCACCTATCGCGGGTATTGCTCTGAACCATTGAGCTATTTGAACACTGTATTTTGAGACGATTTTAGTGTATTTGCCTTTGGGCATCAATTTTTGAGACGGTTATAGTGCTGTTAAGAATAACATTCATTCGCCTTGCTTATCAACCTCTCGACAGCATGGATTTGTGGAGAAATCCTGTTGTTCACGTTTACCGTCATACGGAAGGGACACCGAGGTATTGAGTTGCCTCTCCTCAATTTAAGCCTAGGTTAGGTTCATCATCATCCACTCATTCATTGACTTTTTTCGACCAGTGTCGCATGACAGAGGGACAGCCGGTGCCCTCCCGCTTATTCCAAAAGTGTTATTTGATAACTTAATTTTAGCAGAGTAAATCTAACCTCATTATTTCTTGCATAAATTATTAATTTAAACGTGAGTCTGCTTGGAAATTTAGTTAGAATGTAGCAGCAGAAGATAAATTCTAGGTAAGCTGATCTTGTTAATTCGGGCTGTAAATTCTAACTTTGTTCTGAGTTGCAATTCACTTGATTAGATTTATGAGCACATTATGTAGTACCTTGAATCTGGCACACGCAGGAGCACTCTAAATACATTTCGTTTCACAAAAAAAAATATAAAACAATATAAAATGTGGAAAATACAAGTTAAATGACGGTTACACGGTTGAAACATATTTTTTTTTTCATTACTTACGCAAATATTCTCTTGAAATTGTAAATTCTATCAGGGAAATGAATTATCAAGATCAGAATAATGATAAATAAATAAAAAAGATAATAAGAAAGATGAATGCTTTCTTGAAAGAACAGAATTCAGTGTAAGTAGAGCAAAACTGTCTACTTTTTCCTCAAAGAAATACATACTTATTCATTTACCTACAAGCTAAAACGAAAGTTGAAAAGAGCCTTTTGCTGAGCAAACGAGTCCGGCAACACGTGGTAACTTTAGTTGCCACCCGATGGCGCTTGCGACCGTACTTTAAAATAATTGTGATTCAAAAATTTACTCATAGAAATCAATAGTTGAGGTTAGCATGAATACAGATTATTTTACCATTAATCAGTTTCAAATGCGAGTTTTTTGCAAGAATAAACCAAATGAAATGTCATCACTCTTGAAATGACGGTTAAAATATCTAGTAGCATTCTCCGTTTTTGTCGCTGTAAACTACTTAGTCATTTGGCGGCCATTTTAGCATTAGCGCTATGGTTGTTAGGTCTCTGTGATTTATTTGTAGACTATAGTTTTGATAAATTTGATAAAGAAAGATGAAACGGAACATAGCAATTAATCGCGATATTCTTAATTAAATTACCGAATTGTTACGCCTGAGTAGTCTGCATAATTTAAAGAATTGCCATGTACCCGGCCACTTGCTGCTGTGAACGGTAAATCCTTGCTTGGGAAAAATCTCCCAAAGCAAAACGCTTAATAAATTGAAAAAATTAAAAAGGTGACTTTTACTAAAACCGTTGTTTTTTTATCTTTGATAAAGCATTTAACTCACATGAAGGAAGAAGATAAACCTAATAATATGAGATTGAAGGCCTTATGAGGTAAACGGATAAGAATAAAATAATTGAAAAGATACGGAAAGATATGGCGAGATGAAGAAATTTAAAATTAAGAATGAGAAGAAAACGGTTCGCGAACACAATTTGATTTGCGTTTTAGAAGAGAGCGTTTTCCTTTATCCTCGATTTCTTTACTAATTTTTCTTTGGAAAAAGGTACTAAAAAGGGACCGCAAGCTTCCTGTGGTACTTTCGGTTTACAAAAAAAAATTACAGATTCGTGACGTAAAATTAAGGGTCAGGTATTGAATGCGTGACCATCGTACACATGACCAGTTCTGTTTGGGAGAGAGGTTGGAGGGATGAAAGTTAAGCAACACTGCGCTGAGTCAGGTAGTAGATGGGTGACCATCATACACATGACCAGTTCTGTTCGGGAGAGAGGTTGGGGGGATGAAAGTTAGTACAGCAACTTCACTCGCCTTGCTTATTAACCTCTCTACAGCATGGATTTGTGGAGGAATCCTGTTGTTCACGTTGTACCGTCCTTCGGAAGGACGTTAAGCCGGTGGTCCCCTTTGACAGGAGTAGGCTGTTTGCCGGCACCGGCTTTTTTATCTTAATTTAAGCTCATCATCAACAGCAAAATGCCATGAACCTCACATAGATACATCAAAAAAGTGCGTCGTTAAACATATAATAAACAAATATAAGATGAATTACCGAAGAAGTTCAGAGCCGTGGGTAGATCGATGTTCTGGTTAGATTTACTCTGTTGAAACTGACTTGCAGTCCTAAAAAAGAAATAAAAATAAAAAAATATATTGAATTTCCTATTCACCAACCGCTTTTGCAATAGCTTTAGTGCACTGGGTCGATCTCTCGTAGTCTCTCATGCATTTCCCCTCCTATTAGTTTTAATGAGGTGTTGTGTTTTCTTTACATTCTATATAAAAATGCTTTTATGGGATAGTTGTGTTGTAATAGACATAATATCTATTGAAATAGTGTTGCTTCGACGCTACCTTCAAGTAGCACAGCATGTATTTGCACAATATTTATTTATTTATTTATTTATTATTTTCCGTCGCACAGTATTCAGGTACATAATATTTTAACATACAAGTTAGGCTCACTCCATAATAGTTTTATTTTTTAAATAAAGCCGGAGTCTTGGAAATTCACAATCCAATTTACAAACAAATTATTTTATTTCATTTTTTTTGAACTTCATATGAAGTTGATTTAAGTGTTTTAATTCTGTACAAATGGTCTTTCGATCTATGACATCAAATTTGTATATATTTGACTTCATTTTTATGCTGCTTATAGAATAAGATTAAAAAAAGCCTTTTCTAGTTTGTACGTTGTGAATTTTTATCTTACAGGGATGATTAAGAAGAACAAGATATAGATACAAAATGATATACAGATATATCTATAGAGATATAAAGATAGATACATATATATTTATAAATAAATTATATATCATTCTTATCACCATCTACTTATTCACTGACGTCTTAAGTCCAGTGCCAAATTCCCCTTTTTCAAAACAGTGCGTCATTATATACCACTTATCAGTCCACCAAAAAAGCCCACATTGTTAAGAAAAACTATTTTAACTGGGTTTTGAATGCTAAGTAAAGGGCTACTAAATTGCCCTACTACTAAAATTTAGAAGCCCTTTACTTAGTATTCAAAACCCAGTTCAAATAGTTTTTCTTAAAACTAGTGCTAAGGATAAAAGTCTAAAAGCCCACATTCTTCTCTCACAAGCTCGACCATAGCAACATATTACAGTCATATAACAACAACAACAATTTAAACAGGTAGGCTGCAAGCGTCAAACCACATTCAAATGATAGGCAACGATTACATCAAGCTAAAAACAACCAACAATTATCCACTTAAAGGTAAACATCGATGTTGATTAGATTGATTGCTAATCGTTAATTACATTCACATGCAGCTAAATTGGGTCGCGTTCGACGTGCATTAGAAAGTCGAAACGAAATAACTGACATTGACATTTTCCGTCGACATCGACAAACACACTGCCGTTACCGATGGGCAACGCAGTAATCGTTAAGTGGTCTGTTAAAAAAGACGCCTAGACCATCAATTTAATGCTAGATCTATAAATACGACACTCGACGTCGCTTCTGTGCTGGACATTCCGTGACAGGGTGCTTGTTTTGCTCCACGCAAAGGAGTGGACACTCGCCGTCGCCTCTGTGCTGGACATTCCGTGACAGGCTGCTTGTTTCGCTCCACGCAAAGAAGCGGACACTCGCCGTCGCTTCTGTGCTGGACATTCCATGACAGGGTGCTTGTTTCGCTCCACGCAAAGAAGCGGACACTCGCCGTCGCCTCTGTGCTGGACATTCCATGACAGGGTGCTTGTTTCGCTCCACGCAAAGGAACGAACACTCGCCGTCGCCTCTGTGCTGGACATTCCGTGACAGGGTGCTTGTTTTGCTCCACGCAAAGGAGCGGACACTCGCCGTCGCCTCTGTGCTGGACATTTCGTGACAGGATGCTTGTTTTGCTCTACGCAAAGGAGCGGACACTCACCGTCGCCTCTGTGCTGGACATTCCGTGACAGGGTGCTTGTTTCGCTTCACGCAAAGAAGCAGACACTCGCCGTCGCCTCTGTGCAGGACATTCCATGACAGGGTGCTTGTTTTGCTCCACGCAAAGGAGCGGACACTCGCCGTCGCCTCTGTGCTGGACATTCCATGACAGGGTGCTTGTTTCGCTTCACGCAAAGAAGCAGACACTCGCCGTCGCCTCTGTGCTGGACATTCCATGACAGGGTGCTTGTTTCGCTCCACGCAAAGGAGCGGACACTCGACGTCGCCTCTGTGCTGGACATTCCGTGACAGGGTGCTTGTTTTGCTCCACGCAAAGGAGCGGACACTCGCCGTCGCCTCTGTGCTGGACATTCCGTGACAGGGTGCTTGTTTCGCTCCACGCAAAGGAGCGGACACTCGCCGTCGCCTCTGTGCTGGACATTCCGTGACAGGGCGCTTGTTTCGCTTCACGCAAAGAAGCAGACACTCGCCGTCGCCTCTGTGCAGGACATTCCATGACAGGGTGCTTGTTTCGCTCCACGCAAAGGAGCGGACACTCGGCGTCACCTCTGTGCTGGACATTCCGTGACAGGGTGCTTGTTTCGCTTCACGCAAAGGAGCGGACACTCGCCGTCACCTCTGTGCTGGACATTCCGTGACAGGGTGCTTGTTTCGCTCCACGCAAAGGAGCGGACACTCGCCGTCGCCTCTGTGCTGGACATTCCGTGACAGGGTGCTGATTTTTTTTACGAAAACACATTTGAAAATAAAATGGTAGCAATTTCATTTATTAAGAATGGTTTGGAAAATCAGACGGCACATAGATTGTCTATCTGTTTAAGATAAGTGAGAAAAAAATGTTGTTCCTTTGTATGCATTTTTAATACCAGTGTGGGTGCGAATTTATTAAATGTGTAGGCTCCTCTATTCTGGAGCACTCAGATATGCGTTTGAAGGCGAGTTTAAAGTGCTATTAGGGTTTCCAATGTTGAAATGCACGAAGCAAAGCGAATGAGAGTTGCTTAGGTAGGGTATATGTCACCCTATTTTCAAACCAGTGGCCTGTAAAGTGTATGTGTGTAACCAGTCTGCTTCTGGAAAGAAGACACCATGCTTAGAACAGCGACAAACTCAGTTGGCTCCAAAGTATTTTAATATTATCAACACTATAACCGTCTCAAAAATTGATGCCCAAACGGGGACTCGAACCCCGATCTCCACCTATCGCATGTGTTGCTCTAACCAATTGAGCTACCTGAACACTGGCTTTTTGAGACGATTTTAGTGAATTTGATGAGAATGTCAGTTTTCCAAGGAGTAGAACCAAGAGGCTGTGAATACTCACAGTCACTCTGATTCTAGTGACGCTATATCACGTCACAACATGTCAAACTCGAATAACTCCAATTTGATGTTGGATTCGTTGCTGTATTAGGATGAAATCTTATTTAAATTGCAAACGCTTGCAATCGGTGTCTGTGAGAAAGAAGAACTTAGAATTGTATAAGAAAAATAGAAAATGTCGTGCAGAATTTCAAACGAGACCTGAAAAGCTACGGTTAAGACCATTTAGTGTATGCATTTAGCCTTAAAGTGAATTTTACTTACAAAGGAATATTTCCTTTTCTTCTCTAAGCTTAACTGAAATTGAAATCTTAGAAATTGCTTGCTATTTGAAAATGAGAGTGCAAGACAATAGTTTGTTGAATATATGTGGAAATGCATGAAATTAGGCTAATGTGATTTGTTTGGAAGTCGTCAAAGCACTTCGATGGCTTCGTTTCTAACGATTGTCCATTTTTTCGATACTCTCTGTCTAAATTATTTAAATCAATCGAGGGTTTAAACATGTTTTCGTTAATGCATGATATCCAATATAATTAATTCTTAAAAAAAACCCAAAAACAAGTAAACAACAGAAATATAGTTAACGATCTCTGAACACAGGTATTTATGCTGACATATGATCAGTTCTGCTTCGGGAGAGAGGTTGGAGGGATGAATGTTAAGCAACACTGAGTTGAGTCAGGTATTGGATGGGTGACCATCACACACATGACCAGTACTGTTCGGGAGAGAGGTTGGAGGGATGAAAGTTAAGCAACACTGCGCTGAGTCAGGTATTGGATAGGTGACCATCATACACATGACCAGTTCTGCTCGGGAGAGAGGTTGGAGGGATGAAAGTTAAGCAACACTGATTTGAGTCAGGTATTGGATGGGTGACCATCATACACATGACCAGTTCTGTTCGGGAGAGAGGTTGGAGGGATGAAAGTTAGTACAGCAACTTCACTCGCCTTGCTTATCAACCTCTCGACAGCATGGATTTGTGGAGGAATTCTGTTGTTCCAGTTGTACCGTCCTTCGGTAGGGACGTTAAGCCGGTGGTCCCCTTGGTGTTCTTCGACAGGAGTAGGCTACGTGCCGGTTACTGTTTATTCTCCATTCTTCATAATTGTGACTAATCACTTAAACACTTTTAAATATGAATAAAAATGTTTTTTATTTACTTAGTATGCTTACATTTTCATGTGACAAGGAAGGTGTTTGAAAGGTGTTTTCACTGTGGCTAATTTGGAGTATTTTGCGAACTGGAATGTTACCCACATTTTTAAGCTGTGGGATTTTTTAACAAAACTGATTTTAAGTGCATTGTAGAAATACTAGCAATTATCGGTATTGATCTCGGTAAATATTATGTGTCTTTTAATATTTAATTCCCTTCAGTACTTTATGCTAACTTTATTCTGATATTTTTCAATTCATACTCTTTTCGGTCGATACTTAAGTTGCTAGACTGTAGCAATGCAGGGGACAGTCCTTGTGCTGGTATCTTCTCTCACGGGCTAGACTGTAGCAATGCAGGGGACAGTCCTTGTGCTGGTATCTTCTCTCACGGGCTAGACTGTAGCAATGCAGGGACAGTCCTTGTGCTGGTATCTTCTCTCACGGGCTAGACTGTAGCAATGCAGAGGACAGTCCTTGTGCTGGTATCTTCTCTCACGGGCTAGACTGTAGCAATGCAGGGGACAGTCCATGTGCTGGTATCTTCTCTCACGGGCTAGACTGTAGCAATGCTGGGGACAGTCCTTGTTCTGGTATCTTCTCTCACCGGCTAAACTGTAGCAATGCAGGGTCAGTCCTTGTGCTGGTATCTTCTCTCACGGGCTAGACTGTAGCAATGCAGGGGACAGTCCTTGTGCTGGTATCTTCTCTCACGGGCTAGACTGTAGCAATGCAGGGGACAGTCCTTGTGCTGGTATCTTCTCTCACGGGCTAGACTGTAGCAATGCAGGGGACAGTCCTTGTACTGGTATCTTCTCTCACGAGCTAGACTGTAGTAATGCAGGGGGTAGTCCTTGTTCTGGTATCTTTTCTCACGGGCTGGACTGTACCTGATTACCCTCGCCCGAAACCATTCTAAAAATAGTCGCTGGTGTTCGCCATAATCAAATTAACCTGCTGATGTGTACTCTAATTGCTTCCGGATCCTAATCAGCACTAACCGTTTTGCCAATTAGACAACTAAAACCATAATGTGCGAAGCGAACCATGCAGCAAATTGAAAACCAAAAGCTCGAACATGATCTCGTATAGTGTTCCCTTTTGGTACGCTAACATTATTATTTGCTGAGTGGAATTATTTCAAATGCACCTGAGCTGCAAAGTGATGCGTTAACTTTGTGTTTTGTGACCTGACAGATTCAACTGCTAGCAAATACCTTTTGTAATTACATTACAAGTTCATTACATTGTTATGAACTGCCCGATGCCGGGCACGGGTTACTTGTTTTAGATTGCCATGACAACCCTTGTTTCACCCACCCATTACTATTACATTGTGATGAACTGCCCGATGCCAGGCACGGGTTACTTGTTTAAGATTGCCATGACAACCCTTGTTTCACCCACCCATTACTATTACATTGTGATGAACTGCCCGATGCCGGGCATGGGTTACTTGTTTTAGATTGCCATGACAACCCTTGTTTCACCCACCCATTACTATTACATTCTACCTGTGTAACCCACTAGTCTGTACACACTTGCGTGGATAGCGCATCCCGTGGACTGGTTTCCAAGCCAGTGGGGTCTTCGATCTCCCCTATTCTACCTGTGTAACCCACTAGTCTGTACACACTTGCGTGGATAGCGCATCCCGTAGACTGGTTTCCAAGCCAGTGGGATCTTAGATCTAGACGAATACCCTCCTTCAGTACCAAACTGAATTTCCTCTGCTTATCAACTTCTTTGAAGGATATATCTTTGGAACTATTCAGTCCATTGAAGTAAACTTTCCTTCGGAAGGTTCGTTACATCGGTTGACCTACGGGCTTTCTGGGTTTCCTCTTTTTTATTCTATGCGCTGGATACTATGAAATACACTATCGCCATTATTCCAGTACCAATGTTCCCGATTCCAAAACAGTGCGTCGTCAAACACAACAAATAATTTAAGTCAGTGTATAAAAGCATATACCAATCGATGTCCGCTATATCCACGCAAGTTTATAGAGATCGATAGGCCCTACTTTATTTCTTTGCACACAGGTAGCTCCGACTCATGGCTGGGTTAAAACACATTTCTCTCTTGCTCTTGTTCATGAAAAAGTCTTTGTTTATATCGTTAAATCTTTAAATAGTACCTATATACTATTTCGCTCTTGCAAATCACTTCTGTCATCGCACTCGCACTGCAGTTTGCAATTATTTGTTTCTCATTTTGAAGTTATTTCAGATATTAACTGGGTTCTGATTTCAACATTATTATGTTGCTCAACCGATAGGTACTCCGTTCAGCGATATTACAAACTATTCCGGTAGAGGAGCCACCAATAACTTTGGGATAACTTGTGGACAATCTGTAGGTACATAAAAAAATAAAAACACACAACAAATCATTTCAACAAATGTACGCCGTGCCAAATTATACCATTTTCCAGCTTTGTTAAGCATTTTTATATGAATTTTATAACGTTTTTGGGAACTATTTTGCAGTTATCAAACTTTTTATGTAAACCTTGCCATTACTATAACATTGTGATGAACTTCCCGATGCCGGGCACGGGTTACTTGTTTTAGATTGCCATGACAACCCTTGTTTCACCCACCCATTACTATTACATTGTGATGAACTGCCCGATGCCAGGCACTGGTTACTTGTTTTAGATTGCCATGACAACCCTTGTCTCACCCACCCATTACTATTACATTGTGATGAACTTCCCGATGCCGGGCACGGGTAACTTGTTTTAGATTGCCATGACAACCCTTGTTTCACCCACCCATTACTATTACATTGTGATGAACTGCCCGATGCCAGGCACGGGTTACTTGTTTTAGATTGCCATGACAACCCTTGTTTCACCCACCCATCACTATTACATTGTGATGAACTGCCCGATACCGGGCACGGGTTACTTGTTTTAGATTGCCATGACAACCCTTGTTACACCCACCCATCACTTTTACATTGTGATGAGCTGCCCGATGCCGGGCACGGGTTATTTGTTTTAGATTGCCATGTCAACCCTTGTTTCACCCACCCATTACTATTACATTGTGATGAACTGCCCGAAGCCGGGCACGGATAATTTGAAATATTTCACCAATTAAACGCTTTCAAATCGCCGTCAAATTGTCACAATGGGATGTTAACCTGAATTATGAACCAATATAGCCCAATTGCTCACGTTTTTAACCAAATTTCACGATTCCTATAAAGATTTACGCTGATTGGCTATCAGTCACTCCCCCCTGAGTCAGTGGTCCTTGAGTTTTTCGACACGAGTATGTTCGTGCCGGCACCGGGCTGACCCTCTTATGTTAATTAGTTTATGATATTTATCAGCTTCATTATCCTTGTTGGTCGTTGAAAACAGAACCTCATTAAACCTAGTTATGTCTCACATTTCTACAAAACCTTTTCAATGTTCCAAACTTTAAAAATATTTTTCCTTTTTTTCCCTAACAGATTCAAGCGTCTTGATTGCGCCATGCCACGTGTCACCGGCCATCACTTTCTGCGCACGTGCATGACCAAGATGGCCGTGCATCGATGACGTCACGATGGCGATGAAGTGACGTCAGCATCGCGTCGTTGCCATGGTTCTGTTGGCGACGCTGTTTCTTTTGCATGGAGCCAGCATGGTCGGTGAGTTTATGACGTCTTCGGAGCAATAGGTCGTCGTTAGTTTTAAGGTGTACGTAAGATTGACATAGAAATAAACAAAAACACAGCTAAAAGCGCACAAGGATCTAAAACTTGGAATTCGTATGCGAATGCGCACAATCGATAAAAGAGGCATAGCGCAAAAACATAGCATTTGATGACGTTTAAATATTCCAAAACCTTGTGTTCTAACGTCCTGCTTCTACCTAGAACCAAAGGTTCTAGGTAGAAGCAGGACGTTAATGTTAAACCGTTGAGTGTGCAGGTTCTAGGTAGAAGCAGGACGTTAATGTTAAACCGTTGAGTGTGCAGGTTCTAGGTAGAGGCAGAACGTTGATGTTAAACCGTTGAGTGTGCAGGTTCTAGGTAGAAGCAGGACGTTAATGTTAAACCGTTGAGTGTGCAGGTTCTAGGTAGAAGTAGGACGTTAATGTTAAACCGTTGAGTGTGCAGGTTCTAGTTAGAGGCAGAACGTTAATGTTGAACCGTTGAGTGTGCAGGTTCTAGGTAGAGACAGAACGTTAATGTTAAACCGTTGAGTGTGCAGGTTCTAGGTAGAGGCAGAACGTTAATGTTGAACCGTTGAGTGTGCAGGTTCTAGGTGAAGACAGAACGTTAATGTTAAACCGGTGAGTGTGTAGGTTATAGGAAGAGGCAGAACGTTAATGTTGAACCGTTGAGTGTGCAGGTTCTAGTTAGAGGTAGAACGTTAATGTTAAACCGTTGAGTGTGCAGGTTCTAGGCAGAGACAGAACGTTAATGTTAAACCGTTGAGTGTGCAGGTTCTAGTTAGAGGTAGAACGTTAATGTTAAACCGTTGAGTGTGCAGGTTCTAGTTAGAGGCAGAACGTTAATGTTGAACCGTTGAGTGTGCAGGTTCTAGGTAGAGACAGAACGTTAATGTTAAACCGTTGAGTGTGCAGGTTCTAGTTAGAGGTAGAACGTTAATGTTAAACCGTTGAGTGTGCAGGTTCTAGGCAGAGACAGAACGTTAATGTTAAACCGTTGAGTGTGCAGGTTCTAGTTAGAGGTAGAACGTTAATGTTAAACCGTTGAGTGTGCAGGTTCTAGTTAGAGGCAGAACGTTAATGTTGAACCGTTGAGTGTGCAGGTTCTAGGTAGAGACAGAACGTTAATGTTAAACCGTTGAGTGTGCAGGTTCTAGGTAGAGGCAGAACGTTAATGTTGAACCGTTGAGTGTGCAGGTTCTAGGTGAAGACAGAACGTTAATGTTAAACCGGTGAGTGTGTAGGTTATAGGAAGCGGCAGAACGTTAATGTTGAACCGTTGAGTGTGCAGGTTCTAGGTAGAGACAGAACGTTAATGTTGAACCGTTGAGTGTGCAGGTTCTAGGTAGAGACAGAACAATAATGTTAAACCGTTGAGTGTGCAGGTTCTAGGTAGAGGCAGAACGTTGATGTTAAACCGTTGAGTGTGCAGGTTCTAGTTAGAGGCAGAACGTTAATGTTAAACCGTTGAGTGTGCAGGTTCTAGGTAGAGGCAGAACGTTAATGTTAAACCGTTGAGTGTGCAGGTTCTAGGTAGAGACAGAACAATAATGTTAAACCGTTGAGTGTGCAGGTTCTAGGTAGAGACAGAACGTTAATGCTGAACCGTTGAGTGTGCAGGTTCTAGGTAGAGACAGAACGTTAATGTTAAACCGTTGAGTGTGCAGGTTCTAGGTAGAGACAGAACGTTAATGTTAAACCGTTATGTGTGCAGGTTCTAGGTAGAGACAGAACGTTAATGTTAAACCGTTGAATGTGCAGGTTCTAGGTAGAGGCAGAATGTTAATGTTAAACCGTTGAGTGTGCAGGTTCTAGGTAGAGGCAGAACGTTAATGTTAAACCGTTGAGTGTGCAGGTTCTAGGTAGAGGCAGAACGTTAATGTTAAACCGTTGAGTGTGCAGATTCTAGGTAGAGGCAGAACGTTAATGTTAAACCGTTGAGTGTGCAGATTCTAGGTAGAGGCAGAACGTTAATGTTGAACCGTTGAGTGTGCAGGTTCTAGGTGAAGACAGAACGTTAATGTTAAACCGGTGAGTGTGTAGGTTATAGGAAGAGGCAGAACGTTAATGTTGAACCGTTGAGTGTGCAGGTTCTAGGTAGAGGCAGAACGTTAATGTTAAACCGTTGAGTGTGCAGGTTCTAGGTAGAGACAGAACGTTAATGTTAAACCGTTGAGTGTGCAGGTTCTAGGTAGAGGCAGAACGTTAATGTTAAACCGTTGAGTGTGCAGATTCTAGGTAGAGGCAGAACGTTAATGTTAAACCGTTGAGTGTGCAGGTTCTAGGTAGAGGCAGAACGTTAATGTTAAACCGTTGAGTTTGCAGGTTCTAGGTAGAGACAGAACAATAATGTTAAACCGTTGAGTGTGCAGGTTCTAGGTAGAGGCAGAACGTTGATGTTAAACCGTTGAGTGTGCAGGTTCTAGGTAGAGACAGAACGTTAATGCTGAACCGTTGAGTGTGCAGGTTCTAGGAAGAGACAGAACAATAATGTTAAATCGTTGAGTGTGCAGGTTCTAGGTAGAGGCAGAACGTTGATGTTAAACCGTTGAGTGTACAGGTTCTAGTTAGAGGCAGAACGTTAATGTTAAACCGTTGAGTGTGCAGGTTCTAGGTAGAGGCAGAACGTTAATGTTAAACCGTTGAGTGTGCAGGTTCTAGGTAGAGACAGAACGTTAATGTTAAACCGTTGAGTGTGCAGGTTCTAGGTAGAGACAGAACGTTAATGTTAAACCGTTGAGTGTGCAGGTTCTCGGTAGAGGCAGAACGTTAATGTTAAACCGTTGAGTGTGCAGGTTCTAGGTAGAGACAGAACGTTAATGTTAAACCGTTATGTGTCCAGGTTCTAGGTAGAGACAGAACGTTAATGTTAAACCGTTGAATGTGCAGGTTCTAGGTAGAGGCAGAATGTTAATGTTAAACCGTTGAGTGTGCAGGTTCTAGGTAGAGGCAGAACGTTAATGTTAAACCGTTGAGTGTGCAGGTTCTAGGTAGAGGCAGAACGTTAATGTTAAACCGTTGAGTGTGCAGATTCTAGGTAGAGGCAGAACGTTAATGTTAAACCGTTGAGTGTGCAGGTTCTAGGTAGAGGCAGAACGTTAATGTTAAACCGTTGAGTTTGCAGGTTCTAGGTAGAGACAGAACAATAATGTTAAACCGTTGAGTGTGCAGGTTCTAGGTAGAGGCAGAACGTTGATGTTAAACCGTTGAGTGTGCAGGTTCTAGGTAGAGACAGAACGTTAATGCTGAACCGTTGAGTGTGCAGGTTCTAGGTAGAGACAGAACAATAATGTTAAATCGTTGAGTGTGCAGGTTCTAGGTAGAGGCAGAACGTTGATGTTAAACCGTTGAGTGTACAGGTTCTAGTTAGAGGCAGAACGTTAATGTTAAACCGTTGAGTGTGCAGGCTCTAGGTAGAGGCAGAACGTTAATGTTAAACCGTTGAGTGTGCAGGTTCTAGGTAGAGACAGAACGTTAATGTTAAACCGTTGAGTGTGCAGGTTCTAGGTAGAGACAGAACGTTAATGTTAAACCGTTGAGTGTGCAGGTTCTCGGTAGAGGCAGAACGTTAGTGTTAAACCGTTGAGTGTGCAGGCTCTAGGTAGAGACAGAACGTTAATGTTAAACCGTTATGTGTGCAGGTTCTAGGTAGAGACAGAACGTTAATGTTAAACCGTTGAATGTGCAGGTTCTAGGTAGAGGCAGAATGTTAATGTTAAACCGTTGAGTGTGCAGGTTCTAGGTAGAGGCAGAACGTTAATGTTAAACCGTTGAGTGTGCAGGTTCTAGGTAGAGACAGAACAATAATGTTAAACCGTTGAGTGTGCAGGTTCTAGGTAGAGACAGAACGTTAATGCTGAACCGTTGAGTGTGCAGGTTCTAGGTAGAGACAGAACGTTAATGTTAAACCGTTGAGTGTGCAGGTTCTAGGTAGAGACAGAACGTTAATGTTAAACCGTTATGTGTGCAGGTTCTAGGTAGAGACAGAACGTTAATGTTAAACCGTTGAATGTGCAGGTTCTAGGTAGAGGCAGAATGTTAATGTTAAACCGTTGAGTGTGCAGGTTCTAGGTAGAGGCAGAACGTTAATGTTAAACCGTTGAGTGTGCAGGTTCTAGGTAGAGGCAGAACGTTAATGTTAAACCGTTGAGTGTGCAGATTCTAGGTAGAGGCAGAACGTTAATGTTAAACCGTTGAGTGTGCAGATTCTAGGTAGAGGCAGAACGTTAATGTTGAACCGTTGAGTGTGCAGGTTCTAGGTGAAGACAGAACGTTAATGTTAAACCGGTGAGTGTGTAGGTTATAGGAAGAGGCAGAACGTTAATGTTGAACCGTTGAGTGTGCAGGTTCTAGGTAGAGGCAGAACGTTAATGTTAAACCGTTGAGTGTGCAGGTTCTAGGTAGAGACAGAACGTTAATGTTAAACCGTTGAGTGTGCAGGTTCTAGGTAGAGGCAGAACGTTAATGTTAAACCGTTGAGTGTGCAGATTCAAGGTAGAGGCAGAACGTTAATGTTAAACCGTTGAGTGTGCAGGTTCTAGGTAGAGGCAGAACGTTAATGTTAAACCGTTGAGTTTGCAGGTTCTAGGTAGAGACAGAACAATAATGTTAAACCGTTGAGTGTGCAGGTTCTAGGTAGAGGCAGAACGTTGATGTTAAACCGTTGAGTGTGCAGGTTCTAGGTAGAGACAGAACGTTAATGCTGAACCGTTGAGTGTGCAGGTTCTAGGTAGAGACAGAACAATAATGTTAAATCGTTGAGTGTGCAGGTTCTAGGTAGAGGCAGAACGTTGATGTTAAACCGTTGAGTGTACAGGTTCTAGTTAGAGGCAGAACGTTAATGTTAAACCGTTGAGTGTGCAGGTTCTAGGTAGAGGCAGAACGTTAATGTTAAACCGTTGAGTGTGCAGGTTCTAGGTAGAGACAGAACGTTAATGTTAAACCGTTGAGTGTGCAGGTTCTAGGTAGAGACAGAACGTTAATGTTAAACCGTTGAGTGTGCAGGTTCTCGGTAGAGGCAGAACGTTAATGTTAAACCGTTGAGTGTGCAGGTTCTAGGTAGAGACAGAACGTTAATGTTAAACCGTTATGTGTCCAGGTTCTAGGTAGAGACAGAACGTTAATGTTAAACCGTTGAATGTGCAGGTTCTAGGTAGAGGCAGAATGTTAATGTTAAACCGTTGAGTGTGCAGGTTCTAGGTAGAGGCAGAACGTTAATGTTAAACCGTTGAGTGTGCAGGTTCTAGGTAGAGGCAGAACGTTAATGTTAAACCGTTGAGTGTGCAGATTCTAGGTAGAGGCAGAACGTTAATGTTAAACCGTTGAGTGTGCAGGTTCTAGGTAGAGGCAGAACGTTAATGTTAAACCGTTGAGTTTGCAGGTTCTAGGTAGAGACAGAACAATAATGTTAAACCGTTGAGTGTGCAGGTTCTAGGTAGAGGCAGAACGTTGATGTTAAACCGTTGAGTGTGCAGGTTCTAGGTAGAGACAGAACGTTAATGCTGAACCGTTGAGTGTGCAGGTTCTAGGTAGAGACAGAACAATAATGTTAAATCGTTGAGTGTGCAGGTTCTAGGTAGAGGCAGAACGTTGATGTTAAACCGTTGAGTGTACAGGTTCTAGTTAGAGGCAGAACGTTAATGTTAAACCGTTGAGTGTGCAGGCTCTAGGTAGAGGCAGAACGTTAATGTTAAACCGTTGAGTGTGCAGGTTCTAGGTAGAGACAGAACGTTAATGTTAAACCGTTGAGTGTGCAGGTTCTAGGTAGAGACAGAACGTTAATGTTAAACCGTTGAGTGTGCAGGTTCTCGGTAGAGGCAGAACGTTAGTGTTAAACCGTTGAGTGTGCAGGCTCTAGGTAGAGACAGAACGTTAATGTTAAACCGTTATGTGTGCAGGTTCTAGGTAGAGACAGAACGTTAATGTTAAACCGTTGAATGTGCAGGTTCTAGGTAGAGGCAGAATGTTAATGTTAAACCGTTGAGTGTGCAGGTTCTAGGTAGAGGCAGAACGTTAATGTTAAACCGTTGAGTGTGCAGGTTCTAGGTAGAGACAGAACGTTAATGTTAAACCGTTGAGTGTACAGGTTCTAGGTAGAGGCAGAACGTTAATGTTAAACCGTTGAGTGTGCAGGTTCTAGGTAGAGACAGAACGTTAATGTTAAACCGTTGAGTGTGCAGGTTCTAGGTAGAGACAGAACGTTAATGTTAAACCGTTGAGTGTGCAGGTTCTAGGTAGAGACAGAACGTTAGTGGTAAACTTTCTGTGTGAAAGATGGCCGCCAAATGACTACTTTACCGACAAAAATGCAGAGTACCGGAACACCCCGTTAAGTGAAGCCACTGTCGTACGAAATTTAATTTCGATATTTCTCGCAGGTTTACTCGCTTTTGAGACTTTTCATGCTCTAAAGATCTCCATCAATGTTTACCTCAACTATTGATATGCAGGTAACGATATGCAAAAGGCTGCCTCTGCACGGCAGAGGCGATGTAGTGTGAAGCGATGATTTGAGGCGGTTATAGTGTTCATAAAAATAAAATACCCTGCGTTTTTCAAGCGTTTGCAATTTAAATAAGATTTTTATCTAAGCAACAACTATTTTTTTTAAATCTTAACAGACGTTATAAATATGCTGTAAGAAAACCTAGAGAACACTCAACCAACAGAAAAAAGGGTCGTTAAAAATTTTTTTTTTTTAAGAGAAATGTCACATTTGAACAATTTGTCTGGTTTCACCATCCTCGAGTTCCCGGTTCTGTCACCACGCCAGTCTAGCGATAGTGTCGCGATGAGTTTAACTGTTCGACTATCAATCTTATGAGCTGTCAGATAATTGCCAGTTGTCACCGTCAGCATCCAGAGCGCGCCACGAGCTGTCAGCTGATTGGCCGTGACAGGTGGCAAAGATCGTCAGCTCGACTTTGTCCAAACAAACGTCCTGGGGCCGAATTCTCAAAGTCTCAGAACCATAGAGTTTAAAAAGGATCAGCGAATCACAGATCGTGCTTCCAGATATTTTTATATTGTAACCATGGCAATAACAACTTAACACACAAATATTTAGGGCTTAAAGTCTTCTTTGTGAATCAGGCCCTTGGTGTTCCTAACTTCTTCCATACTTCTTTGTCCAAACAACTTTATTTTTAATCAGTTTTTCTCTCGGTTTTCCTCTTCTCCTTCTCTCCTTAATAATGTGTTTATTTTTTTCAATTTTAAATTCTAATCTCGACTCATTTGCACGTTGTCTCAAAACTTTAATTTCATGCAATCCATTTTCTTTAGCCTTGTATAATGCTTATAACTTTTTTCTGAGCTGCTTTCTATTCTTCTTTCTTCCTTACCATTCTGTCTACTGTCCACGTCCATACCTAAATATGGGTTCGTTTTAAATTTCTTAATTAACACCTTGGATCTTTTATTTTGGGGTAAACCATGGAACCCTTCCTTGGATAATCGGAATACAGTTTTCTAGTATTAAAATGGCTGGACACCGTTACTGAGATATACATTTTGGACTACAGAGCATCAGAGGGAAGTATATTTATCCCACTCACTAATTTATATAACATTTCTTCTTAATATTAATAGAAAAACATTGCATTCAAACATTTTTACAATAGTAAGAGATTTTTTTTTATGTAAACATCCAAAACACAAACGTTTAAAAACATTTTAAGCGCTTGCTATTCACATCAGATTTTACAGCTTAACAGAAAACCAATTACAAAATATATATCTAAAACAATTTTCAAAAAATAATTAAACCGTGTAGGGATTAATATTCATCAAATTATATGTGCACAATTCCCATCAAACGCAAACAAAGTCACATCACATTGCATACATAATAATGACACCACTTGATGGAAACTAGAACAACTCCCGCCTCCAGCCCTGAAATTAAAATAGCCAACAAAGCAGCCAATTATCTCCGGATTCCCTTTACAAAACCCCAATCATTTTCCTGTCACACAAACTCACCCCACGCTAAACATTATCCGGGAATTACAACTCATTTTCGCCGGCTTATCAAGTTTCCTGCTATGTTCCGATCTGATTCTGTCGGATATTAAATATCACGGAGCCGGAAAGTCTAATCCCTTGTGATTACCGTCGATCCTGAGAGCTTAGCGGGATTTGGGAATGTGAACGCTAGCCGTCGCTCGTGTCATTGATATTCAGTGGCGTGGCTAGAATTTGTCAAAAACACCAGACATTTTTTGTGATTTTTTGTGATTTTTTTTTTTTTGGTTGACTAATACTGTAAAAAATATATATTTCCAAGTGTTATGAAGGGGGAATATTGGTATATTTATTATATTTTTATATAGAACTGATTTGTACATTTAAAATTCCACAGTTTCTTAAATTTTCCAACATATATTTTAACTTTTTTCAAAAACTACATTCTTCATTACTCTTTCACGCTTATTTCTAAAATACCAATCCCTTTCTTTTCGAAGTCTCTTCCAATTAACTTATATTTCTGTCCATTTGAACCTCCAAGCTTTGCCTTGGAATACCTATCACCTATCTCTTTCCATGCCTTCCACCAAAATATATATATAAATATATAAATTAACTTGACTAGTTTTCTTCTTTTTTTCGATGCTGCGTTTCAATTCTACCTTTGGAAACTTTTTGGTCCACAAATTCAGGCCCTCAAAATTTACGGTTAAGATTGTTTGGTTATTTTCATTTTTCGCATGAATCACTGCGCGGATTTGATTTTGAGATCCGAGCAAGAAAAAGTTTGGAATTTCAGGCAGGCTATAAAAATCAGCAAATTCCCATTAAATCTGATTTAAATACAATTACACCTGCAATACTTGAAGTAATTTGTTATTAGGAACACTTCTACCTTGTCAAAAATTGATGCCGAAACGGGGACACAAACCCCGATCTCCACCTATCGCGGGTGTTGCTCTAGCCAATTGAGCTACTTGGACCCCGATCTTCACCTGTCGTGGCTGTTGCTCTAACCAATTGAGCTACTTGGACCCCGATCTCCACCTGTCTCGGCTGTTACTCTAACCAATTGAGCTACTTGGACCCCGATCTCCACCTGTCGTGGCTGTTGCTCTAACCAATTGAGCTACTTGGACCCCAATCTTCACCTGTCGTGGCTGTTGCTCTAACCAATTGAGCTACTTGGACCCCGATCGCCACCTGTCTCGGCTGTTTCTCTAACCAATTGAGCTACTTGGACCCCGATCTTCACCTGTCTCGGCTGTTTCTCTAACCAATTGAGCTACTTGGACCCCAATCTCCACCTGTCTCGGCTGTTTCTCTAACCAATTGAGCTACTTGGACCCCGATATCCACCTGTCTCGGCTGTTTCTCTAACCAATTGAGCTACTTGGACCCCGATCTCCACCTGTCTCGGCTGTTTCTCTAACCAATTGAGCTACTTGGACCCCGATCTCCACCTGTCGCGGGTGTTGCTCTAACCAATTGAGCTACTTGGACCCCGATCTTCACCTGTCGTGGCTGTTTCTCTAACCAATTGAGCTACTTGGACCCCGATCTCCACCTGTCGTGGCTGTTGCTCTAACCAATTGAGCTACTTGGACCCCGATCTTCACCTGTCGTGGCTGTTGCTCTAACCAATTGAGCTACTTGGACCCCGATCGCCACCTGTCTCGGCTGTTTCTCTAACCAATTGAGCTACTTGGACCCCGATCTTCACCTGTCTCGGCTGTTTCTCTAACCAATTGAGCTACTTGGACCCCAATCTCCACCTGTCTCGGCTGTTTCTCTAACCAATTGAGCTACTTGGACCCCGATATCCACCTGTCTCGGCTGTTTCTCTAACCAATTGAGCTACTTGGACCCCGATCTCCACCTGTCTCGGCTGTTTCTCTAACCAATTAAGCTACCTGGACACAGATATTACCGTTTATACATAAATTTTTGAGAAAGATGTAGTGTTACTAATAATAAAACAGCAGATTTCCACTATTAAAAATCAGATAAGCGTAAAGTTAGGGGATATTCAAAAATAATTAAAAAAAATATGTATAATCTAAATTTTTTTGCTTCTGTTTTTACCTGTACTGAAAGCAACGTAGGGGCGTCCTTTTTTTTAACCCCCCAGTCACGCCACTGCTAGTTTATGAAACAATTATTAGGTGGACGAGTCGAATGCGGTGACAGAGGCAACAGTTTCTAGCCTCGGATTCATTCGCTTGTGCGTTATTCATCACCAACCGTCGCTCGTGAAAACTCTGATGGATTTTTTTTTAAAACACCAACTCGTCTCCAAATAAAATGCTTGAAACGCGGTATAAAATCGTATTTAAAAAAGCAAATCATTGTTTGTTAAACAAAAGGTATTTTCTAATACAGTTTTTTAGACTCGTGTCTACTTAATCTAACCTTAGCTCTAGTTTTGACAAAACTAGTTAAAAACCCAGTATTTTTTATTGCTGAATAAAAAACAATGGTTTTTCCGACATTAAACTCTTGATGAAGTTACAGTCCAGTAAGTTGTGAAAAGTCGGAAAAACCAGTTTTCAATTAACATCAAAAAAAATATATACAGAGAAAGCTTTTCAACAAGTTTTTGCAATTTTTCTGTTGTTTTTTAACTTTCTTCTTCTTTTCTATTACTTTGTTATTTATTTCTTTTTTGTGACTTTACTTTTCGCGCTCCACCGGCCAAACGTCTAGTCCAATCTCGCTGTCATTTTCAAACTACTTTTCCGTAATCTCAAACTGCTTTCTTTCCCACACCGAACTAAGCACCGAAATGTCCCCCACAATATTCCTAAATAATGCGACCACGGTTAGCAATCACTGGCTCCTTATGACGTCACTATGAGATACGTGGACGGTCACAGATCCTCAGGGGTACTTGCTTCGTAAGGTCACGTGGTCTAGGGTTTCACGCAACATCATTATCAGCAACATTGCGGTGCTCGTTGTTGCAAGTGCCTCCTTAAAGCTTCCTAGCGAGCTACTTGTCTCCTTTCAGGGTCTTTCGCCCCTTGCACTAGGAAGCCTGCGCACTAGCTGAATTCAAACTTCGCAATGAAATCAGACATTTTTTATATCATAAGATCGCTTTTGCGTGGATCGAAATACGCACAGAAGCGTGGAGCGAAACAAGCAGCCTGTCACGGAATGTCCAGCACAGAGGCGACGGCGAGTGTCCGCTCCTTTGCGTGGAGTGAAACAAGCACCCTGTCACGGAATGTCCAGCACAGAGGCGACGGCGAGTGTCCGCTCCTTTGCGTGGAGTGAAACAAGCACCCTGACACAGAATGTCCAGCACAATGGCGACGGCGAGTGTCCGCTCCTTTGCGTGGAGTGAAACAAGCACCCTGACACGGAATGTCCAGCACAATGGCGACGGCGAGTGTCCGCTCCTTTGCGTGGCGCGAAACAAGCACCCTGTCACGGAATGTCCAGCACAGAGGCGACGGCGAGTGTCCGCTCCTTTGCGTGGAGTGAAACAAGCACCCTGACACGGAATGTCCAGCACAATGGCGACGGCGAGTGTCCGCTCCTTTGCGTGGCGCGAAACAAGCACCCTGTCACGGAATGTCCAGCACAGAGGCGACGGCGAGTGTCCGCTCCTTTGCGTGGAGTGAAACAAGCACCCTGTCACGGAATTTGCTTACATTTCCTTTAAGGTTTAGGCACTCTAAACTCTTTCTATTGAGAGAAATGCCTCAAACATGATGTGAATAATATAGAAAGTTTTGCAAACCAAATACGAATCGAAAAAACACTTCTGTCAAAGAACTTCTTTACACGCAGATGTTCAACGTTTCAGTTTTTCGGCTTGAAGATTTCTCTAGCTCAAAGTCTTTAAATCTTAAAAACATCTAAGCCCTGAAACTACCACAGTTACTCTTTTCTTAAATGCTGCTTTTCTAAATCACTGTTAAATAAAAACTAATAAGGAAAGAAGAGAGTGAAGAACATTATTTGAGCAATCTTGGGTGACAACAGTTTAAATGGATTCAATTTTGTGAGTTTTTAAACTATAAAACAAGAAAAAAATGGCAAAAAATGGTTTGGCTTGTTGAAAAGAACGGTCCTCGTGAGAGTTAGGCAACACTACGCTGAGTCAGGTATTGGATGGGTGAGCATCATACACATGACACATGATGTATTATAAGGAGAGAGGTTGGAGGGATGAAAGTTCAGTAACATTGCACTGGGTCAGGTATTGGATGGGTAAACATCATACACATGACCAGTTCTGTTCGGGAGAGAGGTTGGAGGGATGAAAGTTAAGCAACACTGCGCTGAGTCAGGTATTGGATGGGTGACCATCATACACATGACCAGTTTTGTTCGGGAGAGAGGTTGGAGGGATGAAAGTTAAGCAACACTGCACTGGTTCAGATATTGGATGAGTGACTATCATACACATGACCAGCTTTGTTCGGGAGAGAGTTTGGAGGGATGAAAGTTAAGCAACACTGCGCTGGGTCAGGTATTGGATGGGTGACCATCATACACATGACCAGTTCTGAAACTTAACTCGCCTTGCTTATTAACTTCTCGACAGCATGGATTTGTGGAGGAATCCTGTTGTTCGCGTTGTACCGTCCTTCGGAAGGGACGTTAAGCCGGTGGTCCCCTTAGTGCTCTTCAACAGGATTAGGCTTAGTTCCTACATCTTTGTTTCCTTTATAGTGACGCTTGCGTTATCATCCTGATCATCATCCACTCATCAACCGACGCGATTTCGCCAGTTCCAACGGTCCTTTTGTCAAAACAGTGCATCGTTAAAGCCCATAGACTTTAATGTCCCGAACTTTTGTTTCTAGCTTTGTGTCTTCTTTGCAGGCTCTATGCCCGGAATGGGTGCACCCGAGAACATCACGGTGATGTTCCTCACGCCGACCTCGGTGCGTGTGTTCTGGTCATCGACCATCGCCAACGTGGACAAGTATGACGTCACGTTCAAACCCACCGACGCCAGGTAACCGCCTTGTCCTCCCATTAGTAGTGGGGATCACAACCCCTTTTCGTTCCCTGTAACACACTAATTAGTAGTAGACATCAACTTTTTTTTGGCCTGTATAACACTAATTATTAGATGAAAATAACCCCTATGCTAGCAATGTAACACACTCAAACATTGTAATTAAAACCTATTTTGTTCACCAATAACACACTTAAGAATCACTTCTTTTTTATTTATGAAATTTCTTGGCAGTATTAGAAATGCACTCCATCTATATCTCTGTAACGCACTTAGCAGTAAAAGAAAACCACCCTTTTTCTGTTATAGTTACTTTATTAGCACCATAGCAGAAAGCACGAGAAATCTTTATTTTTAAGAAGTATAAACCGCACTTCTTCATTGTCTCTGTAACTTTACTAGCTCTGACCAGCATTAATGGCAAAAATAGATCTAGATGTCTTCCGAATGGAACCATCTCTCACGGAATAGGCACCAATTAGAGATTTTGATATTTATTTAATCTTTATATGACCTTTTTCAAATAATCATGTGGCCTTAAAAAATAATACAACTGGGCTTTTGAATGCTAAGAAATAACATTTAATTTTCCCGATTTTTTGCAATTTATGATGAACTTCATCAAGGATGGTATCAGTTGTGACATTTCTCCGTAAACAAAAGAACCAAAAAATAATAAACACCTAGCCTGCTCCTGTCGAAGACCAAGAGGACCACCGGCTTAACGTCCCTTCCGAAGAACGGTACAACTCGAACAACATGATTCCTCCACAAATCCATGCTGTCGAGAGGTTGATCAGCAAAGCGAGTGAAGTTGCTGTACTGACTTTCATCCCTCCAACCTCTCTGCCGAACAGAACTGGTCATGTACATGATGGTCACCCATCCAATACCTGATCCAGTGTGGTATTACTTAACTTCGGTGATCTCATGAGAACCAGTGTTTTCAACATGCCAAACCGTTCGGTATTAGACAAGGTCATGCCTAGTTAAGATATGCCAAGACATTTTTAAGTTAGATAAAGTAGACATGAGTCTAAAAACTATACAACGAGTGACTTTGCTCGCTGACCCAATTAAGGGCTACGTGCGACCCTAAATGTGCCCTGTGCTCAGCTATAGGGTGGTGGACGTTGTGGCTGGGAACTCAGAGGCCGTGACCTTGAACGCGTTGACGGCGGATACGCAGTATCAGATTACTGTCACAGCTGTGCGTGCCGGGAAGAAGTTTCGCAGTCGGCCGGTAGTCTTCCGTACGATGGGTGAGTACCGGATAACACCTGAACTTAAGTAACATGGATTGCAGTTGCTCTAGAGAAGCTTTCAAGCCAAAGTCGCCGTCTTCAAAATCCTTGATTTTAAGTTCTTTCAATGAGACCGTAGTATTTTAAGTAGTTTTATCAGTAGTTTTTGTGGTTTTTGTAGTTTTCACCATTTTAATAGTCAAAATTGATTAAAACCGTGTTTCGAAAACTTTAAAATTAGCATTAATATCATTGGAACACTTCGGAATTAGGGATTCTTGCCTGTTGCCATCAATGAACTAACTAACTTCAATTTTGATCAGCTGGCTTGGTCCTAAGCTCTATCCAGGTTATTTGAGATCAGCTGGCTGGATCCTATGCTCTATCCAGGTTATTTGAGATCAGCTGGCTTGGTCCTATGTTCTATCTAGGTTATTTGAGATCTGATTGAGACTGGATCCTATGCTCTATCCAGGTTATTTTAGATCAGTGCGACAAACTAGTTTTTAACCCTGTTTTGAAGCTGATTTTACCACAACAGTCTTGGTTTGGTTTCAACTCAGTGTAGGCTCAAGATTTCACATTCCTCAAACCAACAACACTAAACAATACACGCAACGCAAGACAGGTAAAAAAAAAATAGCACCTATTTCTAATCTCAACCACTGCTGCCAAAACAGAACCGCCCCAGAGTTCACCCCAGCAGGGTTCTTCTGGGGGCACAGCTTCACCTACGGAGCTACCACCTGAGCCTCCGGATCCACGACTGCCACAACAATACTCACAAGTCCGCGGCGTTGAGGTCGGCATCGTCCTCCTCGTTCTTATGGTCTGGGCCGGCGCAATCGCACTCTTCTTTAACCGATGGGGAAAGATAAGGTAATGACATACACTGTTTTGAAATAGAGCATTGTGGCACTGGTCTGATGGCATCGTTGACTATAAGGATGATGACAAACCTAACCAGGTCTAGAAGGGAGGAGAAAACTTTGGTGTCGGCACGCAGTCTACTCCTGTAGAGTAGCACCAAGAGGACATCCGGCTTAAAATTCCTTTAAAATAACGGTACACCATGAACAACAGGATTCCTTTACAAATCCATGCTGTTGAACGGTTGATAAGCAAGGCGAGTAAAGTTGCTGTGCTAACTTTCATCCCCCCAACCTCTCTTCCAAACAGAACTGGTCGTGTGTATGATGATCACTCATCCAATACCTGACCCAGCGCAGTGTTGCTTAACTTTGGTAGAACCAAGTGGTTCTAGATGTAACAAAAACTATTTGAAATGGGTTTTGAATGCTCAGTAAAGGACAACCAAAGGTCCCGACGTTTCCTAACATGTACTAGCTACTTCTTCAAGGGTTAGAGCAGTCGGGAAATTTAGTTGTTCATTACTTATTAATCAAAACCCATTTCAAATAGTTTTTCTTAAAACTAGTGCTAAGTATATATGAAGAAGACATAAGTCTAAAAACCATCATGGCTCTACATGGTTTTGAAATGGTCTTATTCCCAACTTTTTCCCAACTTGTTCCAGAATGTTGCTACCCTATCAACCAGACTATAAGGAACAGCTGAAGGTTCCCGGCACGGCCTGCCCTAACGGAGGCGTCGCGTGTTCAGGGCAAGTCCACGGTGCAGGCACTGCGTGTCCACAGGTCAGTCAACCATTTTGTTTTGCATCGGCCATCTTGTGTACTCATCTCATTTTCCAGATATGTTCTTCTTGTTTAACGGTCATTTTGTGTCATTGTCTGTCTTTGATTGTTATAATTGATGGAATGTTTGGATTGTTCGAGAAGTGAAATACCTGGTGGTTCAGAAAACAGCAATGTGGCGTTTGTGGCAATCATTATACAATAAAAAATTCATTAGATCATCAAATTTTTGTATCACCAAGTAGTTGTTAGCTCACATTTTGATCTCAAGAACCGCGTCTTGAGACACTGATAGAGCTCAATATTTAAAAAAACACCTTTATACCCTTATTTTTTAATATTAAATATTTCTGTTGGTAATTACATTTACATTGTTATGATTGTCTAATAAACTTTCTACGTAACATTGCTGTTTTTGCAAGTCTACTATCACCACAAAAACGCTACTAATGTCGTTTATAGATGCAGTCGATACGAAATGCATTTTTGACCCTGTTTAGGTTTATCACAATATAATCCCAATTCGGCACCAAACTATACTCTCTTTATTTCCACCTTTCTTTAACAAACTTTAAACGAATCCTGAAGTAAAATTTGGTCAATTAGCTATCTATAAATAACCATTTCTCAAACAACTTTCGTAAATTACATAAAAGTCTCTCTGCTTTACTAAAAAAAACTTTCTTGGCATTTACTTTTTTCTCTTGTCCTTTCTAAATTTGTAACTTTCTCTTACTTTGCTGGTGCTTCCGGCACGCTGAAGCCAGTGTTGCCTCCCTATACGACAAGGGTGCTCTCGCCTTCGGCTGTTACCCTTTGTTTGACAGCACAGTCGATATAAACCATTTGTCTCTTTCTACAGTGCAAGGAATTTTGCATTGTGTGGTCTAAGGAGCCTAAGCCAACGCTTACCTTACTTATAATATATTTTTATATTTTTATTTAATATTTGTCACCGAAAAAAATATATAAATATATTATTTTGAACACAACTACCATTGTGTTTGCATATTAAGATTATTTTTTGCTAATTACTTCAGAAATACCGATCGATAAAAACTACTTTAACGACGAAAATTGTAGTTCCTACTAAACAAAATCACCGTCGTTTCGAGTGGTAAGAAATGTTATTTCGTTATTTCTTGCATTTGATTCTGGTTTACACTGAATTGATCTTTGTAAATGCGGTTGCATATGCATGAATCTTTGAAAGTTTTCACTAAACAAACGAGCTGCCAAAAAATGGTTACGGTAGGTGCCACCCAATGGCGCTAACAGCCATAAGTTTTAACACACCTCTAAAATTATAAAATCACAATTAAAACTATCTCAAAATTTATATTAATCGGTGAGGTTAGCATTTATAAAAATAAATTGAGCGTAAACCAGTCTTAAATACGAGTAATCTGCGAGAAAAAACGAAATGAAATTGCTTCACACTCTAAACGACGGTGACTCCATCTCTTGACGACCACCTTCTTTGTCGGTAATATATTTTTCAGTCGACAACTTTCACAAAGACCGTTCCAACGTTACCACTAAGACTCTGACAAAGTCTGTAAAACCAATTGGAGTTGGTACAGACGCCACTTTCTCACAATGCTACACGTGATTTTACTTTTTATGAAAAACTGTCAAAGTTCGAATCGGGTTTAATTTAAATTAATCAAGTTTAAATATAAAAAATTAAAATTGTCTATACAAATTTATTTTTAACTATAAGAGTAGCTCCTTGTTGCGTTCTTAAGTTTTCTCTTTCCGTTCATCTATCACACCTTTAAAGAGCGAAACATTCGGCGGTCTGGCTTAGCCAAAATGGTAATACCAAGCTTGCCTTTGTGCTAGCCGTGAAACGGATCCCGGAGGTCAAGCCAATATTTCATCAAGCACTAGAACTGGTCTTCCATATTCTATTGAGCCCTAGAGGGAGTTACGATACGTATATAGATGATATTATATATTATAGACATTGTACAACAGTGCATGTCCTATCATGGTGAAGATCAGTAATCAATTGTATTATCACCCAAACGGTGAGATCCAAGGCACTTTGTGTTGATTGATGATTACTCAAGGGATCAGAATTGTTATGAAATAGGTATAACATCAATATTGTTACGTTAATCTCGAGCATTTGACAAGTGTTAAATTTGAGTTACTCGAGATTAAATGGATGTGATGTGATATAGCGTCACTAGAATCAGAGTGACTGTGAGTATTCACAGCCTCGTGGTTCTACTCCTTGGAGAACTGTCATTCTCATCAAATACACTAACATCTTCTGATTAAGGCCATGCCCAATTAGCTCGATTGGTTAGAGCAACACCCACGACAAATGGTATTAGGGGTTCGATTGATTAATTTGTGGTGTTTAACGACTCGCTGTTTTTGACATCAGGCCATGCGGCACTGGTCTAATGGAGTCGGTGAATAAGTGGATGATGATGAGGATGATGATAAACCTAACCTAGCCTTTAAGGGAAGAGGAGAAACCCGGTGCCAGTACGTAGCCTACTCCTGTCGAATAGCACCAAGGGGACCACTGGCCTAACGCCCTTCCGTAGAACGGCACAACGCGAACAGCAGGATTCCTCCACAAATCCATGCTGTCGAGAGGTTGATAAGCAAGGTAAAATTGTGGTTTTTTGTGCATTTAAAAGTTATTGCATTAAGAAAAAAAAATACATGGCGCTTACCTTAAGTGAGAATTATTTAAAGAACCCACCGATGGTCACCAATTGTAAGGCAAAGACAAAAAAAAGTTTTATGAACGTTTTTGAGTTTTTTTTTTTTACTTTTAAAAGTCAGCAGATTTATATTTGAACGCATAAATAGTTTTTGATTTAAATATATTGATTATTTTTCGATATATAGTCGATATTTCGATATATATGTATGCATATATCATTTCTCACCTAAGATTTGGGCATTCCATGATATTCTGTAACGATCTGTAATTAAAAAATCTTAATTAATAAGACGGTGGTGCTGAGTCAAAACAAATTAGTTCAAATGCCACATCTCAGTGTCACCTTTGACCTAGGGAACAATTAAAAAATTAGGGAATTTAAAAGGGATCATTTGAACATTTGGAGCATTCTCAACTAGAAAATTTTTTTTAAATGTATACCAATATTTAAAATGAAGAAATAAATAAAAATGATCACACTTCTTATAAAAGTCAGTCTTTTTGCTTTAAGAGCTTAAGTTATATGACGAATCCAAAAATTGCTCAGAAAATGCAGAAACTAGTTTTTGACATAATAAACAATGGGAAAACGTGCAACCTAACCAAGTTGATGGATGTTTACTTTATCACCTTCCAATGGTCGCCTTACATCATAAAAAACAAACCCCATTTCACCCCAAGAAGAATAAAATAGTTACTACCCTATTTTTCTTCCGATATTATTATTTATGTTGATACCTTGTCAAATAAAAATAAATATTTTAGGAATCCAAGAAATAAAAGAATGCTTTTTATTGCATACCATAATCTAAAATGTGGGATCGGGTGATATGTTGATTAATGGCGTATTCGACTGGCTGCCCCAGTGCGCCCCGGGTGCGCACTGGGGGCGATCTGCGTGTTCGACTGGGCATGTGACTCTGCCCCAGTGCAACTTTCACGTGTTCGACTGGGCATGTGACTCTGTCCCAGTGCAACTTTCATGTGTTCGACTGGGCATGTGACTCTGTCCCAGTGCAACTTTCACGTGTTCGACTGGGCATGTGACTCTGCCCCAGTGTAACGTTCACGTGTTCGACTGGGCATGTGACTCTGCCCCAGTGCAACTTTCACGTGTTTGACTGGGCATGTGACTCTGCCCCAGTGCAACTTTCACGTGATCGACTGGGCATGTGACTCTGTCCCAGTGCAACTTTCACGTGTTCGACTGGGCATGTGACTCTGTCCCAGTGCAACTTTCACGTGTTCTACTGGCAGAGTTGCTCGCTCTCGGGTCACTCCCGGTGCAATTTTCTTGCTCCGAAAATTTCGACGGTGCAATTTGAAAACAAATAAATGCACTGACAGCTAGTGATCACGTGTTCAGATGGGAGCGCTCTCGCTCGGAGCTGGTGCAAACCCGGTGGAGAGCATGACGTCATCTAGCAAGTTGTAAACCCTCCCTGGTGCAGGCCAGTCGAAAACGCCATAAGCCATTTTAGTAACAGTAATATTAAAAAAATACGTCGCCGTAATATCTGAAAAATCCCTTTTTTAATTTTTAATTTATTGAAAGTCTTGAGAAAATGTCACGCATCCATAAAGAAAATCAACAAATATAATTTCCGGATATAAAAGTTAATAATGCAACGTGCAATAATATTTTCTTGACATAGAATTTCCGCCAAGACATATACGAGTTCAGTTAATATGTCATAAGTAGGTCACCGCGAGCACGAGTCAATTTTCCACCACATTCTATACGTGTTTCATTTTCAACAGATATTTTATTCATCGCTCTTATTTTGCTTAATGCTTTCAATGTATATGTAAACACATACTGAGACTTACCAACTGTATCGATATATCGTTAGATCCAGGAAATTTAACCTTTCGCCGAGGAAAAATGCAATCAATTTGCAATAAGCACTGTAGTTTTTTTTTTTTTTTTTTTTTTTTTTTATAAAAACCCTATCGAATATGGTTCAGGAGAGAGGTTGTAGAGATTACAGCTATTACAAGAACCTAACTAGCCTTGCTTATCAGCCTCTCGACAGCATGGATTTGTGGAGGAATCCTGCTGTTCGAGTTGTACCGTCCTTCGGAAGGGACGTTAAGCCGATGGTCCCTTTGGTGCTCTTCGACAGGAGTAGGCTACGTGTCGGCCATTGGTTACCCCTTCCTTCTAGACTAGGTTAGGTTCTTCATCATCCTCATCATCATCCGCTGATTCACCGACGCCATTAGACCAGTGCCGCATGGCCCGTTGTCAAAACAGTGCGTATTTAAACACAATAATCAATCAATCAATCTTGAAAAGTGAAATAAATACCAACACAGTTTGGCGAACTGTAATTTTAAACTGAATTTCTAAAAAGTGTTATCTGGATCTGAGTTTTTTGCAGCCTTGATTAAGGATTTGAAATAAAGTGCATTTTGCTTTCTCTCTATACCACAATTAGTGATTTTAAGCAATCTATTTGAAGCAATCTAGGGAAAAAATTTTAAAATATGGGTAAATTCTATTTATATATTTTTTTTAAATCACATTGATCTGTTTTGCTACTTTGCACCTACAAAGTATTGCACTGGCAATAAGCTTTCACAAGCCTACTCAAATATTTTCACGTGCAACGTCTAGAAAAACTAACCTATTTGATGTCGACCAGAAGCCTCGTAAACACTTTTGCGACTCTTCTGACAAACATCTCACTCACAAGTTCAAAGAGAAATTTTAATGTGAAATTCACAAAGAAAGATGCGCTTCTGTGTGTATTTAGGTCGACACGCGTCATTAACTCTAGCCGTTTTATTTCAGTATGATCTTTGTAATCAAATTCACATTTCAGAATCGTTTCAGCTTGGGATTATATCGGAGGTATGGGGAAATATCTATGACTTCTTGCAAATTCTTAACAGACTCCGTAATAGTAATAATATGTTTAGTGTTCGTGATTGATCAAAGAAAATTATTTACAGGCAGTCAATATGAGAATCATAAATTACTATAAAATGTAAAGTGAAATAATAAACTAATGGTGGGACGGTAACAGAAAAGAATAGAAAATAAATTTTAAGTAAAAACATGGGTCCAATCCGTTTTTTTTCCAATCTAATACAAGTAAAAATATTCTGTTTCACGAGGTTGTTTGAAAGGTAGGGAATGGTTGACAAAGATATACAAATTAAACTTTAATAATCAACTTTTTTATGGAAAAAAATAAAAAAACAGACCAAATTTTACAGGAAACAAAATTGTCGTACCGTTTTTAAAAGCTAGGAACCCAGTAGCTAAGTACGTTGAAGAAAAAAATTAAAACTTAAAAAAAAACTAAAATCCGGATGCGGAATTTTGGTCATTTTCGCAAATCGGGTTAAAAATCTAAAACACAAGCCATTTCAAACAAAATTCAATATTTTGTCTACAACATACACTGTTACTGGCGTTTTTTGTTCAATGCTACCGCCAGAAAAACGCTGCAAAATAGATTAGAAATCACTCAAGCTTTAAGCCATAAGCCTAGATTCCCAGCGCTTGTGTTAAACGTGCTGCTGAGCAAACGAGCCGGCAACTCGTGGGAACGGTCGTTGGCGCAGGCCAGGGGGAAGGCAGAAGGGTATGGTGCCCTTTTTACATATGTTTTTTCTTTTGGAAAAATAAACACCTCTTACGAAATTATTGAGCACCCCGAGCACTTATTTGATTTTAAAGAATAGACAACTGCTGACTTTTACAGCCTAACTGGCACTGATTATTTGTTTTCTTCTAATGAAAGATTAGTCAAAGTAAATGCTTAACATTAATTTGTGAGTCTGAGAAAGCGCCAGAGTTTCTCAAATTTGTTCGCTAGATACCCGAAGATTACCTTCAAAATCGCCACTTTTTCTCGCCAGTTTCGGTTGATAGCAAATTCCAAAAGAATTTTTTTTTGAATTCCGAATCAAATTTTTCATGGGGACTTTGCCTGCAAGCCCCTCAATTTGTTTTCTTGTTTGTCTCAAAACCAAGACTCGACTTCTGAAATTAAATGTCCCTTGCCACATTATCAATCGGAACGAATAAAAACAAATAGATTAAAAAAAAAACTGTTTGATGCTGGTTCCAATATTGTTTGGTGGATATTTGGTGGAAACGTTTCCCGACGTTTCGTTGGGAAATTTAGCTGTCCTTTACGTTCAAAACCCATTTCAAATAGCTTTTTTAAAACTAGTGCTAAGGATAAATCGAGTAGACAAAAGTCTAAAAACCATTATAAAGAATCTCTCTGGGGAGAGACGGTGGTTCTCCGAGAGAAGAGAACCACCTTAGGTTATGTGGTTCTTTTGTTGCTGGAAAATTGTCAGGACTGCTTTCCCCCTGGAAGAAGTACCTAACTAGTACATGTTACGAAACGTCGGGAAATTTAGTTGTCCTTTACTTAGCATTCAAAACCCATTTCAAATAGTCTTTGTTAATATTTGGTGCCTTAATCTACTCGTGTCCCGGCTCTACCCCAAGCCTTAAATCCTAGCTAGTTCCGCAAGAACTGGTACCTGCTGTTGCCGTGTGGCGATTGCGGCCGCCCATCTTAATAAATGCTGATTTTTGTCGAATAATTACAATCGAAAAACCAAAAAAAAAATGTGTCATACGCTTGCGTAAACCTGAATGGAATTTGACAGTAATTACTGGCTTTAAACGCGCTAAAAGCGTAATTTTTATTTGGGTTGCCCCAATTTTTTTAAGTCGTGTGTGTTCGCTTGTTTTTCATTATCTCCACAGTTTTGCGTGTGCTTTATTTCCAGCACTCATTTTGCAATTCACAAGTCTGTTTTTGTCTCGCTGGTCATAACCAATCCGTCCCTGATTATCTGATTTGATGCCTTTTTTAACTAATCTCATTTTTTAAGGCTAATAACAAAACTTTTCTGTTCGTTATCAATTGTATCTAAAGTTGCCATCTTGTGCCGCCATCTTGAGTCGATCCAGTGCAAGTGGTGCCACGGCGGCCATTTTTAATACTACAAGGAATTTTATTTAAGTGAATATTATCTGGTGAAATTATTTTAATGGCGAAATCATATGAAGGTTATTCTCTTTTTAATGAAAACTGAAACGAGTCAAAATCAATTAGCCAACAGTAAGATCAGAAATCGTTTAAGACACATTATAATATTTTCTTCTACATGACCTGAGAAAGTGATGCTACATTTTTTATTTAAGCATATTGTATAGTGCCAGAAATGTTATCTGATATTTTTATTGTTTTTCACTACATTCATTACTTGCTCAAAAATTTATGGTAGTAGTGTTGATAATAATACAATACCCCGCGCATTGCAAGCGTTTGCAATTTAAATAAGATTTCATCCTAATACAGCAACGAATCCAACGTCAAATTGGAGTTACTCGAGTTTGACAGGTTGTGACGTGATACAGCGTCACTAGAATCGAAGTGACTGTGAGTATTCACAGCCTCTTGGTTCTACTCCTTGGAGATCCGTCATTCTCATTAAATACACTAAAATCCTCTCAAAAAGTATATGTTCAAGTAGCTCAATGGGTTAGAGCAACACCCGCGATAGGTGGAGATTGGGGTTAGTGTCCCCGTTTGGCCATCAATTTTTGAGACGGTTATAGTGTTGATAATGATAAAATACCCCTCGCTAGCGGTTGTAATTTTAATCAGTTTTAGCATATTTAATTTCTTCTTTTTGGTTTTGTACTAGCGTAAGACGGTTACGATCATTTTGCGAATGACATAGGTACTATACAAACGGTTGCATCCTATTTGCATTTATTTCCTAAACGATCCGTAACGAATGAAAATATATGCAAATAATATGGAAGGGCATGGCTTGGCTGCTTGGAGGGCGGGTGTCTTTGCATGGGTTATTTGGGGCTAGAAGAGGCTTGAAAACTTATCACTTTAAGCATAGCCACATAAATGTTTTCGCTGCTTGTTTATTTTCCCATTTTTTTTGGCCAGGCCAATATGGTTGGTACACATTGGTTTTTAGCCAAAAAAAAAACTCGCAAGTTTTCAGGCATCTCCAGCAACGCGAAAATAGCATCGGATTTTGCTGAAAACCTGACACGGGCTGTGATGTCTTGACGAAACCTAGAAGTGAAACGTATTTTTATTTTGCTGTGCTCATGCACGATCAACAAATTTTGGTATTTTTTTAAGCAGTGCTACGATAAGAAAAAATGTCTATCTGTTTTTCTTGTGGGCCATGTTTTTCCAAGCAGTTCAATGTACTAGGTGCTAGGGGTTGAAAAATGTCTCTGTGTTATTCTTATGGGTCATGTTTTTCCAAGCAGTCCAATGTACTAGGTGCTAGTGGTTGAAAAATGTCCCTGTGTTATTCTTATGGGTCATGTTTTTCCAAGCAGTCCAATGTACTAGGTGCTTGGGGTTGAAAAATGTCTCTGTGTTTTTCTTATGGGTTATGTTTTTTCAATTCATCGAAACGGAAAATCGTCCAGTATGCTAACCATCTTCGGAGTTGGGGTAAAAGAGAAAATTTTTTAAGGAGTCTTTAAAATGCATCTACATGCAAAACTAGAATAGACAAATAAAAAGGAAAAAATAATTTTTAGTTGGTTTATTTAATCTATGTAAAACCACTTTTTTTCAAGCTTTCTGTGTGACCTTAATTGGAAAATGTCATAGAGAAAAAATGGGCTTACTTTGTAGCTTGGAAATTGGTTATTCTTATAAATATAGAATATAAAGACTTCATAAAAGTCATTAACAGCACAAAGCAAATTACAAAAACGCTTTAAAATCTGTTTTAGACGGTTGTGTTGCCTCCATCTTCTTTTTCTGAGGAATCTAGGGATACAATTTTGTATTCTTTCTTTGTGGTTGGTACGAACTGATTCATCAACCAAAAACATATCTGTAAGTGCAATTTTTCCAGAAAATCCGTTCTAAAAATAAGGTTAAAAACCGGATATAAACTTAGACTTAGAGAGACTTTTCAAAATATTTAGCTAATTTTTCTTATGTTTAGTTTGATAATTTTCAGAGATTAAATAAATTTGGGATTCCCCAAATTTTATTTGCCTTTATTTTCCCATTTATAAAGTCTTTGCAGTTTTGAGATTCAGTGATCGAAAAAATGAAATGTTTGTAGGGTTATGAGCCAATCGGAGGCGACGAAAACAACGGTTAAAATTTCGATCGACGACATCGGTGAGACGAAAATATAACACAACAACAAATTTGTCGCTTGCTCCGAAATTTGGCTAGAGTCGTTGAATTTCATATTTCCACTAGAATTTTAGACAAATTTTAACCATCTTTACCTTTCTTCGCTTACAGTTATGAAAATAGATTCAGATTAAATATAGTTACTTTTAACTCGCTTATTGTAGTGTTACGCTTTTACTCAAATAATTATTAGGCCAGTTGTGCAATATCCGATTAAAAAAGTTAACTACCAGTTAAATTAAATAAATGGCTCGGTAACATCCAACCTTAACCTCCAGTTATATTTTTAACTGGATATTGTAAAACTTTTCCTTAGGGCCGGTTTTTCATTGGTCCGTTAATACCTTAACAGTTCGTTAATTTGCAATCAGCTAGACAACAGCCATTCAGAAGATGTTTTTTTTGTTTTTTAACGGTCTGTTAATTTCTTAACGTACTATTTAAAACCAGTTTTTAATTGTTTCTTAATTGGCTTGAAATTGTGGCAAAAGGTAAAAGGATATCAATACATTTTTTTAGAATATCTCGTTACCACACTTTAGGTTAGGTACTAAGGATAAGTAGAAATATTCCTTACCACCGCCACTTGGTGTCTGAAAATTATTCCATGAACATCACATTTTGTTTTTGAAAAAGAAAAATGAGCCACAAAATCAAGAACCAGCCAATAGACGAGCTTCATTTAATTTCTTGTCAGAGCGTTCATACGTTTTATTTTAGATTAAAATTTCGCATCTTATATGCAATACATTATCAACATGAAACCATTACCTAAAAAAATAGTTCGAAGATAAAAAATAGTCTGAAAACCAGAATGATGAAACAGTGTTTTTTTAAAGAACAAAAAATGATGAAAAGAACGCGTTTCACCCGTGAGCTAGATAATTTCTCCTAGCAACATATGCTTATCCTGCTTTCCATCTAATACCGTAACATAAGTATAAAGACCATCCCAAAAGACCACTCAACGAACAGCGTGAACATAGGATGTAAGAAGACTTCAATCTTACCCTCTTCAGTTTCTTATTTGATGGACACTTATCAAGTTTTTTTTTAATTTTTAGTTTCAAAAAGATAGATTCAAGACAATAACATCAGTAAAAATAACCGTTTTTATCGCCCTTCACCTTCAACCCTGCATCACGCTGATAACATTGATACTCATTCTCCGGCTGTAGCGTCCATGCCAAGCCAGTGCTTGTGTATCGATGACGACATCCCGACACATTCTCCTGCTATAGCGTCCATGCCAAGCCAGTGCTTGTGTATCGATGACGACATCGCGACACATTCTCTGGCTATAGCGTCCATGCCAAGCCAGTGCTTGTGTATCGATGACGACATCGCGACACATTCTCCGGCTATAGCGTCCATGCCAAGCCAGTGCTTGTGTATCGATGACGATATCGCCACACATTCTCCGGCTATAGCGCCCATGCCAAGCCAGTGCTTGTGTATAGATGACGACATTGCGACACATTCTCCGGCTATAGCGTCCATGCCAAGCCAGTGCTTGTGTATCGATGACGATATCGCCACACATTCTCCGGCTAAAGCGTCCATGCCAAGCCAGTGCTTGTGTATCGATGATGACATCGCGACACATTCTCCGGCTATAGCGCCCATGCCAAGCCAGTGCTTGTGTATCGATGACGACATCGCGACACATTCTCCGGCTATAGCGTCCATGCCAAGCCTGTGCTTGTGTATCGATGACGACATCGCGACACATTCTCCGGCTATAGCGTCCATGCCAAGCCAGTGCTTGTGTATCGATGACGACATCGCGACACATTCTCCGGCTATAGCGTCCATGCCAAGCCAGTGCTTGTGTATCGATGACGACATCGCGACACATTCTCCGGCTATAGCGTCCATGCCAAGCCAGTGCTTGTGTATCGATGACGACATCGCGACACATTCCCTGGCTACAGCGTCCATGCCAAGCCTGTGCTTGTGTATCGATGACGACATCGCGACACATTCCCCGGCTATAGCGTCCATGCCAAGCCAGTGCTTGTGTATCGATGACGACATCGCGACACATTCTCCGGCTATAGCGGCCATGCCAAGCCAGTGCTTGTGTATCGATGACGACATCGCGACACATTCTCCGGCTATAGCGTCAATGCCAAGCCAGTGCTTGTGCATCGATGACGACATCGCGACACATTCTCCGGCTGTCTCAAATCTACCATCTCTAAACTAAAAATTTTTAACTTGTTTTGTTTCTTAACTTTATAGTCAATCAATTAGCCTATTAACTGTACTTAATCCCAATTCACATTACATAAAAATCAATAATATCATACATGCATACATTACCCAACATAGTAATAATCTTAACCCATGACAGCATCATACAAATTATAATTTAATGACAAGCTTTTTACTCTTAAGGCAGTTTGACCCCACCGTGATTATGTATTTCAGTATAAAATTGTATTGAACCCTTGCCTGAAGGGGCAGCTCAAATCCAAAAAGCAAAGGTTACTGGTAATTTTTCAACTTTGAAATGGAAAAATATGTTGTTTTATTTAGTCAAAAACCCCAGGTTTGAATCTACAAAGCTAAAATTAAGTTAAACTCACAAAAATCAAAGATAATTAGCCAGTTTGAAGATGGTGTTTTTTTTAGTTTCTGAGGTCAATACCAAGTTTATAATAAAACTTAATGAGTTAATAGCTTTAACTCTGCTTTGTTAATCTGTAACCAGAAAAGAATCAAAGTTTAGCTACTTAGTAGGTAGTTATTAAACAACGGTTATTCCCAAAACATTTCTGAAGTTCTAAGCGCAAAGAAAATACCGTTCATTTAAATTGAAAGCCAAATAAATTAACTAGATCCCTGGCTACTTTTATTTGAGCTGCAACCTCAAGCATGCGTGCAAATTACAATTTTACACAAACTTATAGACATTTTTGGTCAAATCACCTTCATAATCCGCTGAGTGCGACCTGGAATGGGCGTGGCCTATCTATGGGCGGTGACGAGATGTTCATGTTCACCGTAGGGTTGCTGCTACCTGGGACAGTGTTTCAAGTTTTTTCCGCGCGCGGCGCCAGTGCACGCACATGCGCACGGAACCAGCGATCGCGATTGCGGATGTCAATTTGCGTTGCTACATCGGGCCAACACATAGCAGTAAGTGTCCCTCGCCCATACATCCCCCCGAAAAAGACACCAACATAACACACAATAAGGATCCAGGGGCCACATCACAGAAAATAATCACATATTTAATAGCGTTGTCAACTGACCTGCACCAGGACCGGTTTGAAGCTTGCTCAAAGTTTTGTCGAAGTTTGCACCAGCTCTGAGTGAGAGTGCTCCCACTCGAATCACTAGCTCTCAGTACGTTCATTTCTTTCCCATTTGCACCGTTAAAATTCTCGGAGTAAGAAAAGTGCGCTGAAGTGACCCAAAAGCGACATACGTGTTCAACTGGGCATGTGACTCTGTCCCAGTGCAACTTTCATGTGTTCGACTGGGCATGTGACTCTGTCCCAGTGCAACTTTCACGTGTTCGACTGGGCATGTGACTCTGTCCAAGTGTAACTTTCACGTGTTCGACTGGACATGTGACTCTGCCCCAGTGTAACTTTCACGTGTTCGACTGGGCATGTGACTCTGCCCCAGTGCAACTTTCACGTGTTCGACTGGGCATGTGACTCTGTCCCAGTGCAACTTTCACGTGTTCCACTGGGCATGTGACTCTGCCCCAGTGCAACTTTCACGTGTTCAACTGGGCATGTGACTCTGCCCCAGTGCAACTTTCACGTGTTCGACTGGGCATGTGACTCTGCCCCAGTGCAACTTTCGGGTGTTCGACTGACAGAGTTGTTCGCTCTCGGGTCACTCCCGGTGCACTTTTCTTTCACCGAAAATGTTGACGCTTTAATTGGAATACGACTGAATGCACTGATATTTAGTGATCACGTGTTCGGATGGGAGCGCTCTCACTCGGAGCTGGTGCAAACCCATTGGAAGGCCTGAGGTATTTCCGATATCGACAAAATAATAAGCAACGAATTAAATTTGCAGAAAAAATTTAACTGATGACTGCCACTTTAAAACCTCTCAACAATGAAAATAGTTTCTTTTATCTGGTGTTTTTTAAACTTGAGATAATTCGCAAGTATTCAAAATAGACTTGTTTTTTTTTGTGATGTGGCCCCTAATTGTACCCGCCATCACTAATAAACATCCCTCAGTCCACAGTTAAACTTCAACAGTGCTCTTTGAATAAAACGGCAATATCAAATGGTCGATTGCCAACAATAACCTTTATTTTGTATTATAGAAATGGTCTAGAAGGCTGCTGAACTGGGCATTTTTTGTTCGTGGCTGGAATCCACTGTAAAAGTTATTTTTTTTAAATATCTACTTACTTGCTACGTGTCCGTACCTGAATAGGGATTAAATAACCAGTGACATAAAAATTGAAAATCCCTATCTCTGTCCTCTTCCCTCACTGAAAAAACACTCTCACACTCACACTGCCCACGCTTTTTAAGATCTACCTGCAATTGGCATAGTATAAGCGTAAGGACAAGCACAAGCAAAGCGACACAGCGAATTTAACGTCTTGAGTTTCGAATCTGGTAAAATAAAAATTTAGCTTTGATCAATTCTTTGTCTCTGTTGTCACGAGTATTTTCAGTATTGTCTATTTGAGGTTATATTGAAGTATATTACATGATTACAAGAAGATTTCCATAAAATGTTATGTTTATTTTTACTCGATGACTAATTCCATTAAGTTGCAGTTATGTAATAACAGTTTTTGACCAACTTTACGGGCACAAGATCTAAAAGCACTCAACAAAGTCCCAATTCGTCAGTCAGCCAAGATCATCTGCTAAGCTTTCGCCATGTTTGTTAAAATAACGCTCTGTGATTGGTTGTCGTAATCACAGCGCACAAGGAAGTTAAAATATTTCATCATTGTTAAACGTTATTGTGAGCTATGCGCCTTGTGTCAATTGGTATGATTCCTTAGTTATAAAAACCTTGTGCTCCATGCTTATTCTGATTGCTATGTCAATTGAAAGTAGACCTTCACACCTAGTGTCAGGACCGGGCTGAAATCATAGAAATCATAGCCAATGTCACCACCATCATCGCTGCGTTGTGTACATCATTCATACTTCGTTGTATTTTGCCATGTGAAAATGTTTTTACTCGTCACATCAATTGTTCACCACTCATCCCTGGTCGCTGACATTCCCATTTTGTCATAGCCACGTCGACATAGCCTGATTTATTGTATAAATGACTCGAAATATCGCATTCCATTGTGCTAAATTTGAAAGGCAGCGAGTTATTAGATCATTAAATTTAACCTAAACTATGCCCATCTGGTATGGCGTGATAATACAGTTTTTGAAATGTGAAAAACAGTTTGGCAGCCATTTTGGATCTTTTTAAAACGCTTACCAGTCGTTTAAAGCTTGTTTTTATGACATGAAATTGCAATAGTGTCCAGTTTTGTGGATTTACAAGATAGAAAATCAAGTTCATGGCGAAAAGGTTGAGTTTTTCCAAAAATTAAACCCTCTGTAAGACCTTATGTACAATTCACTGTACATTTCGTTCAGCAAGAGAACATAATTTTCCAACAGGCGCCACCGGCTGTATTGAAATGACATGCCAACTATCATTTTTTAAAACACTACAAATCATCTCCGCTGATGTCAGCCATTATTGTCCTGCTCTAACGCTTTAATCATGCGAAGGTCTTTTATTTTTTGGACTAGGTTTTAAATTTTTCCTTACTTGCGAGCTTTCTGAAAACATCTCCTTCCAAAACGTTGTACTGGCTCATTTAAGTCTAAACAAATTGTATAAACATTCTTTAAAATGCCAAATTTCATAACCCAGAGCTGCTTTATGTCTAAACTGAAAAAGTAACTGAAAAAAAGCCAAAACTCTGAACATTCTGAAGACATCGTCTTCCGAGAAGATTTTACCTTGAACAATTTGTATACTTTAAATAATTATATTTAGTTTTGGTTTTAACTTAAATCATCATTTTCGGCCAGTCTCCTTTCATCATCGCGCTGTTATTCTCTTCACTATAAAAATATTGAGACGTTGCACCACAAAAGTTCACACTACATCATCCTTTGCTTGCATGAAGCAGTTTGAATCCATTAGCGGCATGGTCTTGTTGAGTAGGCATAGTGCTTTATTATCGTCTTAGCTATAATTTTGTTCTCACTCGCATGTTGATGTTGATGTTGATGTCTTTTTGTATTCATGTGTTCCCATTCATGGTATAACTATGCCCCTTTCTTTTTTAAACATTGCTCTTTCGCTGCACAATAGCAATAATATTGACACATTTGGTGTAGTTTCTTAATTAAAAGTCTTTTATTGTCAGCTAAGATAAGTTGAAGCTAATGGCGTATTCGACTGGCTGCCCCGGGTGGGCACTGGGAGCGATCTGCGACTGGGCAAGTGACTCTGTCCCAGTGAAACTTTCACGTGTTCGACTGGGCATGTGACTCTGTCCCAGTGCAACTTTCACGTGTTCGACTGGGCATGTGACTCTGTCCCAGTGCAACTTTCACGTGTTCGACTGGGCATGTGACTCTGTCCCAGTGCAACTTCACGTGTTCGACTGGGCATGTGACTCTGTCCCAGTGCAACATTCACGTGTTCGACTGGGCATGTGACTCTGTCCCAGTGCAACTTTCACGTGTTCGACTGGGCATGTGACTCTGTCCCAGTGCAACATTTCACGTGTTCGACTGGGCATGTGACTCTGCCCCAGTGCAACTTTCACGTGTTCGACTGGGCATGTGACTGCTCCAGTGCAACTTTCACGTGTTCGACTGGGCATGTGACTCTGCCCCAGTACAACTTTCACGTGTTTGACTGGGCATGTGACTCTGCCCCAGTGCAACTTTCACGTGTTCGACTGGGCATGTGACTCTGCCCCAGTGCAACTTTCACGTGTTCGACTGGGAGCGCTCTCGCTTGGAGCTGGTGCAAACCCGGTGGAGACCATGACTTCATCGAGCAAGTTTCAAACCCGCCCTGGTGCAGACCAGTCGAAAACGCCATTACTCAAAAAAGTTCCTGTCATATTTTGCAACAAAGTTATTGGCATTCGGTTTTTTTTTTCAAGAACCCGTTACAGCTGTTTCACGTTGGAAATTAAACGCATTTTATATTTGTTTAAAAAAATGTGCAGAAGTGACCAAGTAAACTATGCAAAAAGTCTGCAAAGGTTGTCATATAAATCAAGTCGAATATTTTATTTTGAGTGATAGTTTAGAGCTCAGAGCTATCTCTTGTAAGCACGTTTCATTAAAGTAGAACTTTATTCTGTATATATTAATGACGTTCATTTATATTTGACTTGCGTCGGTGTATTCCAAACCAAGTAAATAAACCTGCATCAACAAAGCTTTTAAACGGAAACCGTACACTTTATCTGACTCTAAGAGCTCACTGTACATTATGTAGAAACTACATGAGATTCTAGTAGCTAAGTAAAACCAGCTCAAGTAATCTTGGCTCAATAGAAAGCTAGCGCGGTGCTGGTTCTGAAGTGTCTTGGTAAGTATCCACTTCTTATCCGACAGCGTGACAAGAGACCACGTTCGTGGATTTTATTCTTTGTTATTGTCAAAATATGAGCTCTTGAAAAACGAAAAAAAAAATTTCCATTAAAAAAAGAAAGTGTTTTTTATTCTTTAATCTAGAGTCTTTACTATTTTTATGTTACCAAAATAAAAATTATGTCTTAGGGCTGATTTTTCAGCGGTCTGTTAAGAATCTAACAGTCCGTTAATTTGTTATTTGCTTAGCAACAGCCAATCAAAAGATGTTTTTTTGGTTCTTTAACGAACATGACGGGCCATTGAGAAACAGGCACTTGGTTGCGTTGTTAATAACTAGATGGTAACTAGTTCATTTTCTCTAAACATTGAGTTTATAAACATTTCAGTTCTTAAAAGTCACTGAAATTTAATTCGGTGTTAAGAAAATGTGTTTTTACCACTTGTATCCTCAAGGATTCATACCTAAGACGATGTCTCACCCATTAGGGTAAATGGTTTACCGTATAAATTCAAAATGTACAGTGAGCAGATAGCTTGTCATTAAAATAAATGGTAGCAAAGCAACTTTTACACCCTAGCGTAAAGTATGTTAGCCCAAAGATACCCTGACACCTAATTCTTCTGTTACCTCTCACCTAGCATCACTACTGGTCCCGCCAGCGCTTCGACCTCGACCGCTGGCCCGGAGCGTCACTTCCCCCCACTCGTCCACGCATCAACTCCGCCATCTTCTTCAGCGCCATGAGCCAGGACGAGGAGTTCAACTCAAATCGACCCTCACACGCAGACACGCGACGTAAGACACGCAGCGCCGAAGACATATCCTCCAGCAGACCCCAGTTCGACTTGCCAGTCTTGTCCGTGTCTGGTCCTTCGCCACCACACGACTTGACAGAGTTGAAGGATGACTTTGTGGAGGATTTCGAAGTGCAGGGACTATGATCTTTGCTTGGTGGCGTATACAGTGTACAAAGCTTGTAGAATTCGACGAGTTTTGTGAGTTTTAAACACTGGCTGCGTGTAGTAAGTGATGTATGAATTTCGTGGACTGGTTTGAATGCCAGTACGGCCGGTGAATATCGTAAAGGGTCTGGATGATAATGTTGTGGATCAAACAGCCACAAAATGTGCCCCACGTTGGGTGCCAATTCTGGAGTCATCATTCGTATTTTCTGGTTTGGATGGTGCATTACGTAGACATTTCTGGAAACTAATTTAGAATCGGGGGTCAGCGATTTGTTCGTAAAGTCACCACCGTGGTATAGGAGATTTGGGAGATTCGAGCAAATGTTCAGATTCCAAAAATCCCAAAAATTCAGTTGCATTAGGTTTACAAGTTTTTAAGTAGAAATTGTAAGGGTCTTTGTTAGATTTTTGTTGATCTTGTCAAATGTTGACTTGTAATCTCACTGTGACTCGACCATCTAGCTGTGCTTTCAAACACCGGAAATAGAATTGCAATACATTCGACATCGCCATCCAAATAATCAATTCTGACAGCTGCCATATTTCAGAGGTAAATATTTAACCACATTGTTAAAATCGATGCACCTGTATTTTTGGGATGCACTATTAAAATACAGCGCTCACGCATGATACAGTGCGTAATTCCTTCATCAAAGTCAAGAAAGTTCGAACGAAGGGCTTGTATAACGCAGAGAAAATAGAAAAACTGCAATTAAAGACCGTTGTGAAAGAAAATATATCGAAATCTAATAATTTTAGCCAGATAATGTAAGGTCAGCAGCTGTACGGGAAATTAGCTCAAAATGGTGATGTGTATGCCTGGGTATCGCTGACCTCTTCAATGCTTGGCTTTTTGTCATGGACTGACTTTATGCAGCCAATGAACCACTACTATATTAAGCGGTAAATAAGGAAGCCGTTTTCATGAATACATAATCAACGATTTGTCTTGCCGCAAAACTATGTAAATTCCTCCAAGGAAGATATCATTTAAAACAAATTTCTCGAGTTTTTATTCTATTTATGACTAATTTCATATATGTTAATACATTTCTATAGTAATTTATAAATATATTGATCTGATTGCCATCTTAATTAAACGTAGATTGCAAAATTTTGTCTTAAAACTTTCAAAATCACAGTCTTTTAAGAGGATTTTTTTTTAAGTAATCAAGGCCAGTTTTAAAAATGTCATCAATCTTTAAATATTGTTCATTTATGCAGTATTTTCTAGCCTTTTCATATTTTTTTTTATGGTGAGCCCCATTTCCCGAGAACCCTTCTGTAGTAAAAGCTACGCTGGTAAAGTGCTGGTAAATAATTCGATATTCTTCGGATAAAGCATTTAAAACTTTTCAAGAGTATTTTCTGTTGATAGATCACATTTCAGCTAAGTATAGATACATCAAAACTTTCTCTATTAAAACACAAACTTCCAGTACCACGATCCTTGTTGAGAAAACAAACATTCGACGCCATGAATTTTATATTTTTATTTTTATTTTCTGTGTCGTAATGATTAGGTTTAAGTAGGTATGTAAAAAAATCTTATCAACGTCGTAAAACGTCGTAAACAATTACTTTTAATGGACCAATTTTTGGTGTATATGCTTTTTATGACTGTCAAACATTAAAAAATATCTATGTCAAACGATTATCGAAATGGCACACAGTCCAAGTAGATCACTAAATTATGTAAATTGATTAAAAAAAAATATATATAGTTTCTAAAACGAAATCCTATTTAAAATAAAACGAAAAATATTTCTCTGCATCACGGTAAAAAAAAACAAATACAGTAGAAGTCAGAGAATTACTAGTATTTTTAAATTAATGTTCCTGTAGATTGAAACTTTTAAGATAAAACTTTCTGTAAAAATCGAATCGATTTCCTCTCTTTTAAAATTAGCTCGAAATATATTCTAAACTCCAATGGTCCACCGATAACAATGATAACATCAAATTTCTACGTTTCTAATGCTAGGAACAGGGAAATGTAATATTTTTTACTAGAAAGGTCAAATAAAACTTGGTAGTTGATATGATTGTAAGTACCTGCTATACTAAAAGGTAAAGCGTGGAGAATGCAATGCTGTACAGAGCGTGAAATGGTCGGTAATGCCCTGAAAGAGCAGGGTGAACACAAAAATCCATATAGGAATAAAATAGGGAAATAAACATCTTGATATAAGCAACCAGTTTTTATTTAAAAAAAAAATATTTTTGACCGATTTCACCAACGCCGTTTAAAACGCTCTTTAACGAATTTTAGAGGTGATTAGTAGAGCCAAGATTTTATGGTGTTATGATTTCGTTAATTTCGTGGTAAGCTTTTTGGATTTCGGTGTTATGGCGGTGTTATGGAAAAAGTACAGAATTTCATGTCTATAGCAGATTTCGGACATAGGTGACGAAAAAAAGAAGAATAGTTAAACATAGTGTTTCTGTTCAATAAGTTCCTTTAAAATGTAGCTAATACCTTTATGTTTCATAAAATACATTGTTACGCCACAAGAAAACTACAAAACAAATAAGACACAAGAAACATTTATCCGTATAAGCTCCATGTTTTTATTATTATTGATGCAAAATTAAATTAATTTCAATTAGCTCCTATTTGTAACACTAATTTTCCAAAAAGAGTTTAAAACTAAAAAGTTTGTCAGTGAGGGGTTTGAGATTTTTATGTCCATTAGAATTTGAATTAGACCCACTGCCTGGTACTAACAACATACTTTGCAAGATTGTATTTTTTTCTCCCAGACAAGTCTGGTGTTCCAGATTCCACACATCAAAATAAATCCATCACTCACAAAGAGTTGCTTTGTTTGATCCTCAAAAGTCAAAAATGTAATACATGCCATTGAAATTTGAAATCCCAGCTAATCTCTATATAGACTGAATGCATGTGATGCTGGTGCTCACATGGCAAGGAGGGGAAGATTCAGCCAACCAATGGCAATAGTTTCCTACAGCAAACATTTTGCCCCACTACTGTTACCCATTAAGCTTAGGAATGTTGACAGCATTTGATGAGAAACAGACCTGACAACAAGACTGGGGGAAATAATCTGACAAATTCATGGAAATGTGTGTTTAGAGAGATAAAATAAACATTTAACATTTTTTGAATGGAAATTAGTGGCTATTTCGCACAATATGCACATTTTAGTGAAATGGGTTATTTTGTTTGTTTATTTATTTTCCGTGATATGTGGCTTGATAAAAATGAAAAAAGAACAGATTATCTGAAATTTAAGATAATTGGATGGGAAAAGGCTCATTTCGCGATGATTTCGCGGGAAATAGTTGATTTCGTTGTTATGGATGATTTTTCGTGAATTTCGCGTTATGTCGCGATGAGCTTCTTACATATTTGAGTTGGGAATTCAATGAATGGCACTCATTTGTAAGAATAACAAGAGATAAGAACAATTCGCGATTTCGCGCATCACCATATAATCGTGGCTCTAGTGATTAGCTTTAAAACAGTGATGTTTTAAAAAAAATTGCAAATCAAAAAATTGAGAAACCACGCGAAAAACGAGAAAAAGCTGTTTTTTAACTATGTTTTTCTTTGAAACAGAATAGTTGGTTACTTGAAAATATAAACAAAATATCAATGGGACTTCTAGCTTTGACCTGCAAATGACAGTTTAAAATTTAAACCCCGTCCTTTCAGGTTCAAATATTTAACGGCGATTAGGGCAAAGAGAAAATTGTGACGGCTGCTAAATAAACTTAATTTTATATGACCGACCAAAGCTGTTCTAAATTATCATTAAATTCAATTTAAAATTGTGAAACTTTTGGAACTTTCAAATTTTTTTCAAGTTTTTTTTTTTTCTAAAAAAGAAACGGGGAATATCGATGATATCCTTAAACCACCTTTAAACGGTGTTTAAGTAAGATTTCAACGACTTTGGTAAAATCAAAACTGCATCGGTTAATATTTAACATTAATAACAGTTAATAAGCGGATTGAATTGTGGTTAAGTAGCCTACTTGTCTTGGGAGATTCTATCTTCTTTGTGAATCAAAATTTCAAACAGATTTAAAATATTCTTGTAGTGACAAATATTCTCAAAGTTTTTGATCGAATAACTTCGATGGTCCCAATAAAAAAAAAATTAAACATTTCATTAGAATGAATAATAAAATCCATAATTTACTTGTGATATCTTTTATCTATAAAATACCTAACGCAAAAAAAAATATTTGGTATGTCTGCATGTAAATCTGTTCATATCAATTATGTACATTGGAAAATATATATAAATAACAAAAAAAAAAATAACGTTTTTTCTTTATTGTATTCCTTCTTTACAAATATCATATCGTAGTTCAGAGAAAAGAGACAACACCAATTAAAATTGAAGATAAGATTAAGATGAAAGATGCATTTGTTGGAGAGATCCGTGAAAGTAGAATGGACAATAAAGTGCTGTTATCTCAAATCTATTTAATTTTAAGCACTTATTCTAAAATATTAATGAGACTTCACACTTTTTGTGCACTAATTATTAGGTTGTGTTCAATTTAAGGTTTAGTTAGAGGTTCACCGACCTATGTTGGAGTAGAAAATTAGAAAATTTAAAAAATATATTTCTAAAAAATTTGAGAGTATCAAATTTTTTATACCAAATTAGTTTTGTGATCACAACACTACTACAATAGGAAAGTGTCAAATTTTTGAAAACTTTGGGTAAAATGTAAAAAATAATTTCGGCGACTTAGACGAATTCTGCAGTGCGAAGTACAATCCAAAAACGAATATGCATTCAGTTGAAATTTTTGCAAAAAATAATCCAAATACATTGTGAGGTTGAAATGCTTAGATATAGGTTGTGTTTCCAAAGAAAGTCGTTAGGCTTTGGTGAACCGAAAGTACCAAAAATAATTATTATCGGTTACCACTTTCCTCCAAAAAATACAGAAATTGACAACAAAAGAATTAACAATCATCTTAAACGCAACTCTAGTGGCAAAGCCCTAGTTTACTAATTAACCTTATATAAAAACCTTAATCCGTTGCCAAGGGGTGAAATAGTTTGCGTCTACATCTTTATAGAAATCGTGAAATTTCGTCTAGAAAGCCGGTGTAACAGAATATTCGTACTGCCATAATATTATTACCCCCAGTAATCTCAGTTCATAATATGATTACTGGCCAGTAAACAAGAATTGTAATGAGATTACTGGCTGAGAAAACCTAGCGTTTGAGAACATATTATTTGTACTGTACCAGTAAAACAAAAACAGTGAAATAATATTACTCCCAAAACAAAAGCATCACCTGCAGGGTACAGGGTGTCTTAAAGCAAATGCAGGGGAGTAATCTGATAATAGCCTGAAGGTATAATGCTATTACTCCCCAACATAATGAAATGTGAACTTACCTGTGCATTTTGATGCAATCGAACTAGATGCACTACAGGGTGTGTACAAAACAATGCAAGGGAGTAATCTGATAATAACCTGAAGGTATAATGCTATTACTCCCCAACATTATGAAATGTGAACTTACCTGTGCATTTTGATGCAATCGAACTAGATGCACTACAGGGTGTGTACAAAACAATGCAGGGGAGTAATCTGATAATAGCCTGAAGGTATAATGCTATTACTCCCCAACATAATGAAATGTGAACTTACCTGTGCATTTTGATGCAATCGAACTAGATGCACTACAGGGTGTGTACAAATCAATGCAGGGGAGTAATCTGATAATAGCCTGAAGGTATAATGCTATTACTCCCCAACATTATGAAATGTGAATTAACCTGTGCATTTTGATGCAATCGAACTAGATGCACTACAGGGTGTGTACAAAACAATGCAGGGGAGTAATCTGATAATAGCCTGAAGGTATAATGCTATTACTCCCCAACATTATGAAATGTGAACTTACCTGTGCATTTTGATGCAATCGAACTAGATGCACTACAGGGTGTGTACAAAACAATGCAGGGGAGTAATCTGATAATAGCCTGAAGGTATAATGCTATTACTCCCCAACATAATGAAATGTGAACTTACCTGTGCATTTTGATGCAATCGAACTAGATGCACTACAGGGTGTGTACAAAACAATGCAGGGGAGTAATCTGATAATAGCCTGAAGGTATAATGCTATTACTCCCCAACATTATGAAATGTGAATTAACCTGTGCATTTTGATGCAATCGAACTAGATGCACTACAGGGTGTGTACAAATCAATGCAGGGGAGTAATCTGATAATAGCCTGAAGGTATAATGCTATTACTCCCCAACATTATGAAATGTGAATTAACCTGTGCATTTTGATGCAATCGAACTAGATGCACTACAGGGTGTGTACAAAACAATGCAGGGGAGTAATCTGATAATAGCCTGAAGGTATAATGCTATTACTCCCCAACATAATGAAATGTGAATTAACCTGTGCATTTTGATGCAATCGAACTAGATGCACTACAGGGTGTGTACAAATCAATACAGGGGAGTAATCTGATAATAGCCTGAAGGTATAATGCTATTACTCCCCAACATTATGAAATGTGAATTAACCTGTGCATTTTGATGCAATCGAACTAGATGCACTACAGGGTGTGTACAAAACAATGCAGGGGAGTAATTTGATAATAGCCTGAAGGTATAATGCTATTACTCCCCAACATTATGAAATGTGAACTTACCTGTGCATTTTGATGCAATCGAACTAGATGCACTACAGGGTGTGTACAAAGCAAATGCAGGGGAGTAATCTGAATCTTCGTTGTTTGCAGTGTCACTGCACTATAGTGCATTTAATTCGACTGCATGGAAAAATGGTAATGGTAAAGTCACACTTTATACAAATGAAATTTTTTTAGTACATATACACTGCGGAAAAGTCGAAAACTTTCGCAAAAATAGATTAATTAAATAAGTTCTGAACCGAACGTTTACAAAAACGTCTAAACTGAGGACAAATGAAGATCCTCTGAAAATTTCATCGGAATTAGAGCAGGCGCTTGGGCTGTAGAGCACGCGCGCGCGCGCAAAAAAAAAAAAAAAAAATCATAAGTGTTTTCTTTTTCGGGGCAGCGCAATTGAAGATTTGGCTCCGCACGCTTCGTTGATAAAAAAAATCAAGTAAAAACTAGGGCTACGCCAAACGCTCGTTATCGCGTTGCAGGATGAGCGAGTTTCAAAAACATTGCTGGTATCCATAATGAAGCCAACCAAGGTCTCGATACTGATATTAACAAGGTCTTGATATTGAGTTCGATTGCATCAAAATGCACAGGTTAATTCACATTTCATAATGTTGGGGAGTAATAGCATTATACCTTCAGGCTATTATCAGATTACTCCCCTGCATTGTTTTGTACACACCCTGTAGTGCATCTAGTTCGATTGCATCAAAATGCACAGGTTAATTCACATTTCATAATGTTGGGGAGTAATAGCATTATACCTTCAGGCTATTATCAGATTACTCCCCTGCATTGATTTGTACACACCCTGTAGTGCATCTAGTTCGATTGCATCAAAATGCACAGGTAAGTTCACATTTCATAATGTTGGGGAGTAATAGCATTATACCTTCAGGCTATTATCAGATTACTCCCCTGCATTGTTTTGTACACACCCTGTAGTGCATCTAGTTCGATTGCATCAAAATGCACAGGTAAGTTCACATTTCATTATGTTGGGGAGTAATAGCATTATACCTTCAGGCTATTATCAGATTACTCCCCTGCATTTGCTTTGTACACACCCTGTAGTGCATCTAGTTCGATTGCATCAAAATGCACAGGTTAATTCACATTTCATTATGTTGGGGAGTAATAGCATTATACCTTCAGGCTATTATCAGATTACTCCCCTGCATTGATTTGTACACACCCTGTAGTGCATCTTGTTCGATTGCATCAAAATGCACAGGTTAATTCACATTTCATAATGTTGGGGAGTAATAGCATTATACCTTCAGGCTATTATCAGATTACTCCCCTGCATTGTTTTGTACACACCCTGTAGTGCATCTAGTTCGATTGCATCAAAATGCACAGGTAAGTTCACATTTCATTATGTTGGGGAGTAATAGCATTATACCTTCAGGCTATTATCAGATTACTCCCCTGGATTGTTTTGTACACACCCTGTAGTGCATCTAGTTCGATTGCATCAAAATGCACAGGTAAGTTCACATTTCATTATGTTGGCAAGGGGTGTTGTTGCATTTCTATCGAAAGGTATGGGGCGTATTCCATATGAAGTCCTCACAGCAAGTAGCCTGGCTAATTTTTAAGCTAAACAGTACGCTAATCCCTGCAATGTGTTTGGTCACCCTGTGATTTGATTGATGTGATTTATTTGTGCATTGTCAGTAATACTATTATAGTGATGTTTTGAAATTTTGTATTACTGTATATGTAATAATATGTATTATTTTTACTGGGCCAGTAATCTCAAATCGTCTTTAGTTTACTGGTACAGTAATCTCAAAACGTTTCTAGTTTACTGGTACAGTAATCGTAGATCATATTGAGTTTACTGGCCAGTAAAACTAGCATATGCTGTGTTTACTGGGGGGTAATGTTAGTGGACAGTATAAATATTATGCGACACCGGCGCTTGTACTTTCAAAAAACCTCAGAATACCCAATTATACAAAATTCTCTACATTTTTCTACACCAAATGCTTGTTTGTTCATTCTGTCGATTTCAGTAGTTTTTCTCCCCAGTAGAATCGTGACAACAGAGCATGGAAATAGTAACCCAACTTCGAAACCTGCAAGAAATAAACGGATGAGTTCAATAATTGATTTGTTGTGTTTAACGACGCACTGTTTTATCAACAGGCCACGTATCACTGATCTAATGGCATCGGTAAACAAGTTGATTATGATGAGAATGGTAATGAACCTTATTTAACCTAGAAGGGAGGAGAGGAAACCAGAATCCGGCAGATAGGCTAATTTGTCAAATAGCACCAAGGGAACCACCGACTTAACGTCCCTTCCAAACAACAGGATTCCTCCACAAATCCATGCTGTCGAGAGGTTGATAAGCAAGGCGAGTGAAGTTGCTGTACTAACTTTCATCCCTCCAGCCTCTCTCCCGAACAGAACTGGTCATGTGTATGATGGTCACCCATCCAATAACTGACCCAGCGCAGTGTTGCTTAACTTTCATCCCTCCAACCTCTCTCCCAAACAGAACTGGTCATGCGTATGATGGTCACCCATCCAATAACTGACTCAGCGCAGTGTTGCTTAACTTCTGTCATCAGAAGAACCCCTCTTTCCAACAAAACCATTTTATATGTCATTAATCCAGTAAGAAAAGTTTGCATACGTTTTTGCTTCTAAGCTTCTTTGAAAAATGTGAAAAAGGCAAAAAAAAAGTTTTTACCCATTTTAATCTTGCAAGATAATTTACTTACGGTCCTGAAAGTTTTTCTGCACAACGGTATCCCGGCAGCGGTGATAACGCAAGCTTTCTGTGCCCTCGTCATGATCAATTTCAGTGCCTTTTGTGTCTTCAGATCCATCTCCAGCCAAGAGCAAGCGTAGACGGACGTAGCCACACCACCGCTCTGAAATAGGTAGATCCCTGCTAAAAATTCTTACACAAAGAGCCATAAGTATAACAAGTTTTTCAACTTTATAGATCCAGAAAGATAGATTGATTTTGTAGTGTTTAGCGACACACTGTTTTGACATCTAGCCATGTGGCACTGGTCTAATGGCGTCGGTGCATGAGTGAATGATGATGAGGATGATAATGAACTTAAGCTGGACTAGAAGAGAGGAGGGAAAACCCGGTGCTGGCACGTAGCCTACTCATGTCGAAGAGTACCAAGGGGACCACCGGCTGAACGTCCCTTCCGAAGGACGGTACAACTCGAACAGCAGCATTCCTTCTCAAATCCATGCTGTCGAGAGGTTGATGAGCAAGGCGAATGAAGTTGCTGTACTGACTTTCATCCCTCCAACCTTTCTCCCGAACAGAACTGGTCGTGTGTATGATGGTCACCCATCCAATACCTGACTCAGTGCAGTGTTGCCTAACTTTCATCCCTCCAACCTCTCTCCTGAACAGAACAGGAGGATGGATTCGAAACGAAAACAATCATAATCTAATGGCATATTTTGCCCAACCACGCGTTGAATGTGGATGACGACATCGCGATACATTCGCCGGCTATAGCGGCCATGCCAAGCCAGTGCTTGTGTATCGATGACGACCAATTGAGCTACTTGGACACACCATTTTCCAAGTTGCCCAATTGGATAGTGCAACTCCTGCGACGGCAGGAGATCAGGGTTTAAGGCCCCACTTGAGCACTCGTTTTTAAAAGGTTACTAGTATTCCTAATAATACTCTGTGCATTGTAAGGAATTGCAAATTAAATCAGATTTCATAATGTCCCACCTGTTCGTTAACATTCTCAGAGAACCAGCAAAAAAAGATGAACTCCGCGACGCCTCCGATCAGCACGGTGGATATTAACATCACTTTCGAGTCCGTGGACTTTGCCTAGAACAATATGTATCATGGTGATGCTAGTAAAATAACAGATTAGGTGATTAGAGGAGAAAAAAAGTATTCCTGTTCTAGATATAGTTAATGCTTCAACATTTTTTTTGGAGAAGATTGGTCAACCTGAACGTCAATGCATTAAATGTGACATCATACTGTAATAGTAATGGGTAAGTGAAACAAGGGTTGTCGTGGTAATCTAAAACAAGTAACCCGTGCCCGGCATCGGGCAGTTCATCACAATGTAATAGTAATGGGTGGGTGAAACAAGGGTTGTCGTGGTAATCTAAAACAAGTAACCCGTGCCCGGCATCAGGCAGTTCATCACAATGTAATAGTAATGGGTGGGTGAAACAAGGGTTGTCATGGCAATCTAAAACAAGTAACCCGTGCCCGGCATCGGGCAGTTCATCACAATGTAATAGTAATGGGTGGGTGAAACAAGGGTTGTCATGGCAATCTAAAACAAGTTACCTGTGCCCGGCTTCGGGCAGTTCATCACAATGTAATAGTAATGGGTGGGTGAAACAAGGGTTGTCGCGGCAATCTAAAACAAGTAACCCGTGCCCGGCATCAGGCAGTTCATCACAATGTAATATTAATGGATGGGTGAAACAAGGGTTGTCATGGCAATCTAAAACAAGTAACCCGTGCCCGGCATCGGACAGTTCACCACAATGTAATAGTAATGGATGGGTGAAACAAGGGTTGTCATTGCAATCTAAAACAAGTAACCCGTGCCCGGCATCGGGCAGTTCATCACAATGTTATAATAATGGGGGCTTCTCACGGCATTTCAAAAAATTCTACAGACAAAGAATCGAACACATCGTTGAACCGATGTTTGCTTTTTGAGCTGAAATCGATCAGGAAGTAGGAAGTAAGATCTATTTTGGAAACTCAATCCAGTGTTACCAGTGTGCTGATGTAGAGCCCGAGGACGCCTAAAAACACGTTCATTATGACCTGGTACGCCAGCATGTACTTGAACAGGTGCTTTGTCTCCAGCGCCAACCTAACAATAAATGCAAACGAGTCAGAAACTAAGACTAGCTCACTGTTTTATTATTTTTTACATATTCCATTGTTGCCCTGCTGGCAATCAGAAGCGGTTACACCAGAACCAGAAAACACAGTAGTAGTGTTTTATTGTTATCAACACTATAACCGTCTCAAAAATTGATGCTCAAACGGGGACTCAAACCCCGATCTCCACCTATCGCGGGTGTTGCTCTGAACCATTGAGCTATTTGGACACCGGCTTTCCGAGACGATTTTAGTGTATTTGATGAGAGTGACAGTTCTCCGTTTGGGCATCAATTTTTGAGACGGTTATAGTGTTGATAATAATAAAATACCCCGCACATTGCAAGCGTTTGAAATTTAAATAAGATTTCAAAATAATACGTGTGTTTTTACTGTCAGAAGTTTGAATATTGTTTGCTTTCACGGCTGCACATAAAAATGAAAAAAAAACCCACCGATTCCACCAATTTGTGACGCCCACTGCCACCAATGTAACGGCCAAATTTTAAACTTAATTTAATCGATTTTGTTTCAACCAACGATTGAACTCGTGGTTCTACTCATTGAGGACATTCCATTGGTTGATATCAGAATTGTGTGAATTTTTTGCTGGAGTTAATTGGACAATATTTATCTGTCAAATTGCAACCTTTATAAAATGATACCATCCAATACCTGACCCAGCGCAGCGTTGCCAAACTTAAGTCATCTTAAGAATCTTTTCAACATGCATAACAGTTTGGTGGTCACCCATCCAATACCTGACCCATCACAGTGTTGCTTGTAATTTGGTGATCTCAAGAGAACCAGTGTTTCCAAACAAAAAAACAAAAATCAAGAAATGAGACAAAAAATGTTTTCGATCCTACTCTTTACTTACTTGATTAACGATTGGTGTCGTTTAACACATTCACCCAAACGACAACGCATTTCTTCCCGTAGTTCTTTCTGCTTTACCCACAACCCATCTTTATCCTTTTCCCCATTTTGTTGCAACTCCCCAACCACCACAACCTCCGAATCGCAAACTTTTACCTCCGTTTCTTTCATATCAGATATTATCTCATCAAACACTCCTCCCAAAACGACTTCCCTCTGAATTACATCATCATTTCCCAATACAGATGTCCAATTAGGTTGACCTGGACAAATCTGAGACTGGATTTTAACGAGGTTTGCCAGACTGCGGGGAACCAATCTTTCGGTTTCTGACAACTCGTGAAAAGAGTCGTTGGTTTTCTTAACGCTTAGTCTTGTCTGTGACATTTCTTGAAGGTTCTCGATGTCGTATCTAGAAAATGATTGCCAATTATTGTATTACGGAAGTCAATATTTCCACTCTTAAAATAAACCTTTTAAATGACCGTCTACTTAGCTAGCTATAAGTACAATAACAAGGGTTATTATTATTATTTTTTTTTTTAATTCATACCTGAGAACCTGAAAGTGAGAAGTCACGTTCAGAAGCAACGTAACGATGAGTAGATCGCAGAAAAAGATGTAAAGGAAGTCAAACAAAGTCAGGGGAAACATTGTCAGCAACGTCAAGTCGAAGATCGGCGACGGCGTTACATCGTAAGGAAAGTACAATCTAGAATTGTTGAAACCACTTGAGTACAACTTACCAGTTGAGATCCAAGATGTTTTTTTCTAAACTAGACCTTTGCGATCACAATTCAAGTTGCGTTGGTGATGAGCTAGCGATATTTTCGGTTGATTAAGAGTGAAGTTGATACATTGAAAGATCAAAGCAAAACAGCCAAAATTCACAAAATTTAGTCGAAATATTTTAGAAAAATAGCAAATGCAAATAAAAACAGGCTCAAAATCTTTGCAATTACTTAATTTTGATGTATTTCACATCTTTGCAAAGTTTGGAAGAAAAATATCGATTGCTTTTTGCGGTACAACTCCCAAAACGTGTTTACAAAATCTGAAAATGTTCGTACATTTTGAATACTGGCTGGATCCTATTCTCTATCCAGGTTATTTGAGATCAGTTAAATGGATCCTATGCTCTATCCAGGTTATTTGAGATCAGCTGGCTGGATCCTATGCTCTATCCAGGTTATTTGAGATCAGCTGGCTGGATCCTATGCTCTATCCAGATTATTTGAGATCAGCTGGCTGGATCCTATGCTCTATCCAGGTTATTTGAGATCAGCTGGCTGGATCTTATGCTCTATCCAGGTTATTTGAGATCAGCTGGCTGGATCCTATGCTCTATCCAGGTTATTTGAGATCAGCTGGCTGGATCCTATGCTCTATCCAGGTTTTTTGAGATCAGCTGGCTGGATCCTATGCACTATCCAGGTTATTTGAGATCAGCTGGCTTGATCCTATGCTCTATCCAGGTTTTTTGAGATCAATAGGAGAGTCGCGTACAAAGATATTCATTTGTAATTTTTCCCACCTACCTTAACGGAATTCTTCTATTGGCGTAAGCCTGAGGAAACAATTGAATTATCGCCAGGACCATAATCATAACAACCGAAGTCGTAAATTTTGTACACAACGCTCTGCTCCATTTCTTATTAAATCTGATCTTATCCGTTCGAAATTTTGACTCAAACACACCAAATCTATTATGACTTTCCAGTGTTTCCAGCATATCTTTGAAACGGTCCCGGTGAAAATATACTGTCGCCATTTTGACAGTTATTGTCAAGTAGAATGAAACAATCATTGTGTATTCTGTCATCAAGTATGCGTCGCCCCAAACCATTTTTATACTGACGCACTGGAAGTATAACGAGTAGAGCATTCGCACAAACTGGCAAGGTACAACGTACTTAAGGATAAAAGTGCGCACGTTGTACGGTCGATCTTTACTGGGCCACAATCCTGTGGACAAAAAAATAACAAAAGTCAATCAAACATACCCCCTTAACTTTTTTATTGTGAAGGGGAGTGAAACAAGCACTCTGTCACGGAATGTCCAGCACAGAGACGACGGCGAGTGTCCACTCCTTTGCGTGGAGCGAAACAAGCACCCTGTCAAGGAATGTCCAGCGCAGAGGCGACGGCGAGTGTCCGCTCCTTTGCGTGGAGCGAAACAAGCACCCTGTCAAGGAATGTCCAGCACAGAGGCGACGGCGAGTGGCCGCTTCTTTGCGTGGAGCGAAACAAGCGCCCTGTCACGGAATGTCCAGCACAGAGGCGACGGCGAGTGTCCGCTCCTTTCCGTGGAGCGAAACAAGCACCCTGTCACGGAATGTCCAGCACAGAGGCGACGGCGAGTGTCCGCTCCTTTGCGTGGAGCGAAACAAGCACCCTGTCACGGAATGTCCAGCACAGAGGCGACGGCGAGTGTCCGCTCCTTTGCGTGGAGTGAAATAAGCACCCTGTCACGGAATGTTCAGCACAGAGGCGACGGCGAGTGTCCGCTCCTTTGCGTGGAGTGAAACAAGCAGCCTGTCACGGAATGTCCAGCACAGAGGCGACGGTGAGTGACCGATTTTGTAGGAGCTCTGCAGGATTCGCTAAGGAGCAAGTGGTGGAGGAGCCGAGTTTGTTCTGCAGATTGCGTTTAGGAGTTGTAGGAGTTTGCTAAACAGCAAAACGAGCTATGGTTTGTATATTTATAACTTTCTACTAACCTAGATAGTACTGGAACAAAATGGTGTAGTAAAATCCGCTTGCTTTGTCAGGATTTTCAGGATTTAATGTCACTTGCGGATTGATGGATTCTGCTGTTGACTGTCGTGTGTCTTTTGTTCTCTTCATTTTCTTGGATTTCAAACGGTCGGGTTCAGATCGCAAAAGTTTGTAAAGTTTTAATCTACTGAAAACTAACGAGTCGACCTTTTGTGTCAGCGTTTTTTGTTTGCTTTCAAGTGAATGGCAAAAACATTCCTTTTGTTCGATATTTTCACTAATTCACAGTTGACTGTATTTTTAGGTTAAGCATCAACTATTGTACCTCTAGGGTGCCAGCACAAGGTAAAGTGTTTTGTGAAATATTGTGTAATACGAAGCCACAAATTGTTTAGGGTAAAAAAATGATTAGTTTCGTTTTGAAATATCAAAAAGTTACATGCACGAACGTGTTTTATGATAGCAAACGAAAGTTTTTATTTGAATAATTAATTACTTTTTGTTAGTTGCATTTTATTTGACTGGTGGTCTTAGCAGTAAAATGTTGAGAACTTGCAAGCTGTGCTGCAGGAAATCGGTGTTTTTTTTCCGGGAAAATGGGTTATAAATTAAAAAAACAACAAAAAGTTTGCCTATGTTGAAAAATGGCAAAACTTTGATAGTCATTTTTGCCTTTGTTTACTACCCCGCTTTATTATTTATTATCTTAGACTTAAATGTATTGATTTGTATTGACTGGCCAAGAATTTGGTGGTCATTTTTTGATTGCAGTAATGATTTTTAGATACCATATTGTAAATTTCAAACGGAATTTTTAAATAGTGTATAAGAATTTGGTTACAAAATCGATGTATTTGAAATTTAAGAAAAAAATGACTGTAAATTTAAATGTATTAAATTATTAATTATGAACCGACATGCTAGGGTTAATTGTGAAAAGATCATGCAAATAGTGAGTAAGAATTTGGATGGATCCATATGGAACACATTTTTTGTGATTCTATTTTAAAAATAGTTGTTCTTACCGTTTTAATTTAATTGTTTAAATATGTTTAAATCATGTGTATACCTTGAGAATGAACTAAGATCTACGCACTGTCTCACGACACACTGCTGTTATAGTTTCGAAGAATTATTAAGTGAATCAATATCATATCATAACTGTCTAATCAAATTTAAACTTTGCCGGGTATCTCAGATCCACTTATAACCTCACAATTTCGGTATTGCCGTTGACAGAACGACAGCAAGTGGCTTCAATGTAAACACATCGCGCAATCTAAAATATCTCCGTGTTTTTGTTACCATTGAAGATAGAATCCCGCACTGAAACTTAAAAACGTCATGGAAGGTGATACTTTTTCAAAACAACTCGAAACAACTGAAACTCCATCACCCACGAAACCAGCGACAAAATCCCGATATTCGTCATGCCTTTCCAGTTTCCGCAACAACTATAAACCTCCAGTGAGTGTTAAACCATCGAATATAAGCAGTCCGATAGTTGTAGTTCAAAAAAATCTGTCTGAATCAGATGCCTGCCAACCAACACAACTTCCAACGTTACTCGGGGCTTCAATAGCACCACCGTGCACACCTGAAAATTCCTCGCTTCAAGGTGCATCTTTCATCGATATTTCAGCTCCTTCGCCATTTAAGGATGACGTAGGACAGAGATCACCTATAATGGGCAACTTTGTGTCTTTAACGGGGAAAGGTGGGGATTGGCGAGGTCCAAATCAGTCCGACATGACGCCTGAGAATAAAGGTAGGCAGCAATTTCGTCAAGGAAGTGGATTTAGGAACTCTAGAGGTGGCAGGGAGTCATATATGGGTGGTATGAACTCGAGCACACCGAACCAAAGTTTTGGAAGGAATCATCGTGATGGAAACGCCAGTTTCAACACTTCGCAAGGAGGATACAGTCCTTACAACAATCCTGGAAATAATTCGTCAAACAATAGGGTCAGTACTTTAAGATATCTTGTACCTACTTACCCATGTGGTATAGAAATACATTTATTCAGGTTTCACAAATAAATACTTCCAGGGAAAAAGAAGAGGCTCACATCAGGTGCCTTCCGTGGATATATCTTCATACTACAGTCCTGCGATGACTCAAGATCCTTGGGCTGACCTCGTTAAGAATAAGAAATATCTTCGAGACAATACTAATTCCTTGGGAAAAAACTCAGGCTTTCAATGATCATTTATTTTTAATCATGAAATTATTTAATATCTTTTAAGTATTTTATATATGGTTATACACTTGAACCTTTTCTTTATTAGTAACTTCTTTAATTAATGTGCAACTATTTGCAATTTTTTTTTTTTGCATTATCATGGTACACCTACCTACTGACCTATTTATGTATGCCCCTACTTTAAAAAACCTGGACTGAACTAAAAGATGTTAAATATTCAATTGGTTTTTCAGAACAACAACCAAATGTCATTAAAAATAAAATTACAGACATTTTCTACTTTTTGACAAAGAAAGTTTTGGTTTTATTTATAGGATTTGGTTACTAGAACTCAACCAAACAGTGTCATTTTAATCCACCCCTTTAGGCTGATTATCAATTGCCAAGCTTTCACAGACTGAAAAACTCGAGCGTCCAATGGAAATAATAACAGGTGTAGGTTATCGTACAGCTGTTCAGTTTTAACTGATAGTGATGATAACATACCTACTCTAGATCAGATAAACTACTTCCACGGACACTTGTCTTACATACGCATTTATACCCCAGCATTTCAATCGAGAGTTCAAGGGCAACAGGATTTTTCACAATATCTCCAAATTAATTCCCAAGATTGTTATAATTTGCAGAACATTTCTTAAAAAAGCTTGAAAAACAAAATATCTTTGCACGATAAAAGCTATAGGTAGATATTTTAGGAAATAGGCACGCATCAGCAGAGATGATTTGTAGTGTTTTTTAAAGTGAAAGTTGGTCCCTAAGTAAAGAAAAGTCTTTTATAAATTGATAATTCTTTTGTTTATTTTCTGATCACCTTATGGCAAAGCATATAATATATGTATGAACACTTAGAATAATAGTTTTTTTTTTTATTAGAACTAAAATTAAAGACATAAAAAACTCACAGAAAAGTGCATCAAGTTTGTCTGTGTAGAACCAATCGACAGTCTCAAAGCAGATGACCAACTTCTGGAAGAATCGGTCATTAAAAATGATATTATACCTACAGCATTTTTAATTGCTTGAATACAAGAAAAAAACGCACAAGCAATAATAATACTAGAGTAAAGCACTATCAATCCGTCAAAATATTCTTAATTGTCGAAAAAGAATAAAAGAGCGCGAATTACCGGAAAAGAAAATTGGCGTCGCATCGAAAAAATTGTAGAAATACCGAAAATTTAGATGTTTTGGCATGTTGCTTTCGTCATTGTTAGAAAATACTTCTCGAACTTTTAAACAACTTCTATAGGTACTTATCTGAAACTGACAAAGGCAATTAGCCAAAACGTCTGAATTTTCGATTTTTCTACAAATTTCTTGACAAGTGCACCACGCGATTCCGATTCTTTTCTCCGTTAAATTACGCTCCCTCTATATTTCCTTCTTCACCGCAATAAATACCCAGCCTTATGGCACCATATTTTTATTAAAATATTTTTAACCTAGAAGTGGCTTTGAATAGTCTGGAATAGAGTAAGCACTCATTTTGGAAAGTTTAGCTGCCGTACTTTATCGTGCAGAAGCACCGAAAAGTTATAAAATATTAAATTATAATCAAAAGTACTAAAGTACCTTCCAACTCTACTGATAATGCAATGGCTAAGGCATTTTTATGGCTACAGACTTGAGATCGACCCACAATTGACGCAATTACAAAATTCAGCGCTCGATGCCAAAGTTATTAAAGCAATGCTCATCAATGAACAAGTTTGAAACCAACCAAAACGCAATGTAACGTGTAAAAAAGTTGGTTTTGTTTAAATCCTTCCGCACTATGTCTTGCACTGACCAATCAAATTGTCACTTTTCATATTAATTCCTGTATAAATAGCCAGATAAAAATAATTTACTTTAATTAGAGCTGATTTCACCAACGTTGTTTAAAACACTCTCTAAAATAAAGTTTAGGGGTGATTTTAACCGACGTAGAAATTTGCTTTTACACACTGGCATTTTGATAATTTCAAACTGAACATTTTCGACAACGCACGAAAAACACGAAAAAAGATGTTCTTTCGTGTTTGCTCGAAAACAGAATGTTCGGTGATATAAAAGTAGAAACAAAAATATAAATATGACTACTGACTTTGACCTCCAAATCACGGTTTAAAATCTTAATCCTATCCTTGCTGGTTCAAATATTGAACAGCGATTAGGACAGAGAATATAGCGATGATGGTAGCAAAATATATTTTCTGTTTAGTGACAGGTTATTTATGATATAGGCCTTACTAAATCATTATTTTGTTAATCACCATTCAAAAATTTCAAAATGTTGTGTTAACTGGGAAAATCAATTGTTTCCTAAAACCTTTTAACTTTTTTTCTCGTTGCTATTGTATATACAAAATACCCATGTATATGCCGTTCTTACCGAACGGTACGGGATCATTAATCTTTCATAAGGTTGCATTCCAAAACTTTCACAACGAATATGTTGATTTGGAAAGTAAAGGAAGAGTACTGAACTTACCGAGCCGGAGTGGCAGGCTGCGAAAGTGGATACCTACTTGTTTGTTTACGTTTCCGCTGTGCCTCGAGTCTTTCCTCTCCAGTGATGAAGGCAACAGCTGAAACCCCATATCACTGCTAGTATCGCTGGTAAGTTCCGTAATCTCCCTTTACTTTCCCAATCAACATATTCATTCTTCCAGCACTTTGGCACATCACAAATCAATAACTTTCATAAAGCACTTTCGGTATTTATGAATTTTACGCAAATACAAACTGTCAATTTGAGGATATGTCGGTTATCATACGTCAATTGTGGGTCGACCGTCATTACAACGTGATTATCAATAAATATATCTCTATAATATTTGAATAAAAAAAAAAAAACAATATAAATAAAACCTCTACCTACATATTAAATTATAAATTTATGATTTTTAGCTCTGTCAATATTTAGTCAAAATACTGTTGCAGGTTTAACTCTGCTCTTTGTTAATGTTTGGTATAGGTCACCTGTAGATTTACTGATCTGGACAGTGTAGCGTGTAGAAGTGGTTTTGGGCGAAAAATGTCACCGAACCCAAATCCGAAGGCAGTTTTTATCATCATAGGCTTTCCACAAAATAACACATTTTGATTAACTGTTGATAAGCAAATAATAAATACGCAAACGGTTAGTTTCTTAACAAACCATTTTGTAAAATACTCAGAAAATCTTTCCGAAGAGCTATAAACATGGTTCTCACATGAAAGGAATTTGAAATCGAGTAGCCAAATGAGTTCGAGAGACAAAAGGGATTCGCGTACTGGGTGGGGCCTCTAAGAAAATTAAACAATGAAATTTAAAGCAACACTATGAGTTTTAGAAAAGTAAATATTAAATTTCATAAATTGGCAATGTAAAAAATTGTCATTTCGGCTGTTTGATTTAAGACATGAAAGATGGTTTCATGCGCACGCCTCTGACCATTACTGCTTTGTTTATTGCTTGTTGCTTGTTATTTGCTTAGTGCCTGGACTGCACCCGTAGAATAGAAGAGATGAAACATTTGAAGTGGTGTAAGATAAAGGGATCACAACTTACCGGAGACAAAACTAGTGCCGCTTGGCGCACTTGTCGAAAATTTCGAAAATTTTCGTGAATTTTAGCTTTTTGGTGAGTTGCCTTTGTGATCAATGAAAAAGGCAACTCGCAAGACGTTAAAATTCTCCGAAATCCTAGAAATTCCTCGGCAAGTTCACCAGGCAATGCCAAGTCTCATCTTCGGTAAGTTAAATTAGCTCTCTCCATCTTCACAACAGCAAATATTCAGCCTTTTTGCAGTGGAAACCAGTCTTTTCATCTGCTAATCAAGCACCAGTATGTGAAGTGGGCTTGATAGAGGAGATCAAAGGTCCCACGGCTTGAAAACCAATCCACGATATCAGCTACCTATGCAAGAAGGTGGAGTACACTGGTGAAGACAGCTAGGCCGGTGGGCAGTGAATCGATGGCATCCTAGATCTTGTACAGCTCGAAGTAGATGGCGCAGAAAACCATAATGCCCATCATTAGAGGAGCAACGTAGTTCAGGTGGAAGCCGTGTCGTTCGATTTTCCTGAGTAAATAAAATTGTAAATTTACGTTTGATGGACTTGTAGTTTTGGTATAGAGAACAAGGGGTCCTGCCATGAAACTCTTAATTTCTGGATTCTTAATAACAAAGCTCATTTTGAATGTTAAAGTTAGATTTCTTTAAAAAAAATCATTATAGCACGTTACTAGAATTTAGTTAAAGCCAATTCTACCCAGGCATGTACCAAAGTGACCAAACTTTGTCACTTAGAATGATTTTATGTTAAAGTAAAAAATGTACCTGCTCTTTACTGTACCTACTGGTCTGGCCATTGGACAAAACTGGAAATTATCCTTTTTTTGTGGTTTTTAGTTTAAATCATCCAATTATCTAATAATAATGAACACATTTCACTGAAACCGTTCAAAAATGACTCATTTATGCAACCACTGTTAAGTAAAATGTCGATTTTTACCCTTTGTGGATCCTCTTAATGGACAACGGGGTCGGTGGATCGATGCCGGGAATGTAGCTATCTCGGTATACAAGCTCCCAGCAAATGAAGGTGGTGGTCATTGCGCACGCGACAGCCAGAAGCCAGTCTGGAAACGACAAGCCTCGTAGCAAAAGCGGCAATGCTCCCACCATGTCTGGAAACAGTGAGGTAGGTACGTTCTCTGTTAGTTTCTTGCTTTGACCGATGGACCAGTCACCTAAGTTTTTAATATGATTATGTGCAAGTCATTGCCATCAAAGCAAAGAATTTAAAAGGCCTCCAACGTGTCTTGGCCGCACTGAATGTGTAAAAAAATTAATTCTCACCATACATCCAGTTGACTGAGAAGAGGAGCATGAAAAGAGATATGCAAAATGTGCTGTATGCAATCTTATTATCTGTCGGTAAGATATCTCTTCGGTCTATCGGCTCAACCTGTGACCAATCCGACAGCATTTGAACTGTCAAGTACCAGCCTCGTTTCACATAGTTAGCCGAATTTTGACGCTCTTCTTTGGTGTTTGGCATTAAAAACCCTTTCATTTGCTTATTCTGTTCACGGAAAAAACCAGCTACGTTTTGCATCATTTTGATGCCACTGCCACATTCACCTCTACCTTTTATAGGTCAGTGAACACTCTGCCTACCTACGATACTACGTAGAGTTAGGCTACCGCCCACGCAAACAAACAGAATGACAGCTGGGCTATTTATACACAAAGCCACGAAGCCCCTCCTTTCTCTCCTCCAAAACACAGTCGAAGAACAAACTTTGGGGAGGTATGGTCGGGTGTCAAAGAAAACACTTATTTTTCAAATATTTCTTTGGATAACGAGCAACCGAAATGCATATAGGTAAGCAGCAAAGATACACTGTAATTACGCAACAGTTTATATAATTAAGAGTTTTTCGTGCATGCCCTTCGGTGGATCTGTCAAAAATTCTGAGATGAATACTAATGAACTGAATAAAAAAGTGAGGACCTCACTTACAACATCTCTGTGTGGGTAGATCTTACGTCATGTTGGAAATAACGCTACGGGAGATAAAGCAATACACGATAAAGTTGCTAAGGAAATGAGTAATTAATAATAACCACAGTGAAACAACGCTCTGTAAATGTAAAACCCGCGAAAAATAGCTCATGCGGTTTACATTTAACCGGCACTCGACGTCCACTTTTTTAGCATGTCGTGCTGCAGCTTGCCATAATCACCGCTAGATCGCAGACATGTTGCCGTTTCAGAATTGCTGGCGCGTTTGTCACATTTTACAAAACACCTGACGTTTTCATTGTTCTACAGTTGGTGCGAAGATGGCCATGCAGGAGGAGGTCGGTGTCGGCGATTTCGTCCTTTTGGACGAAATCACAATAGAACGGTTCATGGATAACCTGCAATTAAGGTAAATAACTTTTAGAATCAGACCCATAGGTTTGTATTCTATATATTATCTTAAATTAGCGAAAATAATGTTAAAAGTAGGCGTGGTCTATCGGTGCCGCAGGTGGCTTTCAAAAAACACTTGCCGTCCAACTGTCATTTTGCCGCTAGAGACAGATGGTCCTCTTGATAACCGCAAAATTTCGGCAAACTGTCTTTCTAACAATTGCTTTCTTCAATCGTCAACTTTTTGAATAACTGGTCGATTGTATACTAAAACTGATGTCATTACAATTCAAATCACTCGATGTGTGAGTCATTGACACTCACACACTAAGGCCTATGACATCATCTAAGAAATGCATCATCTCTGCTCTGAGGAATTTTGAATGGACTTGGCCTAGATTTTCAAATGGTATGAATGTTTAAAGGTATGCAGGCTCACCTACCTACATATCAACCTACCTAGAAAATATAATTTTAGTGATAGAAATAAGTAGGTTTGAAAAATTAGGGTTTTCTGGAACATTTTCCATATGCCTTCCTACTCTTTTTTTTTAGTGTTTATCTAATCATTGTTAAGTGGTAGCATACTTCACTGATAGTACCTAGTACCTACTATCACAAAATAAATAATATTTTATGAGTTATATGGCAACTAGGTACTCAATCAATTAGCTGTGGCATAGTGCTGTTCCCATCTAGCTATATGATAAAGAAAAATTCACACATATCTATGACATAATATTACCTGCCAGATCATCATCTATATCTTATCTTATCAATCAATTATGTAGAACAAACTGACATTTCATAAAAATTGATTGTATTTCACTTTTTTACAAATACCTATAGACATTTTATAAAAGTCCAAAGGCAATTATTTTTTTTGCTTCAAGTTGTTCTGCTATGGTCTCAGTTTAAAATAGAGTGCCCTTCTACTAATCTTCTCTAAATTTTACTATCTTTGCAAACATACAATTTCTCAGATTTGCTTAGAAAAAAAAATCACAGCAAGATCCTCTTATCAGGATGTTTTTCTGGCCTACCCTTATTTAAACGTTTTGCGATACTGAGCACACCTATGTATCTAGGAAAATGACTCTCAACGACCTGGCAATACCATGAAAGAGTTTTCCTGTCGATTACTGATACCACAAAAAATATATCCAACGAGATATACCTTTTTATATTATTATCAACACTACAATCGTCTCAAAAATTGATGCCCAAACGCAGACTCGAACCCTGATCTCCACCTATTGCGGGTGTTGCTCTGAACCATTGAGCTACTTGGACACCGGCTTTTTGAGACGATTTTAGTGTGTTTGGGCATCAATTTTTGAGACGGTTGTAGTGTTGTTAATAATAAAATACCCCGCGAGTTGCAAGCGTTTGCAATTTAAATAAGATTTAATTCTGAGACCTACCTTCTTTGCTAGACCTGGGAAATAAGTTAAGGTCATCGAAGTTGAATCACCTTTGCGTTTTGCCTAATGTGTTGCTGCGAATTATGTTTTCGATTTCACCTACTGGAAATTAGATATGTTCAAAATCTAAATTTCAGGAAAATGTGTGTTGATATTATTTTTCTTGTTATCCAAGCAATGATGCATAATGGATCAGGCTGGACAGCACTTATTTTACCCCAATGAGGTTGTCCCAAAAATTTTTTGTTTTGTAAATGAAATGCAACCTGGTAGGTAGGTGAAGGCTAGTTAGTTTTATGTAAAAACAAACGCTAATAATAGTAATTAATTCTTGTAATGCACAAAATACTTGTTATCTAGCTTCCTTGCAGAGCCAAAGCAAAAATACTAGTTCCCAATGGTGAAAAATCGCTTACTAAATTCTTGTAGACAGTCTTATCATTTGAATGTGATAAGGGATTTGCCACCAACCCTGTGATATTGACCGCTATTGACAAGTGCACATTTACTTTAGGTTAATTGCTCGATCAAAATTGTCTTAGTCTGAATTAATGAATGGCAGATGTCAGTGTATTTTAGAATTCATGACATAGAGACTTTCTTGACCAAACAGGAAGTGGAGACTGCGTTTCGAGATAACAAACGGAGCCGTATCAGTGTCACTGGAGCCTAGCTGGACCTGACCAATTTTAACGGTTTTTTCAATGTCAAAGGAAGAAAAGCACAAAAAAACCACACTGTTTTGCTTTCTTATCAAGTTCTTGCCAATATTTTGTATCTGAAAGATTATTTAAAATTAACATGTAACTTTTTTTTTATATTTCTGGTAGACATGGATTAATAAAAAGTGTCCCATCCTCCCACACGCAATTCAGGAGATTAGGGTCTGAGTTCCCGATTGGGTACTGGTCTAATGGCGTCAGTGAACAGGTGGTTGATGATGAGGATGATGATGAACCTAACCTAGCCTAGAAGCGAGATGGGAAAAATCGGTGCCGGCTCGTAGCCTACTCCTGTCGAAGACCAAGGGGACCACCGGCTTAACGTCTCTTCCGAAGGACGGAACAACTCGAACAACAGGATTCCTCCACAAATCCATGCTGTCGAGAGGTTGATGAGCAAAGCGATAAAGTTGCTGTATTAACTTTCAGTTTCATTGCTCCAACTTCTCTCCCAAACAGAACTGGTCATGTGTATGATGGTCACCCATCCAATACGTGACCCAGTGCAGTGTTGCTTAACTTCGGTGATCTTATGAGAACCGGTGTTTTCAACATGTCAAACCTTTACTCCCATACACAGACTTGGATATGTGCCAAACTTGCTAAAAGCAGTTTTAATCCAAAATTAACCAAATTTAGTTCAATCCTAATTTATTTTGGTACAACTTAGGCACCTGTCAGTTAATGTCTGACTGAAATTTTATTTATTTTTACATAAAATATGAAATTTGAGACTAAACAAATGGAAAGATAAAAGACACTTCACAATGCAAACAGTTTTTTTTTTTTGGTTTTGAGGATATATTTGTTTTGGTTGCTACTTGGCTCTTCTATTTTAAGCTTTGATTTCTAATTTTTCTGTCCCCAAACATTTTCCTTCCCGCGTTATGTGGAGTTAGGTGTTTGGTTAAAATATAATTTATTAATTTCTCTGCTGAAACAATTTGTCTTTTTTTAAACATTTCCAGTTCTTATCCTCTCTATGTACAGATAAGAAACAATCAAATGCATCTTTACTTGGAAAGCATGTTTCATTTTTAAACATACATTCCATAGCAAGAATTCAACTTAATTATTCATTGCATTTTTCTTATGTAGCTGAAATCATCAACCCAGTGCTTTTATGGGTCAAGTAATGCTGAAGTTTAATAAACTAATTAAATATTGATCAGTCTCACTAATTATCTCCACTTTTCACTTTATCGTGTTCAGATCTCTAACGATGCGCAAGCCGCCGCATAATTTTGCACTTTAAACATATCATAAGTGAACGAGACGTGCATAAAATACTATGTGATTTCACGGATGGTTGGCTTTAGCTGAACTTGCCTGTCAAGTTAATATACCTAGCTAGATATGTTATGTTTCAATTTCACATTTACTTTCACTTTTTATTGGTCTTAAACAACTTTAATCAAGTATTCTTAGATACGTTACCAAACTAAATCACCTGACTATAGTCCCGATAGGAGAAGAAGGTAAATTTTAGAAGCTCTGTCAAGCGATCTCAGCATCTTCATGGCTACCAAAAGTTGAATCTGCCATTGAACCTCCTAAGCTAGGCAATTACCTGTGGTAACATAAGGTAGCAGAATTAAAAAGCTCTGTCAGGCGATCTCAGCATCTCCATGGCTACCAAACATTGAATCTACCATTGAACCTTCTATGCTAGGCCATGATATACCCGTGGTAACATAAGATAGCAGAATTGAGAAGCTCTGTCAGGCGATCTCAGCATCTCCATGGCTACCAAACGTTGAATCTACCATTAAACCTTCTATGCTAGGCCATGATATACCCGTGGTAACATAAGATAGCTGAATTGAGAAGCTCTGTCAAGCGATCCCAGCATCTCCATGGCTACCAAAAGTTCCATCTACATTCCATCAAAATTGGTAGATGGAAATATGAAGCATATATGCTTAAACAAAAATTATTTTTGAAGTTGGCAACCAAAATGACCTTCTTAGATAAATTGGAGTATATGAAATGCAGTACGAATTCCATTAAACGATATGCATCTCTTACTCAAACCTGTTAAAACAATCAAGATATAAGTAACCATAGAAAGTGAATTCAAGATCTTGAATGGATATTAGCTAGGTTAGCTACCTTTTACATTTTCATTAAGTTTATATGCAAAGTCAGAGAGCAAACCTTTTTTGAGCAAATGATGCAGCAACACGTGGTAACGGTAGGTGTCACCTTATGGCACTTATAGTCTTACTTTTAAACAAACCTCTACAATGAAAGTTAAAACATTAACTGCATTTGCCTTGCCCAAAAACCTCTTCAGCATGGATTTGTGGAGGAATCCTGTTGTTCGCATTGTACCGTCCTTCAGAAGGGACGTTAAGCTGGTGGTCCCCTTGGTGTTCTTCAACAAGAATAGGCTACGTGCCGGCACCGGGTTTTCTCTCCTAGACTAGCTTAGGTTTCTCATCATCATCCACTCATTCACCGACGCCATTAGACCAGTGCCGCATGGCCAGGTGTCAAAACAGTGCGTCGTTAAACACCACAAATAAATAAATAAATTCTCTCTGGCCAGGTTCAAACGCGGCAAGATCTACACATACATCGGCGAGGTGTGCGTTTCTATGAACCCATACCGAGCGATGAACGTCTACGGCGCGGAACAGGTGGCGCAGTACCGTGGTCGCGAGCTCTTCGAGAACCCACCGCACGTGTTTGCGATTGCAGACGCGGCACATCGCACCATGAAACAGCAAGGTAACCGAAGTTAAGCAACACTGCGCTGGGTCAGGTATTGGATGGGTGACCATCATACACATGACCAGTTCTGTTCGGGAGAGAGGTTGGAGGGATGAAAGTTAAGCAACACTGAGCTGAGTCAGGTATCGGATGGGTGACCATCATCCACATTTCCAGTTCTGTTCGGGAGAGAGGTTGGAGGGATGAAAGTTAAGCAACACTGTGCTGAGTCAGGTATCGGATGGGTGACCATCATCCACATGACCAGTTCTGTTTGGGAGAGAGGTTGGAGGAATGAAAGTTAGGCATCACTGCACTGGGTCAGGTATTGGATGGCTGACCATCATACACCTAACCAGTTCTGTTTGTGAGAGAGGTTGGAGGGATGAAAGTGAGTAAAGAAACTTCATTTGCCTTGCTTATCAACCTCTTGACAGCATGGATTTGTTCTGTTCTGTTCTCTTCTGGAGAGATGCTGGAGAGATTGTGGTTAGCACCACAATAATTGCACGTGAGCCCACAAGCTGAAACAAATCAGAATTTGACGCGGGATGGCGTAATTAGCAACCAATTCTGTTTTATTCTCGCTAGCTATCATTACTTTACCCATGGTAACATAAGATACCAGAATCGAGAAGCTCGGTCAGGTGATCTCAGCATCTCCATGGCTACTAAATGTTGAATCTACCATTGAACCCCCTATGCTAGGCCATGATATACCCGTGGTTACATAAGATAGCAGAATTGAGAAGCTCTGTCAGGTGATCTCAGCATCTCCATGGCTACTAAATGTTGAATCTACCATTGAACCCCCTATGCTAGGCCATGATATACCCGTGGTTACATAAGATAGCAGAATTGAGAAGCTCGGTCAGGTGATCTCAGCATCTCCATGGCTACTAAATGTTGAGTCTACCATTGAACCTTCTATGCTAGGCCATGACATACCCGTGGTAACATAAGATAGCAGAATTGAGAAGCTCTGTCAGTCGATCTCAGCATCTCCATGGCTAACATAAGTTAAATCTTCTATGAAAGCACATTTGCTTGATAGTTTATCTTGTTTTCAAATTTGGCTTTCTTAGATAAATTTGAGTTAACCCTTTTTTTTCCAGGCCGAGACACCTGCATCGTGATCAGTGGGGAGTCCGGCAGCGGCAAAACGGAGGCGTCCAAGATCATCATGAAGTACATCGCGGCCGTCACCAACGTCGTTAAAGTTCAAGCCATCGAGAAGTGAGTGTTTCGTTAAGCATTTTTATTTATATTTAGGGGAAGGTGGTACATAAGTGGGTCACGGTCTATAGTGGGTTATCAAACTTTTCTGCCACCTGACTGGAAAGAAAAATGTCAAAACATTTTTGTTTTTTTGTTGATCTAAGCTACATTCTTGTAGAGTTTTTAAGTGGTGCTTGAATTGAAGAAATTGGAGATATTCAGTCATGGCAAATATAACCTGCTATATGGGTTGGTACATGGCAAGTCAAGTGGTAATATAGTGGGTCACTTCAGATATTTCAGCCACAAATGCTTGCATAATTCTAGAAAAAACATATGTTGTTTGAATCACTGTAATGCATGTATAATACAAATTGTCCTTCATTTACAGCTACTGTGAATGAGGAAACTCGATAAAACTAAATCTGACCCACTATGAAGGTACCACCTTCCCTTATATATTACGGTTATTCAGCTTAGGCATGAAGACATTGTCCAGTGGGTGAAGCAATACAAGTGGAGCAATAAAATTAATGCAAAACAATGGTCAATCAGAGAGTATGATCTCAAATTGCGATGCAGTAAGTAGGGTCTTCATCTTCTCTGCGCGCAGTTGGTTCCAGAGTCGACATGTCCCACCCAGGAACGAGTGCAGACCGATGTTTGTCTTATAATAAAAATAATAATACTAGTTTATTCATCACAATTGGCCGCTTTCGGCATGAGACATGTCGATATTTATATATATATACAATTCACAATTCACATTGTATAGCGCCGTAGATTTAGTTTGAGGCTATGGTCATGCCGGGTGATTTTGGTTGAGAATGACCATAGCTCATCTAGGCCTTGCCAGCCAGGCGTCTTGATTAAAGCCACCGAACGGTTTGGCGTGTTGGAAACACCGGTTCTCGTTAGATCACCGAAGTTAAGCAACACTGCGCTGAGTCAGGTATTGAATGGGTGACCATTATACACATGACCAGTTCTGTTTGGGAGAGAGGTTGGAGGGATGAAAGTTAGTGTACAGCAACTTCATTCGCCTTGCTCATCAACCTCTCGACAGCATGGATTTGTGGAGGAATCCTGCTGTTCGAGTTGTACCGTCCTTCGGAAGGGACGTTAAGCCGGTGGTCCCCTTGGTGCTCTTCGACATGAGTAGGCTACGTGCCGGCACCTGATTTCCCCTCCTCCCTTCTAGGCTAGGTTAGGTTCATCATCATCCTCATCATCATCCACTTATTCACCGACGCCGTTAGACCAGTTGCCAAAACAGTGCGTCGTTAAACACCACAAATAATAATAATTGATTAAAGCATTCAAGCAGTATTTGTACTGAACTGCACAGCTAACTGGTCCCACCACTATCCTCCAGAGTGAAGAACGTGCTGCTCCAGTCGAACACCGTTCTCGAAGCGTTCGGCAATGCAAAGACAAACCGCAACGACAACTCATCTCGGTTCGGGAAATACATGGACATCCACTTCGACTTCAAGGGGGACCCAGTGGGCGGTCACGTCTCAAACTACTTGCTCGAGAAGTCTCGGGTCATCTTGCAACAGCCAGGGGAAAGAAACTTCCACGCTTTTTATCAGGTTAGAAAAGATAACCCTAAAAACCTCTAAAAAATTAATGCCTGACCGGGAACCCGAACCCCGATCTTAACCTGTCGAGGGTGGTGCCCTCACGAATACAGTAAATTTGATGTGTCTCTTTTAATTAATTTTAGTGTATTTGATGAGAATGACAAATCTCCAAGGTGTAGAACCAAGAGGCTGTGAATACTCACAGTCACTCTGATTCTAGTGACGCTATACCACGTCACAACCATTCAATCTCGAGTAACATTGAACTGGATTTAATTAAAATTTACGTTGACGTTGACGTTGAATTGCAAAATTGCAAATATTAGCTTGAACGCTAGTAACATCTTAGAAATTGGTGCCCAACCGGGGAACACTTACTCCGATCTCCACTTGTCGCAAGTGTTGCTCTAACCAATGTCTAACCCCACTTTTTCCCCAGCTGTTGACAGGAAGTAGCGAAGACACCCTGCGCCGGCTGGGACTCAGTAGGGACCCGCAGGCGTACCACTACGTGCGTCAGGGTGGGGCTGCTCGCGTGGACGCAATCAACGACAAGACGGAGCACAAGACTACCACCGCGGCGTTCACTACGCTCGGCTTCGATGCGGGGGAGAAGGACGTAGTCTGGCAGATTGCTGCCGCAGTCTTGCAGCTGGTGAGTAAAGAAAAGGAAAAAAAAAAAAATTTTGTGGGTGTTGAGAGTTAAAAATAATACAGATATAAGTAATTCTTACTTAAATGGCAAATTCTTACAAGGAAAAAAGAAACTGGTAATTTCAATAAAGATCACTCATTTTATACTTGACCCTGACCTGCTTAACTCTGCTTAACGTCGGTGATCTCACGAGAACCGGTTTTTCCAACACGCCAAACCGTTCGGTGGTCACCCATCTCATACCTGATCCATCTTGGTGTTGCTTAACTTCGGTGATCTCACGAGAACCCGTTTTTCCAACACGCCAAACCGTTCGGTGGTCACCCATCCAATACCTGATCCATCTCAGTGTTGCTTAACTTCGGTGATCTCACGAGAACCCGTTTTTCCAACACGCCAAACCGTTCGGTGGTCACCCATCTAATACCTGATCCATCTCAGTGTTGCTTAACTCCAATGATCTCACGAGAACCGGTTTTTCCAACACGTCAAACTCCTCACAGCAGCTACGTAAGAACTTTACAAACCGTTACGCTCGCTTTTCCTCAGGGCAACATCGGGTTCGAGGTGATGGAAGACAGCACGAGCGTCAAGTCGGGCAAGGAGCTGGCGCAGGCGGCAGCAAACCTCGGCGTCGAACCTTCGGCGCTAAGCGCAGCGCTGACAGCTCGGGTCATCGCGGCGCGTGGAGAGCTCATGCAGAAGACGCACTCCGCGGCGGAGGCAGAGTATGGCAGGGACGCTCTGGCTAAGGTAACGTAGACTACAGAGCCTGTTTTTGTTCCTTTTTTTAGTTGAATGGAATTTCTTATTAGCTTAGACATGAATCATTTGCTATTGTAGAGATGAAAAAGTTTTGAATACCTTTGAATGCATTAGGATGAAATCTTATTTAAATTGCAAACGCTTCCAATGCGCGGGGTATTTTATTATTATCAACACTATAACCGTCTCAAAAATTGATGCTCAAACGGGGATTCGAACCCCAATCTCCACCTATCGCGGGTGTTGCTCTAAACCATTGAGCTACTTGGACACTGGCTTTTGGAGATGATTTTAGTGTCCAAAGCCAGTGTCCAAGTAGCTCAATGGTTCAGAGCAACACCCGCGATAGGTGGAGATCGGGGCTCGAGTCCGCGTTTGGGCATCAATTTTTGAGATGGTTATAGTGTTGTCAATAATAAAATACCTTTGAATGCAGTTTTGATTAGTCTCAATATGGCTATTTATTTTTTCAAAGCTCTTCGGTTATTACATGTAAAATATATCTATTTTTTTTTAATGCTGTCTGATTAAATGAGCTTAACTAGCTTGAAAAAGCCAGCAAATGTTGAAAATCATGAGCAAAATATGCATCTCAGAAGTCCACCTTAAAGTCCACCTTAATTCACTGGTAAATTCTCCTTTTTGGACAGCTCAAAACGACCGTAAAATAAGTTTCCAACGCCAGCGATAGAGACAGTCGCAGATGAATTGCTTAGCTGTTGCCTGACAGTACATAATTCTAGCTGCATTTATATGTTCAGCTTCACAAATTTTGATATGCAAATCATCAACCAAATTTACTGATCATCTAGCGACCACGAGATTAATCCGTATCCCAAGTTGTTAATAAACAAATAAATGTATGGTGTAGGTGAAAACGGTTTTGCTCTGTTGATTAGGTTTTTTGGTCCTAAAAAGGACCGCGTCGGTGGTCGACGTTTCGCCAGCGTTGGCGCTGGCATTATCAAGACTGTCAATGATCGAGACTGCCAGCGCCAACGCTGGCGAAACGTCGACCACCGACGCGGTCCTTTTTAGGACCAAAAAACCTAATCAACAGAGCAAAACCGTTTTCACCTACACCATCATCACCGGCTCTGAACCCCTTCGTCTTACCAAATAAATGTATATTGAAATATCTCCTCCAGGCCGTCTACGATCGTCTGTTTACCTGGATCGTCGGCAAGATCAATGCAGCTCTGGTAGTTTCTGACGGCACCAACAAACCCCTCGCGAAGGGAACGGTTATCGGTGTGCTGGATATCTACGGCTTCGAGATTTTCGACGTGAACAGTTTCGAGCAGTTCTGTATCAACTATTGCAACGAGAAGCTGCAGCAGCTGTTTATCGGTGAGTTAACAAATTTACTTTGTGATGGTTTGTGTCGCTGAAGTTACTATTGGCCGGTCTTTCACCGTTGGTAGAAATATTGGTTGCTAGTTTCCGTTTTTTTTAATGCGTTTCGATCTTGCTTCATGTTTGAAAACAGTTATGGGGCCAAAATTAATTTTTGCTGAGTAATTTGCTTTGTAAGAGATCCGAAAGAGGTCGATTAGTTATATGCACAAATCTGATAATTTAGTTTAAATCTGATGGGATTTCTGACTTAATTGGATTTTTAAGTTCTAAATAAAAACGACTAAATTTACTCGTGTTTTTCAATTTAAACCTGTTTTTTCAATGTGACTTCTTTCACCCTTGATAAAGTAACAGACCTAAGCTGTAAAACGCCAGGAAAAAAAAACGTTTGAAAATCCCCAGTTGTTAATAGTTGTTTTACTGAACTTAAATTTAAACCTTACTTTTCTCACGAAAACTATTTGAACTGGGATTTGAATGCTAAGTGAAGAACGACTAAATTTCCCACCGTTTCATAACTTGTACCTGTTACTTTATCAAGGGTAAAAGCAGTCCTAGTCTAACTAGTGCTAAGGTCAGATAAAGTAGACATGAGTCTAAAAACTATCATAATCGTGGCTTTCTCTCTGTGATTACAGAGCTTGTGCTGAAACAGGAGCAGGAAGAGTACAAACGCGAAGGTATCGCCTGGCAGACCGTCGAGTTCTTCAACAACCAGGTGATCTGCGAGCTGGTAGAACGACCACACAAAGGTGTCCTGGCCATCCTTGACGAAGCCTGTCTTAACGTCAGGAAGATCTCAGACGAGGTAAGCAAAACCAAGTGTTCATTCTTATCGGAATTTATTTATTTGTTTATTAATAGCTTTGGTATTACAATAATTACCTGGGGCTAATAGAATTTTAAAAATAATTATATAAAATTGTGTGGTTAGTTTTTATATTTACAATTGTATTTCACTTTTTTGGAAATGTGGTCATATTATCATGGGGCAGCGTACTCCACAATCTAATTCATCGGGCCAAGAAGGCTTGATGGCCCATGCCGCTATTGTACCTAGGGTGGTACATTTTCAGAGGGTGGTAATTTTTTCCAATAAATGCGGGCTTGGAGATCATTTGAGCCACATCGTTGCAAGGCTGGTGGCCTGCAGCTGCCTTGTGAAGGCTCCGCAGGCTGGCTATGGATCATGAACGAATAGTAAATGAACAAAAATTATGGACGATAGTAATAGATATTTATTATTAAAGATTTACCTTTAGTAATGGATCTAAGAATATCTTTCCAAAGGAGGCAATCTCGTGAAAAATGTTCTTTACTCAAGATATGATTGTTTCAGATGCTACTCGAAGAAATGGACAAGCAACTTTCCGACCACAAGCATTACACAAGTAGACAATTGACACCTGCTGACAAGCAGCTGAAACACAAGGTAAACTTTTAGTAATCATACTTAAAATAAAGAAAACCAATCATTTTCAATAGCAATCTCAATCAATCAAATAGCAATCAGCTCAATGCTATGACATGTTGTAGCAAAATCCTTTTTCTATGATGGTAGGTTTTGCATGTATTTAGCTAAAATAGACAAATCATCCATCTCACATTGATATGACAGCAGCCGAGAAGTTTTGGCACCTACTTTTATCTTTTTCGATCAGCTATTTCTATTTCTGTTCTGCAGTTTTTAAAAAGAAACTGGTTTTTATGATAGGATTTAATTTCAACTTTAACTTTAAGAGTTGCTAGCAAATGGTTTTTTAAACATTATGCACTTTCTATAGTGTATCATTTGATTCTTTTCGCAATATTTGTAAAGAATGCGATAGGAACGACTCGTATTTTAACACATCGACTTAAAAAGACTTCATGTCTATTAGAAACATCTTAATTTTTAATCATGTATTCGGCACAAATAGCCTAGTAGCTGACTTGCCGCTAAATCCTACAATAATAATAATAATCTAGTTCTGTTGCATTTCCTTATATTCTATTTCTCTCCCTTAATTAATCTTTATAGCTTTCGACTGGCCTGCACCAGGACGTGTTTAAAACTTGCTCGATTACGTCGTGCTCTCCACCGGGTTTGCACCAGACATGGCGAACCTTACCATTCGACAAGATGAGATTTTCGAAGCGATAACGGCAGCGTTTCGTTTCCAGACGGAGTTCCGCGTCCGTCACTATGCCGGCGACGTCGTCTACAACGTTGTTGGTTTCTTGGATAAGAACAGGGACACGCTCTTCCAGGACTTCAAGCGGTTGTTGTACCACAGCAAGATCCCCGTGGTCAGCAGTATGTGGCCAGAAGGAGCAGAAGACATTACCAAGGTAAGCGACTAGAAAACTCAGTTCTGCTTGCCATACACATGACCAGTTCTGTTTGGGAGAGAGGTTGGAGGGATGAAAGTTAAGCAATACTGCGCTGAGTCAGGTATTGGATGAGTGACCATCATACACATGACCAGTTCTGTTCGGGAGAGAGGTTGGAGGGATGAAAAGTTAAGCAACACTGCGCTGGGTCAGGTATTGGATGGGTGACCATCATACACATGACCAGTTCTGTTCGGGAGAGAGGTTGGAGGGATGAAAAGCTAAGCAACACTGCGCTGGGTCAGGTATTGGATGGGTGACCATCATACACATGACCAGTTCTGTTTGGGAGAGAGGTTGGAAGGATGAAAGTTAGTACAGCAACTTCACTCGCCTTGCTTATCAACTACTCGACAGTATGGATTTGTGGAGGAATCCTGTTGTTTGCATTGTTCTGTCCTTGGGAAGGGACGTAAAGCCAGTAGTCCTCTTGGTGCTCTTCAACAGGAATAGGTTATGAGCTATCACTGTTTTTCCCCGCCTCCCTTCTAGGTTAGATTAGGTTCTTATCATCCACTCATTCACATACACCATTATACCAGTGCCACACGGCCCGTTGCCAAAACAATACATCATTAAACACCACAAATCATTGGAACTTTCTGAAAACCTAACCTCACTTATTCCCCGGCCGCGACAGACAACGAAACGACCGCAGACAGCCGGCACTCTGTTCCACAAGTCGATGGTGGCGCTGGTCGCCAACCTGGCGAGCAAAGAGCCGCTGTACGTGCGTTGCATCAAACCGAACGACGTGAAGTCGGCCTCCGTGTTCGACGACGAACGTGTACGGCACCAGGTCAGCTACCTCGGCCTCGTCGAGAACGTTCGAGTGAGACGAGCCGGGTTCGCTCACAGGCAACGTTACGACCGCTTCCTGAAGAGGTACGCAATCTTTTTCCACATTTTGTTACGTTTATGGTACGAATCGTTGATTTGTTAATTGCCTGGCAATAGCCATTTAGAATATTATTTTCGTTCCTTAACGGGCTGTTAATTAATGGTCTAATGGTTTTTAGTTAATTAATAAATGAGCAAGAAAACAGTAAAAATTTTCCAGACCACTTATAATTTCGTATGTCAATGGTAGGTAATTCCAGTCTTCGATGGTTTTTGGAGAAAAAATTCCTTTCAAAATGCATTAGTCTTTGCCGTTGTTTTTTTTTTTTATTTGTGATTATTTTGTGAACTCTGTTGGCATAGCTTGCAATAGGTGTGTTTATTGATTTTTAACATTTCCTTTTGAATATTAATGCACATTAATATTAATCTGTGTTTATTCCTCCTATTTTGTAATTATATAATACCAATGGTTTTTAGACTCATGTCCACTTGATTTATCCTTAGCACTAGTTTTAACAAAAACTATTTGAACTGGGTTTTGAATGCTAAGTAAAGGGCTACTCAATTTAGTTAAATTTAGCCCTTTACTTAGCATTCAAAACCCAGTTCAAATAGTTTTTCTTAATATAATACCAAGTTTATCTATTTCATTGATAGCAGCAAATTCAACGTTTAATAAATAACCCATTTGAAAAGCTAGTCAGTTAGGACCATGATACAGATTCAAAAAATAAAAATAGTCATTTTGAACCTTTTTGCACCCTCAAAGATAATTTTTGCAGTCCCCCAACAAACTGTTTTTTTTTTCATCCAATCAAGCCAACTAAACAGCCCCTAGCATTGCAAGAAATCACCTGTAAGGTTGCCTAAATTGATTGGGTGTCATTATCCTCCAGATACAAGATGGTGTCCCACTTCACGTGGCCCAACTTCCACGCTGGCTCCGACAAAGACGGCACCAAGGTGCTGATCGAGCAGCAGGGTTTCGCTTCCGACGTCCAATACGGAGTCACAAAGATCTTCATCAGGAGCCCGAACACTCTGTTTGCCCTGGAAAACGCCAGGAACAAGATGATACCAGGTGAGTGAATGGTTGGCATTTCATCCAATGTAACGTTTGTGGGAAAGAGGGAAAGAGAGGGGAAAAAACGCAACCAGCAGAAGAAAATTGGCGTCGCGTGGTGTCCTTGTCGAGAAATTTGTAGAAATCCTGAGATTGAAGGCGTTATCAGCATAATTACTACATGAAAACTTTCTTTTTAAGACCAAAATTCCCACCCAGCATTAACAAAATTGTTGGCAAAACTTATGTTGTATTTGAGCTCTAAACCACTCCATTTTACAATATCTTACAGCTCCTCTTTGATTTAATTTACTGTAAATTGCAAATTCGGTCTAATAAACAACTTCAAAACAAAAAAACATAAGGCACACAAATGGCATTGATTATTTGTGTCTGATCTTTGAGTCTTCTAATTATAATTCTGAAAATAATAACAGGAAACCTTTGCTCAAACTTTTAGATAGGAAAGCACTGTTATCGAAGTTGAAGTCAATTAAGCGGGCGGTTTGGTATCGTTTGTGACCACTCAAGCCCCTGAAAGTTATCGTGAAAAAAATATGAAAAAAAAACCGCTAACACTCTTGCTTTTTCCCACCCACAGGCATCGTGGTCCTGCTACAGAAGCAATGGAGAGGCACCATGTGCCGAATCCGGTATCGGCGCATCAAGGCCGCGCTCGCCATCCTCAAGTACTACCGGCGCTACAAGCTGCGCCAGCTGATCACGAAGCTGCAGACACTGTTCAAGTGAGTACCGGCATTCGTCAACCTTTTGGGCAAACACAGACTTGAGATAGAAACGTTGAGATGTCTTGAGCTGGACAACAGCATGGGCTGCAAGCTTTGTTTGGCAAGCTATGTCTTGAGCTGGACAACAGCATGGGCTGCAACCTTTGAAACGTTTGGCAAGCCTTGTCTTGAGCTGGACAACAGCATGGACTGCAAGCTTTGTTTGACAAGCCATGTCTTGAGCTGGACAACAGCATGGGCTGCAACCTTTGAAACGTTTGGCAAGCCTTGTCTTGAGCTGGACAACAGCATGGGCGGCAAGCTTTGTTTGGCAAGCCATGTTTTGAGCTGGACAACAGCATGGACTGCAAGCTTTGTTTAGCAAGCCATGTCTTGAGCTGGACAACAGCATGGACTGCAAGCTTTGTTTAGCAAGCCATGTCTTGAGCTGGACAACAGCATGGGCTGCAAGCTTTGTGTGGCAAGCTATGCCTTGAGCTGGACAACAGCATGGACTGTGTAGCAAATCTTTCGAAAGATTACCGAACCATCTGCAGTAAAGCACCACAAATCTATCAATTGAATGAGAATGTATTAAACGTTTCTCTGATTTATCAGTAAAACTACGATTACCATGACTCTACTAATCAACCTTCCTTCTTTACGATCGCAGGGGCGTGAAGACGATGCCGGACTACGGCAAGGCGCTGGCCGCGTCTCGTTGGCCGCAGCCCTCTGTGTTCCTGCGGCCGGCGACGCCCAAACTCAAGGCCATACACGCGCGGTGGCGTGCCGAGATGCTGCTCAAGGCCGTGCCAAGGAAGGAGTGGCCACAGCTACGTCTCAAGGTGCGTTGGCTGGTTTCGTTTAGACAGTGCTTTATTTAAACTTCCGTTGCAAAAAATACTTGCCTATGACTTCTCAAAAGACAAGTTGTAGTCTCCTAGATATGGAGATACCATCATTTTGGATGGTCATAATTTAATTTTGTTATTTCTCGGAGATTTTGCACTGAATCAGTTTCTATTGCCTCTAATGTATTAATATTCGGTAGTAATTCTGGTTTGTTAAAAATGTTACAATGTGTTACTGGCTCTTTTGCTTCGTAAATTTTTTACCATTTGTTCTGTGACTCGCTGAACATGTAAATCCAATTCTAAACCTTGGTTCTAGACCGTACTAAACCTTCGAAATTTTTACCGATTTCTCCCTCAATCTTGTAGATCGCTGCTGCTTCCGTGCTCCGCGGCAAGCGCCAGTCGTACGGCCAACGTCGGCCGTGGACTGGCGATTACCTGCGCGACTCGGGCTACAACAGCATGTCCGCCAAGTACCATCCGCAAGGCGCCCCGCGATTCTCCGCGTTTGTGCTCAAGACAAACCGGTTCGGCAAGCCGGCTGAACGCGCTATTTTGATCACCGAAGACTCGTACTTGAAGATGAACTCAGCGAGCTTCAAGCCGATGGGCAAGCCGCAATCGATTGTTGAGGTTAGTCGCTGATTTGCATGGTGCACGAGCCAGATACGTTTCATTGCTAGTAACGTCATTCATTTAAATGAGTTGTGATTTATTGTTGGTAGTGTGTTGATGCAGCTTCCTATAAGATTTTTAGCGGCAAAATTTTTGTCCCTGGTCATTCCCAGGTCATTTGGAGGAAAAAAAATGAGTTTGGCTTGGAGAAAAGAAAGCGGGGGTGCAACTTTCCCTTAGCTTTGAAAATTATATTTTAAGTACACTTTTCGTAGCCAAAATGTAGTTTCTGGCTAAGTCACCAAGTTAAGACTTCTCTAAGTTATGCCCTCTACATAACCTACAAGACAAGATAAGATGTCTAGGTCGTGTCTCTGCCGGTGATTAAGACACCTTGGTTTTCTCTGTAGCTTACGGGCATAACGGTGGGTCCTGGAGGAGACCAACTGACCGTGCTGCACTCCAGTAAAGGCAACGATCTCGTCGTCTCGTTGCGTCCAGGACAACACGACGACCTCGTCGGAGAACTGGTCGGCGTTCTGTGCTCGCGGTTTGCGCAGTGAGTTGCAATCATTTATTTGGAAAGTGAGCCAGACTGGAAAAATGTGCGATAAAACTGGGAAATGAACCTGGGACCTCTCAATTGCTGGTCGGATGCTCTACGAACTGAGCTATCTGGGCACACAGATTCCAGCTTTGAATGATGCAAAGCTCTGTACCCCAGTTTGGTCGCACATTTACCCAGTCTTGCTCCCCTTCCATCCGTCGCTTGCTGGTTCCAGCACCCTTGTGAAATCACCAGAAAAAATAAACATCCTTCAATTATTTATTGTTTTTTCTTTTTCTTTCATCCAGTTCATTTACGAAAGAGTAAGGCACCTAACTTGATATGGGAAGAGAGAAAACTTCTCCTATTTTTCAAAGTAGTCTCAACTTGTGTATATATATAATATTAATGACCATCATTATTACAATTGCAAACATTCAAAACAATTGTAATTGATACAAGATTAGAGTTGCTTAATAATATTTCCCTTTAGTGAATTTTCTGGGCTATAATAGACTTGTCTCGTTAAAAGTCTGTTAGTTTGAATTTGAATAGTTTCCTATCACAGATCAGGTTTTCTTTAAAGTCTATTTGGTAATTTGTTAATTAGGTTAAATATTTAAAGTTTAAACGTTTCATTTCATTTCCAAGTTGAAATAAGATTGTAGGATTGAGTTTTGTTGGCTATTCAGAATCTTGGTGCTTACGGTCAATGGTCTCTGCTAAAATTCCCAACCGATGACTCAAATGTTTGGAAAATGGTTCACCATACAACCGGCAATCATGATTTAACAGAAATGTACTTTCCTATTACTTTAAGAACTTGTATAAGAACATGTACCATGCCTCAGTACGAGAATTTAAAAAAATAATAATAATAACTGTCGTTTCAAGTGTTACAAAATTTTCTGCGAAATTCGCTGGCGGCTATTTATTTTAACAAACTGCTACAATTTAATAATTACAACTCAAAATATTGTAAATCGTTGAGATTACAATCAATTTTGAGCGTATACCAGTCTTAAATGCGAGTAACCTGCATAAAATAACGAAACTTAATTTCGTATGACGATGACTACTCAACGGCATCATCTAGCAACCTTAATTTATTCTCAAAAGTAGTCATTTGGCGGCCATCTTTCGCGCAGACAGCTTAGCATTAGCGTTTTCACACACTTTTTTTTATTGAATGCAGAAATAACTGCATTTACATCTGTATCTTGACGTGGTCTCTTCCTTTTTGCAGACTTCGCGGCACCGAACTTCCGGTGACAGTCGCCACCCAGTTCCGTTGCTGTCTCGGCAACAAGCCACGAAACGTTCGAAACGAAACGTCTGCTTCGGCGACAGGGGCCTCGTTCCGCAAGGAAGGGGACGACGTTGTTTATGTAGCTCCGCCAGGGTCAGTGGCTGTTAACGGCAACCATCGCAAGGCTTAATCAAGTTCGGGGTATTTTTACCTAGCTTTACCTGATCTACGATCTACTAACCTAATCAAAATGTTTCCATTTAATTGATCGTGGTGAAGAAGGAAAGAGAGAGAAAGCTCAGCTTAACGGAGATGAAAATTCGAAACGTCTGAATTCTAGGGTTTTATAGACATTTTTCGACAAGTGCACTAAACGTCACCAATTTTCTTCTCCAGCTAGTTGCGCTCCCTCTCTCTTTTCTTTTCACCGCAGTCAATGTCCAGCCTCTTGGCACCATATTCGCGTCACTTTTTTATATAACTTATCCAATCCAGAGCTAGACCAGCTTTTCCTTACGCCAGTTTTCAAATATTTTGGAACTATGGATTCCTCGTATAAACTTGCCATTCTATTGGCTGAGTAGCAAATAATCCAACTTGGCATAGGATTTTGGAAAGCTTTCAATCTGACTCTTCGTCAAATCAAGTCAAGAGAATAAATATTCGGCTTTACTGATACAATATTATGGACTATTTTGGGGCAAGAATTCACGTTGGCGTTTTCATTTCGGTTAGTGTCTTAGCCAACTGGAGAAGAACTTCAATCAAGAATTATCATCCTTCCTTGTCGTAAATTGCTATCCTTTCTTTCTTTAGTTTTTCCCAAATTTTTACAACCAGTCCTTTGGTACCCCACTTAAAACTTCTTTACCTTACCTTGTGTATCCTATCCAAGCAAAGTATTCTTAGCATAAAGGACATCTGTTATGTCCTTAAAGAAATGTTACAAGAGATCATTTCGAGGCTGTTGGTCCAAAAGTTATTCAGCAACATGTACTTACCAGAGAGAGCTTAACGTTTGCCAAAACCTTGTGCTGTTTCGTTCTATAGAGCGAACGTTGCCATTGACAATGAAAATGTACTGTCGTTTGATCGAATGTTCAAACATGAATTATAAAGGGAAGTCATGGAATTGGGGCAGAATAGTTGCAGTAAATTGTTAAATGACAAATGAAATAACAAGTTGGTTAGAGTTAAAACGTTAGTGATAATTGTATAACTTTTATGTGCCGTCAAACGGTCAAAGCTGGCTTTTGCTCGCTAAGCCTTACGTTGCAATCTAGTGCCTTCTTTCGCTTCGATAGATTTAGTAACGCGCATTCGCTTGATGTGCCTAAGGAACAGGCAGGATAGTTTTCAGTAGTGTGCAAAGTTCGTTAAGCTAGACTTGAAGTGCGAAAAGTAATTTTTTTTTTTTGTATATTTTTGAATAATTTGCGATGTACCTAAGCATGTATTTTATACGGTTTTTCCATTTCTGTTTATGACGACTTACAAAGTATTTTATAAAGTTGTTCAAATTCTTTGTGATAAATTCTTTAAAGGAATGCTTGACTTCCGCAAATTTTTATATTTAAACACGTTTCAGAAGCAATTAACTGTCGGTATTTCTGTCAAGGGTTTTGTCAAGATTCCTTTTCATTTCTGACTTTTGGACTTTACTTTAGTAAACTTCGCGGCTACCACCAATAAAACCTTGACAGATGCAATATTATTAACTAGGCAATCAAATTCCGCCCATCACGAACCAAACGCTAAAAGCGGAAAGTGTTCCCGAACGCAATATTTCCGAGCCAATCAAATGTCGACAATACGTTTTGTGATGAATGTACTTTATTGATGTTGAAGCTTTCGGCTCGATGCCCATGCTGCCATATCTAAGATTATTGTTATAAGATTTTATTATCGTGATAGTTTTAGTTGCCTATTGTTATGACATATCTTTAGGCGACCAAATCATCTTCATTATTTGAGATGACTCGAGTATCTGGAACCTTAAAAGCGAGCGTCAAAATGACAGACTTCACAATTTCTTTTATGTGATCGTTTACGAGATCGTGTTTGTCCCCAGTCGGTCATTTTCATTTGCACTTCATGGACGCACTGTACATGCTGTGTCGAAATTTAAAAGAAACGACATTCATTGGTTTATACTTTTAGGACGAGAAATATTTCAAATTTCCTAACTAGACATGGTGTCGTGAATAATTGGTCTTAACAGTTATGTTAATTAGTACCTATGAAATAGATTGTTTAACCTTAGAGGAAGTAATGGGTTTTACAATCAGTAAATTATTATTTACCATTTTCTAGGTAATGGGTTACCATTGCTTCCTTTAAGGTTTCAATAAACAAATTTTTTTGAAGACCGTGGAGTTGTATACCAGTGTCCCGAAAAGGAGTGCATTTTTAGTTGATTTATTTTACAAGAATAAGCATTTAATTAAAGGTAATTGTATTTTAGTTAGATGTTCATAGTTAGCTAAGCTAAGTTAGGCTAAGTTCATAATAGGCTAGCTCTGAAAACTCTTGGTACAACTCGTCTTTGTGTAACCTGTCGATGCAAAAAGCAATCAATTGAGGCTGAATCGAGTTTTTTTTGTCTGTTCAGTGACTGTTCATTTTTATTCAGACAATTTATCCATCCTCTATGAGCATGTAATGTTCACTTATTCTTCTTAACCTCAAAAAAGTAAGGGCATTTGACGGCTGCAGTGTTAAGCAGTTTTTAGGGTACACAAAGGGAAGTCTTGAAACTGCCATTAATTCTGGGAACAAGTGCCGTAATTACGAATTAATGATGTGACGTTATTTCAAGCAAAATCTACGTGTACGAAAGCTTTAAAATAGAATATATTCTTGTTATATTTTTGCTGCTTAGCGTGGAAAGTGATGTAGTAGAACAATGATGTCCTTGGTTTATTGTAAATGTTTAATTTTTATATTCTAGAGGCAAATCAAATTCTGCATTATTCACTTGTTACGTTATAGCTAAGTAAACGAAACAAATTTGTATTATTTGCTCAAAAACTACCAATCTGAAAACGAATATATTTTCATGAAATCTTTGTGTGGCACTCACATTATTTTATTTGTGTATGTTTTTCACAGCTCATTCCTTTTGACATTATTCATTTTTAGTGATTTCATGAAGTTAGTTTTTAGAGTGGTTCTCTATAGTTCTGGTAATTTAGAAAATGAATGATTAAATGCATGATCACTTAAGGATAGCATTTGTCTGGCAAACGAACTGCCCAGCAAATGTAGGTCAAGCACAGAAATTTTATTTTTAAGTTCACTGCGCTGGGTCAGGTATTGGATGGGCAACCATAAAAGACATGACCAGTTCTGTTCGGGAGAGAGGTTGGAGGGATGAAAGTTAGTACAGCAACGTCATTTGCCTCGCTTATCAACCTCTCGACAGCATGGATTTGTGAATGAATCCTGTTGTTCGAGTTGTACACTCTAGACTTATAAAAATTTTGCGTCTCAGTTTTCTCTCGTCTGATAATTTGGTACCTCAGAGGCTTGTAGTAGTTCCTGATTCTGCCAACAGGTGGCGCTGATTGACACCGTTCCTTTGTATTGTATTGTATTTATTATTGTCCCGTTGACTGGTACATTGTACATAGTATGGGTATCGTCAAGTTATGATTATGCTATGATTATGCGTATGGTTAGAATAATTTTACATGATCATATGATACATGTAGATGAGTGGTGAAGGATAAATGATGTTTAAATAATAATGATGGTATGGTTTTGGTGAATGATGCAGATATGGTACCTACAGTTATGATACAGATATGATACAGTTATGATACAGGGTTAGATGTTGGGAGGCTGGGTCTATGGTCTAGGTACAGTTAGAGTTTGGTGGTGGGATGGAGGCTAATGGGAGGTGTCATGATTGAGGTATTCTGAGAGGGTATAGAAGGGGTGTTGGATTAGGAAGGACTTAAGCTGGCTTTCAAACGATGTGAGGGAGGTTGAACTGACGATTGAGGCTGGGAGTTTGTTGTAGATTATTGTGCAGATGTAGTGGGGGCTATTTGTGAAGTAGGAGTGGGCGTGAGTCGGTAGTCTTATGTTGTTTCTGTTTCTGGTGGTGTGGTGATGGACAGAGGAGTTGGGGGGGAATTGATCAGGGTGGGTGCGGACATAAGTGGAAGCAATCTGGGGAGTGTGAGGATGGATAGTTTTGTGAAGTGGGGTTTGTTGGCGGGAGACTCCTGCTAGGATGCGGATGGCTTGTTTTTGCAGGATAAGGATGCGTTTGGAGGAGGATGAGTTGCCCCAGAAGAGCAGGCCGTAGAATAGGTGGGAGTGTAAGTGGGCATGGTAGACTAGGAGGAGGGAATTGGGATTGACTTTATACTGGATGCTAAAAGTAGGGGATGCATGTAGACGTAGGCTTGCTAAATTGGCGGGTGCGACTAGCGCGAAGTGCCAGGAGCGCACGGCAATTTTGCTACTGTCTGAAATATTGGCAAAAAAAAAAGTTAGGGAGGTGTGAAACTAAGTCGTGGAACGCACGTGATTCAAACCCAGTATTTTACCGCTCTTATGACCATGTGAGCGATGAATTCGGTGCCTTTAACTGGTGTCCCTTATTGGTCGACTTAAATGAGTCTTGGCCTGTACCAACATGACAAAATTTGTGACCCGGAGGACTATATTGTAAGATGACTGAAAAACAGACATTAAAATCATTGAACGTACTCCTAATGAAAAAAAAAACTTATCACTGGCGGGAACCGAACGCGATCCGATCTGTGCATGATTCGGACATCATAACCACTCGACCACGAGAGCTGCTGGATTCATATGGAGATTTATAAGAGATATCAATTGCAGATGAACTACCTGCAACAGGTAGGTACTATACGGGTTACCGACTGAAGGCCGTGATTTATCGACATTTTAATTGATCAAGTACATTTGATATCCAACAGACTGCGTTTGCGATTTCAATGTGCTTTAACTCGACAGCTGGTTCGGTGATACTTGATTGGTATGGTTGACCAAGGGACATGTAATCGAACAACGGAGTTCGACTGGCGTTCCTCCAGTCGGGCTCTAAGGCTTGCATTTTCGCGTCAGATCGTGGCAACTGGTGAGAGCCCAACAATTTTTGGAGTGGCTGAGTGCCCCAGCACTGCTTGGTGTTGGGGTCCGGTCCGGCATTTGCACATTGTGTAGAAGCGAAACCTTCATTCTCTCTGTACCCGTACTTAATGTCTCAATGGGTGTTTGTACTCTGTTCTGTATTTTTAGTGTATGTTCTTTGACGTTCGTTTCTGCATGTTTGTTTGTTTTATGTTTTTCTTTGTCCGGAGGTATGTTTGTTAGTGGTTCATCTTTCTTGTTTGCGCAATATGTACACTTGTGAGATGTCAAATACTCTGTATATTTACGAAATGTATGACATGATCTAAAGCCTGATTTGACAGACGTAAACTTTCAGAATCTTTCAATTTTTGGTTGTACACCTAAAGTTAAACTAAAACAAAATGAATTGTAGAGAGTGGGTTTTGAATCTCTACCCCACTGCACTTCAATTAGTAAACTTAATCACTCGACCACGATAGTGGCCACGATATGGAATGGATTTTTGATAAATAAAAATTGCAACGACATGTACAGAAATTGGAGCTACATCGAATCGTTGACATTTGAGTAGCTTTATTTCAGGTACCTCTCATGTGTCCAGCGTGGCTCAGTGGTTAGCGTGCTTGCTTCGTATCGCAGAGGTCCAGCGTTCGAATCCCGGCCGAGCAGCTTTTTGGCAGCTCTGAGCTCAAACCGCTATGGTATCTAATAATCAAACTCGAAGATGCTGGATAAAATATCAAAAATTTTACAAGTCCAGAGTGTAGTTCAATATTCTGCCAACAGGTGGCAGTTTAACACTCACAACTATTCGTATATACTTGATGCTAGACTTAGGAGCCGCACACGGGGTAAGGTGGGGTTTGGGGTCGTGGGAACGTCCCGCAAAATTGGCGGGCGCGACTGGCGCGGAGCGCCAGGAGCGCCCGGCAATTTTGCTACTGTCTGAAACGCCCAGAAAAAAAAAGAAAAAATGAGAAGGTGCGTCGAGGGTCGAACGTGATTCGAACCCAGTACTTCATCAATCATGCGACCGAAGTATACGATGCCTTTATCCGCACAACCACGCAGACATATATTTATTTCTGAATTTTTAAAGATATATAAGTCTCCTGACTCGAGCTACCATGGGTGACAATTGTAAAACAACAGTCAAAAACTTCCTCCGTCGAGTGGGTTCGATCCAGGTATAGCATAACTTCGACAATACCGAGGCAGCGTAATACCAATGTGCTACACAAACAGCCATACCAAACGAAGAAAGATGAACCTATTTAAATTTCATGTCTGAAAACCCGGCTACCTGAGATGCTTCATGACGTCGACTGCACTATTTGTTTCGTTCGTCTAAGAATCACATTCTCGTTAGTAGACCGAATATTTTTCTGAATATTTTTTTAATATACAATTATATTAATAGCACGGACAAGTATTTTTCGTCCTCGCATGCAAGAGCTTGACCCGGCCGCCACACTAAGCATTGCAGAGGTATAAGGTTGCCACACCTACCAGTGCAGTAACACTCTACAACTACAAAATGTAGGCTTTCGCCATTTGCAACAATCTAACGTGTGTGCAAATTTGAACGGCTGACTCCGGGAACGCCAGTCTAAGCCCGATGCATGCTCGTAGTGCCCATATTTACTCTTATGTATAAAGTTTCACCGAACACGCAATCGTGTTAAGACGCATCGTGACCCCCAGCGCAATCTGTTGGGTATCAAATGTACCACGATATTTTCTGAGTTTTATATATATTGAACTTCTCACAGTAAATAACCAATATAAAATATTCATACCCAACATAATATCCATTAATAACGTAATACATATCCAACATTATATCCAATATGTCCATCATAATATCCAACAGATTGCGCTGGGGGTCACGGTGCGACCTAACACGACTGCATGTTCGGTGACGCATTTACAAATAAGAGAACCAGGAGACCCTGTGATCAAGCATCGGAGTTTGACTTGCGTCCCTTTTGCAGGACTGCAAGGCTTGCATCATGTTGCTAAGTGGTGGAAGCCCTTGTGAAGCTCGTGGAGTGGTTGAGCACCACTGCGCTGCTTGGTGAGATGGGGGGCCCAAAAGTTGCAAGTAAGCCGGTTCAATTCATTCATTGGCGGCTATGTAACTGGAATTTTCTATCCGCTTGATGGTGTTCAGATATTTGACCAAACTACCTAATACGAAGACAAAAAAAGCAACCGCGGCAGGAATCGAACACGGGCCTTGCCGCACCGCATACAGATGCTTTCACCACTCGACCACGAGAGCAGATAGATATTACGAATAAATAAGTAAAGAGAAATTGCAAAACTATGAAGAAGTGAAGCAAGTTGGTAATAAGGAGGGATTTTAATTGATTGGTAAATTGCTGCAATACAACGATAGGTAAAGACATAGGAACTACATCGAATCGTTGACATTTGAGTAGCTTTATTTCAGGTACCTCTCATGTGTCCAGCGTGGCTCAGTGGTTAGCGTGCTTGCTTCGTATCGCAGAGGTCCAGCGTTCGAATCCCGGCCGAGCAGCTTTTTGGCAGCTCTGAGCTCAAACCGCTATGGTATCTAATAATCAAACTCGAAGATGCTGGATAAAATATCAAAAATTTTACAAGTCCAGAGTGTAGTTCAATATTCTGCCAACAGGTGGCAGTTTAACACTCACAACTATTCGTATATACTTGATGCTAGACTTAGGAGCCGCACACGGGGTAAGGTGGGGTTTGGGGTCGTGGGAACGTCCCGCAAAATTGGCGGGCGCGACTGGCGCGGAGCGCCAGGAGCGCCCGCCAATTTCGCTACTGTCTGAAACATACGCCCAGAAAAAAGAGAAAAAATGAGAAGGTGCGTCGAGGGATGAACGTGATTCGAACCCAGTACTTCATCAAACCTATGACCTTTCGATCGATGAATATGATGCCTTTAACAGCACGACCACTCGAACGTCTACCTCTTAGTGCATTTTTGAGATATCTGAGTCTCCAGACTTCAGTTACGACTGGTGGAGAACGCATTTAAACAGTCAAAAACTTCCTCCATCGAGAGGGTTCGATCCAGATAGTGTATCCCTGTCATGATATCCGAAGCAGCGACAACACCAATGTGCCACACGGACGGCCATGTAGCGTAAAGAAAGATTAACCTATTTGAATTTCATGTTTATATCCGCTTACTGGGTACGTTCATGACATCGACCGCACCTTCTGTTTAATTCGGTATAGAACAGCATTCATGTTAGCAGTTGGTTAGTGTTGTATGGAAGTTAATTTTTTAAATTAATATCATGGACGATTATTATTCGTCCTCGCAAGCAAGAGCTGGCTCCGGCTACTACACAAACAGTGCAGAGGCACTACGTCACGTACGTTACGTTCAAGAACACTCTACAACTAAAAAACATGGGCTTTCACCATTCGCTACAAGCAGACGTGAATGCAAGCTTTAGAAGCCGATTAGAGGATCGCCAGTTAACGCCCAATGACCGATCACAGCGCTCCCATTGACTCTTAACAATAAAGTTTCACCGAACACGCAATTGTGTTAAGACGCACCGTGACCCCCAGCGCAATCTATTGGATGTCAAATTTACCCGATCAATTATTGCTGGACTTTAGTCGGTAACCCGGATGTTGATATGCCTGATGTTAACAAAAATATAATACTATCATTCTTTGGTCGGAATTCGATCGTGGATCCTGCACTGTAACGACCGAATGGCTTCACTACTCGAATACGAGATCAGCTATTATAATCTGGGGTTTTTTAACGGAGATATTTACATGTAATAACCTACTTCGAACACAGAATCGTAATCAGTAGCATCGAAGATAATTTCCGAGTTACAGTTAAACATCCGATTTAGTCGGATTTATTACTCGGTACATGACGCAATTTCTCGACATAATAAAAGCAAGGTAATAAAAGCAAATTAGTTGAGATTTAAACTCGAGACCGTTGGATAACGCAGATGGAGAAGCGATCCTTTCAATCGGCCGATCGAGATGAGTCATGTCGCTTGGGAAAATAACAGAAACTCAGAGTATGATAAGTACAAGAAACTACCTAAAAGTATTCTCTGCAACAAACATTTCTGCAAGCATTTTATTCACACGAGAATTGTTTACATTTCACTTACCTTTTCCAGTGCAGCAGAAAGCTGAGCGACCGAGCATATTAACTGTATAAAAAGTGTGCATATTACCGCATTGGCGAACAGTGGATTTTTTTTCTCATGGTTCTGTACAGTGCCTACAATAAAATTTGTCAGCAGTCAATATACATCTGTAAGAAACTTTTTCTAAAAAGATAGATTTTTTTTATAGTCGTTTCTTACTTAGAAAGAGTATCCAACAATCTGTTGGCGGTTTTCCAAAATTTTGAAACTGTTTTCGACTAGTTTTTAATGTTCTTTCCAGCGCTGAAAACTGCAACTCTATAACTTGAATTGTTTCTTAGAAACAATAAAGCTATAAAGATCATCAGATGTGGTCAAAAGTTACCGATTTCAAGGCGGACGTAGTACTTGTGAATCAAGGTACTTTCTATCTGACAGCCGATAAATGGACTCTAGCAAATGGACAAATGGACAAATAGACAAATAGCAAATGGACTCTATGAAGCTATAAAGTGAGCTACTTTGATGTAGAATGACTCATTATAGGTTTGTACATTGTATTCCTACTCTCCTATTCTTTAGAACCAGCCTTACGACACTTTCACAGTTTATAACAGTTTTTTTTTACTTTTTAAGTAATACATGATGCATTTATCATAACAAATTACATAGCAAAGTAGGTGAGATCATTTTCTTATTGCTCAACTATCATTTGTTTCGATCACCTGATTTGAATTTAAAACTTTATAGGCCATATAGTGGTTCAGGATCGTCTTTGACTGGCAAAGACTGATTTTTGGCAAAAAGTGGCTCATTTTCTTCCTTTCTGCAGTAGCACGATGGATTTTGCAGAGACAGATCCTCCTTGACGTAATCTCTCCTGAATTCGGGTTCTGGAAATTATTTTCTAAATTAGTACCAGGTAAAACGATTAATAGAAATTTTAATCATTGAATTTGGTTGAAATTGTTTATCCATTCTTGCAGGAGTCGAAAATTTTAGGAATTTAGATTATAATTCCAATTATCAAAAAGTAAAGAAAGTAAGAAAAAAAAAATTCTATCGATTAATGAACCGGCAACATAAAGAAAACAAACAATTATTTTTTCCAGAAAATAAGTCATTTGTGTGAAATTGAAATACAAATTGTGTGTTTATCAATGAAAATTACCAATGAGAATCAAACCCAAATACAGCTCAAATAGAACCTAAAGGTTATTCATGTAAAGGTTGTTATGATTAACAATAATTGATACAAGTTTAATATTAATTCATTTCATTTTTGGATCTGGACCCAGGAAACTTGACAAGAAAGTAAGTGATGTTCAAATTTTCGAAAATGCTAGATATTTCTCGACAAGTGCACCACGCGACACCAATTTCCTTCTCCGGTAAGTTACGCTTCCTCGTACAGCAACAGCATATAAAGCAGAAAAATTCTTAAGGGGATTTGCACGTTGCCCATTCCCTGCCCTTTCTATATCTTTAAAAAGAAAAAATACATATTCAAGGGGCTACAGAGTATATGAGCCAAATTTTCAAGAAGTCAATATTTTAAGCCCAAAAATGTTTCAAGCTTTCCGGGGATTAATTACCTTGTGGCTGAGGCATGCGTATCATTCTGTCTGCTTGCCGCGGGGAGGTTGCGTAGAAGCGCTGGCGTTCGTCAAATTCCGGGGAAGCAGCTAGAGGGAGAGAAAATCAATTTATTTAAAAATCGACAGCTATCCATAGATATGGTAGACCATTAAGATCTAGCTTACTGATCTATATTTTAATACAATTTGTTATTTATATTATTTATGATTATGGTTATGAAATGAACATATTGTAATTATGAATTGTTGTTGTATTGTAAAGCACTTAAATATAAAGCTTAAATATAAATATGATTGTGTTGTGTCGATTGTGTTATGTCGAGTGAGTTGTCGCACGATATCTCTGGCACGGCTCAATTGAAACTTGATATCGCCAATACTGACCATAGGAAGTGACAAGGACTTTTTTGAAAATTTTCATACAATCACCTTTCTTGCTTCATTATCAAAATTTAAGAAACTGTGACCGAGCAAAACCAACATACAAAACTACAATGAAAACTACCAGCCTGACCCAGATGAATTGTGTATGCTTTCTTAGATTTTGGAATCGGCAAAGTGTTAAGGTGAATAGTACGTTGTAGTCAACAAATGGGAATATGACCATGTATTTTGTTCAGTCAAGTATGCAGCAAGTACGGTGAAGATTGAAAAAATTCAATGGTCTAAAAAAAAACTTGCATACAAAAGAAAGTTGACTTTAAAAACAGAATGAAACAAAAATCCCAAGGACTTTTGTGCTAGGGATATCTGATCTAAAAAACGGTATCGTAAATTTTGAACCCGTGCGCTAAGTTACAGATGTCATGACTCAACAAAAAACCGACGAGAAAGGTAGTCAGCTTGGATTACGAGTGGGATGCAAAGTGACCAACCTCTAGAAGGGGCTTGGGGCGATTCGTAGGTGGAAGCAGGCATCCAACGAGCCCTCTCCTCGTCCCATTCTCTCTTAAGCGGCGAGTTCGACGGCGGTGAGTCGCCCGCAAAGTACGCCGAGTAGTCGGGGCCGCCGTGATATGGGTTGAAGTCAATGTCTGGTTTCGGCTGCGGGAAAGTGCATTTATGATTGAAAAGCACGGTTACGTTTGGATAAAACAACGACTTTTTGCTATTTTGTATAATGGGTGAGAGGAAACGCAAAGCACCAAGACTTAAAAATCTGGTTGTGATAGATGCAGAGCTGCAATATCGTTGTGGGACACACTCAACAATACCATGGTTCAGCTATATTGCCTTGTTGCACAATGAGTTCACGTTGCTTCTTACCTACACTAAAAACACTAGCTAAGTGAAAAAGACACATGTCTACTTTATCTAACTTTAGCACTAGGTTTGAAAATAAATATTTCCAACTATGTTTTTGAATGCTAAGTAACAACAACTAATTTTACCGACGTCTTAAAACTTGAGCACGTTAATTCATCAAGGGTTATAGCAATCAAGGGCATATAACTCTCTGCATCGGTAAATTGCGTTTCTTTTGCCTTTTGGCAATCTTACCCCTGAAAATATTTGAAGATGATCTTCAAACATAACAGTAGCATAGCTAAAAGTGATAAGTTGGCTCTTGATCATGTACAGAATACTCAGGACCACTGACTGATCGACAAAATGTCAAAGCTAAAAACGCCAGACGCAAAACACGGCTGTGGCATTTGAGGTGATCAAGACTTACGTATTTCTCCGAGAACTTTCTTAAGCCCGTCGGTCGTTTCCCGTCTACCGACGGATTCATTTTGAAGTAGTCTTCCTTCGAGCGCTGGAAGAATGTCTTTCCGGTTCCAGGTGTTGAGTCACAGCTGCGGCTACTTCGGTCAACTTAAAAAGAGCAAACGTATTCGTGTTTATGGGGGAATTTTTTTATACAGTAATAAACAGTTTGAAACCTCTAAGAAAATATCGATACAATTTTTACACAATTTTTAACTAATTTGTCATTTTAGGTCGGGGTTATCTAATACCACCGGTTGTATTATGTAGCACCATGGTAGCACCATCAAATGACCACTCTAGGCCGGAGTTTTATAATACCACCGGTTGTATTATGTAGCACCATGGTAGCACCATCAAATGACCACTCTAGGTTGGGGTTATATAATACCACCGGTTGTGTTACTTAGCACCATGGTAGCACCGCCAAATGACCGCTCTAGATCGGGGTTATATACCACTGGTTGTACTATGTAGCACCATGGTAGCACCATCAAATGACCACTCTAGGTTGGGGTTATATAATACCACCGGTTGTGTTACTTAGCACCATGGTAGCACCGCCAAATGACCGCTCTAGATCGGGGTTATATACAACTGGTTGTACTATGTAGCACCATGGTAGCACCATCAAATGACCACTCTAGGTTGGGGTTATATAATACCACCGGTCATATTATGTAGCACCATGGCAACACCACCAAACGACTGCTCTAGATCGGGGTTATATACCACTAGGTCAGGGTATTATATTGCAGCCAAATGGCCGCTCTAGGTTGGGGTTATATAATGCCACTAGCCATATTTTGTTGCACGATGGTATTCCGGGGCAGTCTGCAGTTTTACCTCCGCTAGTTGGCGAGTCCCCTTCTTCGCACTCCAAGAGCATCTGCTCAAGCTGGATGTACTTGGTGGAGTTTCGATCCGTATTGCGCATCTCTGCCTTGATGTACTCACATGGGTCGTGTGCGTCGGCATCTGGAACCACCGATATAAAACACTTTCATGACTTTACCAAGAGTTTGGGCTACTCAGATAAAAAAAAAATGCATGTGTATTTACCGGTTTTTTCTTCAGAAGAGAAAATTTAAGATACCTACAATTTAATAAAGTCGATGTTTGAAAATAAAATTGTTGGAAAACCAGGACCCAAAAAAGTAAGCTTCTGACCACCTATTACAGTCAATTGAAGACCATATTGGCTAAAAACATCAACCACTGTAGATAAAACTACTCCATCTGAATCCTTTTAGGACAGAACGGTTTGGCGTGTTGGAAACACCGGTTCTCGTGAAATCATAGAAGCTAACCAATACTATTCGCCTAGCTTAAAAACCTCTCAACAGCCTGAATTTTTAGAGGTATCCTGCAGTCCGCATTGTTCTGTCCTTTAGAATGGACGTTTAGCCTTTGGTCCCCTTGGTGCTCTTTGACAGGAGTAAGCTACGTACTGGCACTGGGTTTCCCCTCCTCCCTTCTAGACTATGTTAGTTTCATTATTTTACCTGAACGTACCTACGGGTCTTGAGTTACCGTCCCATCCCTGTACGTCCATGAGCATCACCATCAGCTTGGCGTACTGCACGGAGTCGTGAGGGATTTGCTGCATCGCCGATTGGATGAAGGCACAGGCATCCTCTGCTGACGAAGCTGCAAGATATGTACCGTATTTGAATAATTTACAAAGACTCGTTTTGAATAATGACAATACATTTTTTAAATTATTAACAACACTATAAACGTCTCAAAAATCAATGCTTAAACGCTTAATCGAACCCTGATTTTCGATTATCGAATTTTGAGACGGTAATAGTGTTGTTAATAATAAAATACCCCGCGCGTTGTAAGCGTTTGCAATTTAAATAAGATTTCATCCTAATTTACAATATATCTTGGTTCTAAATTAATTATATTTAGGGTGGTTAAGTAATTTACTCAAATACAAAATAAGAATAATTTTTCCAATAGGATTCCGCAATAAAAAGGATTCCTTTCCTCGTAAAACCAATTTTATTTTCTTTGAGTACCACTGGTTTCGCGTCGTTGAGAAATGCATTCTCTACCTGCCCGAGAATTGGTTGCCAACAAACAACATACAATGTACAATAGACAGCTTACGTCTGCTAGATTTTGGCGATAACGGTCTCCCTTCCGCCTCTGCTAGAAGCTCAGCCAATTGGTGGTATTCCGGGCTGTCCTTGTCCAGCATGGCCATCTCCTCAAGGAGCGACGCATTCGGGTTGTCTTCTGCAGGGAACATTAACAGTTTCTCAGGACTTATTTATAGTTAGGAACACTAATAACCCTTCAAAAAATGTTGCCCAAACGGCCACTCAAACTCCGATCTCCATCTGTCGCCGGTGTTGCTCTAACCAGTCAACCTACTTGAACATCGCTTTTTTGAGAGAATTTCAGTCTATTTGAAGAGAATATGTAAGTTCTAAAAAGGTATTTTTATCATTTAGCTTTTAGCTAGCAAGCAAAGTTAGCCTTTGAAAAATATGCGACCAAACCTGGGACCTCCCAATTGCTGGTCAGTTGCTCTCCCAACTAAGCTATCTGAGCACACAGATCCCAGCTCATATTGACGCTGACTCTGACTTACGTTGTGCTCCATCGCAAGGACATCCTTCCGCCTCTGCTAGAAGCTCAGCCAATTGCCGGTATTCTGGGCTGTTCTTGTCCAGCATGGCCATCTCCTCTCGGAGCGACGCGTTCGGGTCCACTGTAGTTCAACAGTGTCAGGCCGTTAGTGCCAGCACAGAACAGAGTGCTTCTTCTCTCTAACTATAACTCTACAAATATAATTTTAACTCTAGTTATGAGTTTAGAAAATACTGCTTGATAAAATGCTTGGGTCACTGCTTGGTGCTACGGTAGTGCTAGTTAGCACGGAGCTACTGACAGTAATACCAGGGTTACGAATCACCGCTCTAGGTCGAGGTCACTGCTTGATGCTATGGTGGTGCTAGTTAGCATGGTGCTACTGACAGTAATACCAGGGTTACGAATCACCGCTCTAGGTCGGGGTCACTGCTTGGTGATATGGTGGTGCTAGTTAGTACGGTGCTACTGACAGTAATACCAGGGTTACGAATCACCGCTCTAGGTCGTGGTCACTGCTTGGTGCTATGGTGGTGCTAGTTAGCACGGTGCTACTGACAGTAATACCAGGGTTACGAATCACCGCTCTAGGTCGAGGTCACTGCTTGATGCTATGGTGGTGCTAGTTAGCACGGTGCTACTGACAGTAATACCAGGGTTACGAATCACCGCTCTAGGTCGGGGTCACTGCTTGGTGATATGGTGGTGCTAGTTAGCACGGTGCTACTGACAGTAATACCAGGGTTACGAATCACCGCTCTAGGTCGTGGTCACTGCTTGGTGCTATGGTGGTGCTAGTTAGCACGGTGCTACTGACAGTAATACCAGGGTTACGAATCACCGCTCTAGGTCGGGGTCACTGTTTGGTGCTATGGTGGTGCTAGTTAGCACGGTGCTACTGACAGTAATAGCAGGGTTATGAATCAACGCTCTAGGTCGAGGTCACTGCTTGGTGCTATGGTGGTGCTAGTTAGCACGGTGCTACTGACAGTAATACCAGGGTTACGAATCACCGCTCTAGGTCGGGGTCATTGCTTGGTGCTATGGTGGTGCAAGTTAGCACGGTGCTACTGACAGTAATACCAGGGTTACGAATCACCGCTCTAGGTCGGGGTCATTGCTTGGTGCTATGGTGGTGCTAGTTAGCTTGGTGCTACTGACAGTAATACCAGGGTTACGAATCACCGCTCTAGGTCGGGGTTACTGCTTGGTGCTATGATGGTGCTAGTTAGCACGGTGCTACTGACAGTAATACCAGGGCTATGAATCACCACTCTAGATCCACTGGCTACCTACTCGCAGGCGATTTGAACAGCTGTGGCCTCGGCTGTGGTCTGGGGACTCTTTCGTCGTATCCTGTGATTCGCGGCGGTCCCAGCTCTGCGCGGTGCCGCGGCGTGGACTCGCGTTTCGGAGGCTCGGAACGGGATCGCTCGTGGGCAGCCTGCTGACCAGCGAAGGTTGTTCGTGAACGTGGTGGGTACGGCACAAATCTGAGGGCAGGGAGAAAAGGCGCTGTCAGGATTTGCAGTGAAGGGAAACGGCATTAATTTGGCGCCAGCCGAAACATAGTATGACTCTCTGCTTTTTCCGCTACAAGCTGCTTCAATTTTGTTAAGTTATATTTCTTTATTCCTCTTTTTCAATACATATTTCACTGAAAGTATGACATGTTAAATAGAGCACGTGAGGAATGCTACGTGAATTACAGTTACAGTACAAAAAACTAATACAATTAGGTGTACAGGTTTAGTCAGAGTCGCAGCGCTAATGTTAAATGTCCCGCCATTGAGCTGATAGTCTTACGCAGCTTCCCAGTGCTAATCCTAAACACACTGCCACTAGTATGATGGTTTTTAGACTCATGTCTACTTGATTTATCCTTAGCTTTAACAGGATTAATAGTTAAAACTTTAAAAGTTAAACTTTAATAGTTAAATTTTAGTTGTCCTTTACTTAGCATTCAAAACCCATTTGAAATAGTTTTTCTGAACAATGCCACTAGGTTTATAAGTTTAATGGGTTAAAAGGTTTAGAGTTTGTTAATAGGTTACAGTTCGACTTTGGGACTTTGACCAAACCTATTTATAAGCTCAAAGCTGTCTTCGCTCTCACCTCACTGCAGGAGGCCTCTGCATGGCGGGAGGAGGAGCATTTGCTCCGCGCCAGCGAGGCTTAGCAGACTCCGAGCTGCGCGGCCGAGGACCTTTAGGCGGTTGATACATGTCGGCCTGATAACGCGACTGCCGCATCGCAGGACAATTGGTTCCCTGGTCACGGGGCAGTCAGAGCTAAAAAAAACTTTGTTTCACGTGACATTTTTTTGTATTCGAATTCTGCACTTGACACCTCCAATGTGTATGTGCAAGCATGCAAGGTAAAGTATGATGAAAATAATTTTTATTATTATGTGAATTATGTGCAATGCAAAGCTAAGCTTGCCAGTAGTTGCCAAGATACACAAAATTTTTAAAACCAAATGCATAATAGCTGGCATATAAAGTTTGAATTCCATGCTGTTGTCTAGCTCAAGACATAGCTTGCCAAATGTTTCAAAGCTTGCAGCCCATGCTGTTGTCCAGCTCAAGGCATGGCTTGCCAAACAAAGCTTGCAGCCCATGCTGTTGTCCAGCTCAAGACATGGCTTGCCAAACAAAGCTTGCAGTCCATGCTGTTGTCCAGCTCAAGGCATGGCTTGCCAAACAAAGCTTGCAGCCCATGCTGTTGTCCAACTCAAGACATGGCTTGCCAAACAAAGCTTGCAGCTTATGCTATTGTCCAGCTCAAGACATGGCTTGTCAAACAAAGCTTGCATCCCATGCTGTTGTCCAGCTCAAGACATGTCTAGCTAAACAAAGCTTGCAGTCCATGCTGTTGTCCAGCTTAAGATATGGCGTGCCAAACAAAGCTTACAGCCCATGCTGTTGTCCAGTTCAAGGCATAGCTTGCCAAACGTTTCAAAGCTTGCAGTCCATGCTGTTGTCCAACTCAAGACATGGCTTGCCAAACAAAGCTTGCAGTCCATGCTGTTGTCCAGCTCAAGACATGGCTTGCCAAACAAAGCTTGCAGCTTATGCTGTTGTCCAGCTCAAGACATGGCTTGTCAAACAAAGCTTGCATCCCATGCAAAATCTCTACTTACAGGAGTTGGCGCTGAAGATTTCGCTCGGGAACGAACAGCAACGTCCCTCGTTTCCCCAACGGGCGGAGCCAATGAACGCGGTCTTGCTGGCTTGAGATTCACAGTGGACGGATCGTACCTTGGCCATGGCTGAGGTTGTTGGGCCTGCGGTTGAACAGGCTTACCTCCGCGCTGAATTGTAACCGTTCTAGGACAAGGTTTAGGTCGGGGCTGAATCGTAACTGTTGCAGGACAAGGTTTAGGTCGCGGCTGAATCGTAACTGTTGCAGGACAGGGTTTACCCCGAGGCTTAACCACAGCTCTGGGGTCCGCCCTGACCGGAGTCTGGGTGGTTTTCCTCGGAGCAGGTCTGGCTCCAGCTTCAACAGGACGAGGCACTGAATTTCCTCTTGCTATTGGTAGTCTATTTCTGGCCTGACCCGCTCTCTGGATCGGTTGTGCCCGAGGAATTGGACCTGGTATTCGCGTTCCGCCCGCGGAAGGACGGAGCTTATGTGCGCCGGAAGCGGTAGACGCGGGACCAACAAAGCGTGGAATCTGACGTTGTCGTTGCGGGGCGGTCGCTGCTAAGATTGCACGCAAGGATGGAATCAGCAGAAAATCACGAATTATATAAAAAAAAATCTGTGCACAGGTTTTGTTATTATTATTTTAATAGAGCAGTTTTGGCAATTGCATCGTTAAAATGTTTTCATTACTTCTATTTGTTTGTATTAATTTATTTTGCTCCTCCACTCAATCCTCCTCTTTCAGCGTTGAAAGTTTAATGCTTTCACTGTTCGCTTGTAATTTATCACAAAAAACACGGCCGCTATTTTGTATTCGTTTGTGTCAGTTCAGATCACTTAGGAGCAGATAGTTTACGTTTTCCTCTAGGAGGTGGTGTGAGTTGGAGCAAGAACGAATGAAAAGTGGTAAAGATGGTCTACACAACACTGAAATATTATATTCTGATCTTATGACACAGCCAAACTGAGCTCCTATGGCATTTAATAATTATCAAAACTTATCTAGGATGGTACATGTAATAAAAAAGACGAAAGTAGGAACACAAATGGTTGCTATATATGCAGAAAGTTCTATGTCATATTTTATTTCCTTTCTGTACGTGAAAATTCTCTCAAAAATATGTACCAAAAATGGAAATCCTTTCAAAAAGGTCGTGTCCCATTAGCCAAGATGGTTAGGGCAACTCCAAGACAGGTAGATATCAGGGATTGAGTCTCAGATTGGGTACATATTTTCTAGAAAGAGAAGTATTCGTAATTTCTCGCAGGCTAAGAAGAGTACATGGACAAACATGGGCGCTCGCAATCCATCACAATTAGCTTTTTTGACCAAGGTAAGTTCCTTCTTTCACATTACCTTATCAACTCATATTATTCTGCAGACCTTAAAACTACAGAGCGAGAGAATGGAAAACGTTTGGTTCATTGTACGTGACTTACGTTTTTCTCCGCTGCAACAACATCCCTCTGCTTCTTCAAGAAGCTCAGCCAGCTGCCGATATTCCGGGCTGTCTTTCTCCACCATGGCCATCTCATTTCGGAGTGATGCATTCGGGTCCTCTCCTACCAGGAACATAAGCAGTCTCTCAGAGCAATAAGTTTGGCAGCTATGAACTAGTTCATGAGCCAGTTTTATTTTTATTTTATTTTTATTTTTTGGCTACTGACAAGTTACATTGTAATTGTATGGGCCTTACAGAATAAGTTTACATATGGGACTGTAAACAGTGATGTAAAATATAATAATATTAATAGTGATTAAGACTACGATCAGTAGAGTACCTCATAATAAAGTAATAGCTGGTCCTTCTCTGCGGTAGGGTTATTAATAATAGTGGACTTAGTAGCTACCTATCTAATTTAGTAGAGGTAGTCTTAATAAAATAAAAATAAAGGTAATGATAATGATAAGTTTATGAGCCAGTAATTAGGAGTTGCTAATTAGCATAATGGTGGTACCGTTTAAGTCTATGTTGGATAAGATACATGATTAAGGTAACGACAGGTACCACTAACCAATACCCATCTGATTCAATGATCAATACTTAAATGTTTTAAAACGGTCTATGCTGACGGATGATTTTTGATTTAGTCTTTAGGCAGCTGTTTTTGCATACAAAAACAAGACTGAAACGAATGTAAGGTTAGATTTAAGGATATTACTGCCATTTCTAACACTGCAAAATCACTTGTAAATTTATCTTGATGACTTGCTTTACCTGCACCCTGTTTTCTAATGCACTCAGCCAGCTGTTCGATGAGGTCTGCGTACTCCTTCGAACCAACTGACGTCTGGTCCAACTGCTGACTGATTTCAGAACACTGATCGTCTGTAATCAAGTTGTAGATTATGATGGTTTTTTGATTCACGTCTACTTGATTTATCCTTAGCACTAGTTTTAACAAAAACTATTTGAAATGGGTTTTGAATGCTAAGTAAAGGACAACTAAATTTCCCTTTGTTGTCCTTTACTTAGCATTCAAAACCCATTTCAAATAGTTTTTGTTAAGTTGTTGATTGATTTGTGGTGTTTAACGACGGACTGTTTTGACAATGGTCCGCGTGGCACTGGTCTAATGGCATTGGTGAACGAGTGGATGGTAAGGAGAACAAAAAAGAACCTTAAGTAGTTTAAAATGAACGAGGGGAAACTTGATGCCAGCAAGTAGCAAACTCCTGTTGAAGAGTACCATGGGGCCTACCAGTTAATGTCTCTTTCGAAGAATGGTACTAAGTAAAGACAAGATTTCTTCACAAATCCATGCTGTCGAGAGGTTAATATGCAAGGCGAATAAAGTTCCTGCACTAACTTTCATCCCTCCAACCTCTCTCCCAAACAGAACTGGTCATGTGTATGATGGTCACCCCATCCAATACCTGGCCCAGCGCAGTGTTACGCTAAGTCAGGTATTGGATAATAATAATAAAAAAAAATATGCAGCAATTCTCTTCTCTCAACTGTGAAATTGTAAAATTAAAAAATTAAAATTGGACCACAAAATTTTCTCACCTGGGTCGAAGAGGAAACTTAAATCATTCGTCATATCTGCAAAATCAGTCAAAACAAGAGGTATAGAAACATTATTTACAAGCATCAAATAACACATTGTGTATGCCTGGCCCAAGAATTAGAATAATGTTAACCTATAATCATTGAATAGTCAAAAGAGCCAGCATTAAGCGGGTTGTATCGCCTTCATCTTATCTTTCTGGGAGTTCCAGGGAAAAAAACCCTATTTTTCATTCTTGAGTAAGCTCCCACTCCAATAGACCTGAGTAAGCTTCCACTCCAATAGACCTGAGTAAGCTCCTACTCCAATAGACCTGAGTAAGCTCCCACTCCAATAGACCCGAGTAAGCTCCCACTCCAATAGACCCAAGTAAGCTCCCACTCCAATAGACCTGAGTAAGCTCTCACTCCAATAGACCTGAGTAAGCTCCCACTCCAAAAGACGACCCAAGTAAGCTCCCACTCCAATAGAACTGAGTAAGCTCCCACTCCTATAGACCTGAGTAAGCTCCCACTTCAATAGACCTGAGTAAGCTCCCACTCCAATAGACCTGAGTAAGCTCCCACTTCAATAGACCTGAGTAAGCTCCCACTCCAATAGACCCAAGTAAGCTCCCACTGCAATAGACCTGAGTAAGCTCTCACTCCAATAGACCTGAGTAAGCTCCCACTCCAATAGACCTGAGTAAGCTCCCACTCCAATAGACCTGAGTAAGCTCCCACTCCAATAGACCTGAGTAAGCTCCCACTCCAAAAGACCTGAGTAAGCTCCCACTCCAATAGACCTGAGTAAGCTCCCACTCCAATAGACCTGAGTAAGCTCCCACTCCAATAGACCTGAGTAAGCTCCCACTCCAATAGACCTGAGTAAGCTCCCACTCCAATAGACCTGAGTAAGCTCCCACTCCAATAGACCTGAGTAAGCTCCCACTCCAATAGACCTGAGTAAGCTCCCACTCCAATAGACCTGAGTAAGCTCCCACTCCAATAGACCTGAGTAAGCTCCCACTCCAATAGACCTGAGTAAGCTCCCACTCCAATAGACCTGAGTAAGCTCCCACTCCAATAGACCTGAGTACGCTCCCACTTCAATAGACCTGAGTAAGCTCCTAATACAACGGCTTTAATGTTAAATGTTCTGCTGAGCAAACGAGCCAGCAACACGTGGTAATAGATGCCACCTGATGGCACCTGCAGTTGTCCTTTTTAAAAAATCTACAGATTAATTGAGTGTAAACCAGTCTCAAATGCAAGTAATCTGCAAGAAATAACAAAAAAAATGTCTTAACACTTGAAACGACTGTGACTCCACCTAGTATCGTTCTTATTTTTGTGCGTTAAGTATTTGCCGTCAATTTTTTGCAAAGACACCTTAACGTTAACGTTATGGTAGTAAGTTATCTCATAAAACAGTTGTCTCACCCGAAAAAGTTGGCGACCCTTGAAACTGGTTAGCATAAGGATCTCCGTCTCCTTCGATGGCGCTTAAGTCAAAGTTAGGTTCCACCATCGTGCTTCTGGCATCAAACGACGAGTGTCTTTGCATCGGTCGCCGGTCAGGGGGATCGACCGTGCTGGTCGTGCAATTGCAGCTGGATACTGGCGTATCGGAGTTTATTGTCGGTGACTTTGAGGAGCAGGCGCCGCCTACGAAAGGTCGCGTTATCGGGTTTATAAGTTTAGTCAGAGTCCCAGCTCCAATGTGAAACATTCTCTGAAGGAAACGAGCTGGCAGCAGGTGGTATGGGAAAGTGCCACGCGATGACATTTGTGATCGACCATTTTAAGAAACTTTTACAATATCTCTTTAGAGATAATAGCACTTTAGCACAAGTGGTGCACTTATCAAACAATTTTTAGCAAAGATGAAATCTCTAACAATGTCAAAGGCAACACGCCGAAATGTTGAAATTCTCGGGAATGCTAGACATTTCTGGACACACAACACTAACATTCTTCTTGGGTAACTTACGCTCCCTTTTTCTTTCCTTCAGAGATATAGTGTCTACTCAAAGGGCTAATTTTCTTTTAAAAATCAATATCCAAACTATAACACTTTTAAATCTTTAGTTGTTTTGGTGTAAAAATGGCAATCGGATGGTGTATCCATAAAGACATCCCACGTTAATTTTTTGAAAGCACTGTTATAAGAAAAACCATCAAATTTACCGGTTCCTCCTTTGCCCCAGCCGAAAGACTCTGGTAGCTCTGAAATGAACGTGTCATAGCTGCCGGGATCGTCCTCATCTGCAATCAAACACCGTGGAAAGAAACATTAATTCGTATGAAAATTTGAAATTTTACTAGTTTTTGGTACCTGCTGTCATCTGTTTGAATTCACTTGCACAATGGCCTGTCTCAAGGATTGGACCACCACTTAGAACCCGTTAGAACCAGTTAAAGAGATAACGGCTAGTTTAAGACTCATCTCCATGGTTACAATGAATCAGATTATCCGTTGCTTCTATTTCATCTCAGCTTCCGATTGTTTATGTAACTAGACATTGCAAAATTAGCCGATAATTAGCCAACTCGCAGGTTAATCGAGTACTGGATTTTTCGATTAAATTTGCAGAAAACCAGTTTCAACCTTTCAACATCTTGTCTTTGTCATTGTTAGAGAAATTATGTCATAATTACGTCATGTCCACGACATAAGTATATCATAAGTCATGACTAGTTCCATAGATTGTTGATTGTTCGAGTAAAACTGCGATTCACAGACTAAGAGCCGGTTCTTCAGTGATCCGTTAAGAAATTAACAGACCGTTAGTTGTTGTGGTGAGTTTTTTAGGTCCTTTTCAGGACCACAAGTCAATAACAGCAGCGCAAGTCGTGAAATTGTCGAGCTCACATAATATGTATACAGTGTACTTATTTATTTATTTACTCATATGAATTGACATGTCCAAAATTATTGTAAAATGATCAATCAGGACAAATAAAAGCATTTATTGTTATTATTATTGTGTATAAGTCCATTTAACCATGGCTCTGAACCACTTCACCAAAGCAGACCGTTAGTTAGTTATTTGCTTAGCAGCAACCAATCAGAAGCCACCAAAAAATAAAAAATCATAAATAAAAATAAGCAATCAAGATTCGATTTAAGACAAACCACCGCCTACCGTAGTAAGTGGGCTCGCAGTCTGGTAAGACGTGAGCGTACGGGTCACCGTCCCCTTGAATTCCGCTCAATGAAAATTCAGCGGCCTTTCCCTTCGCCCCACGACCGAACGTCGATTGTCTTCTCTGGCTCGTGTCCAAGCCCATGCGCCGGTGGTAGTCTTTGGTTTCGGTTCCCGCTGATGACTGGAGATACTTCTCCGTGTAGTGGTTCGCCAGTTTCTCCAGGAACACGCTGGTGCTATCCAAGTCAACGCTGCCGTCGGTACCCTGATCGATTCATTGTGTTTAACGACGCAATTTTTTGACAATGTAGCCTGTGGCACTGGCTTAATGGAATTAGTGAATTTTGTAGTGAATTTGAGAGTGAATTTGCACTGGTCCTTGGCTGAACGGAGTTTTAAATGTATTTTTGAAGTATATTTTATGGTATTTGTTAACAATTTTAGTTTTTAGAGCCCAATTGATTATCAATTACTTTTATTTTGATGCTAACTAAAAGATTTTTTTGAAACAACATTAAAAAAGTGTCAAGTTCTATCCGTCACAGTACATACCTGAGAATGACTGCCTGGAGGATTTACTGGAATAGCATAAGTTCCCAGTCCTTTTGATGAAACATTAAACGTTCCTTGCCCCTTCGTGGGAACATTAAAAGTTCCTTGCCCCTTCACCGGAACTGCGTAAGTTCCCTGGTTCCGACCTGCAGGGGCTGTTTGAGATGATTCCCATAGGTTGCAGTCCGACGGAATACCCGAATCGAGCCATTCGTAGGATCCAGGCTCAACCATATCTGTGAAGCCAAAAATAAATAAATAAAACGGTTGTCTTTTGAGGTTATTTCAGTCTCATTCCTTCGGTGGACACTTGCATTTATCAAAAAGTGTTCAGTACTTAAACTTAAGTTTTAAAATGAAAGATAAAACTAATTTAAGAATAAAATTTTCCTTTACGGCTAAAAAGTTCTACGAAGACTATCGTTAAATTTGAATATTCTTTTACAAATCATGTAAAAGGATTGTTCAGTAAACGAGGCTAATCTCAGACAAAATACTTAACAATTATTGCATAAAAAATTAATTTATGAAGTCAAAGGGTGTAGTTTTCAGGGAAAAAAGTAGAAAGCAATTTTCAGAAGCAAAAATTTTTTTTAAACCAATTTTAGCTAGTCGTAATTATTACAATTATCATCATGAACATTAATTTTCATGAACGTGACGTGCACATGCACAATGTGTGCGTTGCAAGAAAAAACTGCAATAAATTTCAAAGCAACTTACCCTGCATCGTTGGTTCATAGTTGGGCAAGACGTTTGCGTACGGATCCCCGTCCCCTTCAATCGCACTGGCAGAAAACGCAGGCTCTTCATTAGTCTTGTTCATTTCGAATGTCGAATGTCTTTGCAGCTTCGCTTTGCCTTCCCACCCCATCCGCTGGTGGTACTCCTGAGTTTCTTTGCCTGGCGAAGACTTCAGATACTTTTCCGTGTAATGGTTGGCAAGCTTTTCGTAGAGCTTGGCCGTGTCTTCGTCCATTTCCTCATCGTCTTCTGTTTCCAGACTGCGACTTGGACTTCGAGATTTGGATCTGGACTTGGATGATACGTCAAAGGTGCCCTGGGCAGTGTCACCACGTTGGGACTTTTCTTTCTTGGAGGAGCAGCAGCAGCTTTTTTTCGGACTGGAAATGTTGGCGGAGCTTTGAGCTCCGCAGGAAGATTTTCCGCCTCCAGAGCTGCCTATTAAGCCTTTCATTTTCTTATTTAGGTACTCCTCTGTGTCCATGTCGCCCTTGGTGTTCTCTGGAAGGATTTGATTACTGATTGATTAGTGGTAACAACGCAATTTTTTAACAACGGGCCATGTGGCACTGGTCTAATGACGTCTGTGAATCACTGGATGATGAAGAGGATTATGGCGAACATAACTTAGCCAACAAGGGAGAAGGGTGTTGGCAAGAAGCTTTCTCATGTGGAAAAGCACCAAGGCAACCACCGGCTTAACGTCCCTTTCGAAGGACCGTGCAATGCAAACAACAGAATTCCTCCACAAATGCATGCTGTCGAGAGGTTGATAAGCAAGGTGAGTGAAGTTGCTGTACAGACATGAATCCTATCAACCTCTCTCTGGAATAAAACTGAACCCATCTCCCCGAGTGGTTTCAGACATTTTCTTTCAGTGATATCTTGGTCGTGGCGTAAAGGTTAGGAAGCTATAATGCAAGTATTGTTTAAAGTTTGAGCATGGCCATTTTTCGATTTTATACTGCTCTTGCCAAAACTGCTCACCAAAAAAGGCATAACTGTAACCAAGTACAAGACAGTGTAAAAGATACACTTAACATATTTTAGAGTCCTTTTTGAAAGACCGGCATAAATAAGAAAATATTTACCACACTAATCTTACTCTTGCTGTAAAGGGAAAATGAAAATTCGGGGGAGATACGGTATCTCAGATAGATATCAAGATTTTACGGAAAATTCCCCTTAAGCTGCCTAAATTCAACTGAATGATAATAAATAATACACTTTCTTTGGGAGAGTGGATTTTCATCGTCAAAAATCACTGGTTCAAGACATATGCAAACAGTGATACAATAAAAATAATAATGAAATGTGCCATAGACATATCAAGGTAGATTAGTTTAAAAACATACACAACAAAATGGTAATAATTTCCCGCCGGCTCACCCCAAGTTGTCCCTGCAACGTCCTTGTATTGGTTCCATCGATCTCCAACGTCCGATATCCCGCTGATGCTAAAGTTAGCTGAGTCCTCGTAAGCTCCGCTTTGGAACGTAGACTGCATTGCTCTGTCTTCACGATCGTCGTGGATACCCATTTGGTACGAGTCCAACTGTGAGCAGGTTGGAAAAAATGCTGATTGATGATGTCTTTTATTTGGGCTAATCACAATAAGTACAAGCCGTAAAGGGGATTCATACGGATCATGAAAATCAACCGTTACAATACTAACCTTGAGAGAAAAACAAGTCTACAGACATCTTACTTGTCTAATTTCAAAGAAAATTATTGTTTTTAATTGTGTTAAAATGAGTATAAAACTGCGCCGTGTTTCAACGACGAAGTCTCATAAGTAAATACAATTTTTATAGCGACAATTTGTTATTATATACCCTAAAGCACGAGGATTTCAGAAATGTTAGTCTTATTTCGATCAGACAAATAGTTTCGAATCAAATATTTTGATCAGACAGCGGAGTGAGGAGACCCATGAATCGCTCAGACGCACTGTCAGTAGATCCTCCTAATAGCAGAGTGGGGAGACTCATGAATCGCTCAGACGCGCTGTCGGTAGATCCTCCTAACAGCGGAGTGGGGAGACCCATGAATCACTCAGACGCACTGTCAGTAGATCCTCCTAACAGCGGAGTGGGGAGACCCATGAATCGCTCAGACGCGCTGTTGGTAGATCCTCCTAACAGCGGAGTGGGGAGACCCATGAATTGCTCAGACGCGCTGTCAGTAGATCCTCCTAACAGCGGAGTGGGGAGACCCATGAATCACTCAGACGCGCTGTAAGTAGATCCTCCTAACAGCGGAGTGGGGAGACCCATGAATCGCTCAGACGCGCTGTCGGTAGATCCTCCTAACAACGGAGTGGGGAGACCCATGAATCACTCAGACGCGCTGTCAGTAGATCCTCCTAACAGCGGAGTGGGGAGACCCATGAATCGCTCAGACGCGCTGTTGGTAGATCCTCCTAACAGCGAAGTGGGGAGACCCATGAATTGCTCAGACGCGCTGTCAGTAGATCCTCCTAACAGCGGAGTGGGGAGACCCATGAATCGCTCAGACGCGCTGTCGGTAGATCCTCCTAACAGTGGAGTGGGGAGACCCATGAATCGCTCAGACGCGCTGTCAGTAAATCCTCCTAACAGCGGAGTGGGGAGACCTATGAATCGCTAAGATGCGCTGTCAGTAGATCCTCCTAACAGCGGAGTAGGGAGACCCATGAATCACTCAGACGCGCTGTCAGTAGATCCTCCTAACAGCGCAGTGGGGAGACCCATGAATTGCTCAGACGCGCTGTCAGTAGATCCTCCTAACAGCGGATTGGGGAGACACATGAATCGGCTTAACTCTGCTAGGAGTTGCCAAGCGTAAGCAACTTCTGCTACTGCTTAGAGTTCTAATTGTCAGGTACTGGCAAACTGCATTGTGCAACAAGTATTTTTTAGGCCAAGGCAGGCCCAGTACAGCCTGTGAGAGTAAACGACAAAGCAAGAGCAACCCCCAGCATTGCTACTATAATATTTCAGTAGTGATTTTAGTGGCAAGGTATCAAAATACTTACAATATTTGCAAAAGAATTTGCAGGATTGTAGTTATTGATAGAAAGTGTTTTTTAAAACAGCTTGAAAAAGCAAAACTTATAAGGATGACAAACGCTTCAGAGCAAAATGAAAATGGCCGACATCAGCGGTGATGATTAGTTGTGTTTTAAAATATAAGAGTTGGAATGTATGTTACACCAAAAGAACCGGTGGAACCTTTGCCGAAAAAGTACGTTCAATCGCTGAACGAAGTTTTAAGATACAATTATCTTTCTGCTTTCAAGTCTGGCTTTTCATACGCAAAAAAGAATCATAGAGAACCTCGTCGGTCAAGCTGCGGCAGACGTTTTTGTTGTACTCATCGCGATACTCCGAGTCCTCCATGCTGTCTCGCTCGCTGCTGTACGAAGGATAGTCGGCGGAATCCTCGAACACCGTGATTGCGCTCACGTCAAAGTTTGGGTCGTGGCCGGTGACGTCGGAACGAAATGAAGACCTAAGTGATTTCGTAATTTTATTTATTCCTAGCAAATATTTGTTTTATATTATGGTGGCAAGGGCATATTAAGTTAATTCCAATGTTCCTTAGCACTTAGACTCACACAAATACCATGTAATTTTATGCAGCATTAAATAAATAAATAAATAAATACTAAGGACAAAATAGAAGAAAGTTAAATTAAAACTTCTTAAAACTTCTATATTCTTTGCAAAGCTTTGCAAAGTTATATCTGATGCCTGAATTTATAACCGTCTCGTTTAGCAAGTGTCAGTGGCCGATGGACCTGTTTTATCAGATCAATTAGCCTCAGTCGCTCCTGGATCCTCTTTTCCTCAGTTTCTGTGTATAATTTTTAATACCTGGGGTAAAACTGAATGGTTAAATCAATTCCCCTAAGTTAAGCAACATTGCACTGATCAGATCTTGGGTGGGTGACCATCCTACAGTGGATGAGTTACAGTTAGAAGAAAAAGTGGAAGAGATGAAGTTAGTAAAACAGCAGAGAAAGATCCTCTACAGTTTTTTATTATCAGGAACACTTATAAGGATTAATCAGATTTTGCACATCCTCTGCATTTTTTTTTTTTTTTTTTTTTATTAAGCTTTTTAAAACTGGCGTTTCAATGCTTAGTAAAACCAACTAGGTTAGATACAGTAGGCATTTGTCTACAGAACCATAGGTATTTCTTTGCTTATCATACTTTTGAAAGTATAGAGATTTGTGAAGGAACCTCGTTCGGATTCAATTGTCCTTTGGAAGAAACGTACAGCCGATAATCTAGAAACCGAAAATAACTCTAACCTGCGGTTGCGATCGCTGCCTATCGAGTCGCTACAGTTCAGCTTCCAATAACGGTCCAGTTCTTCATCCAACGGTTGGTCCACGTTTTTCTGATAGCGTTCTCGATATCGACGATTCTCCATCGAGTCTTGACTCGACGGACAATAATCCGAAGTGGTCGTGCTTGGATCCCATGACGAGACGTTACGATGACCAAACTCTACGCTAGATGTGTGTATCGAAACAACGCTGTCGCTAGAAGACGAGTCGTCCGAAGATGAAGACGACGACATTGTTTCAGTAGGGCAAGGTTGTGGTCGCTTACGATGGCAAAATTGAGTTCAAATCATGTTTTGAGTTACAAACGAAGAATTTTGACATTGATAAAAAAAATATTTCTTGGCTAGGAGATTCGTAGCCAAGCAACAGAAGATTGTGTAGTTTTATTTTAAAACAATTTGTGGTTTTGTTCGATTGTCAGGTATATTTTGATGTTATGGGTCATTTACTAGCAGAGGAGCTCAATTTTGAATCCGGTCCTAATGATGTTGGCCCCAAGGCAACAGAGGCAACAGAAAACAAAATCTGGTTTCTTGAAAACAGTTTGGACGACTTTTGCATGTCTTGTCGTTTTATTTCTAGTACGAATCGGGTGCTAAGAGGCCGGATGTTGATTGTGGTGGTGCAACTTACTGGAGAAGATGATTGGCGCCACGTGGTGCACGTGTTGTGAAATTTCTAGAAATCCCGAGAATTATAACTTTTTAGCGAGTTGCCTTTGTCTTTGTTTAAGATGTTAGGACAAGTTCTACTTCCGAAGTCAATTTTCTTCTCATATATGCTGCGTTCACTATCTCTTACCTTCGTCACCGCAACCAATACTTTGTTTGAGAAGTTTTGCATCTTGTGTTAGTTTTGCAACCCAAAAATATTGAATTTTTTCATGAATCAAAAACGGAAACGCTGCTCCAGCTCGGTGCCAATGGGCCTACGTTTTTTAGGGATTTTTAATTGTGTGATCACTGCAATATGCTTCGAATCAGCAGAAAATGAAATAACGTAAGAGAAACGTATTATTTTAGTGTTAAAATTGTGTCTGGACTGTGATTAGAAATAACAAAGGGACCTTATGATGATTTTTAGACTCATGTCTACTTGATTTATCCTTAGCACTAGTTTTTCTTATATCAAAGAGACCTTTTCTCTTTGAAAAGGTTTGAGAACTTTCAGACCTCAAGAAAAGATCTGAGAACCAGTAATGACGAATAAGAATCTTTGCTCAAATTGTGCAAAAATATGCACAGCCTTGGCGTAACACCAGAACTTTGACATCAACCTTGGCATAAACAACAATCCATTACGAGTTTCAAGAAAAATGTCACACATCGATGGCTCAAGCTGCTTGGTGGACATGGAAAGAAACGGTTTATTTTGAAAATGCGTGCTGTTGTTAAATTGTCGAGACGTCAGTACTAAAGCTCAGCGGTTGTTTTTTTTGACGGGTGACACAGACCCAACAAGGAGTTTTCTTAGTTCGTCGACCAGAACGTACAATGACTCGACTCGTCCAACTCTGCAAAACAAAAAGGAACAGATTGAAGGCGTAGCAACTTCTTGCAAAACAGAGTTACTGTTTTATCACTGGATTTATTTGTTTAGTCCTATGCTCTATCCAGGTTAGTTGTGATCAGCTTGCTGGATCCTATGCTCTACCCAGGTTATTTGAGATCAGCTGGCTGAATCCAATGCTCTATCTAGGTTATTCGAGATCAGCTGGCTGGATCCTATGCTCTATCCAGGTTATTTGAGATCAGCTGGCTGGATCCTATGCTCTATCCAGGTTATTTATGATCAACAGTGAAACCCACATAACAATTCAAGCAGGTGAATACTCGGTACTTATTCGGGTATCGATCTAAACTCACTCTTCGTATTGGTCGACAAGTTGCCGAGCCACATGCATCTTCTCTTGGGGCCTCCCCAGCCGCTTGCCATCGTGGTGGTACCTCATGCCCCCGGTGTACGGGGTGTCCTGGTGACGAACTCGGAGAGCCGGATCCTCTCTTTCGTGGCGGTATGGGCCCGGCTCGCCCTCGTAGAGCGCAGCTGACAGCGGAGCCTGAAGTGCCATTGGAGTTTATTTGGCTAACGGCTATATAGAATTAAAATAATTTTCTTGACACGATAATGTTTATCCGTCGTCTATCTTCATTTATGCTAAATTGTTTTTTATGCTAAAGACACACTATTTAAATACAATCGATTCTGGGCGAAGTCTGCGATTGTCAATGATTCAGCTGAGTTCAGAAACTGGAACCTAGCATGTATTCTTGATAATGCTATCGTCGTAGCACCTCCATAAAATCGGTTGCTAGTTGTGCTGAAATCAACAAACTCTAGCATTGTTGAAAAAGCCGCTCTAGGTCGGGGTGATATAATACCACCGGTCGTATGATTTAGCACCATGGTAGCACCGCCAAATGGTCACTCTAGCTCAGGTATATATATAATACCACTGGTCATATTATCTAGCCCCATGGTAGCAACGCCAAATTTCCTCTCTACAACTTGTCGGAGAGCTACGCTTTACAGACATAAACTTCTACCAAGAAGCCAGGAACACAGTACAGCCCGATACCAAACTGGCTTATACTTCAGGGGAGCAAATCTTTTTAAAGCCCTTCCTGAGAGCATGAAGGAAGAAGATAATACGAGGAATTTTAAACTAACAGTTAAAGAATATCTTGTAAAAACTGAATTTTATGGAGACTTCTATAATATTAACCTTTTGACGATGAATAACTGCTAATAAGTATGTATGTTACGGATTAAAAATGGGCCAAAACGACCACACACGGAAGATCCAGACGACCCAACCAAGAACCGAAGTTGGGAAGTTCTCCCTGGTGGCAGACGGAATACGGCTGTGGAACGAACTCCCTGCAATGGTCATGTCCCCCTTCCCCAAGAACGCAAAGGAATTTAGACGCCGGTTCAAAGAAAATCAAAGAGCTAACTAACCGGACACCACTAACCGGACACCATACAACCGGCAATCATAGAACATGTACCATGCCTAAGTATGAGAATAAATAAATATTATTATTATTGTTGTTATTATTATTATTAAATAAAAATAAAATAAATAAAATAAAAAAATGTACGCCTTACAGTGAATCGGCCGGAAAAATCACTGGAGAACGGAGTCGGCGGCGGCAGACCGGCTTGTTGCATGTTGTTCCGCTTGATGCAGTCGGCAAGAAGCTCGATCGCGTCAGCGTACTTCTTGGTGCCCACCGGGATCTTGGTCAGTACTTGCCGGTAACGGGCGCACGGGTCCCCTTCTGCCGAGATTAGTTTTATTTGCAGATTGATTTGTTGTGTTTAGCGACGCATTGTTTTGACGACTGGCCCTGCGGCACTGGTCTAATGACGCCGGTGAATGAATGGACGATGATGAGGATGACGATGACGGTGTATCTAACATTGCCTAGAGGGGAAAGCCAGTGCCGGCACGTAGGCTACTCCTGTTGAAGAGTTCTAAGGGGACCACTGGCTTAACGTTCCTTCCGAAGGACGATACAACGCGAACAGCAGAAATCCTCCACAAATCCATGCTGTCGAGAGGTTGATATGCAAGGCGAGTGAAGTTGCTGTACTAACTTTTATCCCTTCAACCTCTCTCCCGAACAGAACTGGTCATGTGCATGATGGTCACCCATCAAATACCTGACCCAGCTCAGTGTTGCTTAACTTTCATCCCTCCAACCTCTCTCGCGAACAAAACTGGTCATGTGTATGATGGTCACCCATCCAATACCTGACCCAGCGCAGTGTTGCTTAACTTTCATCCCTCCAACCTCTCTTCCGAACAGAACTGGTCATGTGTATGATAATCACCCATCCAATACCTGACCCAGCGCAGTATTGCTGAACTTTCATCCCTCCAACCTCACTCCCGAACAGAACTGGTCATGTGTATGATAATCACCCATCCAATACCTGACCCAGCGCAGTGTTGCTTAACTTTCATCCCTCCAACCTCTCTCCCGAACAGAACTGGTTATGTGTGTGATGTTCGCCTATCAATTTGATTTTTTTTGTGTTCACTTTTAGATAAATAGCATTGGTCAGCAACGGCTTTTGAATATCCCAGCTGTGCCGCCTTTCTCTTCCCATCTTCACCACAACAAATAGAACATGCCATGGAATACAGAGAAAGGTCGCGGGTCTCCCGCGGGAAGCGGTAGAATACTTCGAAAGGTCCTAATACTGACACTAATTTTGAAAATTCAGAGCTCACCTTGCACATATTTAGTTTTTGAGGGAATGGCCAAATGCTTCCCCGGGGTTGGTGTTACGAAGGTAGCCCTCGTCGTCTTCTTGATGGAGATTTTGCTGCCCCTGGTGGCAAATTACAGTTCAGCAAAGACTTTTCATTAACACCAATAATCTCAGCAAAAATTCAGCTTTGAAAAGAATTACAAAATTACAAAATATATTTGGGGTCTATAAAGTTTATGTTCATTTGTAAAATAAACATCAGTAAGTCCTTATTTAGAGCCCTATACCCTTAAAACACTGAATTACTATCGACTTTTGCACCTAACCTACCTTTTCTTTGGGGGTGGCGTGATCGGCACCTCCCATGCCTCCGCCTTCCTAACAGCATTGCGCTGCGGCTGCGGCACCAGCTTGGCACGGCTTTGCCGATTGGCCGGTATGTCCCAAGCCTCGGCTTGTCGCACCCCTTTGCGTGCCGGCGGCGGTATGGGCTTGGCGCGGGGCTTGGGGGTCACTGGAACGTCCCAAGCCACGCCCTGGGTGGTGCGGCGGGTGGACTGTGGGATGTCCTGTGGGGGAAACGTTTCATTTGGGTGCTTGGCTTGATAGGTCATACGTCGGTGGAACACCGGTAGCCTAGAGTAGGATAGGATAGGGTAGTACTCTACGGTTGGGTAGGGTAGGGTAGTGCCCTAGTTTAGTACAGCTTTTGAACCAAGCCCTACAGGTGCAGAACTGGCCTGCACCAGGGCAGGTTCTCGATGGCGTCATACCGCGTTTGCACCAGCTCCGAGAAAATAATCATGTATAATGTAAGTGCATTATATATTAATCTTCAATATCTATGAACTTGGATGAACGAACAATAAAACAATTAATTGAATCAAAGCAATCCTTGATTTAGAGTAAGTTAAAGACTGAACTACCAGGAAAACAAAAATTATAATTTTCATGTTTGTTTTTTTACTGACCAAACTGCTGAACCAATTTTGATGAAAATTGAAGGAAAAATTGCCACTGTTTTGACTTCCAAGTTTACATCACTCTCTGACATTAACCATTTATCTGACATTGAACGACAAAAAAAAAAATTGAGCTACCATTTCCCTTCATCACAGACATGTGTATAAATATTTAGCAAAATCACTCAACTAGAGCTGGGTGTCTCTTTCTTACCGGAGAGTGCCGCGGTTTGGGCATCGACATCTTTACACTAGTCTTGGACGAGATGGACATAGTGTTCCCGCCTCTCTTCGGTGGTTGCTGTCGTTTCGTTGTCTGGAATTGCGGTTCCGGGATGCGAGTATCTCCGCGGTTGCTTTTCACTGGAACAAAGTAAGGCAGGCAACGTCTGAGAAAAACATTTAAATAACAGATAAAGACTAATTCTATAAATCAAAGAAATAACACATTAAAATTCTTTTAAAGTTTGGTTTATGTTGTTTGGTATACAAAGACTTATATTGAATGCACCTAAGGTGTATACATGCTGCTAGGAAACTAGAATAACAAATAATGGACACATGCAACATTGACGTTTGATCACTCAGCATTTTTAAGTATTCAAACAATTAAATTTTGTCATAAAAATTGATTTAACCATAAACTACCGGACAGATTTTTTTTATAAATACATAAGACCAAATACAGTTCTAATATTTAAGAATTTAAAATTTAAGTTGTTAATGTAGAGATGAAAATCTTTTTTTCGAAGCTTTTCTAGAATGTAGCCATGATGGCGTTTGGCAGTTTGTTTTACAAGCCATTGCTTGCTCAGAAATCCTTGCTGACCGGCTGTACTTACTTTTCAGCAAGTATTATTTCTGGGCGTGGTTGTTTCCTCCGATGAATAAAGCTTCGTCTAGGATTAGGAGCAATCAACAAGATCAAACCACACACGGGACAGAGCCTGAAGGGATGAAAGTTAGTACAGCAACTTCACTCGCCTTGCTTATCAACCTCTCGACAGCATGGATTTGTGAAGGAATCCTGTTGTTCGCGTTGTACCGTTCTTCTGAAGGGACGTTAAGCCATTGGTCCTCTTGGAGCTCTTCACCAAGAGTAGGCTATGAGTTGGCATTGGGTTTCCCCTCCTCCCTTCTAGGCAATGTTAGGTACATCGTCATCGTCATCATCATCATCATTCGCTCATTCACCGGCGCCATTAGACCAGTGTAACATGACCATATGTCTCAACCATGTGTCATTAAACCTCTTGTCTAACCTCTTGCACGAGCTCGAGGTGGATCATAGGGGGGATCGTTCCTCCAGCCAGCCCTCTCATCATGCCAATCCTTCAGTAGCGGGGAATTTGACGGCGGTGAGTCCCCCGCATAGTATGCAGAGTAGTCGGGGCCGCCGTGATATGGGTTGAAGTCGATGTCCGGCCTTGGCTGCAGGAAAGCGCGGTTGAGTTGGGAAGTGGGGTTATATGTTACATAGAATTTCACTACTACAACTTTCACTTGTAGTTTTATCCACCTTTGGAACTAGCTGCCAAAGAACATTATTGCTACGTAAAAATAGAACTGTATACAAACAGAAAATCAAAACTTTTTTATCCCTATAATAGGAACCGATTCTTTTGTTTGCAATAATAATAAATAACATTTGATTTGATTTATAGGTTTTGTGAGAGTGTCAGCAACAATTCTATAATGTAAGAATTTAAAAAAAGAGTGAGTATTTAATGTCTTAGCATTAACTTACATTTTTCTGTTAAGCAAATAAGTCAGCAACATAATGGAAGGTACCACCCATTGGCGCTTGCGGCCGTCCTTTGTAACCAACCACTACAATTAAATTATCACGACTCAAAATATCGATTCTTGTTTATCAATCGTTGAGGTATCAACAACAATTATTTAAACGATATGCAAGTAATCTGCGAGAAATAATTGATGAGCGTAGCGAGCAAAGTGAAATCTTCAAAAATCACATACCCTAGAAAAAAAGTACCCGTTTTTTTTTTGTGTCTGAAATTTGGTCTCTAGCAAAAAAATGCCTGCTCTAATTTGAATCAAATTTTCAGACCACCTGCCAAATTTTGAGAACAATCGGTCAAATATTTTGTGTAACTATTAAAAATTTTGGACAATTTTCATGTTTACATTAGTTTTTTTGCAGTTTTTAAAGTATAGACACATTACTGTTAAAATTTGTAGAAATAGTTTTATTTATTATTTTATTATTTATTAATTAGTTTTATTAATTAGTAGAAATAGTAGAAATAGAAATAGACAACGCAAATGTTCATATTTTGCAGACCCTTTTCGTAGTTCCATGACAATTTTCATGAAAACATGTTCACAAACTTTTCGAAGTTCCATAAGAATTCCCATGACAACAGTTTTAAAAATTTTAACAAAAATACTGTAAGAATTATGTGGGGTTCCACTTTCCAAAGAAAAATACAGTATTAACAAACAAAATAAGCTACACTCATCAACAACGCAACTCGAAATGCATTGCAAAGTCCTAGTGGTATTAAATGTCTTAAAACCTAAAAGGACGGTGACTCCACCTAGAAGCAACTACAATTTTTATCATTTAATTCATCTATCAGTCAGTATTTTTTGCTAATACAGTGTATCGTTAGCACTGGAACTCTTACTAAACCTGAATTAGTGAATCAAATGGTGATCACTCTAGAAAATCTTGCTTAACTCACAAGGACCGATGTTTGGATTAGAAGACTCTGAAGTGAAAAGAAACTCACATATTGCTCTGAAAACTGCCGCAACCCAGTCGGTCGTCGGCCATCGACGGTTGGATTCATTTCAAAGTAATCCGCCTTCGCTCGTTGGAAAGTATTGTCTGCCCTTTGCGGGGACTCTACGAGTGAGAGAACGCACAGACGTCAGATCGTGTTTTGCCAGTTCAAACAAATCGTATCTTTTACAGTAAAGGCATAATAATATACCCACTGTCGTTTAAGAATGCTTGTTTTAGAAGCTCTGTCAGGCGATCTCAGCATCTCCATGGCTACCAATCATTGAATCTACCATTGGACCTCCTATGCTAGGGCATGATACACCCATGGTAACATAAGATAGCATCATTGAGAAGCTCTGTCAGGTGATCTCAGCATCTCCATGCCTACCAAACGTTGAATCTACCATTGCACCTCCTATGCTTGATAGTTACTTTTGTTTGCAAAGTGAATTCAAAGAAAATTACCTTCTTAGAAAGATATCAATAAGATATATTGATGCAGAATCACAGTTTAATTGACGGTTATCTAGATGGCCTTTTTAGAGGAAATGAAAGCTTTTAAAATCCTTTGGAATTAGTGTAATGCACATACATGGCCCATGGGGCCATGAGTGATGCAAAAAATCTACCTGCTAAAAATGAAATTAACATAAATATGAAGATTTGAAAGACCTTTACCGGAGATATTTGACCGGGACAGAAGGAAGTGTTCAGGTTGCTCTTGTTCATTCGGGATTTCACACACACTGTCTGAATCGTAGCCAGAACTGATGGCGTCGAGCTTGCCTTGCCCGGAGGAACAGGGACATTTGGACGTCGCGACTTTGGAACGATTAGCCGTTCTAAGACAAGGAAAGGAATTCAGATGTTCTGTGAAAAACGGTTTAGTCCACTAGCTGCCCGCGTACGCCTCGAGTGTGAACTGGGGCGATGAGCGTGTTCGACTGGGCATGTGACTCTGCCTCAGTGCAACTTTCACGTGTTCAACTGGGCATGTGACTCTGCCTCAGTGCAACTTTCACGTGTTCGACTGGGCATGTGACTCTGCCCTAGTGCAACTTTCACGTGTTCGACTGGGGCATGTGACTCTGCCCCAGTGCAACTTGGGCAATCCAAGAATTAAGATGTTTTGACAAAGTTGCCATAGACATTGTTACAGAAGTTATGACTGATTTTTCAGAATTTTGCTTGTATCGGGTAAAGTGGTGTGGAGGGATAGCGTAGGAATGGGATAAGAGATCTAGAAGAGAACAGAGATAGCCCGGTGCCACGTATTGATGTTCTTATCTTTATACTCACATCTTGGCATTATTTTTGGCGGCTGGGACGTGCCTTCCTCTTTGAGTCAGAGATGACCTGACAGGCGCATACTTTGGCGGCGGTTTTGGTGCTTTCTTCGCCGCCTCGGTCTCGCGGGCAACGTCCACCGAACGCCTCGGCGAGCGCTGCGGAAGCGACTGACTCCTGAAGCCGAAGTTTTGACGTTAGGGGACTTGTTTGATTGATTTGTGGGGGTTAACGATGCACTGTTCAACATCGAGCTGTGTGGTACTGGATTGTGAATGATTGGGAGATGAGACAACTAACCTAGCCTTAAATAGAGATGGGGTAACTTGATGCCGGAACGTAGCCTACTTCTGTCGAAGAGCATAGTTATGTTAGTCATCAGAGTGCTAATGTTAAATGGTTTAAAAAAGTGAAAATTCCTGGAAATTCTAGAAATTTCTTCACCAATTTTCTTCTCCAGTATTGATTTTGCAAGAGTGTGGATTGGTATTTAACTTTACTTCATTCTTTAAATGAGAGAGACAAACACACAAACACCTACCAAACGATTTGGCTTGTGGGAAACACCGGTTTAAATGAGATCACCGAAGTTAAGCAACACTGCGCTGAGTCAGGTATTGGATGGGTGACCATTATACACATGACCAGTTCTGTTCGGTAGAGAGGCTGGAGGGATGAAAGTTAGTACAGCAACTTCTTTCGCCTTGCTTATCAACCTCTCGACAGCATGGATTTGTGGTGGAATCCTGTTGTTCGCATTGTACCGTCCTTCGAAAGGGACTCTAGCCAGCGGTCTCCTTGGTGCTCTTTGATAGCAGTTGGCTACGTACTAGCAGGAGATCTTTGACCTCCTCCCTTATAGACTAGGTTAGGCTAATCATCATCCGCTCATTCACCGACGCCATTAGACCAGTGCCACAGTGGCAGTCGTCAAAACAGTGCGGCGTTAAACACAATAATCAATCAATCAAATGAGAGAGAAAAAAAAATTCAACGTTAGTATTAAGAAACAGAATATTAAAAATTATTTGAAGATTGCTGCCAGAAAGACAGGAGAGACACAAGTGTTAGGAACCTAGCATTTAAGCTTTTTTAACTTTTCAAAAAAATGCTCAAAAATGTGATAAATATTTTGCCATTCCAAGTTAATTGATATTTTTTCAGCAAAAGCTGCTATACTTTGGCCGGAACGCACCTGGGAGGTCGTAGATTGATTGACAGGCTTGAAGAAGATTCGATCGAGAGCCGAGTGCTGCTTCCCCGGCTGCTGCCGGCGGCCGAACTATCCTGCCCAGACTCACTACCTGGCAACGGAAATTTAGAACGATCACGCTAAAGGAAGACGACGCATATCCAGCGATACTGTCCAGCGATCTATGCTTGTATTGTTCAGTCATTGTATATTTCAAGCCTTTTTTGTTGTTATTTACAGAAATAAAAAAAGTGGAAAGACATATGTTTAGGTACTGAATTGGAAGAAATTATGGTAAACCAAAAGTACGAAAAAAGAGGTGACAGAAAAAACAGAAACAGAAAATAGGTTAAAAAATAATAATGGGAATTAGCTCAATACACTTATAAAAGTTTGGGAAGCCTTTGTGTAACCCTATTTAGGTAATATTGTTGAATGATTTTTTTCCTAATTAAACATGGACTTTGCAATCGTGAGTTGAGTATTGGGTATTTTCTCTTTTGTCCTTAATATATATTTTTTTCTTTGGTAATGACTAATAATGAGTAATGAGTAACCCTTATGCTTCTTTTGGTGCTAATAGGCTCTATCAAATTTGCACTGTAAAAAAATGTTGCTAGGGAAACAATATCTGCAAATTTAAACCTAATAATGTGTCAGGATTTTTTGAAAAATTGTTGATGAATATTTTTTCGAACATATCTTAAACAATGATTAAAGAAAAACGTCAAGATGATTGTTTTCAAAAACCTAGCAGATCAAAGTTTTTTGGAAGCTGTCCAGCAAATCTAATAAAAATTGGTTCAGCCGTTTGGCAAATAGAAAGCGTACACACAAATAAAAATATCAATAAGTAAGATTACCAAAAACTATTTGAAATGGGTTTTGAATGCTAAGTAAAGGACAACTAAATTTCCCTTTTCAATATATCCTTTTGATATTATATACAATAAAATTATATTTCATATTCAATAAGCATACATTTAAATACAATAATCAATAAAACAGTATAATACAAGTTCACAAGACGATATATCCTTTTGGAAATGTAGTTGTTCTTTACTTAGCATTTAAGACCCATTTCAAATAGTTTTTGTTAAAACTAGTGCTAAGGCTAAATCAAGTAGACATGAATCTAAAAACCATCATAAATGAGATTTTTCTTTTCAGTTAGTCAAATTTGAGTTTTTGCTTCTTTTGCTTCCTACCCTCAAAAACCACCTTTACAATCTCTATGAAATAAAATCATATATGCAAGGCTTGTTGCCATTAACCTGTTGATGAAGATGTTGCTGATGCATTGTGGAGGTCTTCCAGTTCTTTCAGGCATCCTGCCATCGCATTATACGCCATGCTGCCTTCCTCTTCTTTCTCCATCAACTTCTTCAGCTTGGCTATCATCTCCGACAACGATCCGCCTAACAAGGCTAATGCAAAAAAAAATGGTTTAACTTTTAAGCTACATGACAAGATTAAGGGCACAATTTTATTATTAGCAACACTATTAACCTCTCAAAAATTGACGCCCAAACTGGGAATTGAACCCCGATCTCCACCTATCGCGGGTCTTGCTCTAACCAATTGAGCTACTTGGAAACATCATTTTTGAGAGGATTTTAGTGTATTTGATGAGAATGATGGATCTCTAAGGAGTAGAACCAAGAGGCTGTGAATACTCACAGTCACTCTGATTCTAGTGACGCTATATCACGTCACAACCATTCAATCTCGACTTACTCCAATTTGACAATCATTTTAAGGTTTAGTTTACTCCGGTTATGTTCATATATCATGAGGGTCTTGAAATAAGACGTGCTTATATAAATTACATTGATCAACTAGACTGTAGCAATGCAGGGTGTAGTTCCTGGTGCTGGTATCTTCTCTCACGGGCTAGACTGTAGCAATGCAGGGGACAGTCCTTGTGCTGGTATCTTCTCTCACGGGCTAGACTGTAGCAATGCAGGGGACAGTCCTTGTGCTGGTATCTTCTCTCACGGGCTAGACTGTAGCAATGCATAGGACAGTCCTTGTGCTGGTATCTTCTCTCACGGGCTAGACTGTAGCAATGTAGGGGACAGTCCTTGTGCTGGTATCTTCTCTCACGGGCTAGACTGAAGCAATGCATAGGACAGTCCTTGTGCTGGTATCTTCTCTCACGGGCTAGACTGTAGCAATGCAGGGGACAGTCCTTGTGCTGGTATCTTCTCTCACGGGCTAGACTGTAGCAATGCATAGGACAGTCCTTGTGCTGGTATCTTCTCTCACGGGCTAGACTGTAGCAATGTAGGGGACAGTCCTTTTGCTGGTATCTTCTCTCACGGGCTAGACTGTAGCAATGCATAGGACAGTCCTTGTGCTGGTATCTTCTCTCACGGGCTAGACTGTAGCAATGCAGGGGACAGTCCTTGTGCTGGTATCTTCTCTCACGGGCTAGACTGTAGCAATGCATAGGACAGTCCTTGTGCTGGTATCTTCTCTCACGGGCTAGACTGTAGCAATGTAGGGGACAGTCCTTGTGCTGGTATCTTCTCTCACGGGCTAGACTGTAGCAATGTAGGGGACAGTCCTTGTGTTGGTTTATTTAAGTTATCTATTTAATTAATTTTTTATTTAGAATTACAATTTGTACAACTATTACCTATTCATAAATCAAGTCAAGGTTCCAAGTGTGCACATAGCTACACCTAGATAATTCCATCAAGATGAGGTGTAAGGAACTCATCCAGGCTATAAAATTGTATTCGTGTAAGGAATGTTCTAATTTCATTGTTTAACTTCACTGTATTACTAAATTTTATTTAATGTAACACTAACCGGACACCATACAACCGGCAATCATGATTTAACAGAAACGTACTTTCCTATTACTCTAAGAACTTGCATAAGTACATGTACCATGCCTAAGTATGAGAATAAATAATTAGTAGCACTTAAAAAAAAAAAAAAAGTAGTGATTTATAGTCACTATGGTGATTTTGGAAATTTGGTAATTGGAAATTTACTAAACCTACTTTCAGGAGACCTAGTAGTCCCAGGCGGCGAACTCGCCGAACGAGGTGAACCCCTCCCAGGGCTGATTCCCCGGCTGGAAGTCCTTCTCGGACTGCTTCCGGGACTTCCTCCAGGACTTCTTCCAGGACTTCTTCCAGGACTTCTTCCAGGACTTCTTCCAGGACTTCTTCCAGGACTTCTTCCAGGACTTCTTCCAGGACTTCTTCCAGGACCGCTTCCAGGACTTTTTCCAGGACTTCTTCCAGGACTTCTTCCAGGACTGTTCCCACGACTCGAACATGGGCACGAACCCTGCTCTTTGCGTTCCGGGCTGCGAGAACCCAACTTCATTCCAGACACCTGAAGCACGAAAACGACATCGTAGGATTTTTGGTTTTTCTCGAGCTGGATCCACAAAAGAGAGTTTAAATTTAGCGTCAGATGATTCGCAAATAATAGACGATGAGATTTAAAATTTGGACCGCTCTTTGCGTTTAAATTCGTAACAGTAACATACTTTAAAATCACACGACATTCCCCTATGATTAACTTTTTTTTTTCTCAAAAAACATCCAAGTGTAGCCAGATATAAACACGCTAGAACAGAAATCAGATATCAACAATGTAAAGTTATTACATAGGTAAGGTTACAATGAGAGGTTATTAGTGTGACTAATAATAAAATACCCCGCGCATCGCAAGCGTTTGCAATTTAAATAAGATTTAGCATATTCAAGAAATGTAAGTTGTAAAAACTAAAAACAGAAATCAAAACCAAACCTGGCTGTCCAGAACTTCCTCCACCTCCGACAGCAGTTCCTCGAGCTTCCTGTGGAAATCCTGAGAGGTTTCTGAGAATGAGTTGGAACTATTGGACCAGGGCGAGCCGGAGCCCCCTGGTTCGGAATACGACGAGTCCATTTCGGGAATTGACCGAGAAAAGGACGGTTGTTGGCAAATCGGACGAGATCCCCGAGAGGAGGAGCCGAGTTTGCCACCGGCCGTGCTCAGGGCAGATATTGGCGTGGCGTGCAGGAAACCGGGAGCGACCTGGCCGGAAGTTGGCGTGCTCTGAGCGACTGGCGCCTGGAAACCTGGAAGACCGGGAGACAACGTTGATTTATTATATAATTGTTAATTTTAATTCCTTAAGAACTTTAAGAGCTTTAACTCGATTCAATTCAACGTTTTTTTAGTAACGACTTGGAATAAGAATAAATCTGCATTAATTCAGTTGTCCCTAAATGATATGTACATTTGATTAATGATATCTACATGTACATTTGTATAGATATGAATAAAGCTCATATCAACATCTACTTTCAGCCAAGGAACAGTTTGGCAATTGCTAAGAATTCAGCTGGGAATGTCTCCATTGCTGGCTTAGTTAACTTTATGTAAACATTACTTTATTGTAATGTATTTCTTGTATTAGTTACCGTATTTGACATGTTCATATTGAATTAAAAATTATTATTATTGTTATTACTAATTTCGCATTCGTATTGCGCAGGCCACATAGCACGAGATACACTAACAGAATGACAGCCTTCTGCTTGGCTAACAACTCATGAATGAACAAACCTCTCATCGTTGCCTGGCGGGGACTCTTCCCAGGTGTTGGAGGTGTGATCACAATATTCGGCTGCGAAAACAAAACGGTAATCAAATCTCTCATCAAATTTTCTCTGACTACCTTAAGAAAATGATCCCTGACTTATTGAAAATTGGTAAGAAACTCGTAGACTAAAACAATTTTTATTTTTCCATTGCCGGTGGTTGAAGAGCAGTAAATGGTCGAGATATATTTTTCAATTTTTTATGCGAAAAGAATCATCTTTTATGGAAAAATATCAAGAAATATTCCAAATGTTACCGCCTAGCTGGCCGTTATGTTAGGGTAAGAAAGACAGAACCAGAGCTCTTAATTGAAGTTTAGAAAAAAAGTATTTAGGCACTATTTTTTTTTCAAAAATAGGTTTAGTTTATGTTGTAGTTTGTTTCGCCTTGAGGGGATCCCTTATCCCACCCTGAGAAAACTGGAATATGTGTGTCCAGACAGCTCAGTTGCACCCGACCGGCAATTGGGAGGTCCCAGGTTCGTCTCCCGGTTTGGTTGCAAAATTTTCCAGTCCCGCTTCCCTTCCAAAAATAGCTTTAGTTTGAGTAATAGTTTGTTTAGAAAGAAGTAAAAAAATTAATTTTTTTCCCGGTAATTTTTGGCAAGTGGAAAGAAAAATTAAAAAAACATGTCAGGTTCAATTCTTTGTCGTGATGGCTTACTAGCTACTTAAACGACCGGCCAAGATGCTACTGCCCAAATGGTTTTAAAAACCTTGGGCAATCTTTATCTTAAACTAGAAAGTCTTGAGGAGATGGAGACTCTTAAGCTCCTTTGGTCTACGTTTAAGTATTGGGTCATTCCATATCAAGTGCCCACACTCAAAACCTTCACTATCTCAGAACTTGACGAAATTTTCAGGAGGGTTAGAACACCGGAAATAAAAAATCTCTTTTAAAGTTTTTTTCCATACGCCTAGCGGTTTGCCCGTGGCAGGGGATGGAAAAATAAAATATTTTACTTTTTGCCCCGCACGGCCATTCACTATATTCACTCTAGCGTTTGAACAAATAAACTTAAAACGATGGGATTAGTTCTAAAATGATAATCGTGCTTTCATTAACAAGAAAAAATGCATAAATTGCTTACTTATCAAGTTTAGGGGTAGAAAAAATCCACCCTTAAATTTCAACCCTTAATAACTCGAGAAGTAATTTTTTTTTTTTTTTTTGTTTTGTTGTGAAGCATCTCCTGTCTATTATCTTTCCATGAAAAAAAAATTAATCATTAACAGCCGTATGATCAGAAGTTATGAGATTTTTATTGTATAAATGTGTGTGCATTTAGTTGTGTTTCTGCAAGTCTGTTAGCATGGTCCATGCAATTCACCCGTAAATTGATAGATTATATAATTTTTCAGTTTAAAAATTGTGTGTAAGTACTACAAAGATTCTTTTTACTCACTCATTTCTTCGTTTCACTCTGACCTATCACTCTGGCTTCTTCGAACAACGGCGAGGAGGAGAACACCCGCGTGGCTACTGAGTGCTCAGACACGGGTACGAAGCAATGCAGTTTTTGCGTGCCGGGAATTGGCCGGGATGACGCAAATCGTGTGGCTAGCAGCTGTTCTGTGTCTTGGTGCTCCTCAATAGTTCCGAATGTGAAGTTGATGGTCGGGATGGCTTCGACCGCCCAATCGAAGAGTTGCCGGGGTGTTATTATTTGCGACTCGTAGGGGCGCTGAAGACTCGCCCGCGCTGCCAGCCGCTTGACCGTCCCTCCGACGCCGTCGCAGGCGCTCTTCCCATGTGACGTCGCCGTGAAATGCCACTCCACGTCGGCCCCAAAGTCTCTTTGATAGTGGCACAAGTTGGCAAAATTTTTCCTATTTTTATATTGCGAGGCTGCCCCATCAGAAAAAAAGAACATCTTCTTTATGGTCTGAAATTTATTGTGCAAAAAGCTCACGAGTTTTTTTATGAATAGATGCACTGCGACAGTGTTGTGGATCAAACTCTCGGAAATTACAACAAAGCTGATGTGGCGCTCTTCCCCGCCCTCTTTGTAATATGCCACGAAGGGGTGGATGGTGGCGGACGCATTGTTCCAGTGGAACCCCTGGGCCTCGTCTTGTAGCACGAACGCATAGTTTTCGGCAAAATCACAGATCACCAAAAACTCGCCGGGCAGGAGACCGCACTTGATGTCCGATTGGTGCGAAGATTGTTTTTTAGCAATAAAAGAGTGGCGGCACAGAGCAACTAATTTTGCACAAAAACTGTCCACGAATTCCTCGGATGAATCGATGTGCGTTTGCAGGGTGCATCGGTCGGTGCTCTCCCACTGCTTGTAGATAACATTGTCCACCATTTCGTCGTCCAGCAGTTGCGTGAGGCGCTCCTTTAACGGCTCGATGCCCGGGCACTCCTCACACTCGCCTAGATGGCATTCGGGGAGGGGACTGTCGCAGACCAACTGCTCAAGGCAGTCGTGGTAAGATGTTATCGGATAAGATTGGTCCACTGTCAACTTCGTCAAGTCGGCACCGATGATCATTAGCTTGACGTTTTGGTGGATAGTGCACACGCACACCGAATGAGTCCCACTGGCACCAGGCAACACACAGTTCTTCGGCCGCAGCTCTGCAAATTTTGAAAATCCTATTTTTTTATTAGGAAATTTGTCCTTGAATTGGGTATGGAGGTCCTTAAGGTTTGAGAGTACGAGCCTTTTCTGGATGTGCACTCGAGTGCCGCTCGCCTCCTTGACGGAAACATAGTCTTTCTTGCCCGGCATGGCTCGGCTCACATCGTCTGAATTGTAAAAAGATTTTACTCGGTCAACTGTGGCTCGGTCAATTGTTTTTCCTGGCTTTGGATTCGGGGTTGACAAAATTCCCTTTTCCAGGACGAGCTTCTTTGCCTTGCGGACCATGCGCTCTGACGCTTGAAACTCTGCCACTGTTCGCCGGACAGAGCAGCTCTTCGGGAGGACAGTTAGAACATGCACTTTCTCGCTGTTGGATGTGGACGAGTGAAACTTCTCTTTCAGCTGATTAATCATTTCGCGACCATCAGCTGAATCTTGGCCACTGTCGCTTTCAGCGTCGGAGGTAGTGGTTCTTTTAAGCGCACCTTCGAGTTTCTTCAATTTCTTCCTGGGATAACTGGATTGCGCCAACTTTTTCTTAACAATGGGCGATTGCCCTAGCTCCGCCAAGCCCACGTTGATGTTAGACAAAGCAGCGTCTTGTCGGAAAAAATATGCTTGACTCTCGGCGTTTGCACCACTGCAGCCGGGCTGCGAGTTGTCGCCATCGCTGGAGGTCGTCGTCGTCACTGGAGAGTCGCTGCTGATTGGTTTTACGTAGTTATTTAAATCTTTCCTACATTTGGCACAGATTTTGCTTCCTACTGGAATCGAGGAAATCTTTTCAATCATCCACGGCTGGACGTTGAGGAGAGACTTCAGCTGTGTGTGGGAAACGTGTTTAAAAGGATTGCAGCACTTCGCTCGAGTAAACGAGTCCATGATTAAATTACATAAAATATACAAAACTAAACGCTGTGATTATAACTATTAAATAAACTAGCTATTACTATACTATTGCTATTAATTAAAAATATGTTCACAAGACACTTCCAACGGTATTATTAACACCCCTCAATTCACGACGCACAAAAATAATGCAAAGAAAACTTCGAATCACTCGTCTACTTGCACTGAGCTAAGTGTTTTGCGACTGACCAAGAAACCAATGCAGAAACAACTGAATTCGCTGTCTCACGGCTAAACTTCCGGCCATAAGGGTTGAAAAGAGAAACAGGTAGCAAGGGCTGCACGTGTTCGTGGTGGGATTCTTTAAATAGAAGTAGGTAAAATATGAATTTCGTCAGATCCGTGGTCATAATGCACGGCAGAAACACAGACCTAGTATCGTGACCAGAGCCACATATTATCATGTTTATAGCACAAAGCCCAAAAATATCACATCCTTATAATAAAATTTTAATTGCTCGACTCCATCCCAAATTCAAATCTTTTCAAGCTTTATTTATGCTATGACAAACTTAGCATAATCGAATGCTTCTGAATTCAATTTGGTTCATGCTCAACAAACTATTTAGCAAAAGCACTTCTAAATTCATACACATCTATACAATAAAAATCTCATAACTTCTGATCATACGGCTGTTAATGATTAATTTTTTTTTCATGGAAAGATAATAGACAGGAGATGCTTCACAACAAAACAAAAAAAAAAAAAAAAATTACTTCTCGAGTTATTAAGGGTTGAAATTTAAGGGTGGATTTTTTCTACCCCTAAACTTGATAAGTAAGCAATTTATGCATTTTTTCTTGTTAATGAAAGCACGATTATCATTTTAGAACTAATCCCATCGTTTTAAGTTTATTTGTTCAAACGCTAGAGTGAATATAGTGAATGGCCGTGCGGGGCAAAAAGTAAAATATTTTATTTTTCCATCCCCTGCCACGGGCAAACCGCTAGGCGTATGGAAAAAAACTTTAAAAGAGATTTTTTATTTCCGGTGTTCTAACCCTCCTGAAAATTTCGTCAAGTTCTGAGATAGTGAAGGTTTTGAGTGTGGGCACTTGATATGGAATGACCCTATTACAGAAATAAAGAAAATAGCACCCAACAAAAAGTAATAATACAATGCCACAGACAATCTTGGTTCCCAAAGAAATTTGAAAAAATATCTAACTTTACTTTCAAATATTTTCAAAACTGTACCACTCCTAAATTAGCAACTGATTATTTTCTGTAGGATAAGAAAAAATGAAGCAAATCAAAGACTTTTTCCTGAACCATGCATTCTTTACTAGCAATGAGTTTTAGGAACAACCAACTGTAATTAAAGAAGGTTGTATTTTGTAATTATATAGCCTGTAAATAGTATCATTATAGTATAGATTAGGTATATATTATATTGTGTATATATTAGGTGATTTATTATTATAGGTGGCATTATACGTTTGTGTGACAAAATTTTAAAACTCATAGTCATGTGACCAACTTAGAGTGAATTGTATGTCAAATTGTAAAAATTTCACAACAATCAATAAAATTAAACTTTATACACATTGAATTGAATTGAAATTTAATAAAACGCACCAGTTTTTGAGGGCTCATATTCTGCTGGTTGGGAGAGGGCCAAGGCGAAGACGAATCTGACGGCAAGTTTGATAGCGGAGACGGCCACGATGAAGCCGAAGACTGGGATCCGCTCGAGGAGCCCAACCCATCGGATGAAGGGGTTCGGTAATCTGTTAGAGAGATAACGGAGAGATAACAAATGCTAGACATGCTGACACCCTTGGTAAAGTTAGAGGCGTAAGTTGCAAAACTTAGGGAAAATTAATTTTTTTACTTAGCAATAAATGAGTTTTTGAAAGATTTTTTGTTCCAACACGCCAAACCGTTAGGTACTACCGTTGAGTGTAGGTTATAGGTAGAGTTTCAACGTCAATGTTAAAGTCTCTGCGTGAAAAATGACTACCTTACCGACAAAAATGCAGAGTACCGGACAATCACGTTAAGTGGAGCCACTGTCGTATGAATTTTAATTTCGATATTTCTCGTAGGTTAACTCACTTTTGAAACTTTTCATGCTCAAAAAATCTTCATCAATGTTTACCTCAACGATCGATACACATGTAACGATATTCATAAGCGAGTAACCTACGAGAAATATCGAAATTAAATTTCATGTTACAGTGGCTCCACTTAACGTGATGTTCCGGTACTCTGCATTTTTGTCGGTAAGGTAGTCATTTTTCACGCAGAGACTTTAACATTGACGTTGAAACTCTACCTATAACCTACACTCAACGGTACTACTAGTGGTAAGGTGAGATAAAGTAGACATGAGTGTAAAAACCAGAATAATTATTTTCTCAGCTCTCGAAAAATGAGACATCTTGACGAGATAAAAGCTTTATAGAGCAAAAGGAAAATGACAGAAATCAGCGAAGATAATGGCTGACGGAATTTGGCTGTGGAACAAACTCCCTGCAATGGTCACGTCCCCTTTCCCCAAGAACGCAAAGGAATTTAGACGCCGGTTATAAGAAAATCAAAGACGGAATAATCCAAACGACTAGTCCTGTAAATAACGTAGCTAACTCCAACCGGACACCACTAACCGGACACCATACAACCGGCAATCATAGAGCATGTACCATGCCTAAGTATGAGAATAAATAAATGAATAAATGATTTGTACTATTTTAAAAATGACCGGTGGGGTCTCAGTCAGAAATGATGTTCTGTTCGTTAAACGGATTTACGGAGTATTACGAACTTAAGGAATCGTCGCTATACTCGCGGAGAGGACTTAAGATGTTTCCGGGCGAGAATGGATACGGCAGAGGTCCGGATGAGTCGCCCGAAAACGTAGAAACGCTCAGCTCCGAGGTAAGGGATACGGAGACGGAACTTCCAGAACCTTCTCCAGCCTGTTCTGGAGATTCAGTTTGGAGATGAGTGGAGGCACAAATTTAAAATAAAGTATTCGTATTGTAAAGCATAGTTATTTTAGTATTTGTTGTGGTGAAGAAGGTAAGAGAGAGGCAGCGCAATTTATCACTGAAGAAAACTGTCGTCACAATCTAAAGTTATTCCTGCCGATATGAATAACAAATGTAATAAAATTTAAAGCCCTTAAAATTTATGACACACCTGCTAGATGTAATGAGAAAATTGGTATATTTACCGAAGAACTGGCAATTCTAGCGGATGGGGGAGGGTAACCTGTCTAGTCCAATACCAGCTTTGTTTTCAGCTAGGCTACTTGCTAACAGAAGAGTTAGGGATGGGGTAGTTATCAGAAACTAACATTGTCAAGAAATTTCTATTATGTCCAAGAATTTAGACGTTTAGGCGAGTTTCTAAGTTGCATTTCCTCTTTCTGTTCTTCCTAACCACAGCAAATATCCAGCTTTTTGCCAGCGAAATTCACAAATTTCCAAAAATTATCAATTGTTCTTTGCTTTTGAAAATACCACAAACCGTATAAAAGCTCATACTGCGTGAATCTGAGAAAAGTCAGACGATTCAAGTAATCTTTAATTCTGTTTATTTCTCTTTAGGCTGTCATACAGTTTTTTATTTACATCCTTGAAACCTAAAGACCTTGCTGGATTTTAAGTTTAAAAGTGGAAGGTAAGGTTATAAAAGCAAGGGGGGGGGGGGGGGGGGATTTTCAAATGGTGCATTCTTGTCATTTTAGCTGCTAAAATTAAATACAAAACAAGTTGTGGACTTTGCTCTTGGTCGTAATTTCAAAAGAAACTAAAGTTTATACAGCTGGTTTTCCATTATCATGCAAAAAACGGCTTTATACTTTCTTCACTAGATGTAAAGAAATCAAAATTGATCAGGTTAACCCCAATCATCGGGTACCTACCTGTGGAAGCTTGTATTTCTGATTTGTAGGATAAATTCATATCGCCATTGTCGGCCGCATTATCTGAAGAGGAATCACATCAGAACTTAAAAAAGTGCACATATTTTTTTTTATGGACATTTCTATCCTTTCTTAAAGATATCCCATAAAGAAAGTTAAGAATCGGTAAATGCAAACTGCAAACCAGAGTTTTGTAGGCCAAATAAAATATCTCCTACACAGAAATAAGATACCTCTAGTAAAAAAATACCCTGCACAAATCATAAATTGCAAAATCTTAAATATCTGCCAAGCTTCGCTAGGTATAAAGCCATAGAAATAATATTTCTTTGAGGACCCATTTTTCTGTGGTTTATTAATAAACTTACAGTCCGTTAATTAAAGCCAATAACAGCCATCAAAGCTTGTTTTTGTTTTTTTGGTCACAGAAAAACCAGCATTCATTGCTTATTCCTCGCGGAGGCTAGAAGGGTCGAAGCTTGCAACTATTTAGTTGTCCTATGTTTGATTTGTAAACGGCAGTTTTTAACTGATCTGCGTGCATGTGCCACATTCTAACTGACTTAACCCAACTAAACTAATCTTCATGCTATGGTAAAGCTTAAGTTCAGTTTCATATGAGTTACGAATTTTTGATAACAATCGAATGAGAAAACCTAGCGTAAAAAATGGTAGGTTCATCTGCATATTTTGATAAAAATGGCTCTACACAAGAAAAATGTCTTTTTAATGCTTACACAACTTTAAAAACACTACTTGCTAACATTAAGCAAAATGGATTTCAATCAATTTCAAAAAGAGGGAAACCCATCTAAAAAAAAAAAAAACTTGTCAACTCACACTTGTAGCATAACGATTAAAGATTTTCGAGTCACTCTTTTATTACTGATACTAAGTACTAATTAAACTATTACCAACCTGACATTGCTTCATCTCCACCCTCCAAGTACTTGAATGTATAATGCGACTTGAGTAATTCCTCTGGAAAATATTAATTTTATTGATGAGTAAGTATGTGTATGGTGTGTGTAGCCTGTAGGTGTGACCAGAATAAATTAGAGATACATTCGAGGTTAGAGTGCAGCTCATGGGGAGAAAAAGATTAGTTTATTTCATGGACAAGATAGATTTTTTAATTATGGTATAGTCTATATTTTGTTTGAACCACCCATTCTTGCCATAAGAGCTACTGCAATCAAATGCATAAAGTCGTTTCATAAGTTGTTGTTGACAGTGTGGTTTTAAAAACACATATACCATATTAAATGTTCGCTAAACAATAGGACCGTATAATTTATTTTGAGTTACGCTATAGTTTGCGTGAAAAGGTCTACGATCTTCCTATAACCACCCGGATCAAAATTAACATTTCAAAAACATTTTATGAGATTTCTGAGATTTTACTAAGCTTTATCATACTTTTCTTTAGCATGAACTATTGAGCTGAATACACTGAAATATCATGTTACGAACGGAAAGTCTATTAACCGAGAAATCAATGATGAATTGAATTCTAACCTTCAAACACATGGTACACCATGGCATACCAATACACAGGTGCACACGTGAAGCTCAACGTGCACATGTCTCAAGTAACCTCAAATCCATCTCCGTAAATTTCGCACACACACTTTTCAACATTCCAGAATGAGCGACATTTAAAATAAACTAATATCTTGCACAAATTCCTTCGCCCACTGACAATCACCATGTTGGCACGATGAGAACGCGAATGAAATAGTCGCATGTCTTCAGTCACATGTTTGGTCACGTGCAAGCCGACAATGACATTCCTTACTTTTTTCGCTGCATCACTCCATCTCTTTCTCTCTCACTATGCAACCCTCCCAGTCGTGCAAGGTCACACAATACCACCGAGATTACGCATATGTATGAAAAAATGGTACATAACCTTAGAGAAAAGAATGGGTGCATTACAACTAGAAAGACTCGAAAATTTTCAGATTTAGGCTGCAGTAATAGAAGGCTCATAGCGATATTGTTACAAGATGTCAATAACTATCCCGGTAGGTCCTTTTTTACAAAATAGTTAATGAAAATTAACTACCTACTGTCATAAAACTAGTCATAAACAAATGACTAGAGAAGTCTTTGAAAAAGTATCTTCTCTCATGAGGTACATTCAATATTTCGTTCTGTAGCTATGCACTATACCAGTTGTATTATCCTATAATAAATTGCTCTTATGTAATGTTATTTATCCCCGAAAATTTAACCTTTGACAATAAATCTCTTTAGGCAATAAAAATATTTGGGGGTCCCCCACCCACTACCAAGCATTAAAACAATTAAACCTAGTTACCTTCCCACGGGGTCATATCTTGCTCTTTGGGTCCCGGCTTTTCTGAAACAAAATGACATAACTATAGGGTTGCATCAAGGACTTGACAGGAAACTCGCATCTATGCTTACCTATCCAGTTCCTGACCCAGCGCAGTGTTGATTAACTTTGGTAATTTCACAAGCATCTGTGTTTCCAACACGCCAAACCGTTCGGTGTCAAGTCGCAATAGTTCCTTTCCACTGCTCATAGACCTCTAGTTTATTTGAAAAGTACCAACGATCCAATTCGAAAAGAAAAACACTCATCATTCTGTCAATACTTTCAGAGAAGAAACTACCAATACCTATGGACCATCTACTTTCATGGCAAATCTGCTAGGAACATCTATAGAACCAATACAATCTTGCAATTACCCCTACAGAACACCCATGCCAATACCTCGACGAAAAGACGCTGACGAGTCCGGCAACTTCACCATCCTTGGCGAAGCACTACTCGCCCTTGGCCTTGAAGACACCCTGCTGATGTCCCCGAAATCAGCACCCCATCCTTGTTCAACATACTCCTCATCATCACGGAAAGTGGAGTTGCGTCCAGCAGGAAGTCGACCCTTTGGCGGAGAGTGGGGCCTCTGTGTCCCACGTGGTTCATTAGCATAGACGTCGATCTCGTGTTGATACGCTTGGTGAGGTGTGCTGCCGGCAGGATGCGCCTTCTGCTTGCGTTGAGCTAAGCGACCGGGACCAGCTGCATCGTACCTACCTAAGGGTACGCGAAGATATTTTACGACCGAAGTATTTTAATATCATGTTATTTTATCTTTTATCGATTACTTGCAGCGTACCAAGAAACCACCCTGTCCCATCGCGCCCTGCCTAGCGTGGACCCTGCCCCCATGTCCCATGTCTCGTGTCCCAGCCTTGCCTGGAGGTCGTGGGGTATGAACCACACCATGGCTGTGCTTGCAGCGTGCCAAGAACCCACCCTGTCCCATCGCGCCCTGCCTAACGTGGACCCTGCCCCCATGTCCCATGTCTCGTGTCCCAGCCTTGCCTGGAGGTCGTGGGGTATGAACCACACCACGGCTGTGCTTGCAGCGTGCCAAGAACCCACCCTGTCCCATCGTGCCCTGCCTAACTTGGACCCTGCCCCCATGACCCATGTCTCGTGTCCCAGCCTTGCCTGGAGGTCGTGGGGTATGAACCACACCATGGCTATGCTTGCAGCGTGCCAAGAACCCACCCTGTCCCATAGTGCCCTGCCTAACTTGGACCCTGCCCCCATGTCCCATGTCTCGTGTCCCAGCCTTGCTTGGGTATGAGTTACAAAATGACTACACTAAATCTGTTCACGACGTTGAAACAAGCTCGCTGCTCAGTAAAGAGTTGGTTTTTTTGTCTCTTTATAGGTTATGTCGTAACTTTGGCTTTGTCCCCTCGTGGTATGCCTGCCGTGAATGGGTCCCGCTTCTCTTCAAAATATTGCTGGTTTTCCAAGAACTCTTGCCGGGAGCATTTCATCGGTGCCTGGCGTTGGTTTTGATCCAGATAGCTGTAACTTTCTTGTAACGTTTTGCTGGGTACGGGGCCTCTAGTTGAATTGCACGGGGAGCAGTGTTCTGGGTGAAAACAAGGTAATTTGAAAAGCAAAAGTGACCAAAAGCTTGAAAAGTTTGAACCAAAAGTTTGAAATTTTGTTGTTGCTGGTAATTTTAGTTTTTAGTTTCCAGTTTTATAAACTATTCGATACAACTATTTCTACTACTATTACTACTCCTTCTTACTATTATTACTTCTACTACTTCTACTTCCTACTACTATTACTACTACTATTTCTAAAACAATTTCTATTCGATAGAATAACATATTTCTCAGAAAATAAATTCTACAACATAATTACAATATTATTTTTCAAGCTCATATTTATTATTCAATGTAGATTTTTAATTTACATTTTTAGCTACCGAATAAATAGATTTCTGAACGAGAAGCTGTTTGAAGTTTGTCATAAAATATGTAGGTATAAATGCGAACTGGCAATTTGTTAAAATCCATTATAAAATATATTACCATTTGCTAATGGGCTCTTATTTCAAAATTTTGAAAAATATTTGTGTTACTGTGGTCATGATGCTGTTGTAATTTTTATGTATTTTTAGTCATTTTTGTTTTGAATTATTTTGGTAACATCATATAAAATTGCACTACACTGTCATTGGTTATTGCACCGTATAGCCAAAATTGTCTAAGTTAATCATGATTCAGTGTCCTAAATTTTTTTGAAGCAAAGAAAAATTAAGGAGGAATGTTCTATATGTCCTTCCGAAGAATGGTACAAGCTGGACCACAGAAAATTTTCACCAAAAAAAACGTACTAACGAGATTCAGGTATTTTTTGCTCGAGCAACACGCGTTACATAGATGGTGAATGAGTTGCCTACCCTTTAGGTAACTTTCGGGCTATGAGAAAAATTGGGTGTACATTTATTTTTTAGTGTCAAAACACACCATCTTAGGTCAATAATCATGGTATTTTGAGATTTTCACAAAATAATACTGGATTCTTATCTTTTTGTGAATAATTTTGATAAAATCTTACAAGCTGACGTTTTAAGAACCTTGTTTTGTGAAAGGTAACGCACGCTACAGTCAATATCAATAACCAATTAGTTGAATCTACCAAGTACCTTCGTCTGATGCATTACTCCACTCTTGCTCAGGACCAGATTGAGACATCCAGTTGCTGGTATTGGAATTTACAGATGAGCTGGACGGATATTTATAAGACGTTTCATGGGCAAAAGATATATGTCTTGAAGTTTGGCCCATCAAGCTACTTTCGAGACTATCTTTTTCGAACGAATTTGTTTGATTTCCACAAGGACATTGTTTCGGACCACTCCTGTCCATTTTTAGCCTATTTCTGGTATTTGGTAAGAAGGTGTTTTTTCTTGTTGATGATTTTCTGTCTTCTCGTGGTTACCTGTACTCGTGCCTGTTGCAGAAAGACTGGATTCACTGGTATATTTTATTAACCACTCAAGTTGTGGTCTTTCTTCACGCGGTGAATACATTTGACATTGATTCGATTACAAGTACCTTACGGTTTTTGTGATTACATTTCGTTGATTTGAGGTTCTGGCGGCATCACTGAAGTTTTTTGGGGGTGAATTTTTGATTTTGATACACTTAGTTGATTTTGAAATTAATTAAAATGACGCACTTTGACTAATTGGTGATTTAAAAAGGAATTTTGTACAAATAGGATGATTAAATACGAAAATATGATCAATGTTTTGAAGTTGTCACTGCTATTTGATACCGAACGGGTGTTTGTTTTAAGGTGGTGGTGGATTATTTGAAATAAAATGGTATTTTTTATTGGAATTGGAAAATGAGATTTTGAATTAAGAAATAAATCTGCCACAGATCGTAAAAATAGTTATTAATAGCAAATTGATAATACAGTCACCAATAACTTTATGTACAACACGACAATATCGATACAAACACAGGTATTTAAACCAAATCCAAAGAAATTACTCTTCTGTGTATTTCAACAGGTAGACAATTGAATTGAATATCGAAGTATAAAATGTACTGTCATTTAAAAAATTGTAAACATACTCGAAATAAACTTAACATCTAATAGTTACAACGTGTTAAAAGGAACAAGGTATATGCTTTCTTTGCACTCTTTCATCTTTGACACAATCTAGTGCCAAGAAAAATAGAAATAAATAAACGACCAACCATAGTTAAACATTCGTTCTGAACCATTCTGAATCTTTTCTAAATCTTGTTTGAACATTTTGTGTTCATATCTTCTTGCCATGTAGAACAAAAAATATGGTGTTCACTTTGTATTGCTAAATTGAGCAACATTACCCAAGTCAAAAAGACCCAAACAAAATTACCTCATAAGGCACAAGGGCAAACAGCACCGCATTAATTTTAGTATTCAATGAAAGTATCATTCTTTTATCTAAATCGTGACCTATACCGCCGACCACATGTGCAGCGAATTATAGATTTAGACATTAAATTAGCTAAAAATGTAATAATACTTACTAGAAACTAGAAATAATTAAAATATTTTAGAATGTTACATGCCTAGGACGGTTTGGCTGTTGAAAGCCTTCTTTCTACTAATCTAACTCACAAAGAAAACAAACCTCTTGTAAAAATCTAGAAACCAGGCTGAAATACGCAATTATACCTGATTTCCTGTCGAGCAAATGTGTACAATCACAGAACTGCAATTAAGATCTGGTATCGTATTGTTTAAAAAAGAAACCAAATCAATTTTTCTCGAGATCTATTACAGGTTTCTTCAAGTGTTCTGTCTCGTTACGTCGGTGGTTAACTAAGAACATAACCGTCTGTTAGCGTTGTCTAACCGACAGTTAAGCTTTACTTACGAAACTGTGCAAGATTTTTTATCTTGAACAAATTACATTCTGGCTGACCACACAATAATTTCAAAGAGTCATTTACCATATGTTTCAGAAATTGTTTGATTTGAATTGGCAAAACAAACGCAACAGTAAAGAGAAAAAGCGCGAATGCTTGTGTGGCTCCGCGCAAACGGGCAAAAAGCTTTGCGATGCTTGAAATTCGTGGAAAACATAAATCACAAAAATATATTAGATGTTCCCCAAAAATACAAAACGCTGATATCCACAAATTCCAAAATTATTCTGCGGCTGAATGTCTAGCAAAGAGGCGACGGCAGGTGTCCGCTCCTTTGCGTGGAGCGAAACAAGCACCCTGTTACGGAATGTCCAGCGCAGAGGCGACGGCGAGTGTCTGCTACTTTGCGTGGAGCGAAACAAGCACCCTGTTACGGAATGTCCAGCGCAGAGGCGACGGCGAGTGTTTACTCCTTTGCGTGGAGTACACAGAATACCTCACATTACGACTAATTCCACCATAAGTACATACACAACAAGTATACAAGAAACGAAACTTATCACTAATTCACTAATCGGATTACTGTCCAACTTTCATGATATTTTAGGAAATCTACTCTTGTAAGAGTTAGAACCCACAAACATTGAAAAGATCCAATGATAGAACGAAACGTCAAAATGGCCGACTTCGTCTACGCAAAGGAAAATGGTACAAGAATACAAAGTAAACAAGTCATTCTAGGATTGGATACAGATTACAGCAATGCACCAAATTAAAATAAATACCTACACACCTTTAATACGTATTGCACGCAATGCACCGAGTGTATTTTTGACACTGATTACTTGCAACAATGCAGAAGTACACGAGTGCAATCACCAAGACAATTTGCGCGCACTTCGCGTCCTTTGGACAATTGCAAACCAGCTCTAGAGTCAGTTTATGTCGTAGCAAACACTAAACTAAACGCACCAAATATCTTAATTCTCATAGTAGCAAAACACAACACTAAACTAAGTGTCCAAACTGTTCGGTCGCTGCGAGCTGCCAGCTGAGAGGTTAGGTTCGGAGCTGGCGTGACAGTGAGCGCAATGGGAGCAGACTGCGCAGTTCCCGATACGCCGCGCTAGTGTCGCTTTCAGCTTCAACGCTGGGCCAAGCTTCATGTTCATCGTGGTAGTTAGATGTTCCTCGCTGAGAAGAGGCAGGGACATGCCGTCGATGCGTTCACCACGGAAGTTCTGTAACAGAAAGGAAGTACATGGTTAAAATTAAGTTCGGAACTGATTTCTTGTGTTTTACGGCGTGCTGTTTTGATAATTGAGCGTTCAGCACTGGTCGATTAGTGGGTAAACATGAGAATAACTCAAACTAGAATTAAGGAGGAGAAACCCGGTGCCTGTACAAAGCATATTCCTGTCGAGGGGCAGCGAAAGGACCATCGGCGTAACGTCCCTTCTGAATGACAATATGATTTATTATAACATCACTTCCAAACTGATCCCTTCAACCTCCAACCTATCAATCTCTCTCATGAACTTGGTGGTCACCCATCCAATAACTTTACGAGATCCCTCTAAGACCAGTATTTCCAGAACGACAAAGCGTTCGTTTATAAATTCGCACATGATTTGTAAGCTTTGATTACCTCTGTTCGCACATAGGTAATAAACGGTCAATTATTTGCGCAGTAGAAGATATATTTTTTCCTCGACAACCAAACTGGCTCCAAAGTCCAGTACATACCGAAACAAGAACCGACTTTCCAGTTCCTCTTTCAGACAACCAATTGCGATCGGCACCAGATGAAACAACGCAAGCACTCGCGATAATAGATGCAAGACGCGGCGATATCTCGATCTCGGCGCAGCTCAGGCGAGGTCTTTAGTTCAAAACCCAATAATGCCGGTGGCAGGGTGGCTTCGCTCGACCCGCGGACGAAGCGGGGAATGGGGAAAGGGGGGTTAACAATCAAGGTCAGGCCGAATTGCGGCTGACCCAGCCCAACGGCGAACGGGCACTTTGTTAAAAATGTCAGACTTTTTTGTTTTGTAATTTACATGAAGTGTGTCCATTATACATGGTAACGCATGCTTGCTATAGTAACGGTGTAATCATGTACCTACAGTGTGTACAGTGCTGCTGGTTTGGTACTCGTGATTAAATTGCGATAAAAACAACAACATTAGGCATCAAAATGTTAAGTAAAAACGGTCATTGTCAAGGGTGTGTCTAATTCAAGATTTAAGAGACATATAGCCATATACCAGCCAATAGTCTTGCTAAGCGGTGGTCGGTCATTGGTGCTGTTGGACAGGAGCAGCCAACACAGTGTGCTAAAGAGACAAGGCTAAGCGGTGGCCGGTCCTTGGTGCTGTTGGACAGGAGCAGCCAACACAGTATGTCAAAGTGACAAGGTCAAGCGGTGGCCGGTCCTTGGTGATGTTGGACAGGAGCAGCCAACAGTGTGTTAAAGAGACAAGGCTAAGCGGTGGCTGGCCCTTGGTGCTGTTGGACAGGAGCAGCCAACACAGTGTGTCAAAGCGACAAGGCTAAGCGGTGGCCGGTCCTTAATGCTGTTGGACAGGAGCAGCCAACACAGTGTGCCAAAGAGACAAGGCTAAGCGGTGGCCGGTCCTTGGTGCTATTGGACAGGAGCAGCCAACACAGTGCGTCAACGGGACAAGGTTAAGCGGTGGCCGGTCCTTGGTGCTATTGGACAGGAGCTGACACCGGGTTCACTATCGGCCCCTGCTATCCCAAGCTAGCTACACCAGTGCCATTGGGACAGGGCCAACACACGTGTGTCAAATGGTTCTTAATTGAGAAATACTGTATATTGATGAATCTCAAATCCAAATTCAATGCACACCTTTGTATTTTCATTACAAATCGTGTGGTTTTCGCGACTTGAAATGGCGAGCGCACGCTATAACAATTCCCCGAGCACGTAAATCCAATACCAGTGATTAGAACCATTACTGCACGTTGCTACTGCCTTCTTGCAGGGTGTGGTCTCTGACTTATCGACAACATACGCATTTACAATAAGCGAGCATCATATAATATCACATTATGGAAAGCGATACAAAAAAAAAAAAAACAGCTCACATATAGATTGCAATTTCAGCAAACGTTCTCCTCTATTCAGAAAAGTGCATGTTACTTTATAAATATATATATATATGTATATGTATAGGATCTATCAAGTATTTTAACCACATGTTGGCTATGATTGTTTTAAACCTATTGTTTTCTGGAAAATGATAGTGGTTATTTGAGCCCGGGGCTCTCGTGAGTGGACTATGACTAGAGTATGTTCTATTTAAGATGGTCAATAAATTGTAGAATTCGATCGGTTTCTAAAAAAATATTTCTAAATATGAGTTCTCATGAGATCAGTGAAGTTAAGCAACACTGCACTGGATCAGGTATAGGATGGGTTACAAAAATCGATTTGGCGTGTTGGAAACACCGGTTCTCGTGAGATCACCGATGTTAAGCAACACTGCGCTGGGTCAGATATTGGAAGGGAGACCATCCTTACTGTTTGGGAGAAGTTAGTGCGATGAAAGTTAGTAAAGCAACTTCACTCGCCTTGCTTATCAACCTCTCGACAGCATGGATTTGTGGAGGAATCCTGTTGTTCACGTTGTACCGTCCTTCGGAAGGGACGTGAAGCCGGTGGTCCCCTTGGTGCTCTTCGACAAGAGTAAGCTACGTGCAGTTTATCACAATTTAATAGTAACGTTTTTGGTGGAACAATTAAAAAAACGGTCTCTGATGACCAGAAATCAGCAACGAACTCTAAATAAAAAATGTTTAGCGGCGGGGACTATTTCTAATAAACGTACTCTACGTTATATACGATCTAACTTTAAGTTACCTATAGCGTGGTTACCTATGGAGGTAGATGATTGTTGGGTATTATTTTCGCTGACCCTAGGGCTGCAGTAGCAAGGTATGAACGATTGCTCTCGATCTTGTGTGGTGTGTGGTTGGGGAAAGGAGTGCGATGTTGCATCTTGAGGCGAGTGGCCGCGTTCCAATCGACTTGCAAGTGTATTGTGAAGTGACCAAGACTTGAAATGAGAATCAGATCAAGTTGTCATGTTTAGTCGAATTGAAATTGGTTGCTTCACGAAAGAATTTGACCTCACGGATGTAATTGTTTTAGGCTTGTGGTGTAAAGAAGTGGTATTTGATTTCGGAAATCGCTACGTTTTAATGGCCAGTCGGAGAGTAATTGTTTTTTTTTTATTTTTTACTAAATAAATATTGCTTACAGTTTCAAATTGTCTTTATATTAGAAAAAAGGTTAAGTTCGTGTTACAGAATTTTAATACCTTTCTAGTGTGTCTATTCTTTGTAAGTAAATTTTAATCAATCTGTAATTTTTTGCTGTTGTAAAAAATTAAAAAAAGTAAAAAACCTACTGTTCAAACAATTTATGATAAAAACTGTGCGTTTTAAAATGTGTATTCGTTTTAATCCATTGCCAAGCAATTTTTCCCGTAAACATAACCATATAGCTACCCTACTGCGGTCACCCATCCAGCCAACATCTCAGCGCAATATTGCTTAACCCCAGACCACAAACATACCAGAAAAGTACAGTTTTTAAATCTACTTAACACACAAACACTGTGGTCACCCATCCAGCCAGCAACCCAGTGCAATGTTACTTAACACCGGACTACGAGTCTACCGGAGCGTGCTGAAAGTGCGTACGGCCGTGCCGCGTGCTGGCGTGCGTGTGCCGGGCGAGCGCGGGTCTGTGCCGGCAGGCATGGTGGCGGGTATAATAACACATTGTCTCACGCATTAATCATTCCTGATGGGGGTACGGCTGTGGATGATACAGTGAGATCAAGATGTGGAGATGAAGGAATTATCGCTAGGACCGTTTTACCATTAGGATGAAATCTTATTTAAATTGCAAACGCTTGCAATGCGCGGGGTATTTTATTATTATCAACACTATAACCGTCTCAAAAATTGATGTCCAAACGGGGACTTGAACTCCGATCTCCACCTATCGCGGGTGTTGCTCTAACCCATTGAGCTATTTGGACACCGGCTTTTTGAGACGATTTTAGCATATTTGATGAGAATGACGGATCTCCAAGGAGTAGAACCAAGAGGCTGTGAATACTCACAGTCACTCTGATTCTAGTGACGCTATATCACGTCACAACCTGTCAAACTCGAATAAAATAGCGTTTTACCATAGCGATCATGTTTAGCTGTTTTCAAGACAAAATGGCTGACAAATGCCTACTTAAAATGGAGGAAGCTAAAAGGTGCATTTGCAACTTTATATTTTCTGTCAGTCTTACATTTTTGCAACTGTATGGACTCTTTTGCTTCAAGATTAGAAAATATTGGACATCTAGATTGTGAAGTTATGACATTAGGATTAGAAATAAGATTTAATATTATGCATCAAAATAACCAATATGTACTAAAATCGGTCTACCATAGCGCTAATTTTTAACTGTCTATGTAAAAAATGACTGCCAAATGACTACATTACCGCTAAAAAAATTGAGCATAATTCTAGACGAAGTCACCGTTGTTTTCCAATGTTAAGAAATTTAATTATTTCTCGCAGATTACTCGCATTTGAGACTGATTTGTGAATCTTTATCAATGTTAACCTCAACGATTGTCGATATTTTGAGTCACAATTATTTAATTGTATAGCGGTTTAATAAAAAAGCTGGCAGCAAGCGCCATCGGGTGGCAACTACCGTTACAATGTGTTGCCGGCCTCGTTTGCTCAGCAGACAGTTTAACATTAACGCTGGCTCTCTGACTTTAAAAGCAAGGTTAAAAATCGCAGTTCTTTACCAATCTAAACCAGACCCTGCGCTTGGAGTTAAGAAGTTTTTAGAAAATTGCTCGTCTTGGGTGAGATCTGAGAGTAGAGTTGAACTGGCCAAGGGCGCTTTGGACCCTAATCATCTTTAAGGATATGCAATATTCCTTTTTTTTTTTTTAAGAAGGAATCGGCATTCGGAGGCTAGACTGCAGACAGCTGTGTCACAGCACGATAGGTTTAATTTTCAGGCTACAAAAATTACCAATTTCAGTGGCGGTTCGATTTTTTAAAAATTGTTATATATTTTTTTTTACATATTTTGAAAGATTGCCTTTTGAGCAAAATTTCCGAACCCTTCATTTCGAACCATGTTTTCAGAATATAAGATACAAGCTTTGTTTTTGTCAATTTTTATGAAAATAAGACGAAAATCTTATGAAATTTAGACAATAATACTATAAAGTTGCTGTTCATAAATTATCATGCCCAAATTTGTTGATTATTGAAATCCTTGCAAAGACCTAAAATTCGTTAGGCAGTGGAATATATCCGTTTATCGGAGCTGGCACCAGAAGAGCACCAGTGAACTGAATAATCTTTATTTTGTACATTGCAGGATGATGATGATGAACCTAACCAAGCCAAGAAGGGAGGAGGGGAAACCCGGTACCGGCACGTAGCCTACTCCTGTCGAAGAGCACCAAGGGGACCACCGGCTTAACGTCCCTTCCGAAGGACGGTAAAACGCGAACAACAGGATTCCTCCACAAATCCATGCTGTAGAGAGGTTGATAAGCAAGGCGAGTGAAGTTTCTGTACTAACTTTTATCACTCCAACCTCTCTCCCAAACAGAACTGGTCATGTTTATGGTGGTCACCCATCCAATACCAGACTCAGCGCAGTGTTGCTTAATTTTCATCCCTCTAACCTCTCTCCCGAACAGAACTGGTCATATTTATGATGGTCACCCATCCAATACCTGACTCAGCGCAGTGTTGCTTAACTTTCATCCCTCCAACCTCTCTCCCGAACAGAACTAGTCATGTTTATGATGGTCACCCATCCAATACCTGACCCAGCGCATTGATGGTTAACTTCGGTGATCTCATGAGAAGCAGTGTTTCCAGCTTCAGTAATGCTATTTAGACTGCGTGAACAGGTAAAATATCTAGCCGATCTTTTCAAAAATACTGCTCTACATTTTAATTGTCCGTTCCAATATCAAAAAACGCGATAAAAAATATCAGAGATGCATAATTTATTCAAAACAATCAAAAACAACAAAAAATCCTCCAAACATCCAGCATAATTATTTGAAAACTCACTTCGGACTGCGTCACTAACAGGGAGGAAAAAGTTAAGAGGTTAAAACCAAAAAAACGATGGCGTGCCTTAAGAGAAAAAAAACGACGTATTTTCGTTGAACTTATTTTCCCTGTCCTGGACAAAAGAATGTGCTAGTCGCTTTGGGCAGATTACGATACACCTTGATCCTTTCAGTAAGTGCAACAGAGACAGAGTCATGTCCGAGCGTGCGAGAGCGAGTGAAACAGAAGGCTCCCAATTAAATAGGGACCGCGGTTTCGTGGCTGTGGGAGGTCAAGACCTTTGCTCGAGTCCCGAGGCGGCGACAATCTCGACACAGTTGGTTGCAGAGAAGAAAGGCACTACCGGAGATCTTATACTGTAGTTGTGCGATTGGGTTTACAGGTTTAGGCAGAGTCACAGCGCTAATGTTAAACGTCCTGTCATTGGGTTTACAGGTTTAGTCAGAGTCACAGCGCTAATTTTAAACGTCCTGTCATTTGGTTTACAGGTTTAGTCAGAGTCACAGCGCTAATGTTAAACGTCCTGCCATTGGGTTTACAAGTTTAGTCAGAGTCACAGCGCTAATGTTAAACGTCCTGCGATTGGGTTTTCAGGTTGAGTCAGAGACACAGCTCTTATGTTAAACGTCCTGCCATTGGGTTTGGTTTAGTCCGAGTCACAGCGCTAATGTTAAACGTCCTGCCATTGAGTTTACAGGTTTATTCAGAGTCACAGCGCTAATTTTTAACGTCCTGCTACTGATGAGCCTTTTTTGCATAGCACGAGATTCAAAATTCAAGTGCTAAGCTAGTGCTTGTTTTGTCAATCGCTATGTGGGTGAATTGTGGGAGATGTGATTTAGCTAAGAAAATTCAATTATTCTGTCAAACTTTGTATCAAAAAAGAAAAAATTTCAGAAAAATTATTAAAAAATACAAAAATCACCTTTTAGCTCCCGCGATCTTGCCAGCAGTAAAAATCATCTGAGTCGCTGCAGACTGTACCCCTGTAACCAACCTCACTACCGAGCGACCGGTCGAAAAACAAAAGAACTGCGACCGCGACGTCCACGGCAGCGCGCATTGAAGGCAAAACATTCTTCAGAAATGATCCAATTATGAAACAATTCGAAATGCTTCTTTCATCGCCGGTGCTCCGCCGAACTATCTATAAAGATACCAACACACAGAGAGAGCCTCTCGCGTTTGGCTACAACCGCTTTTTCAACGGTGGCTACATACATTTTTGTTTTTTTTTCTTTTATTTCTAGTTTTCAATCGCTTGTAGAAAATAGAGTAGTGGTGCAGCACAGTTGGTGGCAGCCAGCTTTTGTTGCCGCGGATGATAAAGGGCAGATGAGACTGTTGGTTTTTTTTTTGTGTTATTTCAGCAGAAGCTATTGAGAGTGGAAAAGGGTTACACGATCTCGGATGCACGTTGTGAGAATTGAAATTACTTGGTATCTACTAGTTCGGTAGCGGTTTTTTAAAATCCATAATAACTTCGAACAAGTCGACTTTGGCTATAAAATTAATTTTGATTTCCTCAAGTTTTTAGGAGTTGAAACAATAGTTTTAGTTTTTCATTTAATACTTTTGTTTTGAGGGTTTTAAGTGCTAAAATGGACTTCTTTCGACGTTTTGGTAGAGTTCACTCTGCCATCTTCAGGGCAGTCTCACCCTGAAGATGGCAAAGCGAACTTTGCCGAAACGTTTCATGGACTAAAAACACTTAAAAAAGAGCATTTATCGACCGAAATTATCAAAAATAATTTTAATTCATGTGACAGAACATTTCTGAATAAATACCACATTTGAATTTGAATTTCCGTTTTTTTGTTGTATTTGTGTAATTATTTCTTTAGATAGACAGGACAGGAAGTTAGATTGCCAATTTTACCAATATCAACTGTCAACAAAGGAAACTTCTATCGGAATCTATGGCCTTTCCCAAAAACCGTGCACGCTATCGCCGTAGATCTAGCCTCGACCGTCCATTGGCTAATACAGGTGATTCAAACGCGCGAATAAGACGGCAGTCCGCTCGCGGCCACCAAAATATCCAAGCGCACGCTTTACACTTTGCAAAGCTGACCACTGCAATTTAACGGGGAAATAACACCATCTCAAAAAGATGCCATCTCGAAAAGGTGCCAGAACGAAAACAGAACGCCTAAAACGTTGCTTGTTTTGCTCCACGCAAAGGAGCGGACACTCGCCGTCGCCTCTGTGCTGGACATTCCGTGACAGGCTGCTTGTTACGCTTCACGCAAAGGAGCGGACACTCGCCGTCGCCTCTGTGCTGGACATTCCATGACAGGGTGCTTGTTTCGCTCCACGCAAAGGAGCGGACACTTGCCGTCGCCTCTGTGCTGGACATTCCATGACAGGGTGCTTGTTTTGCTCCACGCAAAGGAGCGGACACTCGCCGTCGCCACTGTGCTGGACATTCCGTGACAGGGTGCTTGTTTCGCTCCACGCAAAGGATCGGACACTCGCCGTCGCCTCTGTGCTGAACAATTCGTGCGATAATTCTTTTGGAATCTTTATGAGTGAGCTTTCTGTTTCGGAGAGCGAATCAATCGGCAACTTAGGCTCCTTGATCTTAAATATATCAGATTATTATACCTAATAGTATATATTTTTTTGAAATATATCACGATGACGAACCATTACACTTAGTGTTATAAGTGCATGTCCATATAAATTGCATTAAGTACTACATATAAAAGATTGCCATCATCAAAATGTGCTATCTTTATATATCTTTTCAGAGTATAAAAAATGTATCATGTGAACACAAAATTCGCTATATAGATTTGACTTTCAGATTCATTTAGCTCGGGGTGCCAAAGGTTTTGGTAAATTCCAAACATAAAATAAATAAATATAGCCAGGGGTAACTCTGTTCGTGAATGTGTGCACCGAAAATGGTAATTTTGTAAAGATGTTTAAAGTATGTTTATGATTTACGAAAAAAGAAAAATAACGAACCCCATAAAAGTGCATTGTTTTGCATAAATGTGGGCGATACGATGCTGCGATCGAGTCATATAAGATATAAAACTCTGATTATGAGAATTGGTACGTTGGTCTTGAAGTTTTAAGATTACAGTCCTTTGATAAAATCCGAATCACTTCTTACCGTTTGTGTAACCTAAAAATTGCGAACGACCGAACGGTTTGGCGTGTTGGAAACACCGGTTTTTATAAGATAACCAAAGTAAAGCAAAACTGCGCTGGGTCAGGTATTGGATGTGTGACCATCATACACATGACCAGTTCTGTTCGGGAGAGAGGCTGGAGGGATGAAAGTTCAGCAACGCTGCGCTGAGTCAGATTTGGATGGGTGACCATCATACACATGACCAGTTCTGTTTGGGAGAGAGGTTGGAGGGATGAAAGTTAGTACAGCAACTTCACTCGCCTTGCTTATTAACCTCTCGACAGCATGAATTTGTAAAGGTATTCTGCTGTGACCACCGGCTTAACGTACCTGCCGAAGGACGGTAAACAGGATTCCGCCACATATCCATGCTGTCAAGAGATTGATAAGCAAGGTCAAGGAAATTGTTGCCTTAACTTAATTACCTTCCACCTCTTCGGAACATTACTGGTCATAAGTATGATGGTCACCGATTCAATACCCAAGCAAAGTTGCTTAACTTTGGTGATTTAACGACAACCGATGTCTCCAACACGCCAAACTATTCGGTGGTAACCCATTCAAATCATGACCCAACGCAAAGTTGCTTAACAAAGACAACAACAAAAGAACCAGTGATTCCAGCACGGCCAACCGTTCGGTGGTCATCCATCCAACATCCAACAGGTACAAGTCACGAAACGTTGGGCAATTTATTTGTTCTTTACTTAGCATTCAAAACGCAGTTGAAATAGTTTTTGTCAAAACAAGTGCTAAGGTAACATCAAGTAGACATGTGTTCAAAAACAATCAACCCAGCAAAGTGTTGCTTGGCTTCGGTGATCTTACAAAAACCGGTGCATCCCACACGCAAATCCGTTCGTTAAAATCGGTAGCCAAAAACTACCAATAACCGCTACCACTAAAACATGACCGTCCCACAGCCCGGATCTTAACTCAAGCCATCTAATCAAACCAGCAGGCGACGACAGGCCCGAGCGTCCAGAGTAGCGATCATCAATCACCGATCAAGCGAAGCCGAAGCGGAGCGGCTACTTTGCGCTATTGCGCTCACCTAGCGTTAGAGCGGTCAGATTAATTGGCGGCACTCATTAAGCCAATCTCGCGGCGTAAGACAAGAGTCGGGTGGGACGGCAATCGGCATCACGCTAAGATGCGAGGAAGCTGAAGAAAGTTACCATTGAACCTTGATTACTTTATATGCTAGCGCATTGAAAACATCCGATGAGATTTGTTATAGGAGTTAATAAAAATACTGTATTGACTATTCTATTTTCTCAACTTATTACCACTTTATGACATGAAGTTGCTTCCGTGTTTGAGATTCGCTCCACGCAAAGAAGTGGACACTCGCCGTCGCCTCTGTGCTGGACATTCCGTGACAGGGTGCTTGTTTCACTCCACGCAAAGGAGCGGACACTCGCCGTCACCTCTGTGCTGGACATTCCATGACAGGGTGCTTGTTTCGCTCCACGCAAAGGAGCGGACACTCGCCGTCGCCTCTGTGCTGGACATTCCGTGACAGGGTGCTTGTTTCACTCCACGCAAAGGAGCGGACACTCGCCGTCGCCTCTGTGCTGGACATTCCGTGACAGGGTGCTTGTTTCGCTCCACGCAAAGCAGCGGACACTCGCCGTCGCCTTTGCATTTTATCTTTTACTAACCACTCAAATCAAATCAGTATTAAATAGTGTTACAACACACAACAGGCGATTGTTGGTTTGAACTTCGATTAGGAACGGTGCTACGGAATGTTCCCTGTAGAGGTGGAAGCCATGCCAAGAGTTGGGTGGGGTAGCGGGTTTGGGGGGGGGGGGGGGGGGGGGAGAGGGCACAGGATGCGAGGGCAAGGGTTAGGATCGCCCCGAGACAGAAGCCGAGCGGATGCCGAGCACGACACCACGGAAAAACTGGTCCAGTCCGAGCCGAAGCCTCCTTCACGCGGGCAGAGTTAATCTTCGGCTTCAGTCTTCGGGTTGCAGTTTTATTACTTGCTTGACCGCGCCAGTTGGAAATAGTATCCCGAGTTGTTAAATGGATTGACCTTGATAACGGTCATAATCAGTATCTTGTTTCTGAGCGTCTTGCAAAGGATAGGACGTCGCTGCTTTTGTGCTATGCATTTTTAGAGACGACACCACTGATCTCAAATACCCAGGATAGAGCATAGGATTCAGCCAGCTGATATCAAATAACCTGGATAGAGCATAGCATCCAGCCAGCTGATCTTAAATAACCTGGATAGAGCATAAGATCCAGCCAGCTGATCTCAAATAACCTGGATAGAGCATAGGATCCAGCCAGCTGATCTCAAATAACTTGGATAGAGCATAGGACCCAGCTAGCTGATCTCAAATAACCTGGATAGTGCATGGGATCCAGCCAGCTGATCTCAAATAACCTGGATAGAGCATAGGACCAAGCCAGCTGATCTCAAATAACCTGGATAGAGCGTAGGATCCAGTCAGGTGATCTCAAATAACCTGGATAGAGCAAAGGATCCAGCCAGCTGATCTCAAATAACCTGGATAGAGCATAGGATCCAGTCAGGTGATCTCAAATAACCTGGATAGAGCAAAGGATCCAGCCAGCTGATCTCAAATAACCTGGATAGAGCATAGGATCCAGCCAGCTGATCTCAAATAACCTGGATAGAGTATAGGACCCAGCCAACTGATCAAAATTGAAGTCAGGCAATCCATTATTGGCAACAGGTAGAAATTCCTAAATCCAAGTTGTCCCAACGATTTCAACACGGTTTCTACCAATTTTGACTTTAAAAGCAGTAAAAACAACGATAACCACGAAAACTACCGAACGCTTCAAAGATCGCGGGCCTTTTTAAAATAACTTAAAATCAGGGACTTCCAAGATGGCGGCCTTGGCTTCAAAGTATCTCTATGGCAACCGCTATCCAGGTTATTTGAGATCAGCAAATGACACGCGCAAAACGCAAGCCATGTTACACCCACACAACAGCACACACATCCGTGAATGAATCTCACTTGAATGAAAACGTAAACCACATACAAACACACACACAAACAAACGATTAGACCATGTGAACCTGTCCTCGACCGAGGCACGCGAGGTAAAATACAGAATCTCTTCAGTAATTGCCCACACCGAACCATCGAGCCGTCTCACTCTAGCTCACGACAAGTCGCATAGCACTATCCTTGTCGCCCGCGTGTGGGCGTCGCCAGACACGCGAAACAGGTAAAAGATTGGTTGAGATTGTTGTTCAAAGATATTGTTTAATCTTGCACGCGGCGGCGACGGCTGCGATGTTCGGGTCAGAGGTGACTCCAGTTTGCCCCGAGGACGGCAGCTCTTTGCCGGTTGGGGTGGGATAGAGCGGTTTTTTTGTCGGGACGGGGCCCATTATTTTTGTTAGTTTGATTCGGTTTGGTTCATGCTGTAGCCGGTTAAATGCCAGCTGCCATTAATATTATTTTCAAAACGATTATTAGTGGTTTTGTATGACGAGTGTCCGCTGCGTTGCGTGGAGTTAAACAAGCACCCTGTCATGGAATGTCCAGCACAGAGGCGACGGTGAGTGTCCGCTCCTTTGCGTGGAGCAAAACAAGCGCCCTGTCACGGAATGTCCAGCACAGAGGCGACGGCGAGTGTCCGCTGCGTTGCGTGGAGCGAAACAAGCGCCCTGTCATGGAATGTCCATCACAGAGGCGACGGCGAGTGTCCGCTCCTTTGCGTGGAGCGAAACAAGCTCCCTGTCACGGAATGTCCAGCACAGAGGCGACGGCGAGTGTCCTCTCCATTGCGTGGAGCGAAACAAGCACCCTGTCACGGAATGTTCAGCACAGAGGCGACGGCGAGTGTCCACTCCTTTGCGTGGAGTGAAACAAGCACCCTGTCACGGAATGTTCAGCACAGAGGCGACGGCGAGTGTCCACTCCTTTGCGTGGAGTGAAACAAGCACCCTGTCACGGAATGTCCAGCACAGAGGCGACGGCAAGTGTCCACTCCTTTGTGTGGAGTGAAACAAGCACCCTGTCACGGAATGTACATCACAGAGGCGACGGCGAGTGTCCACTCCTTTGCGTGGAGTGAAACAAGCACCCTGTCACGGAATGTCCAGCACAGAGGCGACGGCGAGTGTCCACTCCTTTGTGTGGAGTGAAACAAGCACCCTGTCACGGAATGTACAGCACAGAGGCGACGGCGAGTGTCCACTCCTTTGCGTGGAGTGAAACAAGCGCCCTGTCACGGAATGTCCAGCACAGAGGCGACGGCGAGTGTCCACTCCTTTGCGTGGAGTGAAACAAGCACCCTGTCACGGAATGTCCAGCACAGAGGCGACGGCGAGTGTCCACTCCTTTGTGTGGAGTGAAACAAGCACCCTGTCACGGAATGTCCAGCACAGAGGCGACGGCGAGTGTCCACTCCTTTGTGTGGAGTGAAACAAGCACCCTGTCACGGAATGTACAGCACAGAGGCGACGGCGAGTGTCCACTCCTTTGCGTGGAGCGAAACAAGCACCCTGTCACGGAATGTCCAGCACAGAGGCGACGGCGAGTGTCCGCTCCTTTGCGAGGAGCGAAACAAGCACCCTGTCACGGAATGTCCAGCACAGAGGCGACGGCGAGTGTCCGCTCCTTTGCGTGGAGTGAAACAAGCACCCTGTCACGGAATGTCCAGCACAGAGGCGACGGCGAGTGTCCGCTCCTTTGCGTGGAGTGAAACAAGCACCCTGTCACGGAATGTCCAGCACAGAGGCGACGGCGAGTGTCCGCTCCTTTGCGTGGAGTGAAACAAGCACCCTGTCACGGAATGTCCAGCACAGAGGCGACGGCGAGTGTCCGCTCCTTTGCGTGGAGTGAAACAAGCACCCTGTCACGGAATGTCCAGCACAGAGGCGACGGCGAGTGGCCGCTCCTTTGCGTGGAATGAAACAAGCAGCCTGTCACGGAATGACTAGCACAGAGGCGACGGCGAGTGTCTGCTTCTTTGCGTGGAGTGAAACAAGCGCCCTGTCACGGAATGTCCAGCACAGAGGCGACGGCGAGTGTCTGCTTCTTTGCGTGGAGTGAAACAAGCACCCTGTCACGGAATGTCCGGCACAGAGGCGACGGCGAGTGTCCGCTTCTTTGCGTGGAGCGAAACAAGCACCCTGTCACGGAATGTCCAGCACAGAGGCGACGGCGAGTGTCCGCTTCTTTGCGTGGAGCGAAACAAGCATCCTGTCACGGAATGTCCAGCACAGAGGCGACGGCGAGTGTCCGCTTCTTTGCGTGGAGCGAAACAAGCACCCTGTCACGGAATGTCCAGCACAGAGGCGACGGCGAGTGTCCGCTCCTTTGCGTGGAGCGAAACAAGCATCCTGTCACGGAATGTCCAGCACAGAGGCGACGGCGAGTGTCCGCTCCTTTGCGTGGAGTGAAACAAGCACCCTGTCACGGAATGTCCAGCACAGAGGCGACGGCGAGTGTCCGCTCCTTTGCGTGGAGTGAAACAAGCACCCTGTCACGGAATGTCCAGCACAGAGGCGACGGCGAGTGGCCGCTCCTTTGCGTGGAGTGAAACAAGCACCCTGTCACGGAATGTCCGGCACAGAGGCGACGGCGAGTGTCCGCTCCTTTGCGTGGAGCGAAACAAGCACCCTGTCACGGAATGTCCAGCACAGAGGCGACGGCGAGTGTCTGCTTCTTTGCGTGGAGTGAAACAAGCACCCTGTCACGGAATGTCTTGCACAGAGGCGACGGCGAGTGTCTGCTCCTTTGCGTGAAGTGAAACAAGCACCCTGTCACGGAATGTCCGGCACAGAGGCGACGGCGAGTGTCCGCTTCTTTGCGTGGAGCGAAACAAGCATCCTGTCACGGAATGTCCAGCACAGAGGCGACGGCGAGTGTCCGCTTCTTTGCGTGGAGCGAAACAAGCACCCTGTCACGGAATGTCCAGCACAGAGGTGACGGCGAGTGTCCGCTTCTTTGCGTGGAGCGAAACAAGCACCCTGTCACGGAATGACTAGCAAACCCTTTAGTGGAGCGAAACTAGATGCGGTTTAGGCGTCCGCTACGACGCTAGGTCGAGTATTTACTGCTTTGTGATTAGAAAAATCAGGTTATGTTTGCCGCTAGTGCTTTGTTTTTCTGATGGACAGTTTTCTGGTCTGACCGAGACTGGTTCAACCTCGGTCCGATCAAGGCTGCACAAAATGGTCGCCAAAATAAAACGTTTGGAGTTCATTTTTATGGACGTTTAATTGCTTTCTAACGCGATGCACTGCTTTTTGTTGTGTCTGAACCTTTTTGGCGAATGTCCTTTGTTTGCCAGCGTTTGATGGGATGATTGGTAGGTGGGCCTAGCCTGCAGTGGAGACCAGGGTTGACCCGGTGCTGGTATGTAACCTTGCCTAACGGAACTAATACCTACATTAAAAATTATAATTTGTTTTTGTCATAATTTCTGGTCATTTTTCTTTAGCCATTTTCTAAAAACATCAGAGTAAAATATTTTTTATCGAAATAGAATTAGGGAAGAGAAAAAAAAACGGAGTTCCGGTTCTGCTAAAATTGACTTGCCAAGATTAGGTGAAATCTGATTTAAATTACAAACGCTTGCAGTGCACGTGGTATTTTGTTATTAAGAACACAATTACCTTCACAAAAATCAATTTTCTTTAAATTTTTTTTTTTTTTTTTTTGAGAGGGTGGTATTTTCTTATAATTCTAAATATACTTATGATTGAACTTCAGTAAAAAAAAAAAAAAAAAAAGGCCCAAGCGGTCACCCATCCAAAACCGCTACAATCCTCCGTGTTACTTAACCCCGCCCATACGTCTCATCTCGCTCGATACGTTGTGCACCCATTGGAATCGGGTGTGGCCGCTCACTCGCCATCGAGGCTTGGCTGGGGTCACCCCTTCACCTTCAACTTGGTGCACCTTGACCACCTCCCCCCTCCTCAACCACTTCACGGCACTGTCTTGAGGAACGACATGCTCCATTATATCTTCGGCTGTCCAGTCTTACCGCCTACAGGCCGTGCGCTCTGAGATTACCGTCAGACACGTCTTGAAAATCAGCTTCTTATTGATATTCCATTAGAACACTTACGCATTGTACATTTCTTAGAAAATTCACAGTCAATATTTACGGAATAGACGTTGGAGTTAATTTGTTGAGTAATATATTAGTGTTATTTGACGCTCTGTTTAGACTACTAGTCGGTAATATCAATACCGAATCAATTAACAATCAATAATTATCGAAAATTACCCAGCGGGACCAACGGCAAGGACGGTACAACGCGAACAACAGGATTCCTCGACAAATCCATGCTGTCGAGAGGTTGATAAGCAAGGCGAATGAAGTTGCTGAACTAACTTTCATCCCTCCAACCTCTCTCCCGAACAGAACTGGTCATGTGTATGATGGTCACCCATCCAATACCTGACTCAGCAGTGTTGCTGTATTTTCATCCCTCCCACCTTTCTCCCGAACAGAACTGGTCATGTGTATGATGGTCACTCATCCAATACCTGACTCAGCGCAGTGTTGCTGTATTTTCATCCCTCCAACCTTTCTCCCGAACAGAACTTGTCATTTATTTTGGCCATTTTTCACGAAGAAAGTTTAAAATTAAAGTAATGGCAATGAACCTGGACTTTTGATAGTAAAACGTACATAAACAAATCTGAATTTCGGCACTCTAAACACATTTAGCGTGAAGCCAAAGTCACCATAGACCACTTCTAAAATAGACATCGACACTTAACGGGCAGCAAGCAACCGATAAACACGTGCTTAACGCCGCTATAACTCGAGGTTAACGCGGTGTTTAACGACGGTGACAACCGAGTCGAATGGACAATTGAGATGTCGGTGCCAGAAATGGCTGTGTATATAGAACCAGGTCCAAGTAACACAAAGGTTGTTACTCAGATTGGAGGGTCAGAGATGGAATTAAAATTTCAGTCACAAAACGGTGTCTAGACGATTTTTTCCTTCGGGATATAAAGACAGGTGTTTATTAAGATGTTTGCTGGTATTGTTCGGTACCTCATAAAACTGTTCAGTTGGATTTTTTGGCTTTTTACTATAGCGCTAATGTAGAAATGCCTTTGCGAAATGACCAAAACTTCACCTATACCAGATGAAGTCATTATCGTTTTGAGTGTTAAAAAAATTTAATTAGTTGTTTCTCTAAGTTTACTCACATTTAAGACTTCTTAAAGCTCAATTAATCTTTCATAGTATCGAGAAAAACTATTTGAAATGGGTTTTGAATGCTAAGTAAAGGACAACTAAATTTCCCAACGTTTCGTAACATATACTAGTTACTTCTTCAAGGGTTAGAGCAGTCCTGACAATTTTCTGATAACAAAAGAACCACATAAAATTATAACAATTACCAAGTTCAAGCTAATAACAAGCTAGGTAATTGTTATAATGTTATGTGGTTCTTTTGTTATCGGAAAATTGTCAGGACTACTCTTACCCTTGAAGAAGTAACTAGTACAAGTTACAAAACGTCGGGAAATTAAGTTGTTCTTTACTTAGCATTCAAAACCCATTTCAAATAGTGTTTCTTAAAAACTAGTGCTAAGGATAAATCAAGTAGACATGAGTCTAAAAACAATCTTTCATAATGTTTACCTCAACTTTTGATAAGCATTTATCGACATTTTGAGTCGCAATCATTTATGGAGGTTTGTTTCAAACAGACAGTCGCAAGCGCCATCGAGTGGCAGCTACAGTTACCACAAGTCGCCAGCTCGTTTATTCAGCAGAAAATCAAACACAAACGCAGGCTCTCTGACTAAACCTATAAACTCATTGATTTTTTATAGGTTACTATGTGGTCACTTTGAAGAGTGGTTATCAGCAAATAAATCCACCGCCAACTGGTGTCGCCAAACGGAAGCTCCATGTTCCCGGCCAAGTCCTACAGACACGTCCAGAATACGAATCAGTCCCAGAGGATTGTATGCTAATCTCACAATGGATCACGTAGTCGACATCCATCGCCGTCGACGCGGTCGAAGGTCGACGCCGTCTGTGTCACCGACGTCGCAGTGGCGGAACACTGCTCAGCCTTGTGTCTTTGACACACTGTGCTGGCTGCTCTTGTTCAACAGCATCAAGGACCGGACCCCGCTTAGTCTTGTGTCTTTGACACACTGTGCTGGCTGCTCTTGTCCAACAGCATCAAGGACCGGTCACCGCTTAGCCTTGTCTCTTTGACACACTGTGTTGGCTGCTCCTGTCCAACAGCACCAAGGACCGGCCACCGCTTAGCCTTGTCACTTTGACACACTGTGCTGGCTGCTCTTGTTCAACAGCATCAAGGACCGGTCACCGCTTAGTCTTGTCTCTTTGACACACTGTGTTGGCTGCTCCTGTCCAACAGCACCAAGGACCGGCCACCGCTTAGCCTTGTCCCTTAGACACACTGTGTTGGCTGTTCCTGTCCAACATCACCAAGGACCGGCCACCGCTAAGCCTTGTCCCTTTGACACACTGTGTTGGCTGCTCCTGTCCAACAGCACCAAGGACCGGCCACCGCTTAGCCTTGTCACTTTGACACACTGCGTTGGCTGCTCCTGTACAACAGCACCAAGGACCGGCCACCGCTTAGTCTTGTCTCTTTGACACACTGTGCTGGCTGCTCTTGTTCAACAGCATCAAGGACCGGTCACCGCTTAGTCTTGTCTCTTTGACACACTGTGTTGGCTGCTCTTGTTCAACAGCATCAAGGACCGGCCACCGCTTAGCCTTGTCTCTTTGACACACTGTGTTGGCTGCTCTTGTCCGACAGCACCAAGGACTGGTCACCGCTTAGTCTTGTCTCTTTGACACACTGTGTTGGCTGCTCCTGTCCAACAGCACCAAGGACCGGCCACCGCTTAGCCTTGTCCCTTAGACACACTGTGTTGGCTGTTCCTGTCCAACAGCACCAAGGACCGGCCACCGCTTAGCCTTGTCACTTTGACACACTGTGCTGGCTACTCTTGTTCAACAGCATCAAGGACCGGTCACCGCTTAGTCTTGTCTCTTTGACACACTGTGTTGGCTGCTCCTGTCAAACAGCATCAAGGACCGGCCACCGCTTAGCCTTGTCACTTTGACACACTGTGTTGGCTGCTCCTGTCCAACAGCACCAAGGACCGGCCACCGCTTAGCCTTGTCTCTTTGACACACTGTGTTGGCTGCTCCTGTCCAACAGCACCAAGGATCGGCCACCGCTAAGCCTTGTCCCTTTGACACACTGTGTTGGCTGCTCCTGTCCAACAGCACCAAGGACCGGCCACCGCTTAGCCTTGTCACTTTGACACACTGTCTTGGCTGCTCTTGTTCAACAGCATCAAGGACCGGTCACCGCTTAGTCTTGTCTCTTTGACACACTGTGTTGGCTGCTCCTGTCAAACAGCACCAAGGACTGGCCACCGCTTAGCCTTGTCCCTTTGACACACTGTGTTGGCTGTTCCTGTCCAACATCACCAAGGACCGGCCACCGCTAAGCCTTGTCCCTTTGACACACTGTGTTGGCTGCTCCTGTCCAACAGCACCAAGGACCGGCCACCGCTTAGCCTTGTCACTTTGACACACTACGTTGGCTGCTCCTGTACAACAGCACCAAGGACCGGCCACCGCTTAAGCTTGTCCCTTTGACACACTGTGTTGGCTGCTCCTGTCCAACAGCACCAAGGACCGGCCACCGCTTAGCCTTGCCCTTTTGACACACAGTGTTGACGCTGTCTCTGTGGCACAGGTCTATTAGCTGTCAGTGAATGACAAGCTGATGATGAAGCTAGCCTGGCCTGGCAGGGAACCGAGGGTCAACCCGGTGGCAACCATGAAGTCATCGAGCAAGTTTTAAACTTGGTGCAGGCCAGTGAAAAACGGCATAAGTGCTTCTACAGCTCAATTGTCGTTGTGGTAGTAGTTGTGCCTCCGATACCGCCGCTGTGCTTGGAGAGTACGAGCGTGGGTAATCCCCGCACAGTGCACGTATGCCACCGGCGGTCATGGCAGACACCATCGGTGGCATTCCGTCGCGTTTATGTCGGGAGATATCGGTGACATTTACATACGATTGACAGTTTGTGGGAGCCTTGCACGACTTGGGTTAGCCGGTGCGTGGACAAGAAGTGAGGACGCAGTGCGTGATTTAGATGTTGTAGCAACAGTTCTGTGTGAACTTTGAGGTTAAAGGTCGGCCGATTTCACCAATATCGATCTTAGCTTGGCTTGAACTCGGTTTTGGATCAAGATTTTATTTTCTCTTACTGCACACAAGTAGAAACAGAAAAAAATAATTTTAAGCATGGAGTTTAAATCAAATGGAAATGTTTTGTGGTTTAAAAAGACGCGACTGTTTTTTTCGGGTACTATTTTCTTTAAACATGAAAAACGGCTTAATATTTACGCACCAATTGGTTAAGGTTTACATTTGAAACCAAAAGTAGCAAAGTAAAAAATAATGAGAGCTTATATATATATTTTTTTGATTATGACTCCTATTTGTAGCAATTGAATTCAATTTTTTTGAGAACGACTGCAGCGCTATCGGGTGGCAAACAACCATTAAGACGCGTGTAGAAAGTTAAACATTAGCGCTAAGACTCTGAATCGCTTAGACTCAATGGCTTCAATCACAAAGCGACGCAGCACGATCAACGACAGACTTCAGCTTATGTAGAGAAACATTTCTGTAAAAGTGTTTTGGAAAGAAAAATTACCACAAAGACCAAAATTGAGAACGTAGACACATTCAGAGAATAACAATTGAAGAGACGAGTAAAAAGTACCATTAAGAAATGTTCATAAAATATTGCAAAACGTATACTGACCACTTTAACTTTAAAAATTATAGCCTAAACAAACTATTTACAAGCGATTAAAATACCAAACAATAAACCCAAGTTAACTCAACAAATAATTAGAGCACATAAAGCCGTCGGACATTCGATTCCCGCTCGTGACCGCTCACATTTTTTTTTCAATTAAAAACAATGATCGCCGTTATCACACAGATCAAAGCACATATATAAAACGCATAAGTGCTCCATTTGCAGCAATAAAATATCAAGACCAACGTGACAGCCTTGAGAAACCAACAGCCACATCAACCATTACCCAACCGAGCGATAGGTTCCTGTTGAGAGTGTACGACCGTGTGGTCAATACCTATACAAGTTTGACCTCTGCTCTAGTATTCGACGGCTAGGGTTCACGGCAACCAGAGTCAAACCACTCCACGGCCACGGCCCACAACCTCCTCACGTTGTCCGACCGGAGAGCTCACTTACTGAACTCCTATTCGTTGGGTGTGGCCAGCGAGTCGAGCGACCTAGAGTCAAGTGCCTCGACCGCGACAGATTTCGCTCCTCCGACAATGTCGAAGACTACCATGACACTCCATGACCTGTTCCGCTTCTTTGCGTGAAGATAACAAACAGCCTGTCACGGAATGTCCATTACAGAGGCGACAGCGAGTGTCCGCTCCTATGCGTGGAGTGAAACAAGCACCCTGTCACGGAATGTCCAGCACAGAGGCGACAGCGAGTGTCTGCTCCTTTGCGTGGAGCGAAACAAGCGCCCTGTCACGGAATGTCCAGCACGGAGGCGACGGCGAGTGTCCTCTCCTTTGCGTGGAGCGAAACAAGCACCATGTCACGAAATGTTCAGCACAGAGGCGACGGCGAGTGTCCGCTCCTTTGCGTGGAGCGAAACAAGCGCCCTGTCACGGAATGTCCAGCACAGAGGCGACGGCGAGTGTCCGTTCCTTTGCGTGGAGCGAAACAGGCGCCCTGTCACGGAATGTCCAGCACGGAGGCGACGGCGAGTGTCCTCTCCTTTGCGTGGAGCGAAACAAGCACCATGTCACGAAATGTTCAGCACAGAGGCGACGGCGAGTGTCCGCTCCTTTGCGTGGAGCGAAACAAGCACCCTGTCACGGAATGTCCAGCACAGAGGCGACGGCGAGTGTCCGCTCCTTTGCGTGGAGCGAAATATGATTAGGTTTAGGCAGCTTAGTGCTGAGTTCCTTGCCCACTGCCGGTGGCTGGGGAAATGTAACAGGTGAATGTATACTCTGCATCAAACTAGAAGGTCTCTGCGTTGGCGCGGTGCTCCAAATAAAGACAGGCTGCGGAGCTCCTGAGGCTGTGGTTGACCATCATTATGGAATTTTTTAAAAATAACTGAATGTTTGTTTTGTTTTGATTTGAAGTATTTAGCGACGCACTGTTTTGACAACGGGTCTTATAACGCTGGTAAAATTGAGTTGTTGAATGAGTGGCTGATGACGGGGATGATGATGAACATAACGTAGCCTGCAAGGTAGGAGTAGTTACCTGGTTATGATAACTAACCTTTGTCGAAAAGCACCAAGGGGACCACCAGCTTAACGTCCCGTTCGACGGACGGAACAAGGCGAATAAACGGATTTCTCTACAAATCCATGCTGTTCAGAGGTTGACAAGCAAGGCGAGTGAAGTTGCTGTACTAACTTTAATTTTATTCTTTTAACCCATCCAATATCGGACCCAGCGCTGCTTAACTTCGGTAATCTCACAAGAACTGGTGTTTACAACTCGCCAACTGATCGGTGGTCACCCACCTAATACCTGACTCGGCGCAGTATCGCTTAACTTTGGTAATCTCAGGAGAACCGGTGTTTTCAACACGCCAAACCGTTCGGTGGTCACCCATCCAATACCTGACTCAGCTCAGTGTTGCTTAACATTGGTGACCTCTCGAGAACCGGTGTTTACAACACGCCAAACTGTTCGGTGGTCACCCATCCAATACCTGACTCAGCTCAGTGCTGCTTAACATTGGTGACCTCTCGAGAACCAGTGTTTCCAACACGCCAAACTTTTCGATGGTCACCCACCTAATCCCTGACTCAGCTCAGTGCTGCTTAACATTGGTGACCTCTCGAGAACCGGTGTTTCCAAAACGCCAAACTAAATGCATTTGCGAGGTCTGTTCGCACTGCGTTGTGTTCTTGTGTTGGTTGTTTATATTTACATTGACTCTATTAATTTCTTCTATTCAGTATTGATTAGTTGACCCTAAAGTTCAAATAACATTTCAATACCGGCTACAGAGTTGGGCGATGTGATACACTCTTGGTCTGTTGTATATTTTCACGAGTTCGGCGAGCTCTGTTCCACCCGTGCATTCAAGTCTCCATGTTAAAGGTATAGGGCATTTTTCAAAGCCAGTTAAAACATTCGAAAATTAAATTTATAAAAAATTAGGATTTTATTTTGAAAGCAAGTTTAAGTGGCAGTATACGAGTTTTCCACAAAGTCTAGGATCTAAGCTAAAAGTTGTAATTGAGCTACTAGTGCCAGAACCCATTTCCTTTTTAGAATTTTGTTTCCTACCGGGCTAACGGCACACCTGATTCTGATGACACGTTCAGGATCATTTATCCTGTTTTGTAAATTACAGCTCCTGCGTTTTTTAGCAAAATTGGTCAAAAAGTTTTAACGATTCAAGTTTTGTAATAATTTTCACAAAACTCGTTCACTTAAATATGGACACATATTATGGTATTTTTTTTAGTAATTGTTTTTTTTATGGAACGTCTTGCGACAAATCAAAAGAGTTTTTGTCCACTTAAAGTAATAAAATACAGAGGCTTTGAGGTAAACACCACTGCAGTCTTAAAAAAGTGCATATATAATAATAATAACAATGAAGTACGTCCATCTTTGGCAAATCTTCCAGAGTTAAAATTATTTTAAGAGTACACAAAACTAGGAACTATTTCTTGCACTCACTGCAGCCGCTTACAGATGAATTGCTTGAGTACTGAAGAAAAGTCACGAGTATTTGCCACGATTTCTTACCTGTAAGCAAAGAAAAAACACAAGTGTTAAAATATTGGTCCAATAGCAACGATCAGTGTCAATGAATTTGTTTTTGTGTGCATTTTTGGTAGTCGCAAGGTTCATAATCTACTTTTATATCCATGAATAGTCTAGCTCGTGAGAGAAGATACCAGCACAAGGACTGTCTACTGCATTGCTACAGTCTAACCCGTGAGGGAAGATACCAGCACAAGGACTACATCCCAGCATTGCTACAGTCTAGCCCGTGAGAGAAGATACCAGCACAAGGACTGTCCCCTGCATTGCTACAGTCTAGCCCGTGAGAGAAGATACCAGCACAAGGACTGTCCTCTGCATTGCTACAGTCTAGCTCGTGAGAGAAGATACCAGCACAAGGACTGTCCCCTGCATTGCTACAGTCTAGCCCGTGAGAGAAGATACCAGCACAAGGACTGTCCCCTGCATTGCTACAGTCTAGCCCGTGAGAGAAGATACCAGCACAAGGACTACATCCCAGCATTGCTACAGTCTAGCCCGTGAGAGAAGATACCAGAACAAGGACTGTCCCCTACATTGCTACAGTCTAGCCCGTGAGAGAAGATACCAGCACAAGGACTGTCCCCTGCATTGCTACAGTCTAGCCTGTGAGAGAAGATACCAGCACAAGGACTGTCCCCTGCATTGCTACAGTCTTGCCAGTGAGAGAAGATACCAGCACAAGGACTGTCCCCTGCATTGCTACAGTCTAGCCCGTGAGAGAAGATACCAGCACAAGGACTGTCCCCTGCATTGCTACAGTCTAGCCCGTGAGAGAAGATACCAGCACAAGGACTGTCCCCTGCATTGCTACAGTCTAGCTCGTGAGAGAAGATACCAGCACAAGGACTGTCCCCTGCATTGCTGCAGTCTAGCCCGTGAGAGAAGATACCAGCACAAGGACTGTCCTATGCATTGCTACAGTCTAGCCCGTGAGAGAAGATACCAGCACAAGGACTGTCCCCTGCATTGCTACAGTCTAGCTCGTGAGAGAAGATACCAGCACAAGGACTGTCCCCTGCATTGCTGCAGTCTAGCCCGTGAGAGAAGATACCAGCACAAGGACTGTCCTATGCATTGCTACAGTCTAGCCCGTGAGAGAAGATACCAGCACAAGGACTGTCCCTGCATTGCTACAGTCTAGCCCGTGAGTCAAGCATCTTGGCACGACAAAAGCTCTTGCACAACAAGAAAATGGCGGACATCAGCAAAAATGAATAGCAATTAATTTTAATGAAAGTTGGCCCACAAGTCACCACAAAACGACCGGTGGCGCCCTAGCGGTAACAAAATGTTCTCTCACTAAAAGGAGTAAAGAGTCGTTTACTGTCAAACGATTTTCGTTTAAAAAGAACAGAATTCGGCATTATTTTGTCGACATTTCGACCGATTGTTTGACAGTAAACTTTAGCTCAAATAACATCAAAAACCCATTTTGATTTCCCAAAGAAAACATTCCAAGAAAGTCACCTTATAAACAACCCAGAAACATCGCTTAAAAGTGTCGGAAACAATCATTTCTTTCACTCTAATTCCCAGTAAACCATTTGAGAAAAATCGTTGAACCTGATCAAAAAAGTCTTGTTAGCCACAAGAATTTCCCTTCACAAATCCCCTTTTTTTCGTCTGCAGGCAAATAATCTATTTAATCCAATCGTTTTTGTCGACAACAAAGTCAGTGTTTGCTCGTGGTATTGTTACTTGCCACGGGTAATGATTTCCAAAGATTAGGTAGTTAACAAGTTAATGCCAACAGTTTAACCATTGAGTTTATATAGATAGTCAGAGAGCACAGCGGTAATGTTAATCATTCTGCTGAGCAAATGAGCCGGCAACACGTGGTAACGGTAGGTACCACCGAAGGCGCTTGCGGCCGTCGCTTTTAACAAACCTTAGAAACGAATCAAAATATTGCTATATGAATATGTACATCAATAGTTGTGGTTTACACGAGTAAAGATTAATTGAGCGTAAACCGGTTTCAAATGCGAGTAATCTGCGAGTAATAACAAAAAGAAAATTATCAAATACTACACCATCTAAATGTTTATTTCATTTTTGTCGGAAAAGCATTCATTGGGCTGAAAGAGAGTTTAATATTGGCTCTAGTCCTCTCTAACTGTAAATCTATCAGCTCAATGATTTTAGCAATCATAATCAACAAAACCAACGTTTAAGTGCTATCACAACCTACATGTAGGTGTAATCGTATTCTTGATGTGTAAGGAGATAGTCAATAGTTGAAATTGCTTGAAAACCACAAGAAACAAGTATCGAATCGAGACGGAAGAGAGAGGAGAGTTAAATGTTTCAATTCTGTATGGGTATAGTGAATTCCAAAAGTTTGTAAGAATTAGATGTTCAAATCTGTTATGTGGCAATCAGGAGGGTCTTTGTTTGGTTCAAGTCCATCTTGTCAGGTGTCAACATTTCAACCCGTCTCGACTCGACCATCTAAGCTGTGTTGCCAACTCATGAACCTACTCCCATCCCTTCCCATCAGGAGGGTCTTTGTTCGATTCATGTCCATCTTGTCAGGTGTCAACATTTCAACCCGTCTCGACTCGACCATCTAAGCTGTGTTGCCAAATCATGAACCTACCCCCACCTCTTCCCATCAGGAGGGTCTTTGTTCGATTCACTTCCATCTTGTCAGGTGTCAACATTTCAACCCGCCTCGACTCGACCATCTAAGCTGTGTTGCCAACTCATGAACCATCCCCATCAAGTAAACCAGCGATATTTGCAACAATTCAAACGCTTTGAGGTTATCATTGGCAGGAGAAACATTCGGCAACGCAGCCAAATCAATTAAATCTGACAGCTGTCATGTCTCAAAGGTTAATATTGATTTATACAAATGTTTGGACAAATCTAGATGAAAGAGTCCGATGAAAATGTGTTTTTGTGATACAATTTAACCCTTTTAATTGTATCAAACAAAATCGAGCGTGACTTTCGATCTATAGCCAAAACGTCCTGCTAAAATAAAATGGATGCAAATTTGGAATCTAAAACAAACGTTCTCTGATCAAGCGCCAAAATTTTAATTTACATCTTTCGAAGTAAAGTAACCTGACCAAATCAGGCTCCTTATTCAGATTAATTGCTAAAACAAGTATGGTATAAAGAGGCAGATGCAATTATATTTAGAACAAAAGTATCTTCAAATGAAAGTAAATGAACGTTGTAAATAGCTAGAGTAGAATTTAGAACGAAAACATTTAACAGTCGTAAAATTTAAGCTGTATTTGAGGGATATCTTTGTATAACCTGTATCGAGAATGGCCTTTCCCTAAGCCACATTTCTCCATTTAAAAAGTATTTTATTGAGCTGTTATACATATGCATACACATACAATATAATCGTGCAAATAAGAGAACAATCTAAAAATAATTGCGATTAGACGAAAGAAAGGCGAGTGAAAAGAAAAAAAAATTAAACTGAAGGATTTTGCGTGTTGGTAACACCGGTTCTCGTGAGATCACCGAAGTTAAGCAACACTTCGCTCTGTCAGGTATTGGATTGGCGACCATCAAAAACACGACCAGTTCTGTTTGGGAGAAAGGTTGGAGGGATGAAAGTTAAGCAACACTGCGCTGGGTCAGGTATTGGATGGCTGACCATCATACACATGACCAGTTCTGTTCGGGAGAGAGGCTGGAGGGATGCAAGTTAAGCAACACTGCGCTGAGTCAGGTATTGGATGGGTGACCATCATACACATGACCAGTTCTGTTTGGGAGAGAGGTTGGAGGGAAGAAAGTTAACTAACACTGCGCTGAGTCAGGTATTGGATGGGTGACCATTATACACATGACCAGTTCAGTAGAGGGATGAAAGTTAGTACCACTTCACTCGCCTTGCTTATCAACCTCTCGACAGCATGGATTTGTAGAGGAATCCTGCTGTTCACGTTGTACCGTCCTTCGGAAGGGATGTTAAGTCGTTGGTTTCGACAGGAGTAGGTTACGCGCCGGAATCTGGTTGTGCCCGTTGTCAAAACAATGCGTTGCAATATAAAAATTTAAAGCTAGATGCATTTAGGATTTTGCTAACGAAGAAATATCACAACTGCTATCGCCCTTGACGGGGTTACCAGCCTAAGTTGCGAAACGTCAGGAAAATTTTTTGTTTTAAATCAGATTTGAAAAAAATCTAGTTTTTAAACATTTTTTTTTCATTATAAAATCTCTTTGTTACAATCCAAGGTAACGTTAAAAATACCTGCAGTCATCCTGATCAAGATTTGCCATCAGCTGTTACAAATCTGTAAATCTCAGGTGTGTCACCCTCCACTCTTCGGTCCATTTCCTCGCGGTCAAGTTAATCTTATAATCGGACTCTCGGAGGCTGCGACAGTTATTATTAGAGATCTGGGCACTACGTGTACCTGCCACGGATGAAGCGATCTGGCATGGTCGACCGGAGTTAGGACGAGTGTAGCATTTGTAATTGAAGCAAATCTAATGGGAACCGATGACACTTTTTTTTCTAAAAGTTTAAAAGGTAAATCTGTCAAGGAGTCGAATTTTTTAAAACAATTTTTTTCTTCTATGGCAAGTCACGAAAAACGGAGTTGAAGTGGTTTTCCGGAGGATCTTTGTTCGATTCACGGAGCACAAAACGTTTTTTTTTCATAAAGCAAGATATTTTTGTTATTTGTCCCGGTTTATCAAACATAACTAAGTCTTTCATATCTGTTGTATTAAGTTTATATTTTAAGAAGAAAGATACCTGACTTCTTGCACATTTTTCTCAGAGATCAAAGACCAATCAATCTTATATTTTACTTTAATTTTTGTTATATATTTTTTTCTGCTTAACTATAAACTTTTTTTTTTTTTTTTTTTTTTTTTTTTTGAGAAACAGACCAAATTTAGACAAAAACTGGCCGTATTTTTAAAGCTAGAAAACTAGAAATTTTCAAAGATATGTGTATTTTCTTCGTCTGTGGTCCTGAACATAGTTAAAAAGGTGCATTTTTGTGGGCAAAATGTTTTCTGGCAAAAGGTTTTGAACTATTTTTTTTTTCGTGTGCTTTTGAGAACGTACCAGGCCATAATTGAATTATTAGTTGAGTTTATATCGCGTAAATCTGTTGATCAATTTACGCAATCATTTTCCGTTGCAAGAATTTAAAAATGAAATAAAAACTTAGGTACATAACAATTATTATATTTACTTTAGCACCTCTGACAATCCATCCACATAACAGTGGTTCAGTATCAAAATGTCAATATTTTAATACCGTTATAAACAAATTGATTTTTGAATACAAAAATTGTTACAATAAATTTTTTTAAATAGATCCTTACCTTTTTTAACGTGAAATCGAGATCTATATCATTTGAAACCAAATGGCTGCTAGACCTAAGATTCTAGAGGCGTCCTACCAAAAAAAAAAACGCGTAACCCAAATGTCACAGTGCATCGGACAATCTCTGTTAATCGACAAAGGAAGGCCGCCGTCCAGATAATGGTAGGGTACACAGATTTATCTCTCGATTACTTCCAGTAATTGCACGTGAAACTGGATTGGACACCAACCGAACGACTTCGAAACGAATCCGTTGTGACTCATCGCCAGCAATTGCCAAGGTTGTTCAGTTCAGTCATTGACGTAGAGTAGTGATACCCAAAGTGTCCCTTACCCCTTGGGGTACGGGAAGGGTTTAGTGGGGTACGCGGGAGTAATCCGGACTGGATTGGGCAACAAACGAATGACTTCTAAACGAATCCGTTGTGACTCATTGCCAGCAATTGACAAGGTTGTTCAGTGCAGTCATTGACGTAGAGTAGTGATACCCAAAGTTCTTACCCCTTGGGGTACGCTAGACCAATCGGGAGATAGCAAAATTTGATCTAAATTTACAGAATGCAATAAGTTATGTAACAAAGATCAAATATTGTCATTGGTCTACTTTATGGTAATGCACACTTTTTTCACATCGAAGTTGGTCGGGTTTTATGCTGTGTTGATTTGATATGGAGTGATCAATATGCGATTTTTATTTAAAAGTGGGATCCAGTGGTACGAAAATTTTAGAACGGGTCAAAGTTAAAAGTTGGGTAAAAACACTGACTCAGAGAACCAGAAATGAGGATTCACCAGATATTTCAAACCGATTTTTGGAGCGCACTCTTGGCCGCTAACAGTTATAATTCCAGGAACGGGCCATGCTATTTACCTGTTTAATTTATTCAAAAATCTTTTTTTTCCAAATTGCCAAAACTGTTCATAAAAACTTTCATATTTTCAATTTAGTTCAAGGACAACGTAGGTACCTACAGCAAAAAAAAACATATATACATGTTCGAATTAAGAATACAAATTTGTCTGCAACAAAATGATTTCTAGTTATTTGAGTTTAAATTAACGGCCAGTTTCTCTCTTTCTTTTATTCTCCATAAAAAAAAAAGAGTTTATTTTAACAGAACTTTTTTAAAAACTTAAAACGACGGTCACACCATCTAGTAGCATCCTCCATTTTTGTCTCTGTATATGGTAGTAATTTTGCGGCAACTTTTTGCCGAAGACAGATTAACATCAGCGTTATGGTAGAACGGTTATGAGGTGCACTCGTTTCCGCATCTCATCCTCAATCTAAATAGAGACAATTATTCAAAGATTGCACGGAATTTAGTTTCCGCAATCAAATATTATTGATTGCAATTAGGGAGACCTGCGTTACGAGCGCTTTATGGCAAGTTATAAAATTAACCATAGAGATCCGCCAAGTTTTATTACAACATTTTTTTTTTACAAACCCTTCGCTTGGTCAAAGAAGGACGCTAGCATTTACAAAAACTATTTGAACTGGGTTTTGAATGCTAAGTAAAGAACAACTAAATTTCCCAACGTTTCGTAACTTGTACCCATTATTTTTTCAAGGGTAAGTTCAGAGAGAAGAGAACCACCTTAGGTTGTAGATTACATTTTCTGATTAGATGTAGGGATTTAATTTTTATAATTTTGTGTCACTCTTTTGCTATCGGAAAATTGTCAGAACTGCTCTTACCTTTGATAAAGTAACAGGTACAAGTTACGAAACGTTGGGAAATTTATTTGTTCTTTACTTGGCATTCAAAACCCAGTTGAAATAGTTTTTGTTAAAACTAGCGCTAAGTTTACATCAAGTAGACATGAGTCTAAAACAAATCATAACGCTAGCATTGGCTAGTTCTTTCTGCTGAGCAAACGAGGTGGCAACATTTGTTAACGCTGGTTTAAATCGTTGGGGGTTGTTGTAGTTTTAGACATAGAAATTCTGCATCATTTCAGATTCATCATTAAAAAAATAATGCTGTCAAGAAATAGGTCCGATAAGGTTAGTAACTTGGTTTCCAGTCACCAAGTCATTGTCTTATGCAGTTCAGAGTTGCTTAACTACGGTCACCCATTCAGCACCGGAATCTTCAGAGAATTTCTTAACTTCGGTTACCCATCCATCATCAACTCAGCACAGTTTTGCTTAACTTCGGTCACCCATCCAGCATCCGTCTCTATTGTAAAATGCACCTTTCCACAAGCAGGATCCTTCCAATACCGACTGACAACCCCACACCATCCATTCCCGTTGAACCGAACGTCGCCGTGGTCCACCGCTCAGCCTCCGGCAGAGAAGTCATCGCAGTTATTGACTTGTGTGTTATTGTCCAGGGGGGGGCATCGCTGCATAACAAAGGGGCATGGCTAGATGACCGGACCGGACCAAGATGAAGAAGCAGATATCTTCTTATGTGCATGTCGCTTCGCGGTTGATTGCGTGCAATGCCGGTGAACTTGCAGAAGTTGATTCGAAGAGGCAGAATGGTATGTTCGATCTGGAGTGAATTACGCGCTGATATCGTTTTGCGTTTGTCATTGACGCTACGATGGTTCTCGATTTCAAAGCTCGTGATTTGAATTCGAGTTACAGTTTACAGTTTTCAGGTTCAGGATCTTTGGTGGTGTATTATTATTAGAATTGAAAATGCTTGTGATGGGCTTATTTTTTATAAGGAACACTAACTACCTGTTAAAAGTGGATTTAATTACTCTGTTCATTGCAAGCATTTGCAGTTTCAATAAAATTTTACAGAATAAAACGTATCCAACGTCAAATTTGAGTTGCTCGAGATGTGGATGCGTCACTAAAATCAGAGTGACTGTGAGTATTCACAGCCTCTTGGTTTCTTGGAGATCCGTCATTCTCATCAAAGTCACTCAAAGGCTGTCGAAAAAGTAGCGTCCAAGTAGCTCAATTGGTCAGAGCAACACCCGCGATGGGTGGAGATCGGGGTTTGATTCCCCGTTTGGGCATCAATTTTTGACGGGAAACTAGTGTTTAACAAGGCAGCAGTTGGACCGAATCTGGCCGGTCATAAATCGAACTTCAATCCTGTTCGCAAATATAATTACCGAGCGCGCCATATCTGAGCACGACGATCAAACATATCAACTAAAATAAAAATAAACAGACATTCAGCAATAACGCAAAACGTATCTTGCGTTGGCACATCTGTTCAAACCTAAGTGAAGCACTTGGCTAAATAAAAAGTGCAGTCCACCAAGCAAACGCACACCTGGACTTAGTTAACTTAGGAGTCCTCCTAATCCCCTTCACGAGCAGAGGTCCATGTAGGGAAATCAAGAGAACCGGTGATTCCATCACGCAAAACCTTTAAGTGGTCACCCATCTTATACCTGACCCAGTGCAGTGTTGCTGAACTTCGGTGTTCTCACAGGAAGCGGTGTTTCCAACACGCCAAACCTTTAAGTGGTCACCCATCCAATGCCGGAGTGTTGTTTTAAAAAATTAGAGGGGATGACTTTTTTTTCAAAGTGCCAAAATGTTGCTTCTCAAAGACTTAATGTTGTGAAACTTAACTTAAAAAAAAAAAATAGCCTCTAAAATAGCCTTTCCATATGCTCTGTTCTTTTGCAGATTTCTGTAAAAGAGTGAGATTTCTGAGATTTCTTGACCCTCAAAAGTATGACCGCTTATGGAACTGCATCCCAAATTTTCTGTAAAAGCCGGGATGACAAGAAAGTTATCGCCTGTCTACCCAATTTCAAGAGTAAAATACTCTCGAAATATTTCCTCAAAAAATATTTTTAAGTTCGATGAAATAGCAACGAGACGCTTGAATTCTAACTACTATGCAGACTCTTAAAATACTTTAGTAAAACAGGTGCATCTAAAATCAAAATCACGAGCACCTCTTATTGGCATCAATTAATCGAGAATTAAAACGAGTATTACACACAGAGGCACATTTATATTTGATTAGTTGAATCACTGGTTAGTAAATGACATGGTTTTCAGCTATCAGTCTCTCATCACGAATACCACGATCACTGTTTGCTTTGCCAAGAAACTTGAAGTGTTTCGCAATGAGATGGCTCCGCACGAGTCACGACCTAGGTCGTCGGAGGGTTGCAATAGAAGTCGCCTAAAGCGCAGTTTAATGACGTATTCGGCTGGCTGCCCCGGATGCACACTGGGCATGTGACTCTGCTCCAGTGCAACTTTCAAGTGTTGGACTGGGCATGTGACTCTGTCCCAGTGCAACTTTCAAGTGTTGGACTGGGCATGTGACTCTGCCCCAGTGCAACTTTCACGTGTTCGACTGGGCATGTGACTCTGTCCCAGTGCAACTTTCAAGTGTTGGACTGGGCATGTGACTCTGTCCCAGTGCAACTTTCAAGTGTTGGACTGGGCATGTGACTCTGCCCCAGTGCAACTTTCACGTGTTCGACTGGGCATGTGACTCTGTCCCAGTGCAACTTTCAAGTGTTGGACTGGGCTTGTGACTCTGCCCTAGTGCAACTTTCACGTGTTCAACTGGGCATGTGACTCTGCCCCAGTGCAACTTTCACGTGTTCGACTGGGCATGTGACTCTGCTCCAGTGCAACTTTCAAGTGTTGGACTGGGCATGTGACTCTGTCCCAGTGCAACTTTCAAGTGTTGGACTGGGCATGTGACTCTGCCCCAGTGCAACTTTCACGTGTTCGACTGGGCATGTGACTCTGCTCCAGTGCAACTTTCAAGTGTTGGACTGGGCTTGTGACTCTGCCCTAGTGCAACTTTCACGTGTTCAACTGGGCATGTGACTCTGCCCCAGTGCAACTTTCACGTGTTCGACTGGGCATGTGACTCTGCCCCAGTGCAACTTTCAAGTGTTGGACTGGGCATGTGACTCTGTCCCAGTGCAACTTTCAAGTGTTGGACTGGGCATGTGACTCTGCCCCAGTGCAACTTTCACGTGTTCGACTGGGCATGTGACTCTGTCCCAGTGCAACTTTCAAGTGTTGGACTGGGCATGTGACTCTGTCCCAGTGCAACTTTCAAGTGTTGGACTGGGCATGTGACTCTGCCCCAGTGCAACTTTCACGTGTTCGACTGGGCATGTGACTCTGTCCCAGTGCAACTTTCAAGTGTTGGACTGGGCTTGTGACTCTGCCCTAGTGCAACTTTCACGTGTTCAACTGGGCATGTGACTCTGCCCCAGTGCAACTTTCACGTGTTCGACTGGGCATGTGACTCTGTCCCAGTGCAACTTTCAAGTGTTGGACTGGGCTTGTGACTCTGCCCTAGTGCAACTTTCACGTGTTCAACTGGGCATGTGACTCTGCCCCAGTGCAACTTTCACGTGTTCGACTGGGCATGTGACTCTGCTCCAGTGCAACTTTCAAGTGTTGGACTGGGCATGTGACTCTGTCCCAGTGCAACTTTCAAGTGTTGGACTGGGCATGTGACTCTGCCCCAGTGCAACTTTCACGTGTTCGACTGGGCATGTGACTCTGTCCCAGTGCAACTTTCAAGTGTTGGACTGGGCTTGTGACTCTGCCCTAGTGCAACTTTCACGTGTTCAACTGGGCATGTGACTCTGCCCCAGTGCAACTTTCACGTGTTCGACTGGGCATGTGACTCTGCCCCAGTGCAACTTTCAAGTGTTGGACTGGGCATGTGACTCTGTCCCAGTGCAACTTTCACGTGTTCGACTGGGCATGTGACTCTGTCCCAGTGCAACTTTCACGTGTTTGACTGGGCATGTGACTCTACCCCAGTGCAATTTTCAAGTGTTCGACTGGGCATGTGACTCTGTCCCAGTGCAACTTTCACGTGTTCGACTGGGCATGTGACTCTGCCCCAGTGTAACTTTCACGTGTGAGTTGCTCGCTCTCGAGTCACTCCCGGTGCAATTTTCTTGCTCCGAGAATTGTGATGGTAAAATTTAAAAAAACATGAATTCACCGACAGCTAGTGATCACGTGTTCGGGTGGGAGCGCTCTCACTCGGAGCTGGTGCAAACCCAGTGGAGAGCATGACATTACCGAGCAAGTTTCAAACCCGCCCTGGTGCAGGCCAGTCAAGAAAGCTGTCTTTTTGCCATAATCGAAAGGGGTCAATTCCCATCGATGGCTAACCCATGAGTCCTGTCGGACAGAAGCAGGTTACGTGACGGCACTAAATTTACCCACGGCTTTTCTAATCGATACTCAAAAACTTGAAATTCAGCATGTCTTCAGCGAAAAACCAGTGCCGGACTTGGTTCAGAGCAACATCGACAAATACCACACATCGGCGACCGCAATTCCCTTTAGGATCGCATCCAACCAAGCACGGTGATCGTCTTTGACATTATTGGACGAAGACAAAGCTGAAATTCTTCGTCCCTAGCGCGGACCTACGATCGTCTACAGGTAGACACCACGGTCGGTCGCTGGTCCGCTCAAGGTGTGCATGTCTGTCGATGCGTAACTCCTGGCTCTGACCACGGAGTCGACCCCGAAGACCTGTACAAGACGGGCAAGTCTGCACGTGACGGGTACAGCCACAGAAAGCAGAGCACCGGCCGCCAGATATAGATCGGTAGCTGATGAGATACCTACAGTTTTGCTGGTCAACTTGAAGAGTGGCCGCCAAACGTTTTAATGCTTGCAGTCCATACTGTTGTCCAGCTCAAGGCATGGCTTGCCAAACAAAGCTTGCAGTCCATGCTGTTGTCCAGCTCAAGGCATGGCTTGCCAAACAAAGCTTGCAGTCCATGCTGTTGTCCAGCTCAAGACATGGCTTGCCAAACAAAGCTTGCAGCCCATGCTGTTGTCCAGCTCAAGACATGGCTTGTCAAACAAAGCTTGCAGCTCATGCTGTTGTCCAGCTCAAGGCATGGCTTGCCAAACAAAGCTTGCAGCCCATGCTGTTGTCCAGCTCAAGGCATAGCTTGCCAAACAAAGCTTGCAGTCCATGCTGTTGTCCAGCTCAAGGCATGGCTTGCCAAACAAAGATTGCAGTCCATGCTGTTGTCCAGCTCAAGACATGGCTTGCCTAACAAAGCTTGCAGCCCATGCTGTTGTCCAGCTCAAGACACGGCTTGCCAAACAAAGATTGCAGCCTATGCTGTTGTCCACCTTATGACATAGGCTTACGTTTTGTATCGTGAAAAGTGTCAAAACGTTCGGCATTTTAAAAATAAATAGACACTAGATGCCACTTTACCACGTCTCACATAAGCCTGCACCTTTCTGGTCAACTATACCCATTACTCTGCGGAACAATGGACATTGCTCATTACGTTTGTCTGTTGCTTCATCGAGTTCTTAAGGTCAGCATCCGAGAGTAAATTGGGTAAAATGGTGTCGTCATGTAGAATTTTGGTCCGCTTAACTTCATCATTATCGTGGCTGGAAATGAAACAACTTCTTCTGCGATGATTGCAGATCAAATGAGAGGGTTCCAATCATTGTTTCAATTTCCAGAAGGCTCGCAGTGTGTGTATATACCTTTTTTTTTCGGAAGACAATTGCCGAAATTTAAGCGTTTATAAACTAACTCTACTAACGCTTGAAAACTTCCTTTCACTGCGGTTCTGATCGAAAAGGCATACGCGTGAATCCATGAGAAATTACCTTTTAGCATTTAAGAAATATTTGAAATCTGAAATGAAATCATGGACCAGAGGAAATTCTCAGCGTTTTTTGGTTCGCTTAGCCACGAAATGAAGCGTGAACAGTGACGTGCCCGATATTGTTAGGCTTCTAATGTTGATGGTATATCTGCATAGACAAATGACGGTCTACTTTTATGAATGTGTGAGTTTTTCTTAGACTATTGGAAAGCCACGTACGATATTGCTGACCGTAGCCAAGTAAAAAAAAAATCATCTTCGAGTGCTTCTTGTTTGATAATAAGAAATAAACGGCTTTGTGGTAGATTTTTTTTTTTTTTGAATTTTTTGCTTCGAGCGTACCATATTGTGATCTAGTTTGAACCCGAGCGACCGAGAAAGGTTGCGTGATGGTGTTTTCTTGCCACCAGTAGCCAGTTTTGTACAGCAAAGAGATTGATGTTCAGAAAATCAAGTCTTGCAAGTGTTATTTAGAAAATGGCCGCCAAATGGCTACTTTAACGACAAAATTAAGCATGCTCATAGCTGGCGTGACCGTCGTTACCAGTGTTAAGGAATACAATTTCATCATTTCTTGCAAATTACTCTCATTTGAGACTGGTTAACACTTAATAATCATTTGTTCAACGATAGGCAAACATGTATTGATGTATAAATTTGTAAATATTTAACTGCAGAGGTTAATTAAAAAAGTACGCCATCGAGTAGCACCTTGCCTTGTTAGCTATGCAAAAAAAAATTAACGCTGGTCATCTGACTTAGCCTATAAACTCAATGGTCAATGCAGTTAATGGTCAATCGTTTTATTGAAAGTATAAAATAATAATAATGTGCGAACATAATAGAAAGGAGTCTCCATTGGCAATCCAAAGCGAAGGTCATTTCAATTTATGCACCAAACTATTTTTCTTCCACGAATCCTGCTCCAGATCAGATCGAAGATTTACGTCACTATGGAATTGGACGTACAACAATTGCATTCACAGAGACTTTCCATTTGAAAACAAATGCAGTTCCCGACAAAGATCTGTCACATAAAACAAAAAAACAACAAGAGACGGTGAGAGTAATGAGAATAAGAAAATCTTTGTGCTGAACGGTTTGGTGTGTTGGAAACACCGGTTCTCATGAGATCACCGAAGTTAAGCAACACTACGCTGGATCAGGTATTGGATGTGTGACCATCATACACATGACCAGTTCTGTTCAGGAGAGGTTGGAGGGATGTAAGTTAAGCAACACTGCGCTGAGTCAGGTATTGGATGGGTGACCATCATACACATGACCAGTTCTGTTTGTGAGAGAGGTTGGAGGGATGAAAGTTAAGCAACACTGCGCTGGGTCAGGTATTGGATGGACGACCATCATACACATGACCAATTCTATTCGGTTCGCGCTCAATCGATCTACATTTAACTATTAATACAAACATATCGATATTTCGAGTGATAATTATTTAATTACATAAGATTTTTTCAAACTGAAAGCCACCTGCGCCATCGGGTGGTCACGGCCGTCACTACATGTTACCAGCTCGTTCGCCCATCAGAACGCTAAACATTAAATGACTCTAAAACATATAAACCCAATACAACAATCCTACTAACTTGTTCTACACATGTTTCTTAGTTTAATCATAGATGGCGCGCAGCAGTTCTACCCAATGAATACGATTGTCGCTGCTGTCCCATTAGCTAGGTCATTAGCTGAGCAAAGAATTGACAGTTTAGCACAATGGTGAATAAGATATGCATCTTACAGTGTATGGGAGGTCCTTCACGTTACCTGTCTTAAACATATGTTTGCTGCTGAGTTACTTGCATCGTTTATCTGTTTAGCAAGCTGTTTAATGCAATGTGCTGTCGGTCTGTGGAAGATGTTAGACAACTGCGATAATGCCGATTTCGATTTGAAAAAGTAGGTTTTAACATGTGGTTGTAGGTAACCGTAAAAGTGCGGTAGGTAGATGGAAATAGCTTGTTTTAAATGGACTTTTTTTTTCTACATGACCGAAAATAATTTAAATAAATACGTTGTTCCCAATCTATACAATACGATCAGTAACACATTCTAGTTTTTACCATGATCTTAACTATCGAATAGAATGAATTACAGAATGGTGTGTTATCATTGGGTTTTAATCACTAAGTTTTTCACCCAACAAACCAACAAAAATCGATTTTTTTCACATTCAGTAAATTTGGAAAATGTGACTTCAGGTATTTTCGAATCGCTGCTCGTTCGTGTCGACTGGGCATGTGACTCTGTCTCAGTGCTACTTTTACGTGTTCGACTGGGCATGTGACTCTGTCCCAGTGCAACTTTCACGTGTTTGACTGGGCATGTGACTCTGCCCCAGTGCAACTTTCACGTGTTTGACTGGGCATGTGACTCTGTCCCAGTGCAACTTTCACGTGTTTGACTGGTCATGTTACTCTGCCCCAGTGCAACTTTTACGTGTGAGTTGCTCGCTCTCGGGTCACTCCCGGTGCACTTTCTTGCTCAGAGAATTTCGACTGTGCAATTGGAAAACAAACAAATGCACTGACAGCTAGTGATCACGTGTTCGGGAGGGAGCGCTCTCGCTCGGAGCTGGTGCAAACCCGGTGGAGATCATGACGACATCGACCAAGTTTCAAACCCGCCCTGGTGCAGGCCAGTTAACGAACTTAAACGAACAATTTTAAACAATGTTTTCGAAGTTCAAAAAATGGGAAACAACTCTCAAAATATTCTGCAATGTCATCTCTTACAGAAGTACCTGTAATCATAGCGGTCAGAAACATGACCTCTACCCATGAGTGCAGAAACCATAAGGCTCAATTATCAGAAATTCATAATTGCGTCGTAATTTACGCCAAGCGTACACCGACAAGGAATATTAAAATAAACTTGAAAAAAAAAAACTCTAAAATTATTTTCTTTACACCACATGATTTTATTACCAAGCGTGAAGTAATAGGTACTCAAGGTAATCACCTATCGCAAGTGTTTGTTTAAATTATTGTTTGTTTCGCTCCACGCAAAGGAGCGGACACTCGCCGTCGCCTCTGTGCTGGACATTCCGTGACAGGATGCTTGTTTCGCTCCACGCAAAGTAGCGGACACTCGCCGTCGCCTCTGTGCTGGACATTCCGTGACAGGTTGCTTGTTTCGCTCCACGCAAAGGAGCAGACACTCGCCGTCGCCTCTGTGCTAGACATTCCGTGACAGGGTGCTTGTTTCGCTCCACGCAAAGGAGCGGACACTCGCCGTCGCCTCTGTGCTGGACATTCCGTGACAGGGTGCTTGTTTCGCTCCACGCAAAGGAGCGGACACTTGCCGTCGCCTCTGTGCTGGACATTTTGTGACAGAAAGTCCTCATTCAAATATTTGTAAAAATTAGCAAAACAGAAAAAAATACAATTTTCGCTTAATTTTCCCTTGAGCGGCGACCAAACAAAATTGAAATTGCGTTGGTGAAATCAGTTATTACCAACGCCAAACATCTGCTTTGCTGTCAGGCTTGTCATGAACTGCAACTGACCAGAAGCGAACCTGCTCTAGATTCATGTCTTAATGGCCGACACCACGAAAGCATCGCAAAACCAGCAATAAACAAAACTGGTCCTTTCTTGGGTTCGGCTATTTACTGCATCTCGAAAAACTCGAAAAGATTTTTTTTCCTGCCATAATTCGCTCGCGATGGTTCGTCGATAAAATTGCCAAAAAATCTGGGGCACACTTCTTGTCTTGCCTCGCCGTGCACTTTGCATCGCCACCGCGGCTTGCTCGAGTCATCGTGATTTTCGCGGGCGCAAAACTGGCTCAGAAAACTAGATTTTTTTATTAGTTCAGCATTTTTATAAATTTATCCGTTTCAACGCCAGATGCCTACACGATAGTGACAAACTTTGAAATTGTAAGTGCCTACCAGACTTTTCAAAAAGCGGACACTCGCCGTCGCCTCTGTGCTGGACATTCCGTGACAGGGTGCTTGTTTCGCTCCACGCAAAGGAGCGGACACTCGCCGTCACCTCTGTGCTGAACATTCCGTGACAGGGTGCTTGTTTCGATCCACGCAAAGGAGCGGACACTCGCCGTGGCCTCTGTGCTGGACATTCCGTGACAGGGCGCTTGTTTCACTCCACGCAAAGGAGTGGACACTCGCCGTCGCCTCTGTGCTGGACATTCCGTGACAGGGTGCTTGTTTCGCTTCACGCAAAGGAGTGGACACTCGCCGTCGCCTCTGTGCTGGACATTCCGTGACAGGGTGCTTGTTTCGCTTCACGTAAAGGAGCGGACACTCGCCGTCGCTTCTGTGCTAGACATTCCGTGACAGGGTGCTTGTTTCGCTCTACGTAAAGTAGCAGACACTTGCCATCACCTCTATACTAAACATTCCGCGACAAAAGACGCGTTTACCAACGCTACTTTAGTCTTGTTTTCATTCTAGAAAACGGCAAAAGACGTAGCACGGCAAGCAAGAGCGTGGACAAGTGGGTGCCGGTCTGATGCTGTAGTTACGATGGAGGGGAGAACTGGATCAGCTAGTGTCGGCTACGCGGCCCTGAGGTCGCCTGATACAGGCTGGCGAACTGGAGGTCACCACTCGCAGCGATGTCGGCAGGACACTCGACCGGCCGCATCAAGACTCTACCTGAGCCATAGACTTTAGAGCCGCAGGCGGTCGCTTAGGAAAAATCACTTCGATAACAGGGTCCTGAGATTGCGGAACTTGCTCCTGTGAGACTTGTCATGGGATGTGAGCGAAGAACGGTCATGTGCATACTTGATAGAATCATTGAGTTTAGAGGTTTTATCAGAGGGTCAGCTTTAACGTTATAATTACGGATGGGTTAACGAGCCGGCAATACGTGGTAACGATTGGGTCATTTGGCGGTTATGTGTTGTGAGGAAATTTCGAAATTAGCGCTATGTCATTTTATTTTGCCAATTTCGAATAGATTAAATAACTTTAGGATAAGTAAGAACTTTAGGTAGGTTTTAGAGAAAGACAATTGATTGGGTAATTCTTCTAAACGACCGTTTTTAGCTCGTATAACACGATTCATTCAATACCTGACTCAGCGAAGTGTTGCTTAACTTCAGTGATCTCACGGGAACCGGTGTTTCCAACACGCCAAACCGTTCGGTAGCATAAAATAACCTTCATTGCTCCAGACTAGGCGGTGGTAGAGTTCATCTCTCTTCAGCGGGGAAATGTGACAAATGATCACTGAACCGTAGCTATGTCGAAAAGAAAATAGGTATTTTAGGTATCTGTATCTTCATCTTGTATTTCTATGTATCTTTTATGTATCTGACTTTCCAAATGTTACCAAATAGGTCATCAATCGTGGAAGAAAATAAAAGTACAATACAATATGTCGAAAAGATGATTATTGAGATAAAAAACGACTGGTGATGTGAGTGTTCAGTCCATCTCACTGGTCTCCTGTTTAGAAATTCTACACAGAAAGCTTCTTGATAATGAATTGACTGCGTACACCTGCTTATGCCAAGGTTGGATTTTGTAGAGCAAGTGTTCTGCACGAAAAAATGCATTTCTAATATTTGCCTTAATTTCACTTATAAGTTCAACCTACGAATTGTACAGGGCGCGATGGGACAGGGTGGGTTCTTGGCACGCTGCAAGCACAGCCATGGTGTGGTTCATACCCCACGACCTCCAGGCAAGGCTGGGACACGAGACATGGGACATGGGGGCAAGGTCCACGTTAGGCAGGGCGCGATGGGACAGGGTGGGTTCTTGGCACGCTGCAAGCACAGCCATGGTGTGGTTCATACCCCACGACCTCCAGGCAAGGCTGGGACACGAGACATGGGACATGGGGGCAAGGTCCACGTTAGGCAGGGCGCGATGGGACAGGGTGGGTTCTTGGCACGCTGCAAGCACAGCCATGGTGTGGTTCATACCCCACGACCTCCAGGCAAGGATGGGACACGAGAAATGGGACATGGGGGCAGAGTCCACGTTAGGCAGGGCGCGATGGGACAGGGTGGGTTCTTGGCACGCTGCAAGCACAGCCATGGTGTGGTTCATACCCCACGACCTCCAGGCAAGGCTGGGACACGAGACATGGGACATGGGGGCAAGGTCCACGTTAGGCAGGGCGCGATGGAACAAGGCGGGTTCTTGGCACGCTGCAATCATGATATTGCTTAAACCATACGACCTTGAGACAAACGAGTTGATAACGAGTTTACATTAAGTATTCACGGTCCTTCTGCTGAGTCCTAAACCTACTTTGCGGCACAAAAGAAGAGCACCGCTTTACTTTAAAGAGAATTGCTTTCTTTCAATCTTGAAAATGATTCCTTTTAATGATTTGAAATTAATCATGGCTTGATGAGACAACGAATAAAAATCACACACTGCAACTAAACAATTCTGCATGGTTTATAGCAATTAAACACAGTACGAGCAAAGCCAACTGGTCTCTGATTGATATATTATTGTCGTCGCTCGTTCCAAGCCGAGAAAACTGGATCGAAATGCTCACCGGAGAGATATTAATTTCCCTGCTGCCAGCCAGTCAACAAGTTCATGATAAAACTGTGCTGATTTATGCCATGCGATGCAGCGCGGCATTGGCTGCCAGTTCCAACCACGACCGAGCGACATGAAGTTACAATGCAAGATTGATAAAACAACTACAACGTTTTATTATTAACAACACTATAACCGTCTCAAAAATCGATGCCCAAACGGTATCACTAGAATCAGAGTGACTGTGAGTATTCACAGCCTCAAGGTTCTACTCCTTGGAGAACTGTCATTCTCATCAAATACACTAAAATCGTCTCAGAAAGCCAGTTTCCAAGTAGCTCAATGGTTCAGAGCAACACCCGCGATAGGTGGAGATCGGGGTTCGAGTCCGCGTTTGGGCATTAATTTTTGAGACGGTTATAGTGTTGTTAATAATAAAATACCCCGCGCATTGCAAGCTTTTGCAATTTAAATAAGATTTCATTCTAAAACTACAATGTTTACGATAAAATAAAACACGCTATTCAGTCAAATCACATTTTAGGTTTTAGCTTATGATTTTGGTCAAGTGACACTAGATTTTTCGGTATATACAGAGTCCAAACGCAAACGCAAAAAAAATCAAAGTTTCTACCAGGTCTACCGTCTTTAAAAAAGCTTTATTTTCATTATTTCTTGCTTATCGTACTTGTATTTAAGACCGGTTTCCACTCAAATAATCTTCATTGATTCCTTACCTCAAAGATTGTACACAAAACGAGTTTTCTTATCGAAATTGTGTAATTGTAAAACGCCACCTGTTGGTAACTACCGGTACCACGTGTTGCCGGCTCGTTTGCTCGGTAAAAAAGATAGACATACCGACCACGAGACTATACTGACACAGCGCTATTATTTAACTGTCTCTGCGAAGAAATGGCCGCCAAATTACGATATTAGGATGAAACCTGATTACAGTTGCAAACGCTTGCAATGCGCGGGGTATTTTATTATTAACAACACTATAACCGTCTCAAAAATTAATGCCGAAACGTGGACTCGAACCCCGATCTCCACCTATCGCTGGTGTTGCTCTGAATCATTGAGCTATTTGGACACTGGCTTTTTGAGACGATTTTAGTGTATTTGATGAGAATGACAGTTCTCCAATGAGTAGAACCATGAGGCTGTGAATACTCACAGTCACTCTGATTCTAGTGACGCTATATCACGTCACAACCTGTCAAACTCGAATAACTCCATTTGGACGTTGAATTCGTTGCTGTATTAGGATGAAATCTTATTTTAATTGCAAACGCTTGCAATGCACGGGGTATTTTATTATTTGGAACACTAATAACCTCTCAAAAAATTGATCGAGGTCCGATTTCCCGTTTAGGCATTAATTTTTGTTATTCCTGTTCCTATAATCTACCAGAAAAACTCGAGTCACAGAATGGAAAAAGATCAATTTTTAACGAAATTACGAAAAAATTCCCTGTAAACCATGGATTTTATACCATAAGATGATTTGAGAGTAGCAAAAGATTGCAAATGCAATTATTGTGATATAATTGGGCTTTCTATAAGACTGTATTTTATTATTATGTTTTAATCTTTATAAGCACGGTGCTAGAATATGGTATTTTAATAAATGTGTGTTTTTGAATTTTTTCATGCTCATTGCTTTCCTTAAACATGACGAGTATTCTGTAAAAAAATAAAAAAATTGAAATGAATTGAATTAATAATAAAATATTCAACGATTGATATACAAATATCGATATTTTAAGTCGTTATCATTTAATTTTACAGTTTTTTTGCATAAAAATCACTACCGCAAGCACCTTGAGAGCAAAGCTACCTGCAAATCAACCTTTCTTCGTTGGCCTTTGGTCTGGAAAAACTATCTCAACAAGTTGAGAAAATATATCTCACATGGGCTGAACCTGTTCTCGTAGGCAACAGCTGTGTTCTGTCGATTAAATGCTTTATAGACTTGCCTCACCTGAAAGATATTTTGCAGAAAATTCCAAGCGTTAGAAAATAAATGTTGCACAGAAAGAGAGATAGAAGTACAGGTGGATAAAGGCACACCCTTGGTCGATTTGTTAATTCTTGAAGGACAAGTTTAGTCAGAAACATTTTAATCATGATGGCGGTGTTTTTTTTTCGATGTATGAGTGGGTGATGATAAACCTGTTTAGCCTACAAGTATAATAGGAAACCCGGTGCCGGCACAAAGCAGCTACTCGTATAAAACTGGCTTAAAAGTCCCTTCCGAAGGACGGTAAAAAACTGCAAATAAAATTCCTTCACAAGTCCATGATGATGCAAGGTTATTAAGTAAAATTAGTCAAGAATTTTTGCTAATTTTCATCAGTAAAAAGTTTCTCCCGAACAGAACTCCTGATGCAAATAACGGTCAGCCATCCGTTACGTGACCCAGCGTAGTATTGCTTAACTTCGGTGATCTCACGAGGACAGGTGTTTCCAACACGCCAAACCGTTCGGTGGTCACACATCTAATACCTGACCCATCGCAGTGTTGCTTAACCTCAGAGATCTCAAGACAGCCGGTGTTTCTAGCATGCCAAACCGTTCGGTGGTCACACATCCAATATCTGACCCAGCGCAGTGTTACTTAACTTCGGTGATCTCACGAGGACCGGTGTTTCCAACATGCCAAACCGTTCGGTGGTCACACATCTAATACCTGACCCATCGCAGTGTAGCTTAACCTCAGAGATCTCAAGACAGCCGGTGTTTCTAGCATGCCAAACCGTTCAGTGGTCACACATCCAATATCTGACCCAGCGCAGTGTTACTTAACTTCGGTGATCTCACGAGGACCGGTGTTTCCAACACGCCAAACCGTCCGACCACAAAACGATCGAGACTATTTGCACAGCACATTCATTAGCACATCGCAAAATTGCTCCAAGAGTTTATGTTAATTCAAAAATCGTACGCCGATCGTGCCTAATCATCTTCACGTCGTGTCTAGCTCATCTCAAGACATCCCGAAGATCGCGCCGCGTGTCAAGAATTTAAACAGTCAATAACGAAATCATGCAAGGAATTCCCTCCAAGGCTTCCCGAAAAAAACACACGCCGAATTGTTGTTATTTACAGAGTTTTTTAAGACAAAAGCGCAATTGAATTAAGAAACCTGACACCAGCACGACTTCGTTTTACAAAGTAAACGAAAGATGAAGATTTAATGGACGCCTGAACCGTAGCTTTATTCGCAACACGCAAAGGAGCAGACACTCGCCGTCGCCTCTGTGCTGGACATTCCGTGACAGGGTGCTTGTTTCGCTCCACGCAAAGGAGCGGACACTCGCCGTCGCCTCTGTGCTGGACATTCCGTGACAGGGCGCTTGTTTCGCTCCACGCAAAGGAGCGGACACTCGCCGTCGCCTCTGTGCTGGACATTCCATGACAGGGTGCTTGTTTCGCTCCACGCAAAGGAGCAGACACTCGCCGTCGCCTCTGTGCTGGACATTCCGTGACAGGGTGCTTGTTTCGCTCCACGCAAAGGAGCGGACACTCGCCGTCGCCTCTGTGCTGGACATTCCGTGACAGGGCGCTTGTTTCGCTCCACGCAAAGGAGCGGACACTCGCCGTCGCCTCTGTGCTGGACATTGCGTGACAGGGTGCTTGTTCCGCTCCACGCAAAGGAACGGACACTCGCCGTCGCCTCTGTGCTGAACATTCCGTGACAGGGTGCTTGTTTCGCTACACGCAAAGGAGCGGACACTCGCCGTCGCCTCTGTGCTAGACATTCCGTGACAGGGTGCTTGTTTCGCTCCACGCAAAGGAGCGGACACTCGCTGTCGCCTCTGTGCTGGACATTCCGTGACAGGGTGCTTGTTTCGCTCCACGCAAAGGAGCGGACACTGTGCTGAACATTCCAGCACAGAAGCATCATTTCTTTATAGTAGAAGTTTGTTAAAAAGTACCCTCACAAGCGCCATCGGGTAGCACCTACTGTTACCACATGTCACCAACACGTTTCTTCAGCAGAAAGTTTAACATTAACGCTGGCTATCTGACTATAACTATAAACTCAATGGCAACCGGCATGCAACGCGCAAGGCGCTAAATGAGATGATCGTGCCGTGTCTTTCGCTCACGATGCCGCCACGATCCTTCCAACGTTTGCCAATAAATCGCTTCGTCTGCCATATGATAGATCACAATAAATCAAGTTGATGTTTGTAACCCAGTTTTTATTTTTTTATTAAGACAGTATTTGTACTGACTTACTAGGCAGTTCAGACGATGGTGTATCAAAGTGTGATAAGTGTACAGAAAGGAAGCTAGACTGGTTAATTGTGCAAGCGAACCGGTACCATCTATTGGCTTTACCAACTGAGCTATCTGGGCACAAAGATTCCAGCTTTGCGGTGTGGGATAAGAGATCTCTTCAAGGGGAAAAAGCCAAGACGACTCGTATCGACGAAATCTTATATAAAATCTCTATAAAATAATGCTTATTCAACGGCTACATGGACAGAATCGTCTGTCACTTTTCCCCAATTACTGTTTTTATTCCGAAAGATAGACGGTGTTTTTTTTTCTGCTGTTTCTACTATAGAAAGATTGGCTTCTGGCGTCAGTAGATGATAGCCTTCACTAGCTCAAAAGCAAAATCGGAAACTCGCTCAGGAGAGAGGTTTGAAGGGATGAAAGTTAGTACAGTTACATCATTTGCCTTGCTTATCAAACTCTCGACAGCATGGATTTGTAGAAAAATCCTGTTTTACGAGTTTTACCGTCCTTCGTAAGGAACGTTAAGCCTCTGGTCACCTTGGTCCTACCTGTCGGCACCGGGTTTCCCTTCCTCCCTTCTTAGCTACTTTCAGTTAATTATTCTTCACGTTCCGTGAACACCCATCCAATACCTAAACCAGCGCAGTGTTGCTTAACTTCAGTGATCTCACGAGGATCGGTTTTTCCAACACGCCAAACCGTTCAGTGGTCACCCATCCAATACCTGACCCAGCGCAGTGTTGCTTAACTTCTATGATCTCACGAGAACCGGTGTTTCTAACACACCAAACCGTTCAGTGGTCACTCATCCAATACCTGACCCAGCGCAGTGTTGCTTAACTTCTATGATCTCACGAGAACCGGTGTTTCCAACACGCCAAACCGTTCGGTGACGCTCTCTCCAATAATAATTGACATAATGCGATATGTACTCTGTTAAAACGACTTGTTGTTTTTGAATACCAATTAGTTAGGCAAGTCCACCTTGATTGGTTTGGACGTGAAATTGTTTTAAACGGTCGCTCATATATCTAAATCTCTGTGCCGGACCCAGAAGCGATCAATCAAACGGTGCGTGAATTCTGTGACGGTTGAGCAAGTGGCAATGATTTGTGTCAAGCGAGGAGGTTAAAACCCAAATAACAATGAGAAGGCAAATAAGATTTTACAGTCAGGCGTCCGTGATAGTTTTCACTATAATTTGGAGCAAGATCATTTGTATCTTTTTCGTAAAAGTAAATTGACGTGACAGCTGCCTTACACTGTGAAGAGTTTATTTAAAATCTATCTGCTCCTTTGTATGGAGCGAAACAAGCACCCTGTCCCGGAATGTCCAGCACAGAGACGACGGCGAGTGTCCGCTCCATTGCGTGGAGCAAAACAAGCACCCTGTCACGGAATGTCCAGCACAGAGGCGACGGCGAGTGTCTGCTTCTTTGCGTGGAGCGAAACAAGCACCCTGACACGGAATGTCCAGCACAGAGGCGACGGCGAGTGTCCGCTACTTTGCGTGGAGCGAAACAAGCACCCTGTCACGGAATGTCCAGCACATAGGCGACGGCGAGTGTCCGCTCCTTTGCGTGGAGTGAAACAAGCACCCTGTCCCGGAATGTCCAGCACAGAGACGACGGCGAGTGTCCGCTCCATTGCGTGGAGCAAAACAAGCACCCTGTCACGGAATGTCCAGCACAGAGGCGACGGCGAGTGTCTGCTTCTTTGCGTGGAGCGAAACAAGCACCCTGACACGGAATGTCCAGCACAGAGGCGACGGCGAGTGTCCGCTACTTTGCGTGGAGCGAAACAAGCACCCTGTCACGGAATGTCCAGCACATAGGCGACGGCGAGTGTCCGCTCCTTTGCGTGGAGTGAAACAAGCGCCCTGTCACAGAATGTCCAGCACAGAGGCGACGGCGAGTGTCTGCTTCTTTGCGTGGAGCGAAACAAGCACCCTGTCACGGAATGTCCAGCACATAGGCGACGGCGAGTGTCCGCTCCTTTGCGAGGAGCGAAACAAGCACCCTGTCACGGAATGTCCAGCACAGAGGCGACGGCGAGTGTCCGCTCCTTTGCGTGGAGCGAAACAAGCACCCTGTCACGGAATGTCCAGCACAGAGGCGACGGCGAGTGTCCGCTCCTTTGCGTGGAGCGAAACAAGCACCCTGTCACGGAATGTCCAGCACAGAGGCGACGGCGAGTGTCCGCTCCTTTGCGTGGAGCAAAACAAGCACCCTGTCACGGAATGTCCAGCACAGAGGCGACGGCGAGTGTCCGCTCCTTTGTGTGGATCGAAACAAGCACCCTGTCACGGAATGTCCAGCACAGAGGCGACGGCGAGTGTCTGCTTCTTTGCGTGGAGCGTTACCAACATCGATTTAGATATTTAGCCCGGCTATTGGTAATATATGAGACCGACACAATCCAGGATACTTGCGTACATGGTTGAGCTAATTAATTAAATTAACAAACTTGACTGTTGCTTCGGATCTCGATCACGCTCTGGCAATTGATTGATGTTCAATCGGTCAACGGATCGGCAAACGCGTAATAATTAACAGCGATCTCTCGTGGTACTTTCTCCCGTCATGTACAGAGACTTATTTAGAAAGATGAGAGTGGCATGCAAACGTGTGTGTGTGTGTGAGTGTGTGTAATTTTTGATCGAAACGTGTGCACGAGAAGTTATGGTATGCCGGGAACGATGTATGGTAGTTTTATTTGGATGAGAAGAAGGAGGCTGGAACTTCCTGAACGAGGAGAAGGAGGCTGAAGGCTGTTGCTTTGTCGAGGTAAAGCAATACATTTGACGGCCATTTTTCGCGAAAACAGTTTATTATTAGCGCTGTGACTCTGACTAAACCAAACCCAATGGCAGGACGTTTAACATTAGCGCTGTGACTCTGACTAAACCTGTAAACCGTTTGGTATTAATTTACGTTGTAGCAACCTAGTAAATCGCAATACTCTACGTGACCTCACATCATAACCCCACGTCACGTAGCCTCCGTTCAACACAAACACACTTTGGCGTCTTATTGATGTTATATAATTATTCATTCATATCTTCATAATGCAAATCCATTACCACAGCCGAGGAGAGTGAAGTGGCCACGTGCTCGCATGTGCAACAGCGTTTGCAATTGTAGCTTTGTTACATTTTCCATTCTCTCTCCAAGCCGCTCACAATGTAAGCGGCTTGGGGTTAAAGAAAATCTGCTCCATAAAGTTTTTTTTTTTATTTTTTTTTTATGTGCTACGGATCGAACGGTTTGTCGTGTTGGAAACACCGGTCCTAGTGAGATCACCGAAGTTAAGCAACACTGCGCTGAGTCAGGTATTAGATTGGTGACCATCATACACATGACCAGTTCTGTTCGGGAGAGAATTAGGAGGGATGATAGTTAAGTAACACTGCGCTGAGTCAGGTATCGGATGGGTGACCATCATACACATGACCAGTTCTGTTTGGGAGAAAGGTTGGAGGGATGAAAGTTAGTACAGCAACTTCATTCGCCTTGCTTATCAACCTCTCGACAGCATGGATTTGTGGAGGAATCCTGTTGTTCGCGTTGCACCGTCCTTCGGAAGGAACGTTAAGCGGGTGGTCCCCATGGTTTTCGACAGGAGTAGGCTGTGTGCCAGCATTGCATTTCTCCTTCTCCCTTCTAGGCTAGGTTAGGTTAGGTTTATCATCGTCCACATATTCACCGACGCCAGCATGGCCAGATGTCAAAACATTGCGTCGTTAAACATCACAAATCAACTGACAGACAGATGTTTCGTATTTTATTATATGTAAAGGCAGAGAGACATTAGCGCTTTGACTCTGACTAAACATGTGAACCCAATGGCAGGATGTTTAACATTAGCCCTGTGTCTCTGACTAAACCTGTAAACCCAATGTCAGAACGTTTAACATTAGCGCTGTGACTCTGACTAAACCTGTAAACCCAATGACAGGACGTTTAACATTAGCGCTGTGTCTCTGACTAAACCTGTAAACCCAATGGCAGGACGTTTAACATCGGCGCTGTGACTCTGACTAAACCTGTAAACCCAATGACAGAACGTTTAACATTAGCGCTGTGTCTCTGACTAAACCTGTAAACCCAATGTCAGAACGTTTAACATTAGCCCTGTGTCTCTGACTAAACCTGTAAATCCAATGGCAGGACGTTTAACATTAGCGCTGTAACTCTGACTAAACCTGTAAACCCAATGACAGGACGTTTAACATTAGCCCTGTGTCTCTGACTAAACCTGTAAACCCAATGGCAGGACGTTTAACATTAGCGCTGTAACTCTGACTAAACCTGTAAACCCAATGGCAGGACGTTTAACATTAGCGCTGTAACTCTGACTAAACCTGTAAACCCAACGGCAGGACGTTTAACATTAGCGCTGTAACTCTGACTAAACCTGTAAACCCAATGGCAGGACGTTTAACATTAGCGCTGTAACTCTGACTTAACCTGTTAACCCAATGACAGGACGTTTAACATTAGCGCTGTTACTCTGACTATACCTGTAAACCCAATGGCAGGACGTTTAACATTAGCGCTGTAACTCTGACTAAACCTGTAAACCCAATGGCAGGACGTTTAACATTAGCGCTGTAACTCTGACTAAACCTGTAAACCCAATGGCAGGACGTTTAACATTAGCGCTGTAACTCTGACTAAACCTGTAAACCCAATGGCAGGACGTTTAACATTAGCGCTGTAACTCTGACTAAACCTGTTAACCCAATGACAGGACGTTTAACATTAGCGCTGTAACTCTGACTAAACCTGTAAACCCAATGGCAGGACGTTTAACATTAGCGCTGTAACTCTGACTAAACCTGTAAACCCAATGGCAGGACGTTTAACATTGGCACTGTGACTCTAACTAAACCTGTAACAAAACCCAACGCTACCACAAAAAATCGACCAGAAGAAGAAATCCCTATATTTGCACGGCGAAATGATTAACACGTTTATATCAAAACACGCACACACTTCTAATCTATCAACATGTGCCATTTCACCGATCGCAATTAGCAATTTGCTTTTTAAAAACTCTCGTTCTTCATCTAAGGAAAAGTTTTGATCCTTAGTCAGTTGAAAATCGTGAGACAGCCAGCAATTACGCCATGAATACCGTGGCACGTTAGCCAAGCCGTCGATATTTGATGTTGCTTTTCGCTATATCATTATAGATTTTGCCACCGAACGGAATGAATGGTCGATAATTAGCTGATTGCATAATTTGTTGTGTGGTTGATTAGGATTTACGGTAGTCTTGGGATGCTGGGAAAATGTTGCATGAATGCACGTTGTGTGGATGGAAATGATTGACAGATCTAGGTTAGGTCTTCTTAACGCCCACATATAGGTAATGGGGGAGTGCACGTATGGCTATACTAAGTGAATGCATGTTCTCTCTTTTTTTGATTGTGTGAACATGATTATTTTTGTAATAACATAGATTTGGCTAGATATAACATTTATTATATCAATATTTGTTAATAATTTGCATTAAAAAGAAAAATGGCCACCAAAAATATACGTTTTATAGATTTTAGTATTCAGCTTATAGGTAAGCCATGTTTTATTACATTGCCATAACGCGATATTTGCAAGAATTTTGTAAATTTTTTTAAAACTTTATGATGGTTTTTAGACTCATGTCTACTTGATTTATCCTTAGCACTAGTTTTAAGAAAAACTATTTGAAATGGGTTTTGAACGCTAAGTAAAGGACAACTAAATTTCCCGACGTTTCGTAACTTGTACTAGTTGCTTCTTCAAGGGTTAGAGCTGTTTTTTCTTTAAACGACGTGAAAATGTACAAAACGGTCGTCACCCCAAAAGCGATTTGAATCGAAGCAAACAAAATGTGACCTGAAATGGTGAGAGACAAACGGCAATGACCCTGTTCAGTTTCATTTCTGGTATGCAATAAGCCCAACGACTGAAGTCAGATCTAATTTAAAAGTGATTTAAATCTTCCGTTTAATCCCAAAAAGATATCTCCAGGAAGTCGGTGAGCGCGAATGACGACTTCACGAGCGCGAATTCGAATCAAAACGAGTTTACAAGCTTGCACCAAGAAAGCAAAAAAAAAAAAATACAAATAAAATTCATAAATACCTGTTACCGTAAAAGCTAAACTGTATCAAAGAGCGGTATTTTTTTTTCTGGTTTCAAACGGCTTCAGAGCGCTTTCTCTGGTCATCATTAGTAGCATCAATAACCTAATTACCAGGTCAGAGTTCAGAACAAACTGTAGATGGAGTTGGTCAGGTGCCATGATCACTCTTCGCTAATGGATCTAGCCGCTATCGAAAGACGTTTGGCAAGGCGCGATGGGACAGGGTGGGATCTTGGCACGCTGCAAGCACAGCCATAGTGTGGTTCATACCCCACGACCTCCAGGCAAGGCTGGAACACGAGACATGGGATATGGGGGCAGGGTTCACGTTAGGCAGGGCGCGATGGGACAGGGTGGGATCTTGGCACGCTGCAAGCACAGCCGTGGTGTGGTTCATACCCCACGACCTCCAGGCAAGGCTGGGATACGAGACATGGGACATGGGAGCAGGGTTCACGTTAGGCAGGGCGCGATGGGACAGGGTGGGTTCTTGGCACGCTGCAAGCACAGCCATGGTGTGGTTCATACCCCACGACCTCCAGGCAAGGCTGGGACACGAGACATGGGACATGGGGGCAGGGTCCAGGCAAGGCTGGAACACGAGACATGTGACATGGGGGCAGAATCCACTTTAGGCAGGGTGCGATGGGAAAGGGTGGGTTCTTGGCACGCTCAAAAAACAGCCATGGTGTGGTTTATACTCTACGTCAATGAAAATTGTATTTGTATATTTTTTAATTGGTGGAATTTTTGATATTCCGTACACTTAAAGTTCAAAAATGCAATTGGAAAGTGTACTTGCCAATTTGGACCCCTTGATTCTAAAGCAGGATTTTCAGCCACAACTTATTAACGACTAGATTCGCTCACTTAACCACTGGTCAAAGAAATAAATAGCTACATATCTAAGACACCACTCAAGACACAAATATCACGCGACCGGAAATCAATTCTGAGCGTTCAATCCAATTAACTTCCGCTCCTTCACGATCTGCGCTGTCGATACTGTTCGTCCAATCAATTAGCTAATATTCTTTGACCGCGCGATCTATCATCACAAAGCAGGACGTACTTTATTGATTTGAAAGCAACGGGCCGTTACACCGGCACCTTTCTACTCCACATCTGGCCGATCGCTTTTTGCTTCAACAATCTCGTCCAGTCGAACTCGAAGCGACGTGTGCCCAACTTTAAAACAGCTCGCGTCGGTCACACAGGTTTTTGACTCCATCAAACTGGGCCAAATCTGTTCATAGAAGTTTATGGCACGGGCAGCATATTACAACGGCAATAAAATAAAGTCAAGAAACTTGCATCCGAAAACTTCTCTTAATTATCGTCGTCCTTTCTGTTCTTTATCAATAAGGTAACTGATGTAGGGCACAATGAGACAAGCTGGGTTCTTGGCACGCTGCAAGCACAGTCATGGTGTGGTTCATACCCCACGACCTCCAGGCAAGACTGGGACACGAGACATGGGACATGGGACATGGGGGCAGGGTCCACGTTAGGTAGGGCGCGATAGGACAGGGTGGGTTCTTGGCACGCTGCAAGCACAGCCATGGTGTGGTTCATACCCCACGACCTCCAGGGAATCCTGGGACACGAGACATGGGACATGGGGGCAGGGTCCACGCTAGGCAGGGTGCGATGGGACAGGGTGGGTTCTTGGCACGCTGCAAGCACAGCTATGGTGTGGTTCATACCCCACGACCTCTTGGCAAGGCTGGGACACGAGACATTGGACATGGTGGCAGCGTCCACGTTAGGCAGGGTGCGATGGAACAGGGTGGGTTCTTGGCACGCTGCAAGCACAGCTATGGTGTGGTTCATACCCCACGACCTCCAGGCAAGGCTGGGACACGAGACATGGGACATGGTGGCAGCGTCCACGTTAGGCAGGGTGCGATGGGACAGGGTGGGTTCTTGGCACGCTGCAAGCACAGCTATGGTGTGGTTCATACCCCACGACCTCTTGGCAAGGCTGGGACACGAGACATTGGACATGGTGGCAGCGTCCACGTTAGGCAGGGTGCGATGGAACAGGGTGGGTTCTTGGCACGCTGCAAGCACAGCTATGGTGTGGTTCATACCCCACGACCTCCAGGCAAGGCTGGGACACGAGACATGGGACATGGTGGCAGCGTCCACGTTAGGCAGGGTGCGATGGGACAGGGTGGGTTCTTGGCACGCTGCAAGCACAGCTATGGTGTGGTTCATACCCCACGACCTCTAGGCAAGGCTGGGACACGAGACATGGGACATGGGGGCAGGGTCCAGGCAAGGCTGGGACACGGGACATGGGACATGGGGGCAGGGTCCAGGCAAGGCTGGGACACGAGACATGAGGGCATGGTCCAGGCAAGGCTGGGATACGAGACATGGCCCCTACGCTCCTACCACACTTCGTTGCTAAGCTGAGTGTCGGAGGATGTTGAACAAGTCTGACGAGGTGTTTTATCAATCAGAATAATTGGCGGGCCGGCACGAAGACGACGGTGATTTAAGTGAAAGATTTGCGCTCCTCGAGATGGGAGATTCGTGATGTTTCCGGCCGATGGTTTGCCCGTCGATTGATTTTTATCAGAAGATAACTCATCGAAACACTCATTAGAGGCAGAACAAGGTTTTTGTTTTTCAAACCAACCTAATTGACTTCCCTTTCTGCATTTTTTTGAATCCATAACAAGACTTTGAAACGTTCTTCATACGTATATTTTAATACAGTAACGAAATATTTGTCTAGCGTCCAATCTGCACTGACGGTAGCTACAGTTCCAGCAGATGGCTATCTTTGGCAAATTGATTTTTTATTTATTGTGGCCTACTTGATTTCGTTTCGCTTCTTCTGCTAACTAGTGTTCAAGGTCACGACGTGGCGTGAAACAATGCTCGAAAGAGCCGCAAAGAGCGCCAAAGTTTTAGCGGTAAAATTTAAATTGGTTTGCAATACAATGCTGACAGTTTTTTTAGTACAGCGCTTTGTGAACTCCAATAAGAAAATGTCCATTATGTCTTTATTCCTATCTTTTGATAACTTATTTAGTCAATTATTCTGTGCCAAAGTTGTGTTTTAAATTAAAAAACACAAAATACAGAAGAAAGTTGTGCAATCCGCAAATTTGAATTTGTACTTAGTATTTAAATTGTAACTGTTGCAATAGACATTTTTTTACTATAATGAGCACTAATAAAATCTTAAAAAGAAGATCAAGACCTTAAATTCAGCTTCGACTGTAAGCAGATTTGAATCCGACGTTCAAAGCTTCGTCCAAGCGACATCCAGAACATGTTAATTTACATCAAAATCGATCATCTTTTCCAACAATACCGAACTAGTTTTTAGCACGCAATGACCCGTCCGTCCTTACTGAGAGCTGAACATTTTTCCACTAAAAATCCTTAAAAAATCAAAACCCAAAAAACCCAATAAAAAAAACGTCGACGCTTACCTGAGCATACTCGGCGCACGCATCAATAGACGCCACATAATTGCACACGTCATCCACACTCCAGTGACCGATGCTCGACGCCGCGTCGCCACACAATGAAACGCACTTCGCCGCCGTCGCCGTCGCCGCATTCGACGCCACCGTCGCCGGCGTCCGCGCGACGCCATTCACCGGTCCCACGCTACCCGGCCGCTTCCTTTTCGCCCTCAAAGAGTCCACCAACGGCATGTTCAAAAACGCATTACCACTAAAAAAACCCGCGTCACTCAAACTCTTCCGTTGCCGCTTGTTACTAGGCATCGGCGTCGGCGCACTCAGGTCCAACGGGCTGTTTTCATTGGTCGCTTCACGTTTGACTCCGCCCCCTTTCAAATAACTAGCTAGCTGTGACGCGTTGTGCGCATTGGCAGTGCGTACCATGCTTAGTAGCGCTTGGGTGGACGACATATCAACTAGTGGCGGGAACATTGAAAAGCTCGCCGCGTAGAGCGCGTTGTCTTTCAATGTAGTGGTCGTTGCAGGTGGATTGGTCTTGGGTTGGGCTGCTCCCGGCATGACGGTTGTCGCTAGTGGGGCGACGAGGTTGGCGTTTTTGAACGCGCCGAAACGCGGATCGAGGTGGACGGGGAAGGTGCTGCCGTTGCGCGTGGACGCGCTGAAGTAGCTGTGCAATTAAAGGTGCCGGTTAAAAATACTGCCGAGTTAATAGGTGTGGTCAAAAGGGTCAGCGTTGATGTCATGCTTTCTGGTGATAAAACAAGCCGTCAACACATGGTTAGTGCATTAATTTAGTTAATTTAGCGCGATAAAAATTAAGAATGCTCCTAGGTAGAGTCACCGTCATTCCATTTCGTTATTTCTCTCAGATTACTGGCATTTAAGACTTATTTACTATATATTTATATCGATATTTTAATTCGTAATTATTTGATTGTGGAGATTTGTTAAAAAGAACGGTCGCTAGCGCAATCTGGTGACAACAACCGTTACCACGTGTTGCAGGCTCGTTTGCTCAGCAGAAAGTTAAACATAAACACCGGATCTTTGACTTTACCAACAAGCATAAATATAGAACAAAAACTAACTCTAAAGAATTATCTGATCTTTTGAATGATAATAAATCGCACTCTGTCCTTCGCTTCCTGTAGGCTGTAGAGCTTGTTACACATTTGCCATTTTGGAGAGAAAATCCGTACATGCCTCCCTATATACTGCGATATAAGACGTAGTCACGTCAAAAAAAATTTACTCACTCGTTAGGGTTGCCATTGTTGTATTTTGCGGCAAGATTCCGCATGAGATCGCTGTAGTTCCTGTTGCCGCCGCCACCGCCACCTCCACCACCACCGCCGCCGGCCACGCTCGGACTTGACCCGGGACTCTGTCCAGGCGGCGTGCCGGGATATGAAGAAGGTGTAGCACTCCTCGAGGAAACAGAGTTGTTGTCTGGGGGGCAGACGGCAGCGCCAGATTGTGCTGCTTGAGGCTGACAGGGGCTCAGCCTTTCACTCTTCAGCGACAAGTTGTTGTTGTGTTCGGAGGTCCGCCCTTTTGCCTCCGTCATGATGCCAGCTTCGGCGTCGGCGCGGGTCTCTCCTGAAGGAAAAACAAACAAGGAAGGTCTTTTTAAAAAAAGGAAACAAAGATAAAAACTATACGACCATATCAGCTACCGGGGTGACCCGGAAGCGAGCAACTCTGTCAGTTGAACATGTAAAAGTTGCACTGGGACAGAGTCACATGCCCAGTCGAACACGTGAAAGTTGTACTGGGGCAGAGTCACATGCCCAGTCGAACACGTGAAAGTTACACTAGAGTAGAGTCACATTCCCAGTCGAACACGTGAAAGTTGCACTGGGACAGAGTCACATGGTCAGTCGAACACGTGAAAGTTGCACTGGGGCAGAGTCACATGCCCAGTCAATCACGCGAAAGTTGCACTGGGACAGAGTCACATAACCAGTCAAACACGTGAAAGTTGCACTGGGGCAGAGTCACATGCCCAGTCGAACACGTGAAAATTGCACTGGTACAGAGTCACATAACCAGTCAAACACGTGAAAGTTGCACTGGGGCAGAGTCACATGCCCAGTCGAACACGTGAAAATTGCACTGGTACAGAGTCACATACCCAGTCGAACACGTGAAAGTTGCACTGGGACAGAGTCACATGCCCAGTCGAACACGTGAAAGTTGCACTGGGGCAGAGTCACATGCCCAGTCGAACACGTGAAAGTTGTACTGAGGCAGTCACGTGCCCAGTTGAAAAAACGCAGGTCGCTACCAATGCACACCGGGGCCCACCGGGGCAGCCAGTCAAGTACGCCATTAAAAACGAACGAGTTTTATCCAAATTTCAATAAGAAACCTCATTCACATAGGCGATGCAATTGTTAAGCCTCGTTGTGCATTTTAGAATCACAGAATCTCACGAGCCTGACCAGGCGTTTGACAAAAAGTCAGCTGAAAGTGTCAAAAAATCTAGTTGAAACCGCGACGGTGGTAGATCGTGGACCACACGTTTGGCAGCGGGGCACGGTCCACTTATTTTGGGGAATTCCCGTGGAGGAAGCCGTTCCAAACGTGACTATCATAAGTAAGCATGCTATTTATATAAACTGAAAAGATATTTTTAATTATAAAGTCTATCAAAGGAAATTTTGTAATTATTATTGATATCCATCTGTACAGGTTCCACATTTAAATTATGTCAAGGTTTAATAACTTTGTGTCGAATCAGGCTTTGGATGGGTGACCACCAAATGGTCTTCAAACAGTTTTGACATTTTGAAAACACCGGTTCTCGTGAGATCACCTAAGTTAAGCAAAACTTCTCTGGGTCAGGTACAAGATAGATGACCACCGAACGGTTTGGCGTGTTGGAGACATCAGTTCTCGAATGATCACCGTTGTTAAGCAAAAATGAATGGGTGACCATCATACATACGACCAGTTCTGTTTGAAAGGTATAAAATTTAGTACAGCAACTTCACTCGCCTTGCTTATCAACCTCTTGACAGCATGGATTTGTGGAGAAATCCTGCTGTTCGCGTTGTACCGTTTTTTGGAAGGGATGCCAAACCGGTGGTCCCCTTGGTGCTCGCCTACAAGATGAAATGCAAATTGCCGGTTCCGCCTTTTGCTTTACGTTCATCGTCATCATTCATAAATACATCTACGCCATTAGACCAGTGTCATGTGACCCATTGTCAAAAAGTGCGTCGTTAAACACCACAAACCAACCACTAAACTGTACAATCAGTTCTGTTTAAAATGGTAAATCCATTGGATTATACACCTTGTACGCTAGAAACGTGTGAAGATCCTCGTATTATCTCATTCCAGGAATGACAAGCAAAAAAAAAAACGGACTGGCGAGTCAAAAAGTCAATTGGAAATCATGTTTCACGGCTTGGTCTAATGCATTCCGTGGGCCAAGTCGACCGGACCTCAGCCCGGTGTGGTGTGTGGTCCAATCTAATCTAAGAAGTCACTTGTTTCGCTCCCCGCATTGAATTCAACTAATTAACAACAGGTCAATGCTACAGCCAGCACAAACAAAAATCGCCATAGCAATGAAAATAATGTTTTTAAAAAAGAAAACAAGCCATAAAATGTCCAGCACAGAGGCGACGGCGAGTGTCCACTCCTTTGCGTGGAGCGAAACAAGCGCCCTGTCACGGAATGTCCAGCACAGAGACAACAACGAGTGTCTGCTCCTTTGCGTGGAGTGAAACAAGCACCCTGTCACGGAATGTCCAGCACAGAGGCGACGGCGAGTGTCCGCTCCTTTGTTTGGAGCGAAACAAGCACCCTGTCACGGAATGTCCAGCACAGAGGCGACGGCGAGTGTCCGCTCCTTTGCATGGAGCGAAACAAGCACCCTTTTATCAAATTAACATCCAAAGCCACCCACTGTCTTGCAGGGAGCGAAACGAGCATCGACCCAGGTACCCTAGCACCCAAGTGCGGACTCCACGGGTCACCAGCCCGATGACGTCTGCGCAGCACCACGGCCAACAAGGTCTGACCACTATTGTCGGTATATTTACGTCACGCTGTTTACGAACCCAGCGGCGCGCAGCCGTGCGCAGTCCGCGTGCGCAGCCCGCTTAATTAACAGGCGAGCATGCGCGCAGGTGACCGTGACTGGTCAATTAGCGGCAAGGAAGTAAACACAGCGACCTAGAGCACCCTGACCAGTCTCCGAGACTGTGATGTTGTTATTGTCAGATTTTTTAAATACAAACTACGACCCGAAATTTTGCCTAAGATGTTAACAATCTAGCCCTAGACGGTACTCTTGTCGAAGAGCACTAAGGGAACCTTTGGTATAACGCCCCTTCCGAAGGACGGAACAGCGCGAAAAGCAGGATTCCTTTACAAATCCATGCTGTCGAGAGATTGATAAGCAAGGCGAGTGAAGTTGCTGTACTAACTTTCATCCCTCCAACCTCTCTCCCGAGCAGAACTGGTCATGTGTATGATGGCCACTCATCCAATACATGACACAGCGCAGTGTTGCTTAACTTTCATCCCTTCAATCTATCTCCCGGACAGAACTGGTCATGTGTATGATGGTCACCCATCCAATACCTGGCTCAGCGCAGTGTTGCTTAACTTTGGTGATCTCACGAGAACCAGTGTTTCTAGCACAGCAAACCGTACGAAAGGAACACTTAAACCCTTAATTCAAATTATCAATTAAAAGAACACTTAAAAATAGTGGTCAGCCTGGGATTCGAACAAGAGGTCGCGTGTTCGAGATCGGAGTTCGTTAGTTTCCGGTTCGGTAACAATTTTCAGAGTTCCTAGAAGTAAAGAAACGAATTATAATTTTCTTAATTCCCATTTAAAAGCCGAACAATAACCGTTCAGTTTCATCCATTTAACCTGTAACCAAAATCGCAGAAACCATTCAAATTAAACAAGCATCACCATTTCAGAACACGGTAATTTCACTCAATTTGACATAACCTCTTTCCGAATACAATTCCAGTGTGCGGTTCACAATTATAAACGCACCAATAACTTGAAAAATTACTCGCGGTGCGAGCATCTCAATGATATCGTGGTGTTAATTAGTTGGTCTCATTACTTAAGCTGTCCGCGACGCCTGGCTTCACGGTGCTGAACCCACCAGTCCGATGCTCACTATAGGGTGACACTAAAAACAACTGAACCTCACCAACAACACGGCATGAACTCCAGTGACGTCAAGAAGCTAGGTACGAATATAATTGCAATTAAATACACCTCTGATGAGCTTGGTGAAGAGGTAATGGTTAAGGGGCCTGCATTTTTTTTTGGCTCTTTGGCTATAGCCAATCAGATCAGAATCAGCCAATTTCTGAAAATTGAAATATGTGCGCCCGGAGGTCTGAAGGTTCGGTCGACGCATTGTTTTGACAACAAATGAGTGGATGATGATGATATAAACCGAAAAAAATCTAGCCTAGAAGGGGGGGTTGATGAACCTAGTGACGGCACGTAGCCTAAACCATTTTTGAAGACAACCAGCTTAACGTCCCTTCTAAAGGATATAGGAGTTTCAATGGTAGATTCAGCGTTTGGTAGCCATGGAGATGCTGAGATCGCCTGACAGAGCTTCTCAATTCTGCTATCTTATGTTACCATGGGTATATCAGTCTAGCATAGGAGGTTCAATGGTAGATTCAACGTTTGGTAGCCATGGAGATGCTGAGATCGCCTGACAGAGCTTCTCAATTCTGCTATCTTATGTTACCACGGGTATATCATGGCCTAGCATAGGAGGTTCAATGGTAGATTCAACGTTTGGTAGCCATGGAGATGCTGAGATCGCCTGACAGAGCTTCTCAATTCTGCTATCTTATGTTACCACGGGTATATCATGGCCTAGCATAGGAGGTTCAATGGTAGATTCAACGTTTGGTAGCCATGGAGATGCTGAGATCGCCTGACAGAGCTTCTCAATTCTGCTATCTTATGTTACCACGGGTATATCATGGCCTAGCATAGGAGGTTCAATGGTAGATTCAACGTTTGGTAGCCATGGAGATGCTGAGATCACCTGACAGAGCTTCTCAATTCTGCTATCTTATGTTACCACGGGTATATCATGGCCTAGCATAGGAGGTTCAATGGTAGATTCAACGTTTGGTAGCCATGGAGATGCTGAGATCGCCTGACAGAGCTTCTCAATTCTGCTATCTTATGTTACCACGGGTATATCATGGCCTAGCATAGGAGGTTCAATGGTAGATTCAACGTTTGGTAGCCATGGAGATGCTGAGATCGCCTGACAGAGCTTCTCAATTCTGCTATCTTATGTTACCACGGGTATATCATGGCCTAGCATAGGAGGTTCAATGGTAGATTCAACGTTTGGTAGCCATGGAGATGCTGAGATCGCCTGACAGAGCTTCTCAATTCTGCTATCTTATGTTACCACGGGTATATCATGGCCTAGCATAGGAGGTTCAATGGTAGATTCAACGTTTGGTAGCCATGGAGATGCTGAGATCGCCTGACAGAGCTTCTCAATTCTGCTATCTTATGTTACCACGGGTATATCATGGCCTAGCATAGGAGGTTCAATGGTAGATTCAACGTTTGGTAGCCATGGAGATGCTGAGATCGCCTGACAGAGCTTCTCAATTCTGCTATCTTATGTTACCACGGGTATATCATGGCCTAGCATAGGAGGTTCAATGGTAGATTCAACGTTTGGTAGCCATGGAGATGCTGAGATCGCCTGACAGAGCTTCTCAATTCTGCTATCTTATGTTACCACGGGTATATCATGGCCTAGCATAGGAGGTTCAATGGTAGATTCAACGTTTGGTAGCCATGGAGATGCTGAGATCGCCTGACAGAGCTTCTCAATTCTGCTATCTTATGTTACCACGGGTATATCATGGCCTAGCATAGGAGGTTCAATGGTAGATTCAACGTTTGGTAGCCATGGAGATGCTGAGATCGCCTGACAGAGCTTCTCAATTCTGCTATCTTATGTTACCACGGGTATATCATGGCCTAGCATAGGAGGTTCAATGGTAGATTCAACGTTTGGTAGCCATGGAGATGCTGAGATCGCCTGACAGAGCTTCTCAATTCTGCTATCTTATGTTACCACGGGTATATCATGGCCTAGCATAGGAGGTTCAATGGTAGATTCAACGTTTGGTAGCCATGGAGATGCTGAGATCGCCTGACAGAGCTAATATAACAGATCTATGACAGATTCAGGCCTCTTAACGAACAGTTTCAATCCTTACATGCGCAGAAACGTGGCGTCTGCTAATGAGAACTCCGCGAGATTTGCGTGGGTGCGTGAGCGCTCACGCATGGTGGTTGTGAGAGGTGCTATCTTGCGTGACGGGGTGCGTAGGGAGATATGGGTCATAGCACAGGGCCATAGGGCAGGGTCATGAAGTGGTCCTAGGGGCTAAATTGCAAAAGTCCCGTCAACACGTTGAAAATTCCTGTCGAAGTCCAAGGGGACCACAGGCTTAACGTCACTTCCGAAGGACGGTACAACGCGAACAACAGGATTCCTTCACAAATCCATGCTGTCGAGAGGTTGAGAAGCAAGGCGAATTAAGTTGCTGTACTGACTTTCATCTCATGAGAATGTAGGTCACCCATCTAATCACTGACCCAGCACATTGTTGCTTAACTTCAGTGACATAGCCGATATTTCCGACACGTCAAACCGTTCAGTAGTCACCCATCCAATCACCGACCTAGAGCAGTGTTGCTTAACTGTAGTGACCTCACGAGAACCGGTGAACCCGTTTCTAGATCAAACCGAAGGTACCAACAAATCAATGCAAAACTGTCACGATCACCAAGTCGCTTAAGACTCCGGATCAAAAGTAGAAACTCGTGACAAGCAAGTTAGAAGATCGAATCAAATGGCATCATAAGATATCAGCTAGCATTCAGTGCCATTAGATCTGCAATTTGCGATCGCATTACCACATTGAAGTCGCAATCACGACCGATATGAAGTCGTATGGACCTATTTACAGTCTTTCCTCTGATAGACTGGTCACTTAAAATGGCTGCCGCTGGTAAAATGGCTGGATATAAACTCAATGAAGCTATGAAAACATGTTTGATTTTAGAAAATCTATCGAAACTTTTCGCCAAAAGAGTTTGCAATTGTTATTCAAATATATCGTTATTAAAAACTATTTAAACTGTGTGCAAATTTTTTATTTATTCTTATGATTCTATAACCGTCTCAAAAATTATGCAAATTACACTGAAAATACACTAAAATCGTCTCAAAAAGCATGTGTCCGAGTGGCTTGATGGGTTAGGTCAACCGCAACAGGTGGAGATCGGGGTTCGAGTACCCATTTGAGCATTAATTTTTGAGACGGTTATAATGTTGATAATAATAAAATACTCAGCGCATTGCAAGCGTTTTGAAAGAAAAAGAATCATTTCAAATGATCCTGTTACTATTTTCCTCTGGGAACTTCTTCACCGATCTTCATCGATTTTAATCGATTAAAACTATTCAAAATGTACAAAAAGAAACTATACATTGTTATCCCAATCCACAAAAACAGAAATATGTGTGCCCGAATAGCTTAGTAGGTAGAGCACCCGACCGGAATTTGAGAGCTACGGGGTTCGTATCCCGATTCGGTAGCACATTTTTCTAGTCTAGCCTCTTTTCCACAAATAATTTAATACAATTTGCATAAAAAATCTCAACTTATTATTTTTAAACCAGTGTTACGTTCAGAATGAGGATACTTGAGTCAAAAATGTCAAAAACTATAGAAAATAAATTCGGTTTCATCTCTTTTTAAGATGGCAATAAAAAATTTCAAACAGATATATTTATTTTTATCACTAGATCTTGTTTTAATCTTTTAATAAGTTGTATTTTATGTATGAGTTCGCCCATTTTCAAATGGTCATTGTCATATTAGAGATAAAATAACTTTGAATCGATAGACCAAACGGGTCTATGACCAATTACCAGTAGATGATAGGTCCAACACACGACCAATCTGTTACGCTCCAGTTAGTTACGAGTAATAGAGAACCCGGACTTCGACACCGCAAGCATAAGTACCTAACCAGTCGGTTAGTTGACATGGTAACGAGAAGAAAAGAAACATCTAATTATATCAGGGCCGGTTTCACCAATGCCGTTTAAAACGTTCTTAAAACGCCGTTTAGGGGTGATTTTAATCGGCGCAGTAATTTGCTTTAAAACAATGTTATTTTAATAATTGCAAACCAGGAAACGAAGACAATATACGAAAAACAAGATTACAATAGTTTTTGACAATGTGTTTGCTTCGAAACGGAATATTTGGTGACTTGGAAATACAGACAAAATATCAATGGGACTTCTTACTTTGACCTCCAAATGACAGTTTAAAAGTTAAACCCCATCCTTCCAGGTTCAAATATTTTACGGTTATTTGGACAAAGAGAAAATAGTGACGGCTGCTAAATAAAATTTATTTTAAGTGACAGGACAAAGCGTTCCTGAAACATCAACAAATTAAAATTAAAATTTACATCTTTTTTGTGTTTTTATCAAAACATCTTCTTTCAGATCTGTAAAAATATCGGCTAAGCGGAAAAAGTCCATTTTTGCCTAAAACATCCCTAAAAACGCCGATTAAGCAAGATTTAAACGGTGTTTGTGAAATTGGCTCTCAGCATTTAGATCCTGTCTGTTATTCAGTCTAAAGAAGAATTAGTGGCTTCATTACTGAACTTAAGTAACCTGAATAGCGCTTGGCATCAAGAGATTTTGATACCCGCCATTTTGAGAGTCTCAGAATTTGAGTTCTCTCAAAAAGTCAATGCTATTTATAAGTGTTTTAATTTGTAGTTTTCGTAGTTTTTTGTAGTTTTTACCGCGTTATTGATCAGAATTGGTTGAATACTTGTTTAAAAAACTATAGATATTAAGTACTGCAAACATGAGAACAACTCGGATTTAGGGACTTCTTCTTGTTGACCTGTTGTCAACAATGGATAGCCCGGCTTCAATGAGCTATCCAGGTTAGTTAGGCCATGATATACCCGTGGTAACATAAGATAGCAGAATTGAGAAGCTCTGTCAGGCGATCTCAGCATCTCCATGGCTACCAAACGTTGAATCTTCCATTGAACCTCCTATGCTAGGCCATGATATACCCGTGGTAACATAAGATAGCAGAATTGAGAAGCTCTGTCAGGCGATCTCAGCATCTCCATGGCTACCAAACGTTGAATCTACCATTGAACCTCCTATGCTAGGCCATGATATACCCGTGGTAACATAAGATAGCAGAATTGAGAAGCTCTGCCAGGCGATCTCAGCATCTCCATGGCTACCAAACGTTGAATCTTCCATTGAACCTCCTATGCTAGGCCATGATATACCCGTGGTAACATAAGATAGCAGAATTGAGAAGCTCTGTCAGGCGATCTCAGCATCTCCATGGCTACCAAACGTTGAATCTACCATTGAACCTCCTATGCTAGGCCATGATATACCCGTGGTAACATAAGATAGCAGAATTGAGAAGCTCTGCCAGGCGATCTCAGCATCTCCATGGCTACCAAACGTTGAATCTACCATTGAACCTCCTATGCTAGGCCATGATATACCCGTGGTAACATAACATAGCAGAATTGAGTAGCTCTGTCAGGCGATCTCAGCATCTCCATGGCTAGCAAACGTTGAATCTACCATTTAACCTCTTACACTGGTGTATTTTACATTATTTATAGGCATATTTTAAACCGTTTAAACTTTGTAAATTAACATTTTCACATATTAAACTAAATATCTGACAAAAACACAACCAATAACACGATATCTAAAACACGACTTACTTAAAAACCTTGTCAAAAGGCTGAAATCTCGACCCCTCCAGCCCTACAAAAGCTAGCCACGTTATTTCTCTGTTAACGTCGTCAACATCTTCAGAAATCGCCAGGCTTGAGTCTAGGTAACAACCCAATCATTGTGTAGCGCGACCCTTGGAAATACCTTGCCAGGGTCACTCAGCCATTGTCTGGTGTCCCGGGTCAAACGATCCCCAACCATCGGTGTCGTTTCGCGGGGTTGAAAGGGAGGGTAGTTTTATGGCGCCTCGAAACACCATCCCTTTGTTTCTAGTATCTCCTTGGCTAGCCAAGACAGATCTTTCTGGTCTTAACCGTTGTGCCATTTGAGTTCATAGGTAAAATCAGAGAGTAAATAGTTAGATATATTATGTATAAAGTAAAGACAATATACAAACTTACAGTCACACAACAAATTTAAATTTTTTTTGTGAAATCGCGCCAATTTTTCGGGGTACTCCAGACAAACAAGTCAGCATGTGAGATCTGATTTCAATTGCAAACGCTTGCAATGCCCGGGGTGTTTTATTATTAACAACACTATAACCGTCTCAACAATTGATGACCAAACGGGGACACGAACCCCGATCTCCGCCTATCGCGGGTGTTGCTCTGAACCATTGAGCTACTTGGACACATAACTTTTGAGAGGATTTTAGTGTATTTGATGAGAATGACAGTTCTCCAAGGAGTAGAACCAAGAGGCTGTGACCATAGAGTTTAACGTGTTGGTAACACCGGATTTTCGTGAGATCACCGAAGTTAAGCAACACTGCGCTGAGTCAGGTATTGGAGGAACTGGTCATGTGTATGATGGTCACCTATTAAATACCTGACCCAACGTGATATCGCTTCAACTACAGTGACCAAATGAGGACCGGTGTTTCCAACACACCAAACGGTTCAGTTAATTTATTAAAATCTATTACACATTGATTGTTAGAAAGGTGATCGCTGTGCGCCCTGAACAGCATAAGAGGTCCCTACCTTGAGACACGCGACAAGGAGACAAGGACCATGCAACACTGCAAAGGTAACCTTACCCCAGTAAAAGCAGGTGACCCGCACATCCGTGCTCAGGTGCAGCCACCGTCCCAGGGCTAAACCTGTTGCCGGCCGCGACCCTCGCTCTTTTCAACACGCCAGCTAAATTAGCCAGCTGAAAACTGGGCCATAGCTCGATTCACTCCCCGTCAAGGAGAAGCTTGCGCCAAGCAAAGAAGCGGCCACTCGCCGTCGCCTCTGTGCTGGACATTCCGTGACAGGGTGCTTGTTTCGCTCCACGCAAAGGAGCGGACACTCGCCGTCGCCTCTATGCTGGACATTCCGTGACAGGGTGCTTGTTTCGCTCCACGCAAAGGAGCGGACACTCGCCGTCGCCTCTGAGCTGGACATTCCGTGACAGGCTGCTTGTTTCGCTCCACGCAAAGGAGCGGACACTCGCCGTCGCCTCTGTGCTGGACATTCCGTGACAGGGTGCTTGTTTCGCTCCACGCAAAGGAGCGGACACTCGCCGTCGCCTCTGTGCTGGATATTCCGTGACAGGGCGCTTGTTTCGCTCCACGCAAAGAAGCGGACACTCGCCGTCGCCTCTGTGCTGGACATTCCGTGACAGGGCGCTTGTTTCGCTCCACGCAAAGAAGCGGACACTCGCCGTCGCCTCTGTGCTGGACATTCCGTGACAGGGTGCTTTTTTCGCTCCACGCAAAGTAGCGGACACTTAACGTCACCTCTGTGCTAGACATTCCATGACAGGGTGCTTGTTTCGCTCCACGCAAAGTAGCGGACACTTAACGTCACCTCTGTGCTAGACATTCCATGACAGGGTGCCTGTTACGTACCCGCCAATGGATCGGGCTGCCCAAAAGTTTCTCCAAGAATAACATAGATTCCAGCAACTAACATAGTGTTTTTCTAGTCAATTATACCTTTGCACCGGAGTGTACCAACGTCACGTGACCTGGTGAGTCCACTCAGCAAGGTGGTATGTCAATATTTCCATAGGCTAATGCAGCTTGCAGTGCCATGAAGGACAGAGTTCACAAAGCTGAATTAGCATGTCAAGTATGTTGTACTAATAAAGCGTACCTAGAGTGGACATCACTAACTACAGACTATGAGAAACGAGATGGTCGAGAACAGTTTTATCCTGTCGTTGTTTGATATGGTATCAAAATGTTGTCTACCATGTCTTTGTCATTGAGAGTAGCGGTTCAATCAAAGCGCTAGCGTTTAGTATGAACTGTTTTGCGAAAAATTGCTACCTTTTCCAAATGAGGATTCTACTAGATGGAGTAACTGAGTGCTAGGAATTTTTCTAATATAGCAGTGTTTCTCACAAGGACCGATGTTTTCAGCTCGCTATACCGTTCGGTAGTCATCCATCAAATATCTGATCCAACGCAGTGTTGCTTAACTTCGGTGATCTCACGAGAACCGGTGTTTCCAACACGCCAAACCGTTCGGTGGTCACACATCCAATACCTGACCCAACGCAGTGTTGCTTAACTTCAGTTATCTCACGTGGACCGGTGTTTCCAACACGCCAAACCGTTCGGTAGTCATCCATCAATAATCTGATCCAACGCAGTGTTGCTTAACTTCGGTGATCTCACGAGAACCGGTGTTTCCAACACGCCAAACCGTTCGGTGGTCACACATCCAATACCTGACCCAACGCAGTGTTGCTTAACTTCGGTGATCTCACGTGGACCGGTGTTTCCAACCCGCCAAACCGTTCAGTGGTCACCCATCCAACACCTGACCTAACGCAGAGTTGCTAAACTTCAGTGGTCTCACGAGAAGCGGTGTTTCGCCAAACCATCCCGTCACAAAAACGTGATACGAACGTGATAGTTTAAACATTGTATGGCGGTGCTACTCAGAATTACCGGTAACTCAAATGGTCCACAATGCCCCCGCGCATGTTGACTCAGTCACTAAAATATTTCGAGTTGTTATTTCTCCACTCGACTCGACTCTCTCACTAGCGACCAACCACTTTGACGATTGAATTAAATTGTTAAGAGATTACAAGATGGACCAGGTGATCTAAACATCTGGCTAATTACTTGCCAGCACGTGCTCTACGAGCGGATTAGCGGGCGAGCACTCGATGCCAATTGAAAAGTGGTTAATTAACATAAAGTTGGACGAATGGCAATAACTCGGGTTCATTAACACTGCAATTTAAAATCAGACAGTAGCACCGGTTGTATGTGATTTTGACAAAAGAACCGGCTGTTTTTTTTTGCATTGATAATTGCTCTTCTAAATCATGTTTCGTAGGAAGTCGTTTAATTTGTATGTAATTTTTCGCTCGGATACTTCGGCATAAAATCATTTAAGATGCAGACGGTCAGGAGAAGCAGCCGGCCTTGCTGTTAAAATAGTTTTAAAATAATGTTGTGCTTATGGCGCAGTCTGAAGCTAAAGAGAAAGATAATCCAAGGAGTAATTGATGAAAAATCGTACAATTCTACGTACCAGTCTTGTCTGGAGGTTGTGGGGTATGAACCACACCATGGCTGTGCTTGCAGTGTGCCAAGAACCCACCCTGTCCCATCGCGCCCTGTCTAACGTGGACCCTGCCTCCATGTCCCATGTCTCGTGTCCCAGCCTTGCCTGGAGGTCGTGGGGTATAAACCACACCATGGCTGTGCTTTCAGTGTGCCAAGAACCCACTCTGTTCCATCGCACCCTGTCTAACGTGGACCCTGCCCCCATGTCCCATGCCTCGTGTCCCAGCCTTGCCTGGAGGTCGTGGGGTATGAACCACACCATGGCTGTGCATGCAGTGTGCCAAGAACCCACCCTGTCCCATTGCGCCCTGCCTAACGTGGACCCTGCCCCCATGTCACATGTCTCGTGTCCCAGTCGTGCCTGGAGGTCGTGGGGTACGACCCACACTTTGACTACCAAAAATGTTCCAACCGTTCCACCACTGCCTCCATCGAAAATGAACCCAACATTTTACAACAGAGTTCGTCGCGATCGTATGACAAAAAAAAAGTGCCCAATTTGTGGCATCAAGCTGACCTCGACGGATTGATCCTAGCACGAGAGAGACCTCTAACCCTGCGCCATCTTGCAAGTGTCACGAAGACGTTTGTGGTAACCGCCGAGAGGTCGCAAGGCAAAGGTGCCGAGGGTCAGGCAGGCACCTGACGTAACGACGCCGAGGGGTCGAAGGTGAAGGTTGGACGGTCGTTGGGTTCTGGAGACGTGGGTATTGTTAAGAGGATTGATTTTAGAGGTTGTGGGCTTCGGGTATGGATGTCAATTCGGTTTGTTCTTTGTCTAAGAGAGTTTACTTGGGTTGTTAGCATCGAGTTTGGACGCGGCCAAGTGTGTTTAGACTTTTTAATACTGGGGCCAGCTTAAGAATTACAGAAATGTACACTAAGTATAAGAAGAACTGCTTTAAACGTTATTTTAAAGACAATTTGTTGGTGTTTTTCAACAGAAAACGTGCTCTATTTTTTTTTAATTTAATATTCTCTCAACTCTATTTAACCAGACAGCATTTTTTTTTTTGCAATTCCGTTCAAAAATTTGCATGAGCGTTCAGAATTTTATTTCTATAATTCTCGCAGATTACTCGCATTTGAGACTGGTCCACGCTCAATTAATCTTTATTAATGATAACCTCAACGATCGATAAACATGTATCGATATTTTGATCCGTTTTTATCTAATTGTAGAAGTTTAAAAAAAAAAAAAAACGCCCACAAGCCATCGGTTGGCACCTAACGTTACCACATATTGCCGGCTCGTTTGCTCAACAGAAAGTTTTTCATTAACGCAGGCGTTAACGTCCATACCTTTAAACTAACTGATTAAAAAAAAAAAAATCGCACGGTAATTCACTGATCACTTCGCCAATAAAATTCGAGTATCGCTGCATTCTTAACGCAACCTAAGATTTTGTAGGCTTCCAGTTTCTCACAAAAATCCAGTAGTTTTACGAGCAACGCTGGAGGCAATGTGCTGCTTAACGACGTGCTCAGGATCACAAGAAGTCAAGATTGATTTAAATTACACATTTTAGATACAAAACTTGATTTTGTTGACAAGCAAGTGTGGATAACCGACGGAAATAATGTATAGGTCTGAAAAGAACAGTTTCTCAAACTGGGTTCTTTTTCTACCAAAATAAAGATGACACGGTGAATTCAAATGGTGCATTCAAAACACGATTGAAATAGATGGCGGTGAGAGGGGAAAGGAGATACTTTTAGCACATATACTTTAGAAAAGGCTGACTCAAAAATGTGCGGGGAAAACTGACAATGTTCTTAAATAATCGTTGCAATAAAAGGACATTAAACGTACTCAACCAAAAAACTAATTTGTGACATACTGGTGTTTAACGACGCACTGTCTTGACATCTGGCCATGCGGCACTGGTCTAATGGCGCCGGTGAATGAGTGATTGATGATGAGGATGATGATGAACATAACCTAGCCTAGAAGGGAGGAGGGGAAACCCGGTGCCAGCACGTAGCCTAATACTGTAGAAGAGCACCAAGGGGACCACCGGCTTCACGTCCCTTCCGAAGGACGGTACAACGCGAACAACAGGATTCCTCCACATATCCATGCCGTCGAGAGGTTGATAAGCAAGGCGAATAAAGTTGCTGTAATAACTTTCATCCCTCCAACCTCTCTCCCGAACAGAACTGGTCATTTGTATGATGGTTACTCATCCAATAGCTGACCCAGCACAGTGTTGCTTAACTTTGGTGATCTCATGAGAACCGGTGTTTCCAACACGCCAAAACCGTTTTGAATCAGAGCCACGTCGAAAGTTTCAAACAGCTATCATATAGAAATATAACATTAGGCTTCTAAATTGAAATCATGTTGATTTAAGCAAAACACACACGGAAATTCCTCGCATAGCTAAAAACCTGATCTAGAAATGCACTTAAAAATGCACTAATTGAAGATACACATACAACATGAAACAAGTGGTAATTACCACATTATTAACCAAACAGCAATTGTGCTTTATGAGCACCACCTCGATAACTACACCTGTATCAAACATGCCTACCTGTGTTGCAAAAAAAACAAGCATTGCTTAAGGAATCATGATAACGATAATTACATAGTTCCAGTAACACACTCGGAAGCACATTTGGTACGATGAGAACCACGAGTCATTCCAAATTGAAAGGAAATTATGATTTAATATCAATCATTTGAACCATGCCAATAAATGTAACAGCAAATTCAGAACTGGTCCACGTTAGGCAGGGTGCGATGGGACAGGGTGGGTTCTTGGCATGCTGCAAGCACAGCCATGGTGTGGTTCATACCCCACGACCTCCAGGCAAGGCTGGGACACGAGACATGGGACATGGGGGCAGGGTCCACGTTAGACAGGGTGCGATGGGACAGGGTAGGTTCTTGGCACGCTGCAAGCACTGCCATGGTGTGGTTCATACCCCACGACCTCCAGGCAAGGCTGGGACACGAGACATGGGACATGGAGGCAGGGTCCACGTTAGGCAGGGCGCGATGGGACAGGGTGGGTTCTTGGCACGCTGCAAGCACAGCCATGGTGTGGTTCATACCCCACGACCTCCAGGCAAAGCTGGGACACGAGACATGGGACATGGGGGCAGGGTCCACGTTAGGCAGGGCACGATGGGACAGGGTGGGTTCTTGGCACGCTGCAAGCACAGCCATGGTGTGGTTCATACCCCACGACCTCCAGGCAAGGCTGGGACACGAGACATGGGACATGGGGGCAGGGTCCACGTTAGGCAGGGTGCGATGGGACAGGGTGGGTTCTTGGCACGCTGCAAGCACAGCCATGGTGTGGTTCATACCCCACGACCTCCAGGCAAGGCTGGGACACGAGACATGGGACATGGGGGCAGGGTCCACGTTAGGCAGGGTGCGATGGGACAGGGTGGGTTCTTGGCACGCTGCAAGCACAGCCATGGTGTGGTTCATACCCCACGACCTCCAGGCAAGGCTGGGACACGAGACATGGGACATGGAGGCAGGGTCCACGTTAGGCAGGGTGCGATGGGACAGGGTGGGTTCTTGGCACGTAGCAGGAATGTTTTCCATGTAGAATTGAGACTTGCACGAGTGGGTTTCTGGGTGATAAATGATCGCTGGAACAATTAAAACGCAGTTGCATCATCTCTTTTAAATTAGCTACAGCTAAAGGATCTGTTGGCAATGAATCGTTATCGTAAGAATCGCCGAAAGGCTACCGAAAAATCCGGCAGCATTAAAACGGGTCAATTAAAAACAGAAAATAAAATAAAATTCAGGTAATCTTTGCAATAGCCTTTCAAATAGACATTTCAGAGAAGTAATCACAAATAACAGTGTATTTTGAATACCGACGTCATCGCGTTTTAACCACAGTGCACTGGTGATGAAAATAAAACGTTTTTAATTCGATTTTTATTGTAATAGTTCAGAAAACGCCTCACAAATCAGCAGCTAATTAGAATAAATTACAACCCAACACGTTAATTAGCCACAACAAAATTAAGGGGCATAAAAAATATTCTATACACAAGTGGTCGCCCGCTGCCTTGCAACTTTATTGATGTGAGCACAATAAGAGATGGCGGTGTCCAAGAAAAGCAAAAAAATAAAAAATAAAATAAGGAAGTAAAAATTAATCTAATAGTGATTGAGAGTTGAGACGATCGGCCGATCGAACCGAAAACGAAACATCTAATTGGCCACGAATTAACGGTAATCAGATTTAAACGAACGCGCGCCCGTTTCAATGGCAGCGCATGCGTCAAGCTCATTCGTTTTGATCATGCTAATTACTTTGTCTCGAGGCGCCTAAACCACACCTCATTTCGCTCCATGCAAAGAAGCGGAATCTCGCCGTCGCCTCTGTGCTGGACATTCCGTGACAGGGCGCTTGTTTCGCTCCACGCAAAGAAGCGGACACTCGCCGTCGCCTCTGTGCTAGACATTCCGTGACAGGGTGCTTGTTTCACTCCACGCAAAGGAGCGGACACTCGCCGTCGCCTCTGTGCTGGACATTCCGTGACAGGGTGCTTGTTTCACTCCACGCAAAGGAGCGGACACTCGCCGTCGCCTCTGTGCTGGACATTCCGTGACAGGGTGCTTGTTTCGCTCCACGCAAAGGAGCGGACACTCGCCGTCGCCTCTGTGCTGGACATTCTGTGACAGGGCGCTTGTTTCGCTCCACGCAAAGAAGCGGACACTCGTCGTCGCCTCTGTGCTGGACATTCCGTGACAGGGTGCTTGTTTCGCTCCACGCAAAGGAGCCGACACTCGCCGTCGCCTCTGTGCTGGACATTCCGTGACAGGGTGCTTGTTTCGCTCCACGCAAAGGAGCGGACACTCGCCGTCGCCTCTGTGCTGGACATTCCGTGACAGGGCGCTTGTTTCGCTCCACGCAAAGAAGCGGACACATACGAATATTTTAGGTAAAAAGAATTGGGAGCACTTAGACTATGAAAATACTATAATTGAGTTTGAGAAAAATCAGTGTCGGTTTAGGCAACTCGGTCACACATACCTGTGCATAGGGCGCACACGTCTCATTAGCTGGAAATCAAGGTTGATTGATTGATTTTAGCTAGAAAAAAAATATAGCAAACTCAATCCGGTGATCGAGTGCACATAGAAACTTGATATCGGTTTTATTCCTTCCTGCTTTGATGTTACACGATATTCATGTTTAAAATAAATGAATCTGTAACAGAATTTAATTAGGTTATTGAAGAGTGATTGGTTGCTTTAAGACACGCAAATCAGGTGCACCTGCTAGTTTACTAAATGTTCGTGCCGAGTCTGCTTGAAAATTTGCATAATATATGTATTTTTTTTTTATAACAATCCTACTTCTCTTAAAAAAAAAGGGTTTCAAAATATAATAGGTATACATGGTTTAGTACAATTGCTTAAGCTAGACAAATCTTTCCAACGGTTAATATATATTAATTTCGAAGCTTGAAACTCTTCTAAAAGCTAATTTTAGAACATACAAATTATGTACCTATACAACTACAGAGATAGTAGTTTTTGGGAAAAATTCCCGTCAAATATCTACTAAAAAAAGACAAAAATATAGGATGCTATATACCAGATGGAGTTACTGTCGTTCCGAATTATAAAAAAAATTTCATTTCGTTAAACCTGAAAATTCTAACCTTAACAATAGATAGACTTGGTATCAATGTCGTTTTTATTTAATTGTAAATGGTTTTTTGGCACAGAGATGCCATCTAGTCGCATCTACCGTTACCACGTGTTGCCTGCTCGTTTGCCCAGCAGATAGTTTAATATTAACGCTGACACTCTGACATAACCTACAAAGTCAATAATAACAGCCCATAAGTAACAAAATTGCTGGAAATTCTATCAATCACGTTGTCCAATATATCTTTCGACCTTGTTATTACACTTTGATAAGTTGAAATATTGATTGTAACTTTCACAGAGACCAAACGGTTTGGCGTGTTGGAAACACCAGTTCTCGTGAGATCACCGAAGTTGAGCAACACTGCGCTGAGTCAGGTATTGGATGGGTGACCATCATACACATGACTAGTTCTGTTCGGGAGAAAGGTTTGAGGGATGAAAGTTAGTACAGCAACTTCACTCGCCTTGCTTATCAACCTTTCGACAGCATGGATTTGTGGAGGAATCCTGTTGTTCGCGTTGTACCGTCCTTCGGAAGGGACGTTCAGCCGGTGGTCGCCTTAGTGCTCTTCGACAGGAGTAGGCTACGTGCCGGCACAGAGTTTCCCCTTCTAAGTTCTAGGCTAGGTTAGGTTCATCATCATCCTCATCCACTCACTCACCGACGCCATTAGACCAGTGCCGCATGGCCAGATGTCAAAACGGTGCGTCGTTAAACACCACAAATATATACTTTCACAGATTAAACACGGGATTCAATGCAAATATCACAACCCCTGTAATTGACTACAAGATGATCCCAATGTCCTCGTTCCATTGCACCTATACAAGTGAAGTGGAACGTAAGTTGCCATAGGTTATACCACCACGGATAGTAAAATAAGTTCGACATGGATAATAGGTTTGCGTTCCAGTTCAAGGCTGGTGAAAGATAAGTCAAACGTTGGACCTTCTTTCTATCAGGTTCTGTCCCTTTAGGTTAGCAATCAACATACAGTCAATGTCTGACACGTACTAACCCCGCAATGGCCGTGAAACGAAACGTATTTGATGGCAGAAGGTTTTTTTTTAGTCAAGAGTCCCAGCGCTAGTGATAGTAAATATCTGCCGAGCAAACGAGCTTGCGGCCGTCCTTTTTTAACAAACTGTCTATAAAAAAAAATGATTTAACGACCCGAAATATCGACATATGGATATTAATCGTTTAGGTTAACGCTAATAAATTTGAATTCAAGCGTGAAACCAGTCTCAAATGCGAGTTATCTGCAATAAATAACGAAATTAAATTTGTTTTTTACTCAAATCGACGGTGTCTCTGCCTATTTCGGTAAAGTAGTAATTTGACAATCATTTACCGCAAAGCTCGCTCAACAATAGCGTTATTGCAGGTCGATAACAGAAAAAAAAAACGCAAATCACTTTTGCAAACACTCATGAACGCTCACAGAAACAAAAATACCTTAAAAAAAGTTTGTTTAAATTTGATTTGTTATCATTTCGCTCCCAAAATGACACGTATAAAGGTGAAGTCATTCTTATCGAACATAGTTTTACCTGATACGTGTGCGCTGCGTACGCAAGCATCTCACGTAGCTATTTTTTTTTTCCCCCCCAAACACTCGTTTCGCGATGCGAAGGGTCAAAGTTGCTAGTCGAGTGCGTGATAACAGTGCTAATCAGCACCGTGTCACCTTCACTTACAAGTCCTCGGTCGGGTGTCACCGAGCTGTGGGTGCGTGCGTGGAGTGGCACGTACAGAATATAGGCTGACCGGATAAGGAAACCAGAATATACATGGTTATTTCATCCTTTACCACAGGTTAATATCACGAAGATATTCCATCCTTATGAGGCAAAGACTACCACAGATAAAGCTTGCACAGATATTCCATCCTTATGGGGCAAAGACTACCACAGATAAAGCTTGCAGAGATATTCTATCCTTATGGGGCAAAGACTACCACAGATAAAGCTTGCACAGATATTCCATCCTTATGAAGCAAAGACTACCACAGATAAAGCTTGCACAGATATTCCATTCTTATGAGGCAAATACTACCACAGATAAAGCTTGTATATATTCCAACTTTATGGGGCAAAGACTACCACAGATAAAGCTCACACAGATATTCCATTCTTATGAGGCAAAGACTACCACAGATAAAGCTTGCATAGATATTCCATCCTTATGGGGCAAAGACTACCACAGATAAAGCTTGCATAGATATTCTATCCTTATGGGGCAAAGACTACCACAGATGAAGCTTGCATAGATATTCCATCCTTATGAAGCAAAGACTACCACAGATAAAGCTTGCACAGATATTCCATTCTTATGAGGCAAATACTACCACAGATAAAGCTTGTATATATTCCAACTTTATGGGGCAAAGACTACCACAGATAAAGCTCACATAGATATTCCATTCTTATGAGGCAAATACTACCACAGATATAGCTTGCACATATATTCCAGTCTTATGGGGCAAAGACTACCACAGATAAAGCTTGCACAGATATTCCATCCTTATGGGGCAAAGATTACCACAGATGAAGCTTGCACAGATATTCCATCCTTATGGGCCAAAGACTACCACAGAAAAAGCTTGCACAGATATTCCATCCTTATGGGGCAAAGACTACCACAGATAAAGCTTACACAGATATTCAATCCTTATGGGATAAAAGCTACCGAAGATATTCAACCATGGATTAAATTTACTTTGGAAAACCCTGAGTTAAAAAAACCCAGCAAAGTTGTACATCATTCCCGTCGCCAAGAAGTTACCAAATAAACTCAGAAATAACAAACGTTCACGATAGTAGAGTAAAAGATGGCCGCGCATTTCGGCCGAGCGTCCAGCCGTCCATGCAAGCATGTCGAGGTCGGTGTTTGGTGTCTGACGGTGTTATCGGTATCAGGTTATAGCCTCGACACGGCCAGTAGTAGATTAGAAAGCCTAAACGGCTGTCAAAGGTTACTGAAGCTCAGGTGCTAACCAAGTCACTGGAGCGATGCGAAACAAGCGCTCTTGATTCAAAACTCCGTCGATAGAACCAGTAGAAAGACTTGCAAGCAACGTTTGCTTTCACGTACCTCACCGGCGGAGGTGCCACCGGTCGTTTTGGGGTGAAATGCGGGCCAATTGTCACTAAAAAAAACACTACAAATCATTTCCGCTGGTGTCCACCATTTAATTTTAGCTTTAAACCTTTCGTATTGCCAAGATATTCGGTCTTTCGAGCTGTTATGATAATGTGTCTATCAAATTCAACGATCTTGGGCATAATTTTGGAAATGTATAAGGTAATTTTAAGCCAATTTTCGTTTACGTCTAGTCATCGTAATAACTACAAAGCAAAACAATTTAATAATAATGATAATATAATCACAAAGCATAATCGCTAATGGTATACAGTTATTTGGTTATTAAAAACTGTTTTAGTCTTGTCTGAAAATCTAAACATTTCACAACATTTCTGAGATCGTCGGCTAGAGAATTTAAAAATGAAACACCATTTAAATACATAAAGTGCAGATTTATGGCTAGAGCTGGCCGGGGGTTGTTTAAATTTAGAACTGTAGGGGGTGGGCTTCCCTATAGGTGAACAATTTTCCATTAGATTTGACCAAAATTATCGTTTCTACAGTCAGTACACGCTGGGAAGTGTAAGAATATTGAGCGTTTTAAAAACTCCCCGGCCGCTAGCGCTTCTGGGTTAGCTTGATAACTCTTTATGCTCTTACTTGCTTACTCTTGCTTACTTTTAATGCTTGCTTCTGGATTTTGAAGACCTTTGTCAGCTCAGATGCAGTGGAAACCCGTATAAAAGACCCACATCATAATACTGACTCAAAAGTTGGCACGGTAAAACCTCTTGAAGTGTCTTCTTCAAGGCTGTTAGTAAACATGAGACCTGTTAACTCCATTCCAGACACTTGCCAATGGTGAAACCAAGGAATTTCGTATCAATCACAATTGATGGTTTCTTATCTCAATGATAAACAGTAGCTTCGAAACGTGATTTACCCGAAAATAAACTACAACTATTTTGTTTCAATTGACTGACAGCTTTTAAACGTGAAACCAGTCATTAATTATATTCACAGAGGATCATTTGCCTTTGCCGGTGTCGTTACAGGGTCATCGCCGACAAAACAGTGCGTCGTTGAACACAACTAATTAATTAATCAATCAGTAGCTAAGTATTTTATTACTATACAACCTGAAGCCTAAGTTGGCTACCAATATTTGTGAGGTTACAAGTCTTCCTTATAAGAAAAATACTTTAACAAATGAAAGAATTTACAATTTAAAAAATATTTCACATCAGCTTTTTTTAAAAAGCTTTCTGTAATGATGAAAAACATGGTAAATGAGTAAAATAATTAAGAAAAACTATTTGAAATGGGTATAGAATGCTAAATAAAGGGCTACTAAATTTCCCGACGTTTCGCAACATATACTAGTTACTTCTTCAGAGGTTTGAGCAGTCCTGACAATTTTCCAATAACAAAAAAACCACACAAAATTATAACAATAACCTAGTTCAAGCCTCCTAAATGCATCTAAATAAAATAATCAGGGTCAATAACTAAAAAACTAATGTATTTTGTATTTTCTGAAATAAATCCCGAACACAAAAATTGTTTAAATAATAAGAAAATCGCAATAAATTTCACTTCAGAAACGTGTCACGTACATATCTTCCTATCTGGGTAGATATGGGACCGGACGCATGACTCCGAGAGGCGACAGCCATAGCGACATGACCGAGGTGCCAAAGTGCACAACAGCCTGACGAATGCACCGCAAAGTGCATCGTCTGCTTCTCGGGTGCAAGGATGCACAAAAGTGCAAGGCGTGCTGTATGCGTTGAAATGACGTTTTGATCTAGCTAGGTCGTAACAGTTACTGCATTCCGTTTACACGCGTTATTATGTATTCTTTTACCATGGGAATTTGTTGCAGACATGAATTTTTCAAAGTTTCACCTCTAAAAATGAGTTGGTAGTAAAGCTGATGGGCAGTTTTGGAAGCTGGTATCTTCTCTCACGAGATAGATCACTCACGATCTCAAGTAACCTGTATAGCTGGTACCATAGAAAGACTTTGAAGCCAAGAGCGCCATCTTGAGAGTCCCTAATTTTAAGTTCTCTCAAAGTATCCGTGCTATGCAAGTTTTTCATCAAAAGTTTTCGTGTTTCTCGGAGTTTTCACTACTTTGACGGTCGATTACGTGATTCAATGACTCTAAAATTAGCATTGAAATCATAGGGACACTGCGGATTTGGGGACTCCTGCCTGTTGCCAACTTTGGCATTTAAATTTTCCGACTTAAATTTTGATCAGCTGGCTGGATCCTATGCTCTATCCAGGTTATTTGAGATCAACTGGCTTGATCCTATGCACTATCCAGGTTATTTGAGATCAGCTGGCTGGATCCTATGCTCTATCCAGGTTATTTGAGATCAGCTGGCTGGATCCTATGCACTATCCAGGTTATTTGAGATCAACTGGCTTGATCCTATGCACTATCCAGGTTATTTGAGATCAGCTGGCTGGATCCTATGCTCTATCCAGGTTATTTGAGATCAGCTGGCTGGATCCTATGCTCTATCCAGGTTATTTGAGATCAGCTGGCTGGATCCTATGCACTATCCAGGTTATTTGAGATCAGCTGGCTGGATCCTATGCACTATCCAGGTTATTTGAGATCAGCTGACTGGATCCTATGCACTATCCAGGTTATTTGAGATCAGCTGGCTGGATCCTATGCTCTATCCAGGTTATTTGAGATCAGCTGTCTGGATCCTATGCTCTATCCAGGTTATTTGGGATCAGCTGGCTGGATCCTATGTTCTATCCAGGTTATTAGAGATCAACTGGCTGGATCCTATGCTCTATCCAGGTTATTTGAGATCAGCTGTCTGGATCCTATGCTCTATCCAGGTTATTTGGGATCAGCTGGCTGGATCCTATGTTCTATCCAGGTTATTTGAGATCAGCTGGCTGGATCCTATGCTCTATCCAGGTTATTTGAGATCAGCTGGCTGGATCCTATGCTCTATCCAGGTTATTTGAGATCAGTTGGCTGGATGCTATGCTCTATCCAGGTTATTTGAGATCAGCTGGCTGGATCCTATGTTCTATCCAGGTTATTTGAGATCAGCTGTCTGGATCCTGTGCACTATCCAGGTTATTTGAGATCAGCTGGCTGGATCCTATGCACTATCCAGGTTATTTGAGATCAGCTGGCTTGATCCTATGCCCTATCCAGGTTATTTGAGATCAGTTGGCTGGAATCTCATATCAAAAGTATGAAATTACCAGTGTGTGACAACTTTGTTAAAAAAAACTATTTTCATTGCAATCTTAATCATCACTTATCATATTTCAGAAGGCATCTCGCCATTATTTTGTTCTCTTTACCTGAAGTACCTGTTAATTGAGGCAATTTATTCAAATTGTACAAAAATAACGCCAATGTGCCTCCCTACAGTTATGAAGCGCGCGCACGCAGCACATTTCATGATCTCTTCGCGGCCAGAATTGAGACATATAATTTTCACAATAATTTTCATTGATTACTAATTGCTACGGTTTTATTTGCTACAATTAACGTGTAAAATTAACGATAGGTCGTAAATCGCGGTAGAAATGAGTGTAATAACAATTCGAACTTTGGTCGCAGTGCGACTGGCCGTTTAATAAAGGTAATTAAAATGTAGTGCAGGATAACAACTCTTTTGTGATCTAGAAAAGGTTACTTTGATTATAGAGGAAGTACCGATGTCAGTTTTTTTTCCGCTCGTTTAATTGTCTAGCCAATAAAATTGAATGGGAGTTCGATAGAAATATTATACATTTTTTTCTGTTAAGTCCACTGAACTTGATCTATATATATAAATACATACCACGATGTTGATATGTTGCATGATGATTTTTAGACTCATGTCTACTTGACTTATCCTTAGCACTAGTTTTAACAAAAACTATTTGAATGGGTTTTGAATGCTAAGTAAAGGGCTACTAAATTTCCCGACGTTTCGTAGCATGTACTAGTTACTTCTTCAAGGGTTAGAGCAGTCCTGACAATTTTCCGATAACAAAAGAACCACACAAAATTATAACAATTACCTAGTTCAAGCATCCTAAATGCATCTAAACAAAATAATCAGGGTCAATAACTCAAAGAAAAGTCCTTTACTTAGCATTCAAAACCCATTTCAAATAGTTTTTCTTAAATCAGAGATGGTATTAGAAAAAGAAAATCCAGCATGACTACCAAAGAAGACGCGAAACGAAACAAAAACTCTTCAAGAGTTCAGAATTAATAATTACCCCCACCACCCTTCATCAATAAAGCCACTCAAAAAGGCCACCTGGCTCGTGTATTTGTTCAGCTCAAGTGTTATTTTAAGTTGGTATGCACCAGCCCAATCAGAACGCACAAAAAAGGCCCGCGACAGAAAAATCGCCCTGAAGAGCTCGGTCAACTTTTAAGAAACCCAGCAACAGAGTCGTCCTGACAATATTTAAACAAGTCCTTTGTTTCTATGTGTCTTAACGATAAAAAATTACAGTTAACCTGTCTCCTTTTTTATTTTTTAATGCAAGCGTTTGCAAATTTAAATCAGATTTACTCACTTTTCAAACGCGTCCGAAGTCAAATTGGAGTTACTCAAGATAACTAGAATCAGAGTGACTGTGAGTATTCACAGCCTCTTGGTTTTACTCCTTGGAGATCCGTCATTCTCATCAAATATACTTACATCCTATTAGGATGAATTCTTATTTAAATTGCAAACGCTTGCAATGCGCGGGGTATTTTATTATTATCAACACTATAACCGTCTCAAAAATTGATGCCCAAACACACTAAAATCGTCTCAAAAAGCCAGTTTCCAAGTAGCTCAATGGTTCAGAGGAACACCCGCGACAGGTGGAGATCGGGGTTCGTTTCCCCGTTTGGGCATCAATTTTTGAGACGATTATAGTGTTGATAATAATAAAACACTAAAATCCTCATCAAATTGATGTGTCCAAGTAGCTCATCTGGTTAGAGCAACACCCGCGACAGGTTGAGATCGGGGTTAGATTCCCCGTTTTAGGCAACAATTTTTTAGAGGTTATTAGTGTTATTAAACATATAAAAAGCCTTTATCCTTACTAATGTATCAGATTAGTGTACCTGTATATTTTACCCAATGGTTTAACAAACTAATTTAGCCCTGAAAATTTCACTAGCGTTTCATCGCTGGCTAAACAAAGTAAAAAAAATAATTATCATCCTGTTAGCTTAGTTATGTTTAACCGTTCTGCGTTATTATTTGAGTTGATAGGTATTCTCAGAGTGCTAGAGTCAATGTTAAACTTTCTGCTGAGCAAACGAGCCGGCAACATGGTGATAACGGTGGTGACCACCTGATGGCGTTTACGACTGTCGTTTTTAACGAACCTCTAAAAAGAAATAATTACGATTCGAATTATCGATACATTTTTATCAATCGCTGTGGTGAGCATTATTCGAGTTTAATTGAGCGTAAATAAGTCTCAAATGGTGATTAACACGTCAATAATAGTTTAACTATGGGGATAGAGTCAGTATGATCCAAGTTAAGAGACTTGCTCGGTTGTAAAAATGTTTACTTGTAACTTTTTTCAGTCAAACTTCGACTGGCCTGCACCAGGGCGGGTTTGAAACTTGCTCGATTATGTCATGCTCTCCACCGGATTTGCACCAGCTCCGAGCGAGAGCGCTCCCATCCGAATTGGAAAAGTGCACCGGGAGTGACCCGAGAGCGAGCGACTCTGCCAGTCAAACACGTGAAAGTTGCACTGGGACAGAGTCACATGCCTAGTCGAACACTTGAATGTTGCACTGGGACAAAGTCACATGCCCAGTCGAAAACGTGAAAGTTGCACTGGGGCTGAGTCACATGTCCAGTCGAACACTTGAAAGTTGCACTGGGACAAAGTCACATACCCAGTCGAACACTTGAAAGTTGCACTGGGACAAAGTCACATGCCCAGTCGATCACGTGAAAATTGCACTGGGACAGAGTCACATGCCCAGTTGAACACATGAAAGTTGCACTGGGGCAGAGTCACATGCCCAGTCGAACACATGGAAGTTGCACTGGGACAGAGTCACACGCCCAGTCGAACACGTGAAGGTTGCACTGGGGCAGAGTCACATGCCCAGTCGAACACGTGAAAGTTGCACTGGGACAGAGTCACATGCCCAGTCGAACACGTGAAAGTTGCACTGGGACAGAGTCACATGCTCAGTCAAACACGTGATAGTTGCACTGGGGCAGAGTCACATGCCCAGTTAAACAAGTGAAAGTTACACTGGGACAGAGTCACATGCCCAGTCGAACACGTGAAAGTTGCACTGGGACAGAGTCACATGCCCAGTCGAACACGTGAAAGTTGCACTGGGACAGTGTCACATGCCCAGTCGAACACGTGAAAGTTGCACTGGGACAGAGTCACATGCTCAGTCAAACACGTGATAGTTGCACTGGGGCAGAGTCACATGCCCAGTTAAACAAGTGAAAGTTACACTGGGACAGAGTCACATGCCCAGTCGAACACGTGAAAGTTGCACTGGGACAGAGTCACATGCCCAGTCGAACACGTGAACGTTGCACTGGGACAGAGTCACATGCCTAGTTGAACACGTAGATCGCCCCCAGTGCACACCGGGGCCCGCTCTAAGAGGTTGTTTGTCGGCGTATAATGTTGCTAACTTCGACGTCAACAACCCTGCCGAATTTTGGGTATTGAATGCGTCGTTAAACGTCGTAAATGAAGAGAAATTCTTGAATGAAGTGAGGACAACAAAAGATGGTGCGGTGAAAGCGAAGACCCGAAATTATAAGAAACGTTCAATAAAAGTGGGAGCGACTTTGTTTAAATATTGAAAGCTTCTCAAAAGAAATTTCCAGTTTAAAAGTTTTAGAGGTTTGCAAGAAAGATAGGTTTGATTTTTGGCTACCATATTGGTATAGTTTGGGCCCTATTGCTTGGACAAGGATCTTTTTAATTATGCAGTGGAGAAGTTACTCTTAAACAAATATATAAATATATGTATATAATAGAGGTTGGAAAAGTGGACTTTTTGAAATAGTGGCCAATAAGCTTTCTGCTGAGCAAACGATCTGACAGCACGTAGCAATGGTAGGTGCCATCCGATAGCGCTTGCAGCCGTTCTTGCGAATGAACCTCAACAATTAAATTATCACGACTCAAAATATCACTAAATATCTAACAATCGCCGAGGCGAACACTTATTTACATATGAGTCCGAGTAATCTGCGAGAAATAACGAAATTAATTTTCTATCGAAACGACGGCGACTCTACCTTGAAACATCCTCCAGCTTTGTCACGGTAAAGTAGTCATTTGATTAGCGCCACGGTAGTACTTCACGGTAGGCGATCTCAGCATCTCCATATGGCTACCAAACGTTGAATCTACCATTGAACCTCCTATGCTAGGTCATGATATACCCGTGGTAACATAAGATAGCAGAATTGAGAAGCTCTGTCAGGCGATCTCAGCATCTCCATGGCTACCAAACGTTGAATCTACCATTGAACCTCCTATGCTAGGCCATGATATACCCGTGGTAACATAAGATAGCAGAATTGAGAAGCTCTGTCAGGCGATCTCAGCATCTCCATGGCTACCAAACGTTGAATCTACCATTGAACCTCCTATGCTAGGCCATGTTATACCCGTGGTAACATAAGATAGCAGAATTGAGAAGCTCTGTCAGGCGATCTCAACATCTCTATACCTCCTATGCAACCTCCTATGCTTGATAGTATATTTTTGTTTGAAAATGCATTTAATGGAAAGGGTTTACTTTAGTCGCTAGCTAACGAATCATATCTGCTGTAATTTCTTTTGCAAAACTCCTAAGCAAACCCGACAAGAACGTCTAATATGAACAAGCAACATCGAAAGCATTTCTGTGAAATATCACAAGCTAGCTATAAAATCTCCAAGCCCTGTCCCAAACTACCTGATAATAAACATTCCAAAAAGGTTCTCAAAACGCACAAAGACTTGGGTTGGGGTCAGAGGAAACGCAAGGGGTTATTCCTGACCTCGCAAGGGTTGATGACCACAAGGGACATGCCAAAGGTGCCGTTACGGCCGAAAGGTATTTTTGTTCAAAGCCCGAAATATGAAAGTAACATCCGTTTCAACTGTAGGATGCTGGCAAGGCGATAACTTTGAAATTTCTTAGAAACCGTTCGTTTATTGTGTATTTTAAATATTATGGTTTACATGTATTGTTGGTATGGTTATTGGGAAATAGTCGGGTTTATAATGGCGGTATAACCTTCATGAAATTATCGAGATAATCATAGAGGTACCCTTAGAATTGTGAATGCTATTTATAACTGAAACAAAATAAGCCTCAAATGTAATTTTTATCATCAGTGACAACATTAGATTCATATAAATACCGACTTTAAATAATAGTAGTTTTAAGGTTTGCTCATAAATCTTATTGTCACTGGACTGGTAAATTCTAGTCTAGTTCAAACAGTCATAATATCCAATAACCCAGACTAGTTAGTATTCTACAATCCCTCGACAACTAATTCTAGTGTTACCAGACATATTCTTGCTTAGCGCTGACATTTCCGTGATAAAAATACATATCCTCATTTGTTCACACCAGCAGTGTGAGACAAATGGAGCAAGGCCAATGATTGTTGTGTTTAACGACGCACTGTTTTGAAAACGAGTCATGTAGCACCGGTCTGATGGCGTCGGTATATGAGCGAATGAAACCTTACATTGGCAAGAAGGGAGGAAAGGAAACCCTGTGCCGGCACGTAGCCTACTCCTGTCGAAGACCAAGGGGACTACTAGCGTATCGTTCCTTCTGCAGGACGGTAAAACGCGAACAGGATTCCTCCACAAATCCATGCTGTCTAGAGGTTGATAAGCAAGGCGGGTGTTACGTTACTTCTGTAATTTTATATGTTTCAATTGTAATCCATGCTAAATTCTTCGCTTATATGAACTTACCGTCTTTATCTATAAGAATCGAAGACTGGATAGTTGATTATCTCAATTACTTGGATAATGATATTACTAAATGTGGAAAAAAATTGTATAATAAACCAGCGTTCTGTAAATTCGAAGATTGTCGCTCCTTTTCCGCAAACACAACGACAATGCCATTCGTTTCAGATCAAGATTCGTGATGTATTATCTGATTATTTTGCATAGCTGCCATCGAGTTGACAAAACAAACTGTTATTTTCTTCCGGAAATTGCGTCAAAATCAAATGCAATCATAACATTGACTCATTTAACCTGTTTTTTTTTTGTTGTTAATACAAACTTCCTTTACCTGTATAGCACCAAGCTGGCCAGACGACGGGACTAGCGTCCAATTCGCGCATCATTTAATCCAACTCCGTGTGAGGAAAATCCCTCTTGCTTTTTCCAAAACGAAGCTTTTCCAGTCGGAAAAATAACACTGCCGCTAGCACACGCACACTCAGTTTAGTAGTAGTATCAGTATTTCAACAAAATCCACCCGACCACTTTGCAAATAACCAGGCAACTATCTCAACCGTATATTGGTACTGGGTAATTTGTATCCACAATTCACACTTGGCACCGATTCGCGTTGACGTTACTCACACAACATAGGTCACCATCAGGCACCGAATGTTTACCAAACGAATAACCTGTGCTAGGCACTGGCAATTGTAAGCAAGAAACAGATTGATAAAATATCATCGATGACGTGATATTCTCAGATATGTACCATTATCAAATTGTTTATTTGCTATGCTTGGTAATGCTAAACCGCGCGATTATAACGTAACTACAATTAGAAACACTCGTGTATACCTGTGACGGTGACTATAACGGACTCGCTAATAATGTTTGCACTCGAACAATGTCACTGTCAAAATGGCTCCAAATATTCGAAAAATCGTCGCGACCGTTTAAAATTCCCGGCACACGTAACGATTTTATATTCGAAATAATAACCGCCGAAAACTAGCGACACAAATTCAAAATAAAACACACGCACTCGAGTAACGTTCTCACACTAAAATCATGTCACTTTCGAACGGATAACAACGCTTAATATAACTTGTCGTGAACTATGGTAGTGCTAGCCGCTAGCCAGCATGGTCTAGCGGTGTGATGCCGTCAGATACGTAGTTACCTGGACGAAAGCAACTAGCCGAGTGTGCCGGCCCGAACCTAACAGGGAGCAAGGTTACCCCTCACTCCCCTCGGGGGTCATGCCGATGTGTGGCGAGCGAGAGGGCGGGTGGGGAGACGGCGAGGGGTCCGGGAGGCAAGGCAGCAGACAAGTGCAGAGCAAAACAGGTAGATAATCATTCAGTTCAGAAGGCGGTGCAAAGTTGGGGATACGCAACATTTTTTTTTTTTTAATTGACTGTCAACGTGTGGATTTTTGTTGTTTGTGCGCGTGGGTGTTTGAGCTTGTAGGTGCCTGCGCTTTCTGAAGATACCGCGCGTGCTAATTGGAAAGTGTCCTAGCTTATTAAAGAGAGCAATATCTAATATTAATATACGTCTCAATTCTAAAAAAACTGTGGCAGAGAGCCAGTAATTAAATAGTTTCTTTCACGGTCGCAAAGAAATATTTATGACGCGAAAATATAAGTTGTGACGTACTACCATGGCGCTAATGATGAACTGTCTTCGCAAAAAAATAGAATTGCTGGCAAATGGCTTTTATTCCACGACAGGAAAAGCTTCTAGATGGAGTCACATTCGTTTTGAGTATTGAGAAATTTAATGTTGTTATTTCTCGCCGATTACTCAAATTTAAGAATGTTTTACTTTCAATTCATCCGTATTAATGCTAATCTCAACGACTGATATGAATGTATCGATATTTTGAGTCGTTATTCTGTAATTTTTACAGAGGTTTGTTAAAAATTGCGGCCGCAAACGCCATCGGGTAGCACTAGCCATTGGCACGCGTCACCGTTTTGTTTTGCCAGCAGAAAGCTTCTGAGTTTGCCTAAAAACTCAATGGTTGTACCTTTAGTAAATTGTTAAGCTGATCATTTGGTCAAAATTATTTGTATCGACAAGTTGTTTTGCAAAGTTCAAACATTCAGCTGAATATTATCACTCAGTTTATCAAAAAATGAGCTGTGTTTGACACTTTTACAGCAGATTTTGGCCGTTCTCCTGCCGACTTAGTAGAAATTAGTGAGACCCCCGTTCAGAACCGTCTAGGTTCGAGCAGATTTTAGCCAAAGCGACAGAATTAAGTTTGTCAAATTCATCAAGAATGTGTCATACGACTACTCTGACTCAGTTGAGAGGTATCAGACGGTCAACTCATGAGTTATTTGGCAACAACCTTTGAAAAAAACTGAAGTTGAAAACATCGAATCAAATCTGTCCTCGTTTTTGCTTTGAAATGTAGTGGGGTTGTAGCTACAAAGAAAACTCAGTGATGCTAAAGAAAATGAGGGAATTGTTAACCTTAAACTTAACTTCAACTCGTGAGTCAATGCAGTTTTTTGAAAAAAAGTTCTAATAGGGTTTATACCCCCTTACTTTGTTTATTTTTAGCTTGAAAAAACATTAAATTTTGTTGAATTCGAGTTAAAAACACGGGAATTTACTTCTCTCTATTAAAATAAATAAATAAATATATATTTTTATAATTACATTTATCAAATACATGATATTGGTTTGTTATTAGGTCGTAAGGGAATATCTGTGGCATTATTTAATTAAAATTGTGCGTACTTGATCTTAAAAAAAAATCTTCAAATCAATCTTGCATAGGTCTTGAAAGATATACCTTGACAATCTGCTATCATTAAGAGCAAATAAAATGTACTACATTTTCAGAAGCGTTTCTGTAATAATATTTCGTTTACTTCAAATTCTTTTTGACCAACTTTCTTTTAAAATAGTGTCCCGCTAACGCACTACGTGATGGAAGCTTTGAGCAATGTCCGCAAGAGTACAGTACCTACTGAACTCTTTCCTCGCGACCTTGAAATGAAAGGATACAGTAACAAGGGGCGTTTTGAAGTGGCTTTGTTAAGCCAATACCAAGGACAGAGTTTTGCTCGCGTGGCCGGACCTTGGTGCTGTTGGACAGGAGCAGCCAACACAGTGTGTCAAATGGACAAGACTAATCGGTGGCCGGACCTTGGTGCTGTTGGACAGGAGCAGCCAACACGGTGTGTCAAAGTGACAAGGCTAATCGGTGGCCGGTCCTTGGTGCTGTTGGACAGGAGCAGCCAACACAGTGTGTCAAATGGACAAGACTAATCGGTGGCCGGACCTTGGTGCTGTTGGACAGGAGCAGCCAACACGGTGTGTCAAAGTGACAAGGCTAAGCGGTGGCTAGTCCTTGGTGCTGTTTGACAGGAGCAGCCAACACAGTGTATCAATGGGACAAGGCTAAGCGGTGGCCGGTTCTTTTGGGACTTTGAAACTAACTTTTCGAAAATTACCTATGGACCTAAATTAACACCTTTTTCATTTCATTTCGTAACTTCTCACAAATAACTCGCATTCGAGACTGATTTATGCTGAATTTATCTTTATTGATGCTTACCGCAACTATTGATATGCATTATCAATATACTACATATACACTGGCCTCAAGCGCCATCGGATGGTCACTCATTTGGTCGGTAAATACTTTAAGAAACATCCAATTCTAAACAGCTCTGCATTTTACTGCGCTCGGTATTTCTCTCGTGTATCCCCACCTAGGTCATTGATGGTGGGCATTGCGACCTTCACCAAGGAAGCTAGATCACTCTCTTGCGCTAGAGAAAGAGAGACCCAGCTAGCGGAGGTGAAACCAAACAAAGAGAGACAGCGACATAGAGAGAGGTTATAAAGCAGCCAGCTAACCAATCGGACGGAGGTGGAAAGACTGCTCTTGTTACATTATGGTCACCTTTGTCATCGCCATTAAAGTGAGACAGATTAAGGAGTGGGGAATAGGAACTGTAAAGGATAGAGATGTGTATTTTTTTGTATTTTTATATTTACAAATAAATGACCAGTGTGATTGGTTTGGTAAAGTAAGTTCTTTTGGTGTTGGTTTGTGTGGTTCTTTGCTTGGCTGTGTTTGTATGTTTAATGGTCTTGCGTTTTATACAGGAGTGTCGTCAGATGAGTTTATTAAGTTGTTGGCTCTGCAGAAAGGTGTTTACGGCGGCTCATGGTGAAGACATCATTTCTGTCCACAGGCGTGTACGCACTCACTCAGCTTAGTGTGAGAATATATTTTACCGATAGAGGAGCCACCGGTGGTTTTTAGGGTGACATGCTGGCCAACTGTCAATTTGAAAAAAAATAACACAAAACATACCACAGGTCATTATGTCTACTTGATTTATCTAAATCTAACCCTCGCTCTAACTGCTCTTACCCTTGAAGAAGTAACTGGTACACTAGGATTAATTTGAGTTTGCCACTTTCTGGGGTGCTTGTACCAACCTAGAAAACATGACACCATGATGCTACTGTTAACTCGATTTAAAAGCAACAAAATAATGTTTTTCTTTGGTTGAAACATTTAATAACTTCAGGAAAACAAAATATTTAATGAAAAACAATAAATTTGTATCAACCAAAGTTCAAATCAATATATTTTGGATTACTTTTAACTTTTATCAGGTTTAGGCAGGAAACCAAGCTCGCAAACTGCTTTTTGGCAGCCATTGCTAGAATCCGCTAGTGTACGGTAGGTATTTAGCAGAAGTCATTAGGACTTTTAGTTTTGCATTTAAGTTCTTATTTTTCAATAGAATTAATTTCACGTAAATAAACTGATAAATCCACAAAGAATTTAAGTGCATGATGCATTGTTTGGTCATAATTTTGTGGTTAATTTCAAACTCCCCGGTGAAGACTGGCTTTATTTTGCATTCTAAAGTTGGCAATGTGTAGTCAGAGTCCACCAGGTTGTCGCAAGGTAAGGCTAACACAACTGTAGTCAGAGTCCACCAGGTTGTGGCAAGGTAAGGCTAACACAACAGCTGTAGTCAGAGTCCACCAGGTTGTGGCAAGGTAAGGCTAACACAACTGTAGTCAGAGTCCACCAGGTTGTGGCAAGGTAACGTCTAACACAACTGTACATGTTACGAAACGTCGGGAAATTTAATTGTCCTTTACTTAGCATTCAAAATCCATTTCAAATAGTTTTTCTTAAATACCACAGGTCATTTCCAGAGATGTCTGTCATTTTGATTTTGGTCGAAAGCTTTTGACGTGTAAAGGTGTTTTATTTATCCAGCTTTCATAAGAATTACTTAACTAACTATATAACGATATTGATAATTATTTTGGAGAAATAATAAGTTTTTTGAATTCTCATCACTGAAATTAGAATTGAAGTTTAATTGATGGGTTGTTAGCAATGCTGGGGGGCAGTTCTTCAGTCGATATTTATCCCCGAGGGCAGACTGAAGCGATATCTGCTTGCGAAATTAAATAAATATCTGAGATTTCGAAGAGCACGGCACCTCCATCGACGCAAAAATAGCATACAAATTTGCTCAAAACCTGACAGATTACTTTGGTTACGTGCTAAAAAACGAAATTTTTTATAAAAGCATATTTTTTTATAAACAACTAGTATGTTAAAAATGAATATTTTTTCAAAATTATTTCAAATATTTTCATTCAATGTAAATTAGGTACCAATGTTCGAAAAATGTCCCTGTGTTAATCTTATGTTTAATTTTTTTCAATCAGTCAAATAAACCAAATGCTGGGCGCTAAACAATGTCTTTGCGTTATTCCTATTGATAATTTACAATCATAAATATGTACTCAAACTCAGATCCGTCCAAATGTAACTAATGCACAGGTGTATCATTTTGTCATAGCTAAGACCAGGTACGTATACACATATCTGTCACACTTTAAAAACAATCTTAATTATAGTTTGCAAAAAATGAAATATTAATCAGATTTGCAAAATATTGTTATAATTTTGCACTTAACGTCCTGTGCGGTTATTCCGCATAGAATAAATACCTCCAAGAGAGCACAGCGGGCGACGCAGCTCATCTACTGAAGTCATTTATGGAAATAACCTCCCCAAAAATTACTTAGCAGTGCATTAACATTGCTTTTAAAATGTATTGCATAATTTTAACAAACCCAGGAAAAAATTGCATCATGAATTCAACTGACAGCGTAATCATCAAATTCAAGTCAACAGATTGTAGGCTTCAGGCAAAATTTGCCCCGAAAATAATGCGGAACTATTCGTGCACATGCTCAGTATTTTTTTGCAAAAAAAAAAACCAGTGAAATAAACGAAGATTTTTTAAACCGAAAAAGAAGGATCCTCTGTCAAGGAATGTCCAGTACAGAGGCGACGGCGAGTGTCCGCTCCTTTGCGTGGAGCGAAACAAGCACCCTGTCACGGAATGTCCAGCACAGAGGCGACGGCGAGTGTCCGCTCCTTTGCGTGGAGCGAAACAAGCACCCTGTCACGGAATGTCCAGCACAGAGGCGACGGCGAGTGTCCGCTTCTTTGCGTGGAGCGAAACAAGCGCCCTGTCATGGAATGTCCAGCACAGAGGCGACGGCGAGTGTCCGCTTCTTTGCGTGGAGCGAAACAAGCACCCTGTCACGGAATGTCCAGCACAGAGGCGAAGGCGAGTGTCCACTCCTTTGTGTGGAGCGAAACAAGCGCCCTGTCACGGAATGTCCAGCACAGAGGTGACGGCGAGTGTCCGCTCCTTTGCGTGGAGCGAAACAAGCACCCTGTCACGGAATGTCCAGCACAGAGGCGACGGCAAGTGTCCGCTCCTTTGCGTGGAGCGATACAAGCACCCTGTCACGGAATGTCCAGCACAGAGGCGACGGCGAGTGTCCGCTCTTTTGCGTGGAGCGAATCAAGCACCCTGTCACGGAATGTCCAGCACAGAGGCGACGGCAAGTGTCCGCTCCTTTGCGTGGAGCGATACAAGCACCCTGTCACGGAATGTGCAGCACAGAGGCGACGGCGAGTGTCCGCTCCTTTGCATGGAGCGATACAAGCACCCTGTCACGGAATGTCCAGCACAGAGGTGACGGCGAGTGTCCGCTCCTTTGCATGGGGCAATACAAGCCTCGCTTCAGGCAACTTACTGGTCAGTCAGTATCTAAGACCGAGAAACTACGTTCACATCTTTAACGATGAGAGTACACAAATGTGATAATTGTTTAAGCCAATAACCGCAACAAGAAAACGGCCAGCAGCAGACGATGCCAACGGTCACAGCGGTCATCTGCAGAACAAACATTACAGAGCAGTTTCAATCTTCTTCTTTTTATTTCACCTTTTTTTATAAACTTTTCATCGTCATCTCTGGCGCATTGGGTTTTCTTGGAAACCATTTGCTTCGAATCTTGCAATCGGCTTTTGAACCCAATTACCATGTGGTCATCTCACGAAGACGTCTTGGATGCTATAGTCCATTCGCGATAAGGCTGCGTACGTGAGAAGGTATCTTTTGAGTTACTGTTTGAATTCTAGTTCATTTAATGCCTATATGTATTGGGTGATGGTAACTCCATTTCTGGGTGACCACCATTGTCTTCGCTTAAGTAATATTTAACCGGGATTTTTCTCGAAACTTTCCTAAATTAACAGGAAGCCAAGGGTGAGCCCGGTGCCGGCATGTAGCCTGCTCCTGTCCAACAGCACCAAGGACCGACCACCGCTTAGCCTTGTCCCTTTGACACACTATGTCGGTTGCTCCTGTCCAACAGCACCAAGGACCGGCCACCGCTTAGCCTTATCCCTTTGACACACTGTGTTGGCTGCTCCTGTCCAACAGCACCAAGGACCGGCCACCGCTTAGCCTTGTCACTTTGACACACTGTGTTGGCTGCTCCTGTCCAACAGCACCAAGGACCGGCCACTGCTTAGCCTTGTCACTTTGACACACTGTGTTGGCTGCTCCTGTCCAACAGCACCAAGGACCGGCCACCGCTTAGCCTTGTCCCTTTGATCACTGTGTTGGCTACTACTGTCCAACAGCACCAAGGACCGGCCAATGCTTAGCCTTGTCCCTTTGACACACCATGTTTGCTGCTCCTGTCCAACAGCACCAAGGACCGGCCACCGCTTAGCCTTGTCCCTTTGACACACTATGTTTGCTGCTCCTGTCCAACAGCACCAAGGACCGGCCACTGCTTAGTCTTGTCCCTTTGACACACTATGTTTGCTGCTCCTGTCCAACAGCACCAAGGACCGGCCAATGCTTAGCCTTGTCCCTTTGACACACTGTGTTGGCTGCTCCTGTCCAACAGCACCAAGGACCGGCCAATGCTTAGCCTTGTCACTTTGACACACTGTGTTGGCTGCTCCTGTCCAACAGCACCAAAGACCGGCCACCGCTTAGCCTTGTCCCTTTGATCACTGTGTTGGCTGCTCCTGTCCAACAGCACCAAGGACCGGCCACCGCTTAGCTTTGTCCCATTAACCTTTTTGGCTACCTTTGATTTATCACTATCATCGTCATCCATCCGCAAACCGTCGCCTTTCGATCTGCGCAATAAAAAGGATAATAATATGTACTGCACCAAATTTATTTACAAATGTAAAATTTAGTGAGTCAATTACAACAAATCGAAAATTATAAATTTGATCAAGATACATCAGCATAACAGCGTTGACATTGATAAACAGCTTACTAACAGTTTACGTATTCCTTTGAAGAACAAATAACAATTACTTTAATAAGGCAATTAAACAGTTTGTCCTCAAATGTAGAATTTAAGATCACAGGCAGTTGGATGACAAAACGTTTCATTTTTGTTAAGTTGACCTGATATCGAGCCCATAATCAAGTAAGTGCTTCGTTGAACTCTACTAATCAATCAATTAACGATCTTTATACCCAACTAAATTGCCCGGGATTCTGAAATGAGCATCAAAATCTCAAACCATTATTTAATCATTATGAAGTATAACCGTCACAAAAATCGATGCCCAAACGGGTTTTGGGAAACACGTCCCCGTTTGGTCCTCAACTTTTTGAGACGGTTATTGTGTTCATAATAATAACATACCCCGCGCGCATTGCAAGCGTTTGCAATTTAAATAAGATTTCATCCTAATACAGCAACGAATTCAACGTCAAATTGGAGTTATTCGAGTTTGACAGGTTGTGACGTGATATAGCGTCACTAGAATCAGAGTGACTGTGAGTATTCACAGCCTCATAGTTCTACTCCTTGGAGAACTGTCATTCTCATCAAATACACTAAAATCGTCTCAAAAAGCCATTGTCCAAGTAGCTCAATGGTTCAGAGCAACACCCGTGATAGGTGGAGATTGTAGTTCGTGGCCCCGTTTAGGCATCAATTTTTGAGACGGTTATAGTGTTGTTAATAATAAAATACCCCGCGCATTGCAAGCGTTTGCAATTTAAATAAGATTTCAACTGAAACCATTGTTATTTAATCCGACTGTATCTTCACCAATGTCAAAACACCGATGTAAAACTGAAAGACATGAATCTTATTGCCCCGGTTGCACTAAAAGCTGTACAGGTACTTGCTAGTCTTGCTGACCAACAGGTGGCAGATGGGATATTACAACAATTATCATTTAAATACAATTCACAATTCGGGCGATCGTGTCTCGACGGTGCAAGATTGTTCTCGACGTCGTCGTCGTCGTCGTCGTGTTTCTTTTCTCGGCTTCTTCAAGATTTTCGGAGACTGACTTCAGAGATCGTGAGATTATGGATGAGACGGATAAGTTTCTGTTGTAGCGGCCAAGTGGCGGAGTTCAGGGTTTGTTTTTTTGATTTGAAGACGATTTACATGTTTTAGGTCGTATTTTCATTACGCAAAGCTCAATTTCAACAGTTTTGAGTCACAGAGAACATAAAAATACAACTATTGTAACAAGCACCCTGTCACGGAATGTCCAGCACAGAGGCGACGGCGAGTGTCCGCTTCTTTGCGTGGAGCGAAACAAGCACCCTGTCACGGAATGTCCAGCACAGAGGCGACGGCGAGTGTCCGCTCCTTTGCGTGGAGCGAAACAAGCACCCTGTCACGGAATGTCCAGCACAGAGGCGACGGCGAGTGTCCGCTCCTTTGCGTGGAGCGAAACAAACACCCTGTCACGGAATGCCCAGCACAGAGGCGACGGCGAGTGTCCGCTCCTTTGCGTGGAGTGAAACAAGTACCCTGTCACGGAATGTCCAGCACAGAGGCGACGGCGTGTGTCCCCTGCTTTGCGTGGAGCGAAACAAGCAACCTGTCACGGAATGTCCAGCACAGAGGCGACGGCGAGTGTCCGCTCCTTTGCGTGGAGCGAAACAAGCACCCTGTCACGGAATGTCCAGCACAGAGGCGACGGCGAGTGTCCGCTCCTTTGCGTGGAGCGAAACAAGCACCCTGTCACGGAATGTCCAGCACAGAGGCGACGGCGAGTGTCCGCTCCTTTGCGTGGAGCGAAACAAGCGCCCTGTCACGGAATGTCCAGCACAGAGGTGACGGCAAGTGTCCACTTCTTTGCGTGGAGCGAAACAAGCACCCTGTCACGGAATGTCCAGCACAGAGGCGACGGCGAGTGTCCGCTCCTTTGCGTGGAGCGAAACAAGCACCCTGTCACGGAATGTCCAGCACAGAGGCGACGGCGAGTGTCCGCTCCTTTGCGTGGAGCGAAACAAGCACCCTGTCACGGAATGTCCAGCACAGAGGCGACGGCGAGTGTCCGCTCCTTTGCGTGGAGCGAAACAAGCGCCCTGTCACGGAATGTCCAGCACAGAGGTGACGGCAAGTGTCCACTTCTTTGCGTGGAGCGAAACAAGCACCCTGTCACGGAATGTCCAGCACAGAGGCGACGGCGAGTGTCCGCTCCTTTGCGTGGAGTGAAACAAGCACCCTGTCACGGAATGTCCAGCACAGAGGCGACGGCAAGTGTCCGCTCCTTTGCGTGGAGTGAAACAAGCACCCTGTCACGGAATGTCCAGCACTGAGGCGACGGCGAGTGTCCGCTCCTTTGCGTGGAGCGAAACAAGCACCCTGTCACGGAATGTCCAGCACAGAGGCGACGGTGAGTGTCCGCTCCTTTGCGTGGAGCGAAACAAGCAGCCTGTCACGGAATGTCCAGCACAGAGGCGAAGCGAGTGTCCGCTCCTTTGCGTGGAGCGAAACAAGCACCCTGTCACGGTATGTCCAGCACAGAGGCGACGGCGAGTGTCCGCTCCTTTGCGTGGAGTGAAACAAGCACCCTGTCACGGAATGTCCAGCACAGAGGCGACGGCGAGTGTCCGCTCCTTTGCGTGGAGCGAAACAAGCGCCCTGTCATGGAATGTTCAGCACAGAGGCGACGGCGAGTGTCCGCTCCTTTGCGTAGAGCGAAACAAGCACCCTGTCACGGAATGTCCAGCACAGCGACGCTTCCGCTACTTTAGGGTGACATCATAATAAAATAAAAAAGTACCTGAATTTCGCCACTGACTTTAAGAAGTCTAACTAATAGGGTCACTTACCTTACCCAACTCTTTTGTGAGATTAGTCTGAATCTAAAAGTCCGGGCATCGTGATGCTTTATTTTTATTAAGCGTCATATTCATGATTAATTCACACGAAAGGGACAGCAGGTTGATCGCTCTCGACTGACAGCCAGCCGGTTCGCAGAGATGACGATCATCTTCATTGTTGCCCAAGATTCATGATCTTCTTAATCTTAACCCGAACAGCATTCGGTGTGAATTTCCTATTAGAGTTATTTTATTCGAATTATGTTCGGATTTTAGCCAAGAAAGCCTAGGATTGTTATTTAATTGGTAATTTCCAAAACAGATGGTAATTATTGTGTGAAAGAATTTCTGTTGTTGTGAAATTATAGTTAATTGTAGAATTGAAGCACTCAGAGTGATTTGAGTTTTAAACTGATGCTTTTGCGTAGGTATTTACAAGTAAGTCACACAATTATATACTTTTGAGACTAATTCAATAATGTCATCAAGCAAATTACAACCATATATCAAGTAGTCTTGATGTAAACGAAAAAAAAAAATACTCTTTTGAGCGAAAAAAACATTCTTATCCAAAAAAGCGCCACATGCTGATCAACCGTTATTTTAAAAGCACTAAAAATCATCTCCGCTGATATCTACCATTTTAATTTTGCTGTAAAGCTTTTATCGAGCCGTGATAAACATTTTTCTACCAATTATAGCAAAGGTGAAATGAAATAAAAATGTGACACTCGCCGTCGCCTCTGTGCTGGACATTCCGTGACAGGGCGCTTGTTTCGCTCCACGCAAAGGAGCGGACACTCGCCGTCGCCTCTGTGCTGGACATTCCGTGACAGGGTGTTTGTTTCGCTCCACGCAAAGGAGCGGACACTCGCCGTCGCCTCTGTGCTGGACATTCCGTGACAGGGTGCTTGTTTCACTCCACGCAAAGAAGCGGACACTTGCCGTCGCCTCTGTGCTGGACATTCCGTGACAGGCTGCTTGTTTCGCTCCACGCAAAGGAGCGGACACTCGCCGTCGCCTCTGTGCTGGACATTCCGTGACAGGGTGCTTGTTTCGCTCCACGCAAAGGAGCGGACACTCGCCGTCGCCTCTGTGCTGGACATTCCGTGACAGGATGCTTGTTTTGCTCCACGCAAAGGAGCGGACACTCGCCGTTGTCAAAATATTGCGTCGTTTAACACCACAAATCAATTATGTTTTGAAATAATTATCACAATATGTAAGTACTTGTACAGAAGATTTCCTGGAAATAACAATTAGTTTTAGGAATTGCTTTTGGTGTGTTTTTATCACAGCTTATATTGCATAGGGTAATATTTTACCTTTGAAATGCCAATTTGTCTTTGTTAATAAATCAAATTTGAATGCCATGCAATTCACAACACTTTTCATATAAAACAGCTTTTAGGATAAAAATCTTTTAAACGCTTTAGAAAAGATGTCTATAATAGGTAACAATTGTGAGGCTTCCTATTTACTAAAAGTTTACAACGAGTTTATTGCTTTAGTAAAAGTCTATGAAGTCCACAGTAGTAAATACGGTAACAAATTACAATCAAATTTGTACCATTGAGTTTGAATGCATTGGGAGGGTCAGCGTTAATATTAAATTATGTGCTGAGCAAACGAGGCCGGCAACACGTGGTAACGGATGTTTTCACTCGATGGCGCTTGCAGCTGCCTCTTTAAACAAATACCGACTTTTAAATACCTACGAATGACAATGCCAACGCATGGTTGTCAATCATTACATGGTAAGGATTAATTATGATAAATTGAGCGTAAACCAGTCTCAAATGCGAGTAATCTGCGTGAAATATTTAAATTAAATTTCTTAAATCTCGAAATGACGATGACTTTACTTAGAAGCGTCCTCCATTACTGACGGTATATACTTTACTAGTGTACTACCATAACGCTACAGCAGATCTGTCTTTGAGAAAAATGATCTCCAAATTATTATTTTCCCCAACAAAAGTAGTAGATGCTTTTAGATGGAGAAACCGTCGTTTTGAACATTAAAAAAATTGATTCCGTTCGTTATTTCTTGCAAATAACTTGCATCTGAGACTGGTTTTTGCTTAGTTCCCATTTTATAATGCTAACCTCAAAGATTGTCATCCATATACTTTGAGTCGTTATTATCTCATTTTAGAGGTTAGTTAAAAAACGGGTACAAGCGCCATCTGTTGGTAGCTTCCATTATCATCATACACATGACCAGTTCTGTTCGGGAGAGAGGTTGGAGGGATGAAAGTTAAACAACACTGCGCTGAGTCAGGTATTGGATGGGTGACCATCATACACATGACTAGTTCTGTTCGGGAGAGAGGTTGGAGGGATGAAAGTTAAACAACACTGCGCTGAGTCAGGTATTGGATGGGTGACCATCATACACATGACCAGTTCTGTTCGGGAGAGAGGTTGGAGGGATGAAAGTTAAACAACACTGCGCTGGGTCAGGTATTGTATGGGTGACCATCATACACATGACCAGTTCTGTTCGGGAGAGAGGTTGGAGGGATGAAAGTTAGTACAGTAACTTCACTCGCCTTGCTTATCAACCTCTCGACAGCATGGATTTGTGGAGAAATCCTGTTGTTCGAGTTGTTCCGTCCTTCGGAAGGGACGTTAAGCTGGTGGTCCCCTTTGTGCTCTTCGACAGGAGTAGGCTACGTTCCGGTTTTTCCCTCCTCCCTTCTAGGCTAGGTTAGGTTCATCATCATCCTCATCATCATCCACTCATTCACCGACGCCATTAGACCAGTGCCGCAAGGCCAGATGTCAAAACAGTGCGTCGTTATACACCACAATTAATAATAATATCATGATGGTTTTTAGACTCATGTCTACTTGATTAATCCTTAGCACTAGTTTTAAGAAAAACTATTTGAAATGGGTTTTGAATGCTAAGTAAAGGGCTACTAAATTTCCCGACGTTTCGTAACATTTACTAGTTACTTCTTCAAGGGTAAGAGCAGTCCTGACAATTTTCCAGTAAGAAAAGAACCACATAAAATTATAACAATTACTTAGTTCAAGCTAGATGCATTTAGGAAGTTTGAACTAAGTAATTGTTATAATTTTATGTCGTTCTTTTGTTATTGAAAAATTGTCAGGACTACTCTTACCCTTGAAGAAGTAACTAGTATATGTTCGGAAACATCAGGAAATTTAGTAGCCCTTTCACTTAGCATTTAAACCCATTTCAAATAGTTTTTCTTAATAATAATATCACCTTTTGCTAAGCAGAAAGTTTAAAACGAACACTGGCTCTCTGCATACTCAACTATACCTACTAGTGCGACTCATGGCAAGATAGCTTACTTCGACCGGATGTCTGGCTGAACCGTGACCTGCAAGGCAGTCAGCCAGGTCGCTTGTGACCCTGGTGACCTCTCGCCTATCCCGTGTTACCTGCACCGCAACAGAAAGCTAATTGCTGGCATCCGACAAAATTACGCAATTAACGTCTTTATCCTCCGGTATACTAAAAGGCCAGGAGACCGGCCCTATCTGATACCAGAAGCTAACTCATTTGGTTCAGTAACCACGGTGAAACATAATCTAATAGTAATAGTATCTGATCGGATAGTAATAAAAGTCACTGATTTCAAATAATCTGGATAGCGGTTAACAAAAAGAGATTTGATAGTCCCTTGATTTTCAGTTCTCTCAAATAACTCATGCTATTATAGGTGTTTTTATTTGTTGTTTTCATGGTTTTTCATAGTTTTCGTTGAAAAAGTGTTATAACAATTTAAGATTTCCATGTAAGCCATGGGACACCTTTAATTTAGAGACCTGTTGCCAACAATGGACTGCCTGAATTCAACTTGATCAGGCTGGATCCTATGGTCTGTCCAGGTTATTTGAGATCAGCTGGCTGGATCCTATGCTCTATCCAGGTTATTTGAGATCAGCTGGTTGGATCCTATGCTCTTTTCAGGATATTTAAGATTAGCTGGCTGCATGCAATGCTCTATCCAGGTTATTTAAGATTAGCTGGCTGGTTCCAGTGCTCTATCCAGGTCATACGAGATCAGCTGGCTGAATCCTATGCTCTATCCAGGTTATTTGAGATTAGCTGGCTGGTTCCAGTGCTCTATCCAGGTCATACGAGATCAGCTGGCTGAATCCTATGCTCTATCCAGGTTATTTGAGATTAGCTTTCTGGATCCTATGCTCTATCCAGGATATTTGAGATCAGCTGGCTGGATCCTATGCTCTATCCAGGTTATTTGAGATTAGCTGGCTGGTTCCAGTGCTCTATCCAGGTCATACGAGATCAGCTGGCTGAATCCTATGCTCTATCCAGGTTATTTGAGATTAGCTTGCTGGATCCTATGCTCTATCCAGGATATTTGAGATCAGCTTGCTGGATCCTATGCTCTATCCAGGATATTTGAGATCAGCTTGCTGGATCCTATGCTCTATCCAGGTTATTTGAGATCAGCTTGCTGGATCCTATGCTCTATCCAGGTTATTTAAGACCAGCTGGCTGGATCCTATGCTCTATCCAGGTTATTTGAGATCAGTGCATATAATTCAATGCTGCTATCAGGTGCAACATTACGCGGCCGGTGGTATTATATAACCCAGACCTAGAGCGATAATTTTTTAACAATGCTAGAGTTTGATGATTTCAGCATAACTAGCAACCGGTAATACGGAGGTGCTACGACGGTAGCATTATCAAGTAGACCGGCAAGTAAACAACTTCTTTCGAAGAGTACCATGGCGACCACTTGCTTCAGAAATCCATGCTGGTACGAGGTTAATAAGTAAGGCGAGTGAATTTGCTAAATTTACTTCAATTCCTTACAATCACTCTTCCAAACAGATCACCCATCCAATAGCTGACCCGGCGCAGTGTTGCTTAACTTCGGTGATCTCACGAGAACTGGTGTTTCCAACACGCCAAACCGTTCGGTGAATGTGTGGTGATTTTGCTGCCCGCAGAGAAGGGACGCTTGACTTGGAGTGATTGCAATGTGCAATTAAGTTGGGGAGCTGGTTTAAAAAATATCCTACTCACCGAGGTCTGGGAGAGAATCTGGCGGGTAATCGTCAATAGCTACGGAGAAGGAGCTCCGACCTAGAACCAAAAACACAGTAGGTGGTAGAGAAAGAATTGCATATTTATTTATTTAATATAGAACCAATTGACAGATTTAAAATAACAAATTCATATTATTTGTAGTTAACTGCTCATAACCAAAAGAAAAATATGCTTAATCTAGTAATTGCTATACTTAAACAAATCTGTATATTCCCACAATTGAAATGTCTTGTAAAAGATTAATTACATTATTACTGTTAATGGAAAAATTCTAGGATCATATCAACTGAAGTTAAGAAGAAAAATGTTATTTATTATCATGAACTATCTCAGAAATTGTTGCCAAAACGGGGACTCGAACCCCGACCTCCCTCTACCACGGATGTTGCTCTAACCCATTGAGCTACTTGAACACATAATTTTGGAGAGGCTTTTAGTGCATTCATACCAAGGTTTAAGGATTGGGGTTCGAGCCCCCGTTTGGGCATCGATTTTTGCTAGAGAAATAGTGTTCAAAATAATAAAATAACCCGCGCATTGCAAGCGTTTGTAATTTAAACTAGATTTCACAAGAGGATGTTCGATTTGTTGTGTTTAACGACGCACTATTTTGACAATGGGGCCTGTGGTACTGGTCTAGAATTTGGGGTCTATGAGATTATGAATAATCGTCTCTAATAGATTATTTTGTTTTAAACAAGTCTAAAGGGTTCAAAATTATATTTCCATATTTAGGCGTCATATGGTTTTTGTAATAAACTCACCTGGAGTTAAGTAGTCGATTATGCAAAACATTTTGTTCATTTTACGAAACCAGGTTTACATGTTGATCTCAAAAAACATCACTTAGCGATTCACTTGCATTTTTGCTTTGAGAAAATGTTTAAGAAAACTCGATAAAAAATTCAACTCAAGTGTTTAAACGGTGCTAAAATTGGCGCTATTATATTTATATCCATGCTCATCATTTTTGATAAAACGTCAAGGCCAAAATAGTTGCATTCAATGCTAAATAAATGCTAAACACCAACGTTTCAAAATTTGCGAGTTTAAAATATTACAGCCGTTTAATTTTAGTTTAAATTTGATCGATTCACTCAATCGAAAAGCACTTCACCGGTATCTTCATGGCTACCAAACACTGAAACTGTCACAGAGTCACATATGCTCAATATGATTTTGTGTTTATAAAGTTGACAACGCCAGTCAAAAAAAGTACAAACGCTGCTAAAAAGCAAAACTGAACAATCCTTTTTAAATTAGACAATCTAGCACAGTGATAGTAAAGTCTGCCAAGATTCTGACTTCTAAAATCACTTAGCTACTTCCTTTCGCAACGACCAAAACAACACAAACATTTAAAAATAATCACAACATTTTAAACTTAAAAAAATAAACGCAAAATTCTTTTGTAATCAGTTTGGTAAAACGAATCAAAACGACATGAAATTAAACATCAAAACATCAAAACTGTAAACAAAAAAACTGTGCACACGTGGACATGAATAGGGCGACCAATTTCAAATCCTCCCCTTTCAAAACGGAGTAATTTCGAACGCGTGCTTCGTCCGTGCTATCCGGCACCCGCCTTGCTACTGTCTATCAGACCGTGACCCCTCAACGCCCCTCCCTTCGCCCCTCACACTCCAACGACCCGGTGACCCATGACCGACCAGGGTCAAGCCATTGTCCCTCAGCGGACGAGCCTGAACCGACGTTCACTTCGCTACCATTAACAGAATGGACATAGGCCGTCAACTCTGTGTCTCGCCGGAAGGTTTGGCGTGTAGGAAACACAGGTTCACGTGAGATCACTGAAGTTAGGCAAAACAAATGGGCTGGGTCAGGTATTGGATTGGTGACCATAATACACATTAACAATTCCGTTCAGGAGAGATTGGAGAGATAAAAAAAGTACTACAACTTTACTCGCCATGATTATCGACCTCTCGACAGCATGGATTTGAGGAGAAATCCTGTTGTTCGAGTTGTACCGTCCTTCGAAAGAGACGTTCAGTCAGTAGTAGCTCTTGGTCCTTTTCGACAGAAGCCCATTTGTCGAAACCAGGTTTCCTCTTCTCCTTTCTAGGCCAGTTTAGGTTAAATAATATTTTGATTATCTAATCATTCCCCGACGCCATAAGATCAGTTTCTCAGGACTCGATATCAAAAGATTGCGTCGTTAAACCATACGAACCATACCAATATCAACCTACCAATTTCTGAGCTGGACATTCCGTGACAGGGTGCTTGTTTCGCTCCACACAAAGGAGCGGACACTCGCCGTCGCCTCTGTGCTGGACATTCCGTGACAGGGTGCTTGTTTCGCTCCACGCAAAGGAGCGGACACTCGCCGTCGCCTCTGTGCTGGACATTCCGTGACAGGGTGCTTGTTTCGCTCCACGCAAAGGAGTGGACACTCGCCGTCGCCTCTGTGCTGTACATTCCGTGACAGGGTGCTTGTTTCGCTCCACGCAAAGGAGCGGACATTCGCTGTCGCCTCTGTGCTAGACATTCCGTGACAGGGCGCTTGTTTCACTCCACGCAAAGGAGCGGACACTCGCCGTCGCCTCTGTGCTGGACATTCCGTGACAGGGTGCATGTTTTTCTCCACGCAAAGGAGCGGACACTCGCTGTCGCCTCTGTGCTAGACATTCCGTGACAGGGAGCTTTTATCTTTTAAGTGTGTGAAATGAGTTGTTAATCTTATTTTATCCTTACACGAACTCAAACAACCTACAAGGGATCTTTCACCTCAAGAAAAAAACCCACTGTAATTTAATTTCCGTAAATGGACAAGCAGAATGTGGCAAATTTGCAGACTTTTCCTTGAAGATGACTCTTGTCACTGGCTTAGAAGTGTTTACGTTTTATTTGCTGGCTACTCTGCCCGGTGTGAGACATAAATCTTAGCGATTGACATCTGCTGCTGCCGTGCGTTTAAAGTAGCAAATAAAGAAGCAAGTACTCCACTGAGGTAATTGCACTCTTAACGTGTCCGAGTATGAAAGGTGAAGTACGTACTTCTTCACTTTGACTTCACTCGGAGAACTGTCTCTTAACGTGCTGTACAGAACAGTTTGACGCGTTGAAAACATCGGTAATCGTCAGAAGCCCGAAGTTAAGCAATACTGCGCTGTTTAAGGTATTAGATGGGTGACAACCGAACGGTTTGGCGTCCTAGAAACACCGGTCCTCGTGAGATCACCGAAGTTAAGCATCACTGCGATAAGTCAGGTATTGGATGGGTGACCACCGAACGGTTAGGCGTGCTGGAAACACTGGTCCTCGTGAGATCACTGAAGTTAAGCAACACTGAGCTGTGTCAGGTATTAGATGTGTGACCTCCGAACGGTTAGGTGTGCTGGAAACACTGCTTTTTAACTTGCACTCTCTTGCTTCTTGCAATGGCAGTCGGCCCGCATATCACCCCAAACAATCATTGACGCCTCTCCCGGAAACATAAGTCCTTTCGCTGAACTGAATTGAAGTTTTTGAACTCAACATTCCTTGCAAATATGTGGCATAAAATCGAACTAAATCACAGCAAAAAAAAAACTGCAAAATAACTCAGGTTCATTGTAATTTGAAGCAATGAATCATAGCTATGTAATTAAATGAGTTTTGTTTCAACTCTGGACAATAGCTGTCCTGGCGAGCTGTCCTAGGGCAGGACGAATCGGCATCACGCAGTGCTGTTCAATCGGAGAGTAATTAATGTTGTTGGCTTGTTTTAATCACTGATCTACACCTTTGTGCCTTGGCTTCCTTGTGTTATGGAAGTATTGGAAGCCGAACATGATGAAGGCGATCGGAAAAAAGGATTGCGTCTCTTTGTTGCAATTTGATTTGTGGCATACAGAGGTCAGAATTTGAAATTTAATCTAGCTTTTTTTCTGTTTAAGTAGCACGCTGGCTTTTCAAGATATTTGAAAAATTCCGTTATTAAAAAAAAAAAATAGGACAACTTTAAGGAATGGGCAAAATGAAAAAAGGGATTTTTGTGACGTTTAACAGCAAATTAACAAGGTGAGTGGTTTGGTTTGGTGTGCAGAGTAAACTTCTTTAGAGATTCAAAACCATTTACCTTCGTCTTATAAACTAGAACATAAACAAAAACGACGGAACTAAAAGTCATGCCCCTAACCCCACGGACTATGAGGTCATACCAAAAGGTCTGTCTGCATACGTCAAACCATCGACATGTAACCCATTTTGATAATCACCACCAACTTTGTTACTCTTTGACCCATTTTGACCCCTCGCCTCATAGGTCAAAAGAGCACCTAGTTTCGATATTGGAAAAGAAGACCATGACCTGAACATTTGACCTAGGATATAGCCGCTGCACGTTGGAACTCAAAGCTTTTTGCCTTTTGACACGTGTGGTTTCCTTGGCTCTCTATGGTGGTATACATTTCATAGTCTGGCAAGATTTTGTCAGGTAATTTATTGTTCTAATATAGCGCTAATTGAAAACTGTTTTCACAACAAAATGGCCGACAAATGACTACTTTAGTAATTAGAATGGAGGATGAAACGAAATGGAGTTACCATCGAGATTCAAGAAATTTCATTTTGTTATTTCTCTATGCTCAATTAATCTTTACCAATGCTAACCTCAATGATTGATGAAAACGCATTGATATTTTGGGTTATGATTATTTTATTTTTGATGTTTGTTAAAAAGAACGACTGCTAGTGCCATCTGGTGGCATATACTATTACCACGTTTTGCTGGCTCGTTTGCTTAGCAGAAAATATAGGCATTGACACTGGTCCTCTGGCTTGAACTATAAAATTAGCAGTTATTCGAAGCGTTTTTATTTGTATTTTTGGGAAGTTTTTCTTTCCATTCCTAAAACTCTTATGCTTCTTACCAATACTACCAATACTTTTTATCTGCTTATCAAAAACTCATTGAATTAATTCTGTAAACATTTTACTAAAAAGTTTTGTCAGGAAAACAATAACTACAACCCAAATATGTATTAATCATTTCCTTTAACTTGTAGAGTTAGGAAAATATTTGTTGAAGCTTGCAAGAAATAAGCGAAATTTCTAAACGATTTTGATTATTAATCTGAAGAGACTTCTTTATGGACGGTACAACTCGAAAAACGGGATTTCTTCCCAAAACCCGAGCTGTCGAGAGGTTGATAAGCAAGGCGAGTGAATGATGGTTTTTAAACTCATGTCTACTTGATTTATTCTCAGCACTAGTTTTAAGAAAAACTATTTGAAGTGGATTTTGAATGCTAAGTAAAGGACAACTAAAATTTCCCGACGTTTCGTAACATTTACTAGTTACTTCTTCAAGGGTTAGAGCAGTCCTATAACTCTTGAATAATCCTTTAGGACTGCTCTAACCCTTGAACAAGTAAATGTTAATGTAAATTTAAACCAAAATGCCCACTTTCTCAAAATATAAAGCGGCCGTAGGCAGCGGGTACTGCTAGTAGTAACATTTGTTGCTCAACTTTCATCCCTTCAACCTCTCTCCCAAAGAGAACTGGTCATGTGTATGATGGTCACCCATCCAATACCTGACTCAGCGCAGTGTTGCTTAACTTTCATCCCTCCAACCTCTCTCCCGAACAGAACTGGTCATGTGTATGATGGTCACCCATCCAATACCTGACCCAGCGCAGTGTTGCTTAACTTTCATCCCTCCAACCTCTCTCCTGAATAGAACTGGTCATGTGTATAATGGTCACCCATCCAATACCTGACTCAGCGCAGTGTTGCTTAACTTTCATCCCTCCAACCTCTCTCCCGAACAGAACTGGTCATGTGTATGATGGTCACCCATCCAATATCTGACCCAGCGCAGTGTAGCTTAACTTTCATCCCTCCAACCTCTCTCCCAAACAGAACTGGTCATGTGTATGATGGTCACCCATCCAATATCTGACCTAGCGCAGTGAGAAGAGTAAACTCACGAGGACCGGTGTTTACAACACCGCCACCGTTCGGTAACAAATTCGTGATCAAAATTGGCGATCAATTGGGTTGGGTAATCCTAACAACTATTACCTCTCTGAAGGTGGAGGCTATTACTTGCCTAAATGCACACTTGTCTTAACTTTTGCAGAGATAAAGATATATTGGTATTAGCTAAGTAATTGCTCTCAAGCACAACTAGGCTAATTATTAATAGTTTTGGTTGAAATGTTATTAGGCTCATTTCTTTCAAACCAAAAGAATATCACATCTTTAATAAATGTTTATCCTGGGTCATATAGACACAGATGTAATTTTTGTATCAATCTAGCCTTGACAAAAATAATACTATGGGTCTAAAACCAAGAAAATCTAAAAAAAACGAAGCTATTTATTATAATATCTCATCAGTATATAATTTGAATTAAAAATCGCGTGTTTTTTTTAAGTTTCTTTCAACATTCATTCATAGAGAGTCACAAACAATGTAATAGACAAAATATCCTTCCCATGAAATGCTGTCCATGCCCAACTTCCTCTAACGCGTATATAAAACCACATTGACATCAAAATTATGAATGAATACCGTAAATTACCAATTATTTGACAGCAGTCGTCTTCTTCCGAATCATCTCCCATATCGCATGCATGTAAATTATGTAGACAATCGGTGCCAGCCAAGCGTGTCAAAACGTTGACAATTAAGGTGACTAAACCGTAACGTGAAAACCACTAGTTCCTGAATGCGAGTAAGCAGTTCGTGGATTAGTTTGGTTAAAAGTAATTCATAAAACAAGCGCCCTGTCACGGAATGTCCAGCACAGAGGCGACGGCGAGTGTCCGCTTCTTTGCGTGGAGCGAAACAAGCACCCTGTCACGGAATGTCAAGCACAGAGGCGACGGCGAGTGTCCGCTCCTTTGCGTTGAGCGAAACAAGCGCCCTGTCACGGAATGTCCAGCTCAGAGGCGACGGCGAGTGTCCGCTCCTTTGCGTGGAGTGAAACAAGCACCCTGTCATGGAATGTCCAGCACAGAGGCAACGGCGAGTGTCCGCTCCTTTGCGTGGAGCGAAACAAGCACCCTGTCAAGGAATGTCCAGCACAGAGGCGACGGCGAGTGTCCGCTCCTTTGCGTGGAGCGAAACAAGCACCCTGTCACGGAATGTCCAGCACAGAGGCGACGGCGAGTGTCCGCTCCTTTGCGTGGAGCGAAACAAGCACCCTGTCACGGAATGTCCAGCACAGAGGCGACGGTGAGTGTCCGCTCCTTTGCGTGGAGCGAAACAAGCACCCTGTCACGGAATGTCCAGCACAGAGGCGACGGCGAGTGTCCGCTCCTTTGCGTGGAGTGAAACAAGCGCCCTGTCACGGAATGTCCAGCACAGAGGCGACGGCGAGTGTCCGCTTCTTTGCGTAGAGCGATATTTTTTTGACGGTTTAGGCTTCCGGATTTCCGGACGAGTGGTCAAGGCAGAGGACTTGTAATTGTTGCTTATCGTGGGAACTTTTTCATCGAGCGAAGATCCCTTTTGCCCTTTTTGTTGTGATTTATGAAAATTATGTGGGAGGTGATTTTCTTGAAATCACAGTCTTATAGGAAGTTGGAAACAAAACTGTTTTAAATATATCTTTTATGAGAAGGAATACAAAGACCATCAAATTGTCTCTGTTGGATGGATGCTTCTGTCATTTGCAATTTATTTTATCAAAGACATTATTTTGGGTTCTAGTAAAGTTAGAATTTGACCTCGGAAAATTGTATCAATTGCGTTTTCGACTGGCCTGCACCGGGGCGGGTTTGCACCAGCTCCGAGCGAGAGTGCTCCCACCCGAACACGTGATCACTAGCTGTCAATGCATACACCTATATACTATTTATGAATATATATTTAAATTAAATCTTTATTTACAGTTTCCCCGTTTCAGATCGGTATCTCAAAAATTTGAATTCTGTCAAAGACTCGAACCCAATTTTTAACTGTCACTGGTGTTGCTCTAACCAGTTGAGCTAATAGACAGAACCTTTTAATAGCATAGTACATTTTAAAAGGGCAACAATTTGTTAGAGGTTATTTGTGTTTTTTATAAGAAAAATAATTAGCCTATTGTTAGATTTTGCCATTTAAATCGAGATTTCATAGATAGGGCGCTAATAAAAAAATGAATATCTGATGTAAAATGATCTAAATTAAATTTCTTTAAAACTACTGAGATTTTTTTAAGCGTTTCTGTAGTATTTTCACACCCATTGGGCATCACTCAAGTGACATTAGAACATATTTCAACAATGAAAAGATGACTTAGCTGCTAAAAACGGTTTTTATTAACTAAGATCCGTTCTCAAAAGGATTCAGTTTGCAAACATGTATTTGCCACAAATCTCATTCAGTGAATTCATTCACAAACAAGCTTGAAAGAAATGTTTTGTGCTATTTATATTCCGAATATGATTGCTTACCGCTGAAACACCAGTGGGCGTTGTACTAATTCTGGCAAAAACATCATGACTTGTGACATGTCAAAAGCTGAAAGACGTCACACTCAGCCATTTAGCATCTTCAGCCAAGACCTAGAGAAACTATTTTTAATATTCGACCGCTTGCGGTTTAATATCTCAGTGTCAGAAAGGTAAATTTGGGTTGGATTTGTCAATGTCTTAGACGAAGCCAAGTAAGTGGATCAAGGTCTAGAGGTTTTAGACATGTACAATTAGAATTGGCTTAAAATGTTTGTCAAAAAACTTACAGGTGTCAGTGATTATGGATAATTGCTTGTGTTTAACGACGCACTGTTTTGACAACGGGACTTGTGGCACTGGTGTTGGTTATTATTATTATTTGTGGTGTTTAACGACGCACTGTTTTGACATCTGGTCATGCGGCACTGGTCTAATGGCGTCGGTGAATGAGTGGATGATGATGAGAATGATGATGAAACTAACCTAGCCCCGGTGCCGGCACGTAGCCTACTCCTGTCGAAAAGCACCAAGGGGACCACCGGCTTCACGTCCCTTCCGAAGGACGGTACAACGCGAATAGCAGGATTCCTCTACAAATCCATGCTGTCAAGAGGTTGATAAGCAAGGCGAGTGATGTTGCTGTACTAACTTTCATCCCTCCAACCTCTCTCCCGAACAGAACTGGTCATGTGTATAATGGTCACCCATTCAATACCTGACTCAGCGCAGTGTTGCTTAACTTCGGTGATCTAACGAGAACCGGTGTTTCCAACACGTCAAACCGTTCGGTGGCAAGTACTCAGTACAGGCACGTAGCTTACTCCTGTCGAAGACCAAGGGGAACCACCGGCTTAACGTCCCTTCCGAAGGACGGTACAATGCGAACAACAGGATTCCTCCACAAATCCATGCTGTCGATGAGCAAGGAGATTGCAGTTACTATACTGACTTTCGTTGTAAAGGTTTTTTAAAATAGACCGACTCAAAGTCCCTTGCGAAGGATAGGATATCTCAATTATTATATTGTATAAGACATTTTAATATTCGAAAAAGTTAAAAAAATGTAGAATTTATTTCTAATGTACTTACTTTTTTCTGTTTTTCTTTTGTAATTATTTTGATTATGATCTGTAAATATATATATTTTAAAATAGTAATCAGCTAACTTGGAAATTAAAAATAGCTGGGAGTGTAAAATTCATATTGATATGGTTTTTAGACTCATATATCTAATTTTTCGAATAAATTAGCAATATTAAAAAAAAATAACACTCACAAACGTTTTTTTTTTCAATACTCAGTATTAAACTATTAATAACTCCGACAAATTGCCGCTTATCTGTCTTTCTTTTATCAGTCAACAAAATAAATGAACAAAATAAATATAAACAATTACTTTGACAATCATAAAATTACAGACATTCTTATCAATATCAATTTTTTCACAAAGAAATCTCTCTAAAAACAAAAAGGTTCGACCGACAAGTGTGTGAAGTGGATATAATTATTTCATAATACAAAAATAAAACACTTTCAGTAAATTGACAATAACAACCAATGAAAATAAAATGTCATACGGTCTTTCCTTGAAGGTAATTAGCCCACTATACCGAGGATAAGTGTAGGTAAAGCAAATTGGTCCGCAATCTCGGCAAGGTCTGGAGGTCACTCGAAACCATGTACCCACTGATTGCGCTATAGCATTAAACAAGGGTTTGTAAAAATACTCAGGCTAGCAACATTAATGTCGGCCATAAAGCTACTAATAAATAGACCAGAGAAGATCAGCTAGGATTTACGACTCTCGTTATACGGCAAAAGATGGTTTATCTCAGACGAGAATGAAAGTGCGTTGTCCCTAGGGACTTTTTTTCGCCGTTGGTCGAGCGAAGATAGTTTTTTTTTCTATCAGGTTGAAAAGAAAAATGTTTTGAATTACTAATTCTTCTTTTCATGATGTTTCAAGAACGTTTTCAAATGTGAAAGCTTTTTCCGTTACTGCTATTGTAATATACGTTTTGATACAGACAATTGGGAAACAATTCATCTAAAGGTAAAAAAAAGCAGCCTAAGACCTACCCTGTCCCATCGCGCCCTGCCTAACATGGACCCTGCCCCCATGTCCTATGTCTCGTGTCCCAGCTTTGCCTGGAGGTCGTGGGGTATGAACCACACCATGGCTGTGCTTGCAGCGTGCCAAGAACCTACCCTGTCCCATCGCGCCCTGCCTAACGTGAACCCTGCCCCCATGTCCCATGTCTCGTGTCCCAGCCTTGCCTGGAGGTCGTGGGGTATGAACCACACCATGGCTGTGCTTGCAGCGTGCCAAGAACCCACCCTGTCCCATCGCGCCCTGCCTAACGTGGACCCTGCCCCCATGTCCCATGTCTCGTGTCCCAGCCTTGCCTGGAGGTCGTGGGGTATGAACCACACCATGGCTGTGCTTGCAGCGTGCCAAGAACCCACCCTGTCCCATCGCGCCCTGCCTAACGTGGACCCTGCCCCCATGTCCCATGTCTCGTATCCCAGCCTTGCCTGGAGGTCGTGGGGTATGAACCACACCATGGCTGTGCTTGCAGCGTGCCAAGAACCCACCCTGTCCCATTGCGCCCTGCCTAACGTGGACCCTGCCCCCATGTCCCATGTCTCGTGTCCCAGCCTTGCCTGGACCCTGCCCCCATGTCCCATGTCTCGTGTTCCAGCCTTGCCTGGAGGTCGTGGGGTATGAACCACACCATGGCTGTGCTTGCAGCGTGCCAAGAACCCACCCTGTCCCATCGCGCCCTGCCTAACGTGGACCCTGCCCCCATGTCCCATGTCTCGTGTCCCAGCCTTGCCTGGAGGTCGTGGGGTATGAACCACACCATGGCTGTGCTTGCAGCGTGCCAAGAACCCACCCTGTCCCATTGCGCCCTGCCTAACGTGGACCCTGCCCCCATGTCCCATGTCTCGTGTCCCAGCCTTGCCTGGACCCTGCCCCCATGTCCCATGTCTCGTGTTCCAGCCTTGCCTGGAGGTCGTGGGGTATGAACCACACCATGGCTGTGCTTGCAGCGTGCCAAGAACCCACCCTGTCCCATCGCGCCCTGCCTAACGTGGACCCTGCCCCCATGTCCCATGTCTCGTGTCCCAGCCTTGCCTGGAGGTCGTGGGGTATGAACCACACCATGGCTGTGCTTGCAGCGTGCCAAGAACCCACCCTGTCCCATCGCGCCCTGCCTAATGTGGACCCTGCCTCCATGTCCCATGTCTCGTATCCCAGCCTTGCCTGGAGGTCGTGGGGTATGAACCACACCATGGCTGTGCTTGCAGCGTGCCAAGAACCCACCTCGTCTCATTGCACATCGTCTATTGCGTCTCTATGTTTGACGAACATGTAGGTGGACTAATTGAACTATTTACTCGCATAGATTTTTAAAAGTCATTCATTCAGAGGTCAACTTGGCCAACAAAAGCTCGGGTCCTTGGTTCAGAGCTGTGGATCGAAGAGAATTCCTTTTCGACGCCAACGCATGACGAAGTATGCCTTTGGCTTGTGGAGTGAAAGGCTTTGAATGGTAGTTACAGTGTTGCTATGGTTATCCCGCCTAAGCATGTTACCTGTCGTAGATGTGTTTGGTCTATTTATCACTGAGCGCTACTCTTTAGACCTGTCAAACGTCATCACCTGTTCAACAGAGTTGGTGTGGCAGATGGCTGTCAGAGGTGAATGGCTCTAGAGATGGATTTGATTAATTTTGAGTTTAGATATTTTTTAGGGCCAGTGGATTTTCTTCTCAATTTGCGAGAGATTATCGAAACTGGTGAGATCTCCTATAATATGTTTAATACTCTGCATCGTATTTTGCAAATACTACTGTCAGTAATTCGATGGGTGACTACCGAACGGTTTGTCGTGTTTGAAATACCGGTTCTCGTGAGATCACCGAAGTTAAGCAGCACTGTGCTGAGTCAAGTATTGGATGGTTGACCATCATACACATGACCAGTTCTGTTCGGGAGAGAGGTTGGAGGGATGAAAGTTAAGCAACACTGCGCTGGGTCAGGTATTGGATGGGTGACCATCATGCACATGACCAGTTCTGTTCGGGAGAGAGGTCGAATGTACGCACAGAAAAAAAGGAGATTTTTAGCCTAAAAAATCGGTACAAAATACTTTTTTTAGACCAAAATCAAGAAAAAAATATATCCAAGACATCAAAGACCTTTTCCAAACAAAAAACTAAAAGATTTCTTTTGACCGAAGTGTTTTCTACTCTTATAGCCCATCTCCAAAACGTAAGTAGTGTTCGTAAAGGTGGCTGGTGTAAGGCAGAACAATTATTTTCAATTCTGGGAAAACCATCGCAGTTTGACATGGCCTCTGTGAGATCCAATGTACATCAAATAGAGTGCGTTTAACAACGCTCTGTCACAACACCTCGATCCACCTTTGAAGAGAGTTGATGTATTTGTTGTGTTTAACGACGCACTGTTTTAACAAAGAGTATTGTGGCTTACGTCAAATGGCGTCAGATTATGAGTGGATGATAATGAGGATGATGATGGACATAACCTAGACTAGAAGGGAGGAGGGTAAATCCGGTGCCGGCACGTAGCTTACTCTTGTCAAAGACCAATGGGACCACCGGCTTAATGTCCCTTCCGAAGGACGATACAGCACAAAAAAAATGATTCATTTACAAATCCATGCTGTTGAGAGGTTGTTAAGCAAGGCGAATGAAGTTGCTGTACTAACTTATATCCCTCCAACCTCTCTCCCGAACAGAACTGGTTCTCACCCATCCAGTACCTGACTCAATACATTGGAGCTTAACTTCGGTAATCTCATGAGAACCATTGTTTCAAACACGCCAAACCGCACGGTGGTTAGCTATCCAAAACCTGACCTAACACAGTATTGCTCAACTTCTGTTATCTCATGAGAACCGGTGTTTCCAGCACGCCAAACCGCACGGTGGTCAGCAATCTAATACCTGACCCAACACAGTGTAACTTAACTTTAATGATCACTTAAACACTGGTTTCCCTATGGTAACTATCACCAAAATAATCAAAATAGTCTAAATTGCTTTCTAACATCAAGCACTCGGCTTTGACTGCATTTTCTGCATCTTTGTTAATTTATTTTCTAGGACCACTAACAGGTCTGTGTCAAATGCACTTTAGCATTCTCACGGACATCTGGCCTGAGTAGAATCTAATGGGACTCTTTTATAATATCTTTCGTCTGACGATAATAAAAGTTCACGGAGATTCGTGGCCAAGAGTTCGTTACTTCGTTTTTTTTTTCATTCTCTCACACACCGTTCGTAAACCATTTTTTTTTCTACTCTCACAGCTTCCCATCTTCGCTTTTCAAATGTTGTACTCACTAATCGTAATTTAAAATTCGAAAAAAATAAAATTTCTGATCAAAGTTCCACCGTCATCGTCGGGTATTATAGGTAATGTGTTTTGACCCTAACCTCTCTGGAGTCCCCCCGCGTGCACGCCTCGCCCCTCGTCCAAAGACCAACACCGGCATCGTCATCTCGAATTACCTTCTATCATAGCTTTCTTAGTAGAAAAAAGAGCTAAGTATCAAGTCTTAAGGTGACTTACAGTGTACTCTGGAAACAGTGCCCTAAGAAACAAATAAAACCACATGCCTCGATCCGGGTTCAACTCCTAGGACTAAAGAAACCTTTTGAAAGATTAGGCGATTTAGAACCACAAAATTATCAGATTAGGATAAGAGGAAATTCTACGACCTTTTAATTAGTCTCAAATCCAACTTTACATAACTAAATCTTTAATTCATTCCTTCACAGAAGGCGAGTGACAGAACACTTGCCGTCGCCTCTGTGCTGGACATTCCGTGACAGGGTGCTTGTTTCGCTTTACGCAAAGGAGCGGACACTCGCCGTCGCCTCTGTGCTGGACATTCCGTGACAGGGTGCTTGTTTCGCTCCACGCAAATGAGCGGACACTCGCCGTCGCCTCTGTGCTGGACATTCCGTGACAGGGTGCTTGTTTCGCTCCTCGCAAAGGAGCGGCACTCGCCGTCGCCTCTGTGCTGGACATTCAGTGACAGGGTGCTTGTTTCACTCCACGCAAAGGAGCGGACACTCACCGTCGCTTCTGTGCTGGACATTCCGTGACAGGGTGCTTGTTTCACTCCACGCAAAGAAGCGGACACTCGCCGTCGCCTCTGTGCTGGACATTCCGTGACAGGGTGCTTGTTTCACTCCACGCAAAGGAGCGGACACTCACCGTCACATCTGCGCTGGACATTTCGTTTAATGATGAATTTTCTTTGGTTTAGAGAAATAAAACACAAGAAGTAAAAGGTATATTTTTAAGGATATCAGGGAGTGAAACTATAGACGGTCTAGGCATCTTGACTAGCACAGTGAGCCTGTTCTCGTGAAGCAGCGATCTTCTCGATGTGGTCTCTTTTTGCGTCTGCCGCGGCATGACAAATCGTCTCATCACATTCCTGCCGTTTCGTTGCTTCTGTTTGCCACAACAATGCACCGGCCACAGGTCATACGCCATCGTCAGTCAGACATCGACGAACGCCCTGAAGCAATCAGGAGCCAAGGCCCATGCAGGACTGATATAGACACGATAAGATAGGGCAACCATAGCAACCATAGCTACAAGCAGAGTCATGGCAGGATCCAAGTTAGGCAGGGCGCGATGGGACAGGGTGGGTTCTTGGCACGCTGCAAGCACAGCCATGGTGTGGTTCATACCCCACGACCTCTAGGCAAGGCTGGGACACGAGACTTGGGACATGGGGGCAGGGTCCACGTTAGGCAGGGTGCGATGGGACAGGGTGGGTTCTTGGCACGCTGCAAGCACAGCCATGGTGTGGTTCATACCCCACGACCTCTAGGCAAGGCTGGGACACGAGACTTGGGACATGGGGGCAGGGTCTAGGCAAGGCTGGGACATGGGACATGGGGGCAGGGTCTACGTTAGGCAGGGCACGATGGGACAGGGTGGGATCTTGGCACACTGCAAGCACGGTCATGGCTATTAAACAAGTGTTACAAATCTCAGTTGTCAACGAATCAACGAATAATTCAATACATTTAATATTTTTTTGTAAGTTGCTAATGTGGTCAAAGGCAAGCATAAAGATATTTCTGTCGAGTCATAAGTGAAGTATTTCATTTATCTTTGTTATCAATGTTGTATGATTATTAGATGATAAATGATAAAAACAATGCTTCTAATTAAAACTTCTTTAAGGTAGTAGGTCAAAGCCGTGCTAAATCATCACTAAAAAATTCTAAATAAGTTAAATGATTTTTTTTTGTATTTATCTAAACATCATCTTTTAAAAGTTAAGAAGTGTCAGCTTAATGAAGGAAATAAATGTTAAGCTGAAACCTCTTTTAAAAGTCTGTTAAGCAATATTTAAAATGTTGCTGAAATTGTCCGTTTAGTATTAGAACTTATCTCAAAGCATTATTATGAAGTTAATGCAAGAATCTTGTGGGGTCATTTATTTATAGTTTTAAAGCAAGAATTTAAAATCGATATTTTATATCAAGAGAAAACTCATCGATTTTTTTTGTTAGAATGTCAAAGAAAATTTTCCATTGATCACAGAGTGAATTTAAATTTCTTGAATCTTATTGGTTTACAAAATTCCACGAAAAAAAAATCAGAAAACATTCGTTGAATTGTATTATTATTATTATTTTAATTACAAACGTATATAAATCTTAATTAAAATTAAATATAAATAAATATATAAAATAAATTTTTCTATTTAGAAAAAAAAAGATAATTTATTATTATTATTATTTTTTTTTTCAATCCGTCCTACACGTTACCATAGTGTACCTTTATATAATGAAACCCACAGGTGAGCCCTCAGGGCTTTGTGGAAAAAACAGAAAGACTATTAAAAAAAATTAGTCACTTTTAATCAAAATAAATTAAATAAAAATGCTAAAAAAAATTAGTAATAATAATTATCATTAAAGTTGGTGAGGAAAACGCCAATATTTAGCGACCTGCTGATCGGCCGAAACCGCAACACGTGGTACCTAAAGACGAAGACAGATGGCGCTAGTAGCCGTCCTTTTAAAAAACCTCTATAATTAAATAATAACGACTTAAAATATCGATAAATGTATAAACATGGTTGGGATTAAACTGATTAAAGATTATTTCTATGTAAACTAGTCTCAAATGCGAGTAATCTGAGAGAAATAACAAAATGAAATTTCGCACGACGGTGGATTTTTCGACACCCTACATATTTTTCGCAGTAACGTAAAAATTTGGCGGCCATCTTTCGCGCAAAAACTTAAAAATTTGCGTTTTCAAATAATTCGCTGTGGCCTGTACACTCAACGGTACAATTTACATGGTTTTTCAGCACAGAAATAAAATCAGCATAAAAAATAATATAAATGACTCTTAAATAATAATTATAAATTAACAAAACGCATCTAAATTTCAATTGGAGTTATTCAAGTTTGACAGCTTGTGACATGATAAAGCGTCACTAGAATCAGAGCGAGTGTGAGTATTCACAGCCTCTTGGTTCTACTCCTTGGAGATCTGTCATTCTCATCAAAATTCTCTGTCCAAGTAGCTCAATTGGTTAGAGCAACACCCGCGACAGGTGGAGATCGGGGTCCAAGTAGCTCAATTGGTTAGAACAACACCCGCGATAGGTGGAGATCGGGATTCAATTCCCCGATTGGACATCAATTTTTGAGAGGTCATTAGTGTTGAGAAAAATAAAAAATAATTCTTGCTTTAGTAAATAAACACACAATTTAATTTAATATAATTAAAAATACGTTTTTAAAAAAATACATTTCAAACATAGGTAATTAATATTGATGGCTGAAGGAACAAAGGTTTTAATACAAATTGGCATGAGAGCGAGAGATCTGATTTTCTTATGAAAAGTGCAGCTAATGTGCACTAGAGACCCATTTAATTCATAGCTTATGGCGTGAAGTTTTCCATATGAAGTTCAGTCGACAATTAGTGACTTCACTTTCTCTTGAAGCAGGTGACGGCATTGAAGTAGCATCTCCAGTAGACACGACCCTTAGGTTGTCCTCGTCGTTGAAGGTCCATCTGGAGAACAAGAGACAAATCTTATTAAAAATCAATATTTATTTTTTGGTGGGTACTTAAATTTACTAAGCAAATGTGTGAAATATGATTTAAATTGCAAACTCTTGCAATGCGCGGGGTGTTTTATTATTAGAAACTTAAATAACCTGTTAAAAACTGATCTCCACCTGTGAGCTTACTCAGGTCTATTGGAGTGGGAGCTTACTCAGGTCTATTGGAGTGGGTGCTTACTCAGGTCTATTGGAGTGGGTGCTTACTCAGGTCTATTGGAGTGGAAGCTTACTCAGGTCTATTTGAGTGGGAGCTTACTCAGGTCTATTGGAGTGGAAGCTTACTCAGGTCTATTGGAGTGGGAGCTCACTCAGGTCTATTGGAGTGGGAGCTTACTCAGGTCTATTGGAGTGGGAGCTTATTCAGGTCTATTGGAGTGGGAGCTTACTCAGGTCTATTGGAGTGGGAGCTTATTCAGGTCTATTGGAGTGGGAGCTTACTCAGGTCTATTGGAGTGGGAGCTTACTCAGGTCTATTGGAGTGGGAGCTTACTCAGGTCTATTGGAGTGGGAGCTTACTCAGGTCTATTGGAGTGGGAGCTTACTCAGGTCTATTGGAGTGGGAGCTTACTCAGGTCTATTGGAGTGGAAGCTTACTCAGGTCTATTGGAGTGGGAGCTCACTCAGGTCTATTGGAGTGGGAGCTTACTCAGGTCTATTGGAGTGGGAGCTTATTCAGGTCTATTGGAGTGGGAGCTTACTCAGGTCTATTGGAGTGGGAGCTTACTCAGGTCTATTGGAGTGGGAGCTCACTCAGGTCTATTGGAGTGGGAGCTTACTCAGGTCTATTGGAGTGGGAGCTTACTCAGGTCTATTGGAGTGGGAGCTTACTCAGGTCTATTGGAGTGGGAGCTTACTCAGGTCTATTGGAGTGGGAGCTTACTCAGGTTTATTGGAGTGGGAGCTTACTCAGGTCTATTGGAGTGGGAGCTTACTCAGGTCTATTGGAGTGGGAGCTTACTCAGGTCTATTGGAGTGGGAGCTTACTCAGGTCTATTGGAGTGGGAGCTTACTTAGGTCTATTGGAGTGGGAGCTTACTCAGGTCTATTGGAGTGGGAGCTTACTTAGGTCTATTGGAGTGGGAGCTTACTCAGATCTATTGGAGTGGGAGCTTACTCAGGTCTATTGGAGTGGGAGCTTACTCAGGTCTATTGGAGTGGGAGCTTACTCAGGTCTATTGGAGTGGGAGCTTACTCAGGTCTATTGGAGTGGGAGCTTAATCAGGTCTATTGGAGTGGGTGCTTACTCAGGTATATTGGAGTGGGAGCTTACTCAGGTCTATTGGAGTGGCAGCTTACTCAGGTCTATATCTAGGTTTACTGGTTACAACTAATCGGTCAAACCACTTGTCCGGATTGTATGATATGCTAAGCCGGTGAGTCTCCTTGGTGCTTTTTGCCAGGAATCGGCTTAGTGCTGGCACCGGGTTTTTGTCCCTCATGGATTAGTGTGATAGTTTATATCATCACCCACTCATGCTTTTAAAAAAGTTCCTAAATTGGGGAAGTAAGCAATGGTAAATCAGGGAATGGGGAATGAGAAAAATGGTCGTGCCCAATAACTTCAGATTGTTAGAGCAATACCCAGTAGATATTGTTTCGATACTTTCGAGGGGTGATTTCTTTTTAAAGATAATTGTATTGTTCATTTTAAATTTTATCAAATTTTTAAAATGCTTGCATTGGGGAGAGTTATTTTTTTGTTTTTATAATTAGGAACACCAATAACCTCTCAAATATTAGTGCTTATAATAATAAAAAGAATAATATAATCACGTTAACAAGAAACATTGCTGAGATGTTCCAATAATATGTTATTTAATTTTAAGATTTCCCACCCCACCAATACCATACCGACCTTTTCCGACATATCAATTCTTGCAGGGATCGCAGAAGGGTCATCCTCCATTGCCTTCTGAAGAGCTACCATCACCTTATCAAGCAACAGTGCAGTTCTTTTCGGTACCACCACCTGAATCCATAGGAACACAATGACATTTATCAGCGGCGATTCTTTTAACCAAAATGGGAGGCACTAAAAAAAAACCAACTGTTGCACCTGAAATCTGATTTAAATTGCAAGCGCTTGCAATGCAAAAAGTATTTTACTATTAGAAACACTAATTAGCGCTCACAAATTGGTGCCCAAACGGGAACTCGAACACCGATTTCGAAACACGAAAGGTAAAAAATCGATATTGTTACAATTAAACCTTTCATCAAAATCAAACATAGTGGTCGGAAAAGTTAGAACGACCTAAATTCAATAGAAGTCAAAGAGGGAGAGCGAATTCGATTGAATAATAATCAAACTTTTCGTTGACGCCATCAAAAGCTCCTCACACCCTTACCTAAAATCAGAGTCACCCATGTTTTTAACGAGGTTGCCTAAAAGCACAACTTTGAAACAAGGAGAGCTTTTAATTGGACGCAAGTTAGTGACATAGTGGTGTGGAGCGGTGGAGCCAGGTGTTTTGGCTTCCAAAGAAAGAGAGGCGTAGGAAGGAATCAAATTAGGGGCACATTATTGATTTTATTTGTTACCTTTTCCGCTTGACCATTATTTCAAGACCTATGCGGGGAAATGGTAACTCATTCAACAACACGATGGGGTTTCGGTTGAAAAAAAACGAATCAAGGTCATATTTTGGAGCAAATCCACGCATTTTAAGAAAATTGCTAAGCTTTTTAAGACCAGTAGTTTAAAAAACATGATTTAAGGTACTAATTTTTTTTAGTTATTCATACAGTAATGCATTTCTTGAAAGAAGTGTTAAAAGTATTAATTATTTTTATTTCTTATCATAACAGTGACCCAAGTTTGTAAGAAAGATCAATATTAATTTTGTATCGGATACTTTTATTTACTGTTAATCATTTTTGATTTAAACAAAAAACTGCACTTTTCTAAAATATGACAAACAGAGCAGTGTCAAAAAGGTGACAAGAGCCCAGCACAGTGGCAATAATATTTGTTTAACCAACAAATTTTAAAAGTATTATGATGAAATCTTATTTAAATTGCAAACGCTTGCAATGCGCGGGGTATTTTATTATTAACAACACTATAACAATAATAATAACTGTGAATACTCACAGCCTTATGGTTTTACTCCTTGGAGAACTGTCATTCTCATCAAATACACTAGAATCGTCTCGAAAAGCCAGTGTCCAAGTACCTCAATGGTTCAGAGCAACACCCGCGATAGGTGGAGATCGGGATTCGAGTCTGCGTTTGGGCATCAATTTTTCAGACGGTTGTAGTGTTGATAATAATAAAACATTTTAAAAGTGCTTGTTGCCACTGTCTGTTATTCTCATGAGCGGAAAATAAAACAGGGGCACCGTACCCTTCTGCCCCACCAACTAACTACGCCACTTGACGCGTCTTTGTAAAGTTTCCACGTAAAATTAAAGGGATCTTTCATAAACATAGGTGAAATTTTTCATGTGTTTGCTTAACGACTTGGCGTTGGGTGACAAATAGAGGATCTTGTTGCTAATGACGCCATCCGATACTCTTGCGTGGAAAGGAAATTTTTAACGGCACTATTTTTGCTTTAAAGCAAAAGATTAAAAATCTTAGCAGCGTTGCAATAAGTTAGGCAACGTGATCTTAGATACTCTGAATAGCGGGTGCCTAAGAGCGACTTTAAAACGACGGTCGCCATCTTGGTAGTCCTTAATTTTGAGTTCTCTAAAAGATTCCGTGCTATTTTAAGTGTTTATTTTTTATCATTAGTTTTCGTAGTTTTAACCACTTTTATGGTCAAATTCGGTTAAGAATGTGTTTCAGAAACTTAAAATTGGCATTGAAATTGTAGGGACACTTCGGATTTATTGACAACTGTTGCCAACACTTAATTGCCTGGCTTCAATTTTGATCAGCTGGCTGGATCTTATGCTCTATCCAGGTTATTTGAGATCAGCTGGCTGGATCCTTTGCTCTATCCAGGTTATTTGAGATCAGCTGGCTGGATCCTATGCTCTATCCAGGTTATTTGAGATCAGCTGGCTAGATCCTATGCTCTATCCAGGTTATTTGAGATCAGCTGGCTAGATCCTTTGCTCTATCCAGGTTATTTGAGATCAGCTAGCTGGATCCTATGTTCTATCCAGGCTATTTGAGATCAGCTGGCTGGATCCTATGCTCTATCCAGGTTATTTAAGATCAGCCGGCTGGATCATATGCTCTATCCAGGTTATTTGAGATCAGTGGTCGTCACTGAATTTTCCCTCTTCTCTTCTAGACTACGTTACGTTCATCATCAACCTCATCATCATCAAGGCAAAATTCGTAAACCTTCAGCTCTAGGCTTTTGTCATTAGCAATGTGACTCTGACTAAACCACTCGGCTCAATGACAGAATTTATTTACCACTAGCACTATGACTCTTAACTAAATATATAAACCTAGCGGCAGTACGATTTACATTAGCATTAAGTCTCTGACTAACTATAAAACCAATGTTAATATTGCTTTTCGTGCCCATTCTAAGCCGATTGATATACAGCCCGCGACACAGCATTGACTTCCATTCAAAAGCCGATATCAAGAACGTTCTGCTATTTCGTGAATCCCGAGGGAATGATGACCGTTGATACAGGAAGACCGTGTGCAAATAAGGTCAGGATAAATAGGGGAGACTCCCACACGACTGGATGGCCAAAACTAGTGACGGTTGAGCTAGGAAGGTTTAGAAGTTCCTGATAGGAGGATTTTTCTTTTTGTAAAATGGGTATCATGTGGGTTGATAAGCAACCGCTTTTAAAGGAAACTGTTCTGAAGGTGAAACTGTTTAGCTTATTGTTTGAATTATTGTATTTTTGGGGCTGATTTCACCAACGTTGGCAATCGGCGCAGTAATTTGCTTTAAAACAATGATATTTTAATAATTGCGAACCAAAAAACTAAGGCAGCACACGAAGAATATGAAAAAAAAATAGTTTTTAATAATGTGTTTGCTTCGAAATGGAATATTTAGTGACTTTAAAATACCAAAAAAATATCAATGGGACTTCTTACTTTGACCTCCAAATGACAGTTTAAAAGTTAAACCTCCGTCCTTCCAGGTTCAAATATTAAACGGCGATTAGGGCAGAGAGAAAATAGTGACGGCTGCTAAATAAAAGTTATTTTATGTGACAGGACAAAGCCTTCCTGAAACATCAAAAAATTCAAATAAAAATCTATGTCTTTTTGTGTATATATAGCTAAACATTCTCTTTCAAATATTTCAAAATGTCAGCTGAACGGGGAAAATCAATTTTGGTCTAAAAACTACTTTAAACGTCATTAAAGCAAGATTTAAACAGTGTTGGTGAAGTTGACTCTTAGCAAAGTTAATTAATCAAGGCATTGAGTTTTTAACGCATCGTTAGCGTGGAACAAAGTGCATTTTCTTTGATGATTAATGGTTTTGAAATCGCTACAGTTTCTTGTGTTGATAGCTTTTAGCAAGAGAGATGTTTGACAAGCATTTGATGAAGGGTTGTAGTTCTAAAAAGCCAGACTTCCAGTTGTTTTGTTTCAATTCATGACAGCTGAGAAGAAAGATGAGAGCTTTAGCAATCAAAAGGAGATTTTAATTGAACGATTCTACTTTTATGTAAAGAAAAGAGATTCACCAGACAAAACTGTAAGGAAAATAAAAAAATAAATCAGTGAAATCTATCTTACAGTGCGACCAACAACATTTTGGAAAATCTAAATAATTTATGAAATTTTTCCGTTTGTATAGATCACAAGACTAGTCGTGATTGATTAGCTGTGTTTAACGACGCAATGTTTTGGCAACGGATCCTGTGACACGATGAAGACAATGAATTTATTTTGGTTTCAAGACTCATGTCTACTTTATCCAAACTTAGCACTAGTTTTGACAAAAACTGTTTAAACTGGGTTTTGAATGCTAAGTGAAGAACAACTTAATTTCCCAAAGTTTCGTAACTTGTGCCTGTTTCTTTATCAAGGGTTAGAGCAGTCCTGACAATTTTCCGATAACTCTTGTTACGAGTAAAATATAGGTACAAGTTGCGAAATATTGGGAAATTTTTTTGTTCATTAAAAAGCTTTCAAAACCCAATTTAACTCCTTTCAAGACGGGGCCTCCTGTCTTGAAAGGAGAATAGGAGAAATCGGTGCCGGCACGTAGCCTACTGTCGAAGTCGAAGTCTGTCGAAGTCTACTGTCAAAGATCACCAAGTGGATCACAGGCTTAAAGTCTCTTCCAAAGGACGGTACAACACGAACAGCAGGATTCCTCCACAAATCCATGCTGTCGAGAGGTTGATAAGCAAGGCAAATAAAGTTGCTGTACTAACTTTCATCCCTCCAACCTCTCTCCAAATCGTATCCTTAGATAAAAATTAATTTTTCAGAAGAACCGAATTCAGAGAAAATTGGAAACCTTGCTACGGGCGGTTAAGTTATTTTTTTTCATTTCATATCAAAATAAGCTCGAGAAAAAAAAACATAATTAAATGTTCAACATACAGAAGAATACTTTAACCACCCAAGCACTTAAACCTACTGCCCTTAGGCAGAATAAAACGTATTCTTATGCAGAAGTTTCATTTCCCGTTTGCTTAAAATACACTTGCTGTTTGCTCTGTTTCTTGTTCATTAATGATATGCCATTCAGTGGGCAAAGATTTGATTCTTGTGAACGGTTATGGCAAAGAGAGCGCCATGTCTGTTTTTACTTCTATAGGTCCCAGGTACAATCCTGGTGGCCGGCTATTCTGGTAGTCAGAGCGCCATGTCTGCCTTGCATTCGGGAGGTCCCAGATTTGATCCTGGTGGCCGGCTATCCTGGTAGTGATAGCGTCATCTGCATAGAATTCGGGAGGTCCCAGGTTTGATCCTGGTGGCCGGCTATTCTGCTAGTGAGAGCGCCATGTCTGCCATGCATTCGGGAGGTCTCAGGTTCGATCCTGGTGGCCGGCTATCCTGGTAGTCAGAGCGCCATGTCTGCCTTCCATTCGGGAGGTCCCAGGTTTGATCCTGGTGGCCGGCTATTCTGCTAGTGAGAGCGCCATGTCTGCCATGCATTCGGGAGGTCTCAGGTTCGATCCTGGTGGCCGGCTATCCTGGTAGTCAGAGCGCCATGTCTGCCTTCCATTCGGGAGGTCCCAGGTTTGATCCTGGTGGCCGGCTATCCTGGTAGTGAGAGCGCCAAGTCTGCCATGCATTCGGGAGGTCTCAGGTTCGATCCTGGTGGCCGGCTATCCTGGTAGTCAGAGCGCCATGTCTGCCTTGCATTCGGGAGGTCTCAGGTTCGATCCTGGTGGCCGGCTATCCTGGTAGTCAGAGCGCCATGTCTGCCTTGCATTCGGGAGGTCCCAGGTTTGATCCCGGTGGCCGGCTATCCTGGTAGTGATAGCGTCATATCTGCATAGCATTCGGGAGGTCCCAGGTTCGATCCTGGTGGCCGGCTATCCTGGACTGGATATCCTGGCATTCCATTTCTGGCAAATATTGAGATAAGTTCTTCTACTTTAGGGCTAGTGTGTTTCCTTACATATCCACCCGAATACACACCTCGTCTCTCCTAAAGAGCTACACGCTTCGAAACAGTATGGCGAAATTAAGCAACACTGCACTGGGTCAGGTATTGGATAGGTGACCATCATATAAACGACCAGAGATTATTGAGAGATATAAAAGTTGAAATTAGAGTCACTCGCCTTGCTTATCAACCTCTCGACAGCATGGATTTAAAAGGGAAACCAGTCGTTCGCAATGTACCGTCCTATGAAAGGTACGTTGAGCCGGTGGTCTCATCAGTGCTTGTAGATAGCAGTAGGCTACGTGCCGGCACAGGGTTTCTCCTCTTCTCTTCTAGCTAGGCTAGGTTCAACGCCACCCTCATTTTAGCATCCGTACATTTATTGACACTATCTGACCCTTACCATAGGATCCATTATCAAAATAGTGCCTCCTTGAAAACAACAAATAATTTACCGGATATTCATCGTATCGTATACCAGACTGGTAGTCTGGGTAATCCGCCACGGCGAGCGCTGACTCTCCAGTGGCGCTCCGCTTGTCTCCTGGTATGACTCTGGCGGTGGCCATCGGAAGCAGTGAGGCCGAAACCACGCCTACTAGCCACAAACAAGCAAGCAGCTTGCCAGGCGAAGACGTAGAAGATGCTGACGCTTTCGCCGTTGACGGGCCGCTTTTCTCTAACATCTCTTGTAGTGGAGCTGAAAAAAATGTAAATTAAAATATTAAATCTCATTGTAGCTCATTACAGAGGGACAGTACATTTTTACAGTGACGAAACAAGCACCCTGTCACGGAACGTCCAGCACAAATGTGACGGCGAGTGTCCGCTCCTTTGCGTGGAGCGAAACAAGCACCCTGTCATGGAATGTCCAGCACAGAGGCGACGGTGAGTGTCCGCTCCTTTGCGTGGAGCGAAACAAGCACCCTGTCACGGAATGTCCAGCACAGAGGCGACGGCGAGTGTCCGCTCCTTTGCGTGGAGCGAAACAAGCACCCTGTCACGGAATGTCCAGCACAGAGACGACGGCGAGTTTCCGCTCCTTTGCGTGGAGCGAAACAAGCACCCTGTCACGGAATGTCCAGCACAGAGGCGACGGCGAGTGTCCGCTTCTTTGCGTGGAGCGAAACAAGTAGCCTGTCACGGAATGTCCAGCACAGAGGCGACGGCGAGTGACTACTCTTTGCAGTGGCAAGTTATTTTATGTTTTGCACGAATGTATTTTATGCAAAGATATGTATTTTTTTTTTTATTAAAAAAGGCAAACGAAACTTGTCAATATATGAGCCTTACATGTGTTTTTTTTTTAATTTTTACAAGCACATTTCCTTGTGTTGGTTTATCAATCTATGTTGAATGCAGTGAATTTGAATTGGTTTACCTGACACCACTTTCACAGAGGTCTTTCAAGCATCTCTACCCCCAGAATATGGAAGAACTTCAAAGACATTTAACAAAAGACACATGATTTCTCTGTTGAAAACAAACGCTTATTCAAATTTAATTTTCCCGCTCGAAAAAAAAAAACACATGCCAGTAATGTGTTTCCTTCAGTAATTAAACGGGATCCCCGTTGCGCAATATTGTTCCCGGTCTTATCCGACTAGGGTTTGTTAATTGCTTTGTTTGACATTCAGCCCTGATCAGTGTGATGTATTGCCTCTAGAAGGCATTCTAATATAGATACAGTCAGTCCAAGTTCAGAATTGACTCTTGCATCTTGGCAGACCTTGGCCCAGATCGATGAGAGGAAGGAATCTTGTACCTTGCGGCTAAAGATGTCTGGTTGTTACTTCTGCTAACCAATCATATAACTGGCTGTATTTTTTTTTTATTTATTGATTTGTTGTATATAATGGCGTGCCATATAGACGACGGGCCCTGCGGCAATGATGGTTAAAAAGTGGATGATGATGAGGATGATGATGAACCTTAACTAGAAGATAGAGAGAGGGTCTTAGTGACGACAGGTAGCCTGCTCCTGTCGAAGACCAAAGGGACCACCGGCTTAGCGTCCCTTCCGAAGGACGGTACAACGCGAACAACAGGATTCCTCCACAAATCCATGCTGTCGAGAGGTTGATAAGCAAGGCGAGTGAAGTTGCTTTACTACCTAACTTGCAAAGGGTAAATGAACAAATCTAATAACGCTCACCTACAACTCAACTCAAGTCCCAACACATGAAGCTGGCTGCCTCCAAGCCAAGTAATAGAAACGGAGATAACAGGAGGGTGAATTCACAATTTTTTAATTAACTTACCACTGTTCGGCATTAGCGTAAAGCTAAAACCGCAGACAGCTGAACTCACAATTGTTTTTTAAATTGCCATCTCTCTCCACATTGCGATTCTAAGAGAACCCCGAAAACTGAAGTTTCCATTAAGAGCTGGTAGATGGCAGGACGAGTCAACCAAAACCAACATGGCGGGCAATCATACATATGTCCAAAGTACATATTTAATTTAGACACAAATTAAAAGTGGACAGCAGTTTTCATTGTTAAGGGATTGAACTCAATTCCAGTGATTTGTTTAATAATGTGACGCATGACAGTCCTGGGTCTATTTAAATACCTATTTCGTGAATGCAAACCATTAATTGAAATGTCGTCCAGTCAAGTTTTTGTCTTTCCACGTTATGAAAGTGGTCGGTATGGAGAACATAACATGGAATGAAACTTTTAATTGTGTAAGTTGATGAATAAACGGCATTCTAAAAGCGTGCGATATTTTGTACGAGCTAAGAGGTGTATCAAATATTAATAATCCGGTATTAAAGTGAAATATGAAAATACATGCCAATTTACATGTTGTAGTGACACTTTAACCTCACTTTGTTGCAATAGAAAATGACAAGTCAGGCAACAGGTGGTATTGCTTGGCACGCTGCAAGCACAGCCATGGTGTGGTTCATACCCCACGACCTCCAGGCAAGGCTGGGACACGAGACATGGGATATGGGGGCAGGGTCCACGTTAGGCAGGGCGCGATGGGACTGGGTAAGTTCTTGGCACACTGCAAGCACAGCCATAGTGTGGTTCATACCCCACGACCTCCAGGCAAGGCTGGGACACGGGACATGGGACATGGGGGCAAGGTTCACGTTAGGCAGGGTGCGATGGGACAGGGTGGGTTCTTGGCACGCTGCAAGCACAGCCATGGTGTGGTTCATACCCCACGACCTCCAGACAAGGCTGGGACACGAGACATGGGACATGGGGGCAGGGTCCACGTTAGGCAGGGCGCGATGGGACAGGGTGGGTTCTTGGCACGCTGCAAGCACAGCTATGGTGTGGTTCATACCCCACGACCTCCAGGCTAGGCTGGGACACGAGACATGGGACATGGAGGCAGGGTCCACGTTAGGCAGGGTGCGATGGGACAGGGCGGGTTCTTGGCACGCTGCAAGCACAGCCATGGTGTGGTTCAAAACAACATTTTCTCTGAAAGAGTTTTGTAACATGCTTTCAGAATCAAGCTGCATTACTGCATTTAGCAGGCAGTTAGGTTTAACGTTGTTTATGGCGAAGTCGTAGAGTGAGAGAATAGTAAACATCGAATCATATTTGACATGAAAAAGCTTTTTACTTAAAGAGACCGTCGATAAAAGCGCTTAAGAGAAACAAGAAACACTGAAATTTACTCAAAATCTGAATATGGGTTTGTTGCAAAAAGTGTCCAAGTGGCTGTAATCGCATTTTTAAGTATCGAATTATGACCTTATGACATTTTTTACAAAGTCTGGTAGTAAACTAAGTGATAATTAAATACTTAACCTATTGACACAGCCAATCAGATTTCCCTATTTTAATTTTAACCCACGATTGCTTATCAATCTAGACAATGAAGCACTTGCCTTAAATCACTAGTATTTGTTTTATAACAAAAAGGAAATTAATATAGATAAATGAAAACAAATAAAGAAAATATTAGAAAATTACTTATAAGACAATTACCAGCAATTGATATTGAATGAAACGTAATAGTTTCCGGCTTTTTAAACTTGACCTAATCCCGTTAGTAATATTTACAGTGTTTTTATTAAAAATATTTCTTGATATCTGTTGTTGATAAGAGGTTTATGTATTTAATTTGATGCTTGCAGTGCGTGTAATCATTTTTAACGGTGGGTTGAGTCTGAATCCTAACCAGGCCGTCCTGGTTAGGATGTTGTCAATGATTAAATACCAATCGATTAGGTACTGACGTACGCACCTACATTTTATGCAAGTTGCGAAACGTAGAAAGAGTTCGAATTGTTCGCAGAATTCTTGCTACCTAGTTTTTAGTTGGCCTGTTTATTTTATGATTCATTTACTCAATTCGCATAGCTGTAATGTCACAATATTTATATAATTGAGGCATCTTTAATCAGTTTGATTTCAATTTCAATTTGTAAGTAAGTAATAAACTGGAAGATGTGATACTGGCACTGAATGTTAATGTTTGAAACCAAAAAAAATGGGATATGCATGAGGATGAAATCTTATTTTAAATTGCAAACGCTTGCAATGCGCGGGGTATTTTATTATTAACAACATTATAACCATCTCAAAAATTGATGCCCAAACGCGGACTCGAACCCCGATCTTTACCTGTCGCGGGTGTATGTTTCATGATTTTAGTAAAATCTTGTCATTTTGCATAATTATTAAATAGAAAAAAATGCACACAAAAAAAAATGGCTAACACACAACTTTTCACTTAGATTTTTTTTAAATTACAATAACAATTATGTTTTAATTACGTTAAAATTATCAATTTTCTAGGCAATCCTAATTGAAGTCTCAAAAAAAAAATACGATAAATTATATTACTTTAATCCAAATCTCAATACGGTATCCATGATTTCGTCAAAACCTGATTTCAAAGCTCAAAAATTTTGAGTAAACACAATTTTGTCAAGCACAGGACCTTTCTGCAACTTTTGGCTGACCATAAAAACCTCAGAAACTATTTTATTTCATCGGAATCTACTCGAAGCTACCATAACAAAAACCACATTTTCACCTCTAGGCTTAATCAACACTACTGAACTTAAAATAAGTAACCCAGTCTCGAACCCCGATCTCCACCTGTCACAGGTGTTGCTCTAATCAATTGAGCTAATTTCTCCCGGCTTTACGGCGAGCATTTGAGTGCGTTTAAGAAAATTACAGATCGCTAAGAAGTAGAACCATAAGGTCATTTTCTCAAGTTGTTTTTCCTACGTTCGGTAACTAGTTACTTTTAAAAAGGTAAATGGTTTTCCCATCACTTCAATGGTTTTTAGTCACAAGGTTAAAGTTCAAATGAGGAAATGAAAGATTGACAAAAAGTAATTCTCATTTTATTATTATCAACACTATTTTTTGAGACGGTTATAGTGTTGTTAATAATAAAATACCCCGCGCATTGCAAGCGTTTGCAATTTAAATAAGATTTCATCCCAATACAGCAATTCTCATTGTTACTTAAACTCGCATGCAGTGTAATTCAGATGTTTCTATGATTTAGGGCCAGTTTTATGTCGCTAGTTAAAAAGTTAACAGTCTGTTAAACTCATCTATATAATCACAGTCAATCAGACTTTTCTCTTTTAACTAAACCACTGGTTGCTTCTGTCACAGGACATTGTAAAATTAGTCTCTAGCCTCTAAAAGCTTATCCTAGAGTTGAATAATTTTGTAAAACCTGTTCTTAAGCATTAAAAAAACCGGTTTAATTCAGGTTTAATATAACAGCCTTGAAAATTATAATTCAATGACACAATTTTGTGTAATAATTTTGTATTTTTGACCTTCATTCCACTAAGCATATTTTTATGTTCCATTGTAACAATAAATCATTTATTATTTTATAATTTGGAAAATTATAAACATGTCAAAAATTTGTATCCTAACGGTTAATCGAACCCCAAATTTAAATAGTTCTACAATTTTTGAGAGGTCTTCAGCATTCCTAAGAATAAAATACTTTACTTATTGCAATCATTTGCAATTTTAAACCAGATTACACAAAATAATTGACAGTACTCACCGTTAAGTCTAGCCTCTGGTATCGTTGACGTCTTCGTCTTCCTCGTCAGCCTCTTGGTCTGTCTTCTGGCGGCGACGTCTGTGATCGTCGAAGTTGTCGGCGCTGTCGTCGTCGCGGTAAGAACGACGCCGACAAGGCTAGGTCACGTTTTATCGCGGTGGAATCTCGTGAACGACGCTCTGCGAGCAGCGAGCTGCGCAGCGGCGCAGTGCGCAGCGATACGTGGGGCGTTTTGCGTGGTTGGGAAACCAGTGGTGTGCGGTCACTGGATTTTTGGGAATTGCGTAAACGGTCTGATTTTAATCTAGATCTTGTCTAGTAAATATTATCAGAGAGATACTATCTTATAGGATGAAATCTTATTTAAATTGCAAATGCTTGCAATGCGCGGGGTGTTTTATTATTATCAACACTATAACCGTCTCAAAAATTTATGCCCAAACGGGGACTCGAACCCCGATCTCCACCTATCACGGGTGTTGCTCTAAACCATTGAGCTACTTGGACACTGGCTTTTTGAGACGATTCTAGTGTATTTGATGAGATTAATGTATTTAAATAGAATGGACACCGAACGGTTAAGCGTGTTGGAAACACCAGTTCTTGTTAGATCAGTGAAGTTAAGCATCACTAAGCTGGGTCAGGTATTGGATGGGTGACAATCATTCACATGACCAGTTCTGTTCGGGAGAGAGGTTGGAGAGATGAAAGTTAGTACAGCAGCTTCACTCGCCTTGCTTATCAACCTCTTGACAGCATGGATTTGTGGAGGAATTCTGTTGTTTGCGTTGTACCGTCCTTCGGAAGGGACGTTAAGCCGGTGGTTCCCTTGGTTTTAGACGGAAGTAGACTTCTTGCCGGTGCCGGATCCCTTCTTTTCTCTTTCAAGCTAGATTAGGTGGAATGGAAAATCATTCAATACTTGACCTCGCAGTGATGCTTGACTTCGGTGATCTCACAAGAACCGTTTTTTCCAACACGCCAAACCGCTCAGTAGTCACCCATCAAATTTACTGACCCAGTGCAGTTTTGCTTAACTACGGCGATCTTACGAGAACCAATGTTTAGGTAAAAATAATTTGAAAAGAAAATAACATACCCAGGTTCGATCGGCAACACCAAACATTTCACCAATCATTATTCAGATACGCGGCACCACCATTAATTCCACCCACTTACACACATCAACCTTTCAATTTCCTATAATAATTTACCGGCATCATTTAATTGCTAAACGAAAAGCGGCAATCACCGGCAAACCGCGATTTGGCATCCCACGCTTAACTAGCAAACCACACTAAACAATTTCCAGGTGCGGTCGTAGCGTGACATTTCCGAACTTTTCGATTGACAGCGTTTGTGTAGGGAGGCAATTTTAAATACAGCAGTCAGATTATTGTGGGTGATGAACCCTAAAAACAGTGGTGGCTCGTTAGTGTATCTGCAACAATTGGGAAAATATTGTACACATGACCAGTTCGGTTTGGAAGAGAAGTTAGAGGGATTGCAATAAAATAAAGTGCGTCGCTAAACTCCACTAATTAATAAATTAACTGTTTATTAATACCGGGTAAGGGAGAAAAATTCTCTCTATGTTTTATGCTCTCCAACGGGTTTGCACCAGCTCCGAGCGAGAGCGCTTCCAGCCGAACACATGATCACTAGCTGTCGGAGCTTTAATTTGTTTTCCAATTGCACCGTCGTGAAAGTCTAATAGGAGTGACCAAAGAGCAAGTAACTCTGCCAGTCGAACACGTGAAAGTTGCACTGGGGCAAAGTCACATGCCCAGTCGAACACGTGAAAGTTGCACTGGGGCAGAGTCACATGTCCAGTCGAACATATGAAAGTTGCACTGGGGCAGAGTCACATGTCCAGTTGAACACGTGAAAGTTGCACTGGGACAGAGACACATGTCCAGTCGAACTCGTGAAAGTTGCACTGGGGCAGAGTCACATGCCCAGTCGAACACGTGAAAGTTGCACTGGGGCAGAGTCACATGCCCAGTCGAACACGTGTAAGTTGCACTGGGGCAGAGTCACATGCCCAGTCGAACACGTAAAAGTAGCACTGGGGCAGAGTCACATGCCCAGTCGAACACGTGAAAGTTGCACTGGGACAGAGTCACATGCCCAGTCGAACACGTGAAAGTTGCACTGGGGCAGAGTCACATGCCCAGTCGAACACGTGAATGTTGCACTGGGACAGAGTTGTATCCTCAGTCAAATGTGCAGATCGCCCCCAGTGCACATCTGAGACGCATACCAATGACAGAACCACATTGGATCTTCAGTTATTTTCTAACATTGAAATGAAACAAATGCTTAAAATGTTTCCTGCCTGTATTTTCGTTCTAACATGAAAAAATTTAACACGTGCGTCGGTCACAAGTATAGCCAGTTAATTAAAACTTGTGGCTAATTATTTTTCCGGTCAAAGCACGCTTTTCTGAGCCGATGGCTGACATTTTTCATTACAAGGTTTCGTGCGTGGGGTGGATTTTGCAACCCTCTCGCCAGCGTCATCTGGGTAATGGTGGATTACACACATTGGAACTAAAATAACATAACGTTCTTGACGCGTTAATATGGAGGATTTAAAATATTGGAGCTCTTCGTGCCATCCAACGGACTTGCCTTTACGTACGCTAAAAAAAAGGGGTAATACACGTTCAGTACCACGTCATTACCAAATAAAAGTCCAACAGTACGGTTCAGCAAGAATTACGAGCAAAATAAAAAGGTTTTGGCTTCTTTTCTGTTTCAAAATATTCAACTTTTTTCCAAAATTGCCTTTTTTATCGTCTCATTCTACAGCCGGGCCGGATGCTCAAAGCAAGTTTAACTTCGGAGATTAATAATTATCGTCAAATCACACAAGGTGTTTACAGATTTTCAGGTATTGGTTCGATGGTGATAACAACTTTACCTTTTTAATTTTAAACTCTTATATTTTGAGCAGGTATTTGCCTCATTACGAATTGTATTAACTATAAGCCCAAATTTATATATGCGTAAAACGGTAAACCAAGTAATGGAAAGGAAGCTAGACTGGAAAAATGAAAACCGAACCGGGAGACGAACCCGGAACCTCCCAATTGCCGGTCGGGTGCTCTACCAACTGAGCTATCTGGACACACATATTCCAGCTTTTGCGGGGGGTGGGATAAGGGATTCCCTCAAGGGGGAAGAGGCCGAGGTGACTCGTTGACGAGTTCGTCAATGGCCACAGGACAGAATGGTCTGTCACTATTCCTTGAATCCCGGTTATCTCGACAGATGTACGGTTGTTGCAGTGTTTTTTTTTTCTTTCCATCATCCGCTTGCTGGTTTAAGCTCCCTAATGGAAATGCCAGAAACCCCCCCCCAAAAAAAAACACTGCAAACCAAGTAATGTTCTTGAAATAAACTGACTAACCTCTCTCCTTATCAGAACTGGCCATTAGCATTATAGTCACTTAACCAATACCTGGCTCAGAGCTGTGTTGCTTAACTTTGAATATGGATATGTGTTTACAAAACGCCAAACCGTTCGGTGGTCACCCATCTAACACCTAAAAGGTGCAGATTAGCTTGTTGGGCACCAATTTTTGATAGGTTTAAAGTGGTCCTCGTTTTAAAATACACTACCCCTTACAAGTATTTGCAATTGAAATAAAAAAATTACAAAATTCAATTGCTTAAAGATTATTATTATTATTACTATTTGTGGTGTTTAACGACTCACTGTTTTGACATCTGGCCATGCGGCACTGGTCTAATGGCGTCGGTGAATGAGTGGATGATGATGAGGATAATGATGAACCTAACCTAGCCTAGAAGGGAGGAAGGGAAACCTGGTGCCGGAACGTAGCCTACTCCTGTCGAAGACCAAGGGGACCACCGGCTTAACGTCCCTTCCGAAGGACAGTACAACGTCAACAGCAGGATTCCTCCACAAATCCATGCTGTCGAGAGGTTGATAAGCAAGGCGAGTGAAGTTGTTGTTCTAACTTTCATCCCTCCAACCTCTCTCCCGAACAGAACTGGTCATGTATATGATGGTCACCCATTCATTACTTGACTCAGCGCAGTGTAGCTTAACTTCGGTGATCTAACGAGAACCGGTGTTCCGAACACGATAAACCATTCGGGTTGCTTTAAGGAATGAACGTGTTGGATAAATTGAGCAACACAGTAGAGAAAACAATAGGAAGAGTATAAAACCAGTGTCTTAACTGGTAAAAGCAGTGACTTTGATTTCCTAAAATAATTTGCGAACCCAGAAACGATATTATTAAAAAAAAAATAGTAGCCAACGCCCAGAAACGAATGCAGAAACCATATCACCACACAACATAAAACCGCCCATCCACCGAGCAAATCGCACAACGACGTCCCGCCAGGCGTCGTTCGCGTCTCGACGCCGCGTGCGACGCGTCGGACAACAAAATCCTTTCAGTGTCGACGCCGCGCAAAGTGTGCAAGCCACGGGTGCACCCCTGTAGGGGACCCGTGGTCAGGAAGCCGAGCCACAAGGCCATACGTGTAACAAAGCACGTGACGTGTACGAGGTGGCATAGAGCAGTGATACTCTAATCTTTTTACCCCAGGAACGTTTTAGTCTAGTCTGCACTAGGGCGGGAAAGAAACTAGCTCAATGACGCCATGCTCTCCAGTCTCCACCGGGTTTGCACCAGCTCCGAGCGGGAGCGCTCCCACCCGAACACGTGATCACTAGCTATCTGTGAATTTACTTGTTTTCCGGAAATCTTGGAGAGTGCACCGGAAGTGACCCGAGAGCGAGAAACTCTGCCAGTGAAACACGTGAAAGTTGCACTGGGGCAGAGTCACATGCCCAGTCGAACACGTGAAAGTTGCACTGGGACAGAGTCACATGTCCAGTCGAACACGTGAAATTTGCACTGGGGCAGAGTCACATGCCCAGTCGAACACGTGAAAGTTGCACTGGGACAGAGTCACATGCCCAGTCGAACAGGTGAAAGTTGCACTGGGGCAGAGTCACATGCCCAGTCGAACACGTGAAAGTTGCACTGGGATAGTCACATGCCAGTCTAACTCGTGAAAATTGCATTGGGACAGAGTTACATGCCCAGTCAAACACGTGAAAGTTATACTGGGGCAGAGTCACATGCCCAGTCAAACACGTGAAAGTTGCACTGGGGCAGAGTCATATGCCCAGTCGAACACGTGGAAGTTGCACTGGGGCAGAGTCACATGCCCAGTCGAACACGTGAAAGTTGCACTGGGGCAGAGTCATATGCCCAGTCAAACACGTGAAAGTTGCACTGGGGCAGAGTCACATGCCCAGTCAAACACGTGAAAGTTGCACTGTGACAGAGTCACATGCCCAGTCGAACACGTGAAAGTTGCACTGGGACAGAGTCACATGCCCAGTCGCAGATCGCTCTCAGTACATACCCGGGGCGCACCGGAGTAGCTAGTCGAATGTGACATTAAACGTTAGAATTGTGAGAGTACATTAATTAATTTAGATATGTTCACATTGACTTTCTAGTTGCGTTGATTTTCATTGATTACACAAGATTGGTATCTGATTGATTGGTTGATTATTGGGGTTTAACGACGCAATGTTTTGACAACTGGCCTTATGACACTCCTTTCATGGAGTGGTTGAATAAGTTGGCAATATATATATACATTTATTTATTTTTCTGTCGTTTATAATTGGGAGCTAAAACCAGCAAGCGAATAATGTAAAGGAAGCTACAGTAGAAAAATGTGCAACTGAACCGGGAAACGAACCCGGTACCTCCCAATTGCCGGCCGGGTGCTCTGACAACTGAGCTATTCGGGTACACATATTCCAGCTTTTGCGGGATGGGATAAGATACCTCCTCAAAGGGTGATGGTGAATTTATCCTCACCATGAAAAGAGGAGGGAAAATTTTGTGCGGGCACGTAGAAGAGCACCAAGGGGACCACCGGCTAATGTTCCTTCCGAAGGACGGTACCTACAACACGAACAACAGGATTCCTCTACAAATCCATGCTGTCAAAAAGTTGATAATGCAAGTTAATTTAGTAACTTAAATTCCTCCATTTAGTGTCTTAGACTGAACCTATTAAGAGCAAGGTGGTCACCCGTTTGATAGTTGACTCTAAAAAATGTTGTCTAACTTTGAAGCTCTCACAAAGAACGGTTGTTCATTCAAATACTTGACAATTTTATCGGTCGTATGATTCAATGGTCAGTGCGATCTCGTTTGCAGCTCAGTAGCACGTAGCGGAATTGAATTTATATATTCAATTAGAGATCCAGGGCTAATGTTTGAACTGTCTTCTCGTAAAATGGCAGCCAAATTACTAAATTAACGACAAAAATAAAAGTCAACTGCAGCTGAAGTCATTGTCGTTTCAAGTGTTTAGCAATTTTCTTTATCTTATTTATCATCTATTTACTTTTAATTAATTAATTAATTAATTTTATTCTATTTTACTAAGCTTTTTTTTGTAGACTTCTTGCATTTGAAACTAGTTTTTAAATCCCCCAACAGTTTATAAATATTTTTCGATATTTTTTAGTGGTAATTACTTGATGCATAGGTTTGGCGGTTTTTTGTTTGTTTACTAAGCAAAAGTTTACAGTGAACGCTTGGCCTCTAGCTTAACCTATAAACTCAATGGTAGCAGCCAGGATTATTTTTATTTTTGACAAGTTCAGAATTGCTTTTAAGAAGTTAGCTCTATAAATTTAAATTTACTTTGATGATGACATCTTTGGTATTATTTTCAATTTATCGTTCATCTAATAACGTCTACCCAACAGAATAAACTGGAAACTAGTTTCATAAATTCTTTATAATTCAATCAAACTAGCAGAACCCGCTGCCTACGGCCGCTTACGATTTTGAGGGAGTGGGCATTTTGGTTTTAATGGGACCACAACCAAAAGTACCATGCAATACCATACAGTAGGGGCGTTTATTTTGTTTGAAATTTGCCGCTTATTTCACTCGGGGTCACTGCATTGTGGAAACTCTGTGAATTCCAAAGTGACCACGATGACAATTTCGAAAACAAACGACGTTGGCTGTCAAAAGATTTTCGTGCATGATTTCTTGAAATATTTCTTAGAGAATGAAACTTGTGAAATACCTTTTATAATCTTGGCTAGCCAATCTTGCTGGCCAAGACACCAACAATATTTCAGTTCTGTCATTTATTTCCCTTCAGTTCTAGAGATTTTGAAAAGAATTTGACATTGACGTTGACATTGACATTGACGTTTGAATATCCTGAATGCACTGCTACAAAGATAAGTTTAAGAATTCGTTCACCCTGCAGTGGTCAAAAAACCAAACAAATGAATGCATCTGTCAAACTTTTTGCAAAATTATTTATATTTCACGTAAAACGCGCTTAAATAACAGCGTTTGGGCTCAATTTCTTCAACAACTTCCATGGGCATGCATGAACAGTATTACCGAGATGCTGCAGGTCATTTAAAGGCAAGTTTTGATTCGAATAAAAATCGAGCTGTAAGACATCGCTTTAAATCGCCTCGCCAGCCACGATGCAAACACAATTATCAATATTTCACCAAAAAAACGCTTTCAAATCACCCTCAAAGTGTCACAATAGTGTGAAGATTTTAATTTTGAACAATTATAACCCAATTCCACACGTTTTTTACCAAATTTCGCAATTTAAATCAACATGTACAGAAAAATGTTACCCCAGCTGGTCAGCTGGTCAGCTGGTCAGATACAAACTAAAAAGTTGAACATCGCCATTTTAAAGCTTTTATATAAGGTTAATTGGTGAAGACAAAGAAAAAGATATGTAAGATTTTTTTGTAATTTTTTAACCATTTATTACAACAGGTAGAAAATGTTTAATTTAAGGCATTTTACTTGATTATGCCAAATCATTTTTCGTCGTCTTCATGCTCTTTTTCATATTCCTTTTCATTCACCAACTTCTTCCATACTTAATGATGGTTTTTAGACTCATGTCTACTTGATTTATCCTTAGCACTAGTTTTAACAAAAACTATTTGAAATGGGTTTTGAATGCTAAGTAAAGAACAACTGAATTTCCCAACGTTTCGTAACATGAACTAGTTACTTCTTCAAGGGTTAGAGCAGTCCTGACAATTTTCCGATAACAAAAGAACCACAGAAAATTATAACTTACTCCCCTACTTTCTTATTTAGCCAGCATTCTTTCTCTTTTACTTCATATCTGAATCTACTTCTACTTCTACTTCATTTTACAAAATCTTTTGTCATGAGAAACATCACAGAAATCACATCGTTCATTCAGATTTATTGAATAAAAACGTTTGACATTCGTTTGAAAGATCCTCGAGCATTTGATGACGCACAAGTCTTCTGTCATAACAAGATGCTTACCACATTTAGAAGAGTTTTACCAACACAAAGCAAACACACAATCGCACCGACAGATTGAGCCACTTGACATTTTTATGATGTACCGCCATGACAGTTCCCGTGCTGCTATCTGGTGACAGCTGGATGAATGCATGTCATCGTACGCCTCTTCTGGGATTGTGTGGTTTTTTGCAGATTGACAGGTCCGTTTAAATTTAAAGGTTCGTACGGTACTCAGGTTATATACGGGGAGAAATGGGTTTCTGGATTGAATTGGGGAAATACTCTAGAACTAGGATATGTTTGTTTTTGGTGAACAAATAAATTGTCATACAGATTAGAAATGTGAATCTAATTGGACTTCTCAGTTTTTGGTGATGTTATTTTTTTAAATGAAACGTCAATTATCATGTGGACATTGCAAGACTACCCAATTTTGAGCACCACGAGCCGAAAAAAAAAAAAATCCAATAAAAAAATTAAAATTAAATGTCTAACAAAATTAAAAAAAGTTAAGTTGAAGAATAACCACAAGAAACACAAGAAAGTAACGGAGACAAAACTTTGATGTAGAGTTTAACCAGTACAAAATTTTTGTTTACGCCTACATTCTTTCCGTAAAATGGAACCAATCGGATTCGTCTATTTCAAAAAAGATCCAAAATAGTTTACATCCTTGAAATTACCAACGTATTTGATTGGCTTACCGCTAGACACGTTTCTCTAAAAATCCACCAGACGGAAGCAACAAATGATTGTTTCTATGAATTATGTTTTGTTTTTAGCTAAGTTAATTAAAGATGTGTCAAAATAAGCCAGTTCTATTACCAGGGATTTTAAGAACATATTTTAAACTTTTACTAGAGAACCTTTTTCTAGGTCTAATAATGAGTAAAATCTAGTTAAAAACGAGCACAAATTCATTGTATTTTAAAAAATATCAAATGGTTTGTACTTGGAAAGGAAATTACAGTTTGACAGAAAGAATTAACTGTAATTTGAAATGTTTCGATTGAAACTGAATCTGACTTTCCCGGGGAGAAGTTTCAACCGCTTGCACATAGAATTCACTGGCAACGATTTTACCAACAGCTTTCCTTGTAAGACCCTCTAGCTGGGAAAGCGGGAACTTGTTCGGAAAATCTACTGTGTCGAGGAAAACGGAGGGAAACTGAGATTTAAACAAAAATCAATCGCGGCCAGAACGAAACCACATTTCCTTCAACAACGACATCAAGAACGCTATTCAAGCTAAGTTGAAGTACGTAGTGGATTTTTTGGTGTAATTATTTACTTTTTTTTGTCAAAGAGAAAGGTGTGGTAAAACGAGATAGTCGTACCTAACATAGAACCATAACATAACATATGTATATATGTGTGTGCTTTGTAGTCAAACAAGTGCGTCGTTAAACACAAAAATTAATCATCATCATGTAGCCAAGCCATGTTAAAAAATTTGGGTGATAAATTGTATTAACACGCTCATCCGGGACTAGAATGTCTTTGAAAAATATCTTCCAAATTATAAGTAGTGGAAAGAAATGTTAAAATTTACAAAAGGGAACGAATGTTTGGAATTTTGACTCCACGAATGCTGATCTCAGTGTACATGCTTGAGTTGGCGTTATAAGTGCATCCAGTGACCTTGCATTGACCGGCAGATAAGACTCAAGGAGGCTGATTCTTTACTCGCAATCCTTGCAATTGTTGACAAAAACAGCTGATTACATAAGAGTGGATAAGAGTCACGGCCCATGTTAGACAATGCTTCACTTTACAGTAACCCATACTGCGAGCTCCAAGTGGCTTAGATAAGAGCTCGGTGAGGCAGGAGATAAGGTTTACTATCTCCTGCACCAAGTCTTGTCAAGTCGCTTCATTCGCTGGCCGTCACGAACAAGTCTCATTTTTGTGGTTTTGTGCGAACAGCGCGTTTCAAAGATGGCTGCCGACAGCGACGCCCCCTCGTGGCTGGACGCCGCGTTCTTCCAGGCGATGCTGAGGGACGTCGAGGAGGACGCCGAGCTCGTGGTCGACGCTGTCGACGTGCGTCCTGGAGTAGGCAAGGGAGAGAACTTCGCCAGTCGCATTCACAAGGCTGACGTGACAATCAGCAAAGGTAACATTCACTTGTTTGGTTGAAACTTCTGTTCGTTGATTGAGTGGTTGTTTTCAGAGCCTATGGTTTGATGTTGAGATGTTTTTTTAAACAACATAAACAACATCATTCTTCTGAAGATGACGAGCCGTGCCTCGTCGAAACGTGAGACCCTTTCGAGGGCCGCGAACCTCTTCCATGCAGGGCATATCCTAATACATCAAAACATCTTTTCGTTATTGTCACTTATGTAAACCGTGAAGAGGATAGCTTTTTTCTAGCTTGACCATGTAATGATCTCAAACCAAACCTCAAAGCCATCCTGGAATCGAATAAGCTCCTCCCACCACGTGACATTGATTACCTCGAGCCTTATGTGTGTGTTTGAATTGTAGCCCTCAGAGGGACTGTCAATTTTGTTTCTCGTCCCACGGCAGGCTTGAAACACGAGCACCGCCACCTGATGGTGAAAAGTCTTCCCGACGGCGACGCCATGCAGCAGATGATAATCGCAACGCAGATATTCCAGAGGGAAGCGGGAGTGTACACGTTGCTGCTCCCAGCGTTCCGCCGCCTGCAGGAGTCCTCGGGCACGCAGGTCACTCCACTTGGCTGCAGATTTTACAACACCACGCAGCCCTACACTGTTGCCATGGAGGACCTCTCCATCAGGGGCTACCGCGTGGCGAACCGACGAGAGCGACTTGACCTTCAACACTGCTTGCTGGTCATGCGTTCCCTAGCTCGGTTCCACGGTCTGTCGCAAGGCGCGCTGCGAAATGACCCGTCACTGAAGGAAGTATTCGCCGACACGATGTTCGCGCCGACGAGGCGCGTAGAGAACCATGCCTTCCAGGACGGGAACGTCGAGGGGCTGGCCAAGGTGATCGCAACTTGGAAGGGGTTCGAGAAGTACGCCGATCGACTGCGACGATCCAACGTGGTGGACAAGGTCATCGACTTGCTTGCCGTCGAGAGCAAGTTCTCGACATTGTGCCACGGCGACTGCTGGGTAAACAACATGATGTTCAGATACGCTGGAGATGGTCAGGTTCAGGACCTACTCTTTGTCGACTTCCAACTCTGTCGGTACACGCCGTTGACTTTTGACATCCTGTACTTTCTGTACTCGAGCGCTCAGGACGAAGTCAGGACGCGGCACTGGGACGATCTGGTCGGCTCCTACCACGAGACTTTCCTTGAGACGCTGCGTTCCATCGGACTCGACACGACCTCGACCTTCAGTCTGTCAGAACTGCGTCAAGAGCTGGAGACTTTCACGCCGGTCGCATTGTTCACGGCTTCCTTACTGCTGCCGGTCGTGTTGGCCGATCCCAGTGACGCTCCTGACTTCGCGCAGCTCGACGCGTCCGATCACGCAGCTTCCGGTGATGCGCACGCACCCCCGAAGCTCGGCGTCTTAGAGCGTGCGTTCCACGGGGCAAGCTTCAAAGTGGCGTACACGTCCATGATGCCAGGGTTCGGGCAGGCCGGGATCTTGTAGAAACGTTAGCCATGTTTAGTTGTATATAAACTTGCTTTAAATAAAACTGAAACATATTCATAGATTCAAAAGAGGGCGATACGGTTCTTGGCAAGAGCAAGCCTCAATCCATGCACCACTGTGTGGGTGAAAGATTCATGCAAACCTTTATTTAGGAAGTTTAATTTACTCACCTTGGCTGGATTGTATATATTTAACATTATTATATAAGCAGTGTTTTTTGGTTTTCTGGCATTTCCACTAGAGAGCTTGTCTGTTTTGTATCTTTCTGATTATGGTGGCAGTGATATTTATTCATCAAAAAAGCTGTCACTTTATCTAAACATTAAAAAGTTTCAGTAAGACCGGCGTAATAAGGCGAATTATTTCAAACAATTCCTATTGTGCTGTTGGAATTTGAACGAGAAAGTGTAAAAGTGTTGACTTCTAAAACAAAAAACTACTCCCGCATCGGGATGCAAACCTTGAACCTCGTCGGTGGTAAGTAACGATGCTACTGACTCGGCCACTCGGCCAAACCGTTTCTTAAACACATATAGTGGCAAGGCTTCGCTGACGTCATCATCGGCTGATAGTAAATCATTAATCGAAAATGAATTCGATTTTCAAATCATGATCCATGAGTCTATCATGATCTAGGCACCTACTTCTGTCAAGTAACGTCCTATCTTGAGAGTAATCCCTAATGATTAGTAAATCAAGATCCTCTATGTATAAGAACATCTACCTATTGGAAGTCAGGATGTAGTCCTACAGCATTGATATTCAACGTAAATACTTTAATATATTCTAAAATCCATTTCAAATGACATAAAAAAAAATCATCTATTATCTAAAGAAAATTATCTAGATAATTTATTTGATCTATAATCTTTAAGCTAGATGATTTTTTTGAGAATCATCTACTATCTTATCTAGATTAAAAAAAAAAAGCTATCGAGTCACAACATTGTCTATGACGTCGATGACGGCGCGGTCTGGCAGCCAGGCTAACTAAACAGAACATTCTTCATGTGAGATTGGTAAAAAAAAAAAGTCTTCCGGTGAAGAGGACCGATCTCGGTACTTCCCGCACGGGGCGACGCTTGCGCAGAACCCAAAATCTGTGATAACATAGTATCATAGATTATGATATACGTAAAACTGTCACCGGATAGTTTATTAAGATAAACTGGCGGCATTTATCGTTATTCCTCAATCTCCCCACATGTCTATAAATTTCCCTAAATGTCCCTAGATGTTTCTTGATGTCCCCAGATGTCCTTGAATCTCCCCAGATAACCCTGAATCTCCCCAGATGTCCTAGATGTCCCTAGATGTCCCTAGATGTCCCTAGATGTCCCTAGATCTTCCCAAATGTCCCTAGATGTCCCCAGATGTCTCTGAAACTCCCCAGATGTCCCAAAATGTCTCTAGATGTCCCTAGATCTCTATAGATGTCCCAAATGTCCTAAATATCTCTAGATATCCCTAGATGTGTCCAGATGTCCCGCGATGTCCCTAGATGTCCCTAGATAACCCAAAATGTTCCCAGATGTCCCAGATGTCCCTCGATGTCCCTAGATGTTCATAGATGTCCCTAGATATCCCTAGATGTCCCTATATCTTTCAAAATGTCCCTAGATGTCCCCAGATGTCCCTGAAACCCCCCTAGATGTGTCTAGATGTCCCTAGATGTCCCTAGATGTCTCTGAATCTTCCCAGATGTCCCTAGATGTCCTCAGATGTCCCTAAATCTCCCCAGATGTCCCAAAATGTCCCCAGATGTCCCAAAATGTCCCCAGATGTCTCTAGATGTCCCTAGATTTTCCCAAATGTCTCTAGATGTCCCTAGATGTCCTTGAATCTCCTCAGATGTCCCTATATGTCCCTAGATGTCCCTAGATGTCACCAGAAGTCCTTAGATATCCCCAAGATGTACCTGAATCTCTCCAAATGTCTCTAGATGTCCCCAAATGTCCCTAGATGTCCCTAGATGTCCCTGAATCTCCCCAGATGTCCCTAAATCTCCCCAGATGTCCCTCGATGACCCCAGATGTTCCTAGATGTCCCTAGATGTCCCAAAATGTCCCAAAATGTCCCTAGATGTCCCTAGATAATTCAAAATGTACCCAGATGTCCCTTGATCTTCCCAAATGTCTCTAGATGTCCCCAGATGTCATTGAATCTCCCCAGATATCTCTTAATCTCCCCAGACGATGAGTTCCCGCTCATTTGCGTGGAGCGAAACAAGCACCCTGTCACGGAATGTCCAGCACAGAGGCAACGGTGAGTGTCCGCTCCTTTGCGTGGAGCGAAACAAGCACCCTGTCACGGAATGTCCAGCACAGAGGTGACGGCGAGTGTCCGCTCCTTTGCGTGGAGCGAAACAAACACCCTGTCACGGAATGACCAGCACAGAGGCGACGGTGAGTGTCAGCTCCTTTGCGTGGAGCGAAACAAGCACCCTGTCCCGGAATGTCCAACACAGAGGCAACGGTGAGTGTCCGCTTCTTTGCGTGGAGCGAAACAAGCACCCTGTCACGGAATGTCCAACACAGAGGCAACGGTGAGTGTCCGCTCCTTTGCGTGGAGCGAAACAAGCACCCTGTCACGGAATGTCCAGCACAGAGGTGACGGCGAGTGTCCGCTCCTTTGCGTGGAGCGAAACAAACACCCTGTCACGGAATGTCCAACACAGAGGCGACGGCGAGTGTCCGCTCCTTTGCGTGGAGCCAAACAAGCACTCTGTCACGGAATGTCCAGCACAGAGGCGACGGTGAGTGTCCGCTCCTTTGCGTGGAGCGAAACAAGCACCCTGTCACGGAATGTCCAGCACAGAGGCGACGGCGAGTGTATTTGATAAAATTCATGGCATAAGCAATTTTAATCAAACTTTTCAATTTCCTGGCGGTTGAGCATTAATTGACAGCCAAAATTAATAAGTGTGTAAATAATTCAGGCGCAATTGGGCGTAAAGCTGAGCTTTGTCATTAAAATGAAGTATTGAAATCGCCGATGTTTACAAATCAGCGTCCAATCAATTTTAGTTGCAAAATTGTGACAAATATTTTCCTGATCAGCAAGTTCACATTTAAATTATTGAACAAGTTAAACTTCCTATGCAAGAATTATCCTGATTGCAGGACCAAACGCAAACCATAATGCATATTTTAACAAAGGGTCCCAACCTTTGGCGAAGCAATTTAGCTTGAAGTTCGTGGAAGTTATCAGCAAGTTTGATGCAAAGACCAAAGCTTTCTTCGGTTTCCGCAAAGGTGCGGGAAGTCATGTGACCTAACGTCCCAACTACAAGATTTCACAAGGTTATTTTAGGGAATGTTCAGTTAGAAAATCGATATTACGCCAAGCATCAAACACTAAAGTAAGATAAAATATTTAGTTTGTTCTACCAGTGAAATATACTTAATATCTACGTTGACTGTGATGGCCGCAGGATTTGCCTAAGGTATGCACTGCGTGTTCGACTGGACATGTGACTCTGCCCCAGTGTAACTTTCACGTGTTCGACTGGGCATGTGACTCTGCCCCAGTACAACTTTCACGTGTTCGACTGGGCATGTGACTCTGCCCCAGTACAACTTTCACGTGTTCGACTGGGCAAGTGACTCTGCCCCAGTGTAACTTTCACGTGTTCGACTGGGCATGTGACTCTGCCCCAGTGCAACTTTCACGTGTTCGACTGGGCATGTGACTCTGCCCCAGTACAACTTTCACGTGTTCGACTGGGCATGTGACTCTGGCCCAGTGCAACTTTCACGTGTTCGACTTGGCATGTGACTCTGTCCCAGTGTAACTTTCACGTGTTCGACTGGGCATGTGACTCTGCCCCAGTGCAACTTTCACGTGTTCGACTGGGCATGTGATTCTGTCCCAGTGCAACTTTTACGTGTTCCAATGGGCATGTGACTCTGCCCCAGTACAACTTTCACGTGTTCGACTGGGCATATGACTCTGGCCCAGTGCAACTTTTACGTGTTCGACTGGGCATGTGACTCTGTCCCAGTGCAACTTTCACGTGTTCAACTAGGCATGTGACTCTGCCCCAGTGCAACTTTCACGTGTTCGACTGGGCATGTGACTCTGCCCCAGTACAACTTTCACGTGTTCGACTGGGCATATGACTCTGGCCCAGTGCAACTTTCACGTGTTCGACTGGGCATGTTTTTCCAGCACAGAAGCGACGTCGATTGTCCGCTTCTTTGCGTGGATCGAAACAAAAGACGGCCTACGCACATTGTTTTAGAGATTCGGTTGTTTTGTAAAGCTATTCTAGTGCGTCCCACTTTCGCCAGATTCTTTCAAAAGCCACTGCAAAATCTCATAAAAGAACAATCTTAAAAATTGGTTGTTTTTCGAGATTGAAAATAAAGCTCTTATCCAGACGCTTGCTAGTGTTAGATTTTGTACGAACGGCGTGCGCCAAGGAGGCGCCAGATAAATAATTTCGTGAACTTTTGATATCGGAAAATTCTTTGAATTGTTTTTGCTTCGCTTGGGGCAAGATTCACGAAGCAAAACTGAAGTTATATCTGGAGATTTAATTTAATCAGTCAATCACAGGCTGTATTTTCAGTTTTCTGAGGTTATTTACAACACTTGTAATCAATGATGTATGCGGGTTAAAAAAAAACTCTGCTAGAAAGATCCAGCACTTTTTCCTGCCATCTGTAATTTGTTTTGGCTAAAATAAATAAATAAATATTAAAATCAAAATAAATCAATATCAATATGTAAATTAATATGTACAAAAAATAACAATTATTAGCGTTTAATAGGTTTTAAGTCAAATTAAAAAGCTCACATACATTATTAAGGCTTTAAGACTCATTTCTAAAATTTCCAACCAAAAACTAGTCTAACCATAGCAGGTTGGAGGTTTTACCATTCACCATAAGATCTTCAACAACGCCGTTAGACAAGAGCCAACTGGCCGTTGTCAAAATTATTAATTTATAAAAAATTGACCTGCTTAAAAAGATAGCTACATTGCTCGTTGCAGAATGGCGTGCTTATCTTTATTAATCATAACACTTCCCAAGTGTTGCATCAATCTCCGGTGAAATTAAACTTTGGAATAATTACACAATCAATCAGTTTATGTCATTTATTGAGAGGATTGTTTTGCATTTTTCTTATCTTGACAAATCTCTGTTCAACTTCTACCTAATCCGCTACAGAGTCATTCGATACTGATAAGATACTATCTATGTGCTATTTATAAACTGAAGCAAATCTGCTCATCAATCAGTTTCTATTTAATTACATTTTTGATATCCACTTAACGAAAACAAATTTCTCGCATTGTTTATCATTGAGCTTAAATACTGTATGTCCAAGGTTAGCTTGTCAGTTGAAATTTCGAATAGGATTGCCATGACAACCCTTGTTTCACCCGCCCATTACTATTACATTGTGATGAACTGCCCGATGCCGGGCACGGGTTACTTGTTTTAGATTGCCATGACAACCCTTGTTTCACCCACCCATTACTATTACATTGTGATGAACTGCCCGATGCCGGGCACGGGTTACTAGTTTTGGATTACCATGACAACCCTTGTTTCACCCACCCATTACCATTACATTGTGATGAACTGCCCGATGCCGGACACGGGTTACTTGTTTTAGATTGCCATGACAACCCTTGTTTCACCCACCCATTACTATTACATTGTGATGAACTGCCCGATGCCGGGCACGGCTTACTTGTTTTAGATTGCCATGACAATCCTTGTTTCACCCACACATTACTATTACATCGTGATGAACTGCCCGATGCCGGGCACGGGTTACTTGTTTTAGATTGCCATGACAACCCTTGTTTCACCGACCCATTACTATTACATTGTGATGAACTGCCCGATGCCGGGCACGGGTTACTTGTTTTAGATTGCCATGACAACCCTTGTTTCACCCACCCATGAATTTGCCGTATTATCTTCCTACAATAACGCTCATTTTAAACTGATGACCAAAAATCATCAAAAACTGATGATGAAAAAGAAAAGTTGTATTCAGTTAATTGTTGAAGTTTTTTTTTTTAAATTATGGTCACATTCTCCAGCCGTTACCAATCTACCGATACCACCTTTAACTAAATCTAATAAAATTTAGAATTAGGAACAAGTGGTAGAACGGGTTGATCTCACATGACAAATAATTTTTGGTAACCACATTTCTTAACGTTGACAAATCTGGTATTCCTACTTCAAGTAAGAAGAAGGCATCATAAGAGAAAAGATTTAGAAAAGTTGTAAATATTGCAAAAACATTTTTTTTTAAAGCTTGAAATTATCCACGACAACGAAAATAAAAGAAAATCGTGCATTTTTATTTAACAACCAAAAAAAGGCATTATTCCTCAAAGACACAACGGAAGCATACGTTTAATAATTATTTTCATTTCATGCCCTAGCAATTTAAGGGAAATTAACATGCTAATTAATTCAACTGAAAGTACCCATTGCACTTGTACAAAAAAAATTAACATTCTGATGACGCTGCATTCAAAATCGATACCAGCTCTAGAATAACAGCAAAGAAGGATACGTGGCTTAACCATTGAATTCTTGGGTACAGTTAGAGGTCCTGCTAAAGCTACAAACTTTCTGCGAAGATAACGAGCAGGCAATCTGTTGCAACGGTAGGTGCCACCCGAGGGCGCTTGCGGCAGTTATTTAAAATACACATTTTTAATTAAATACCAGTTTAAACCAGTTTCAAATGCGAGTGATCTGTGAGAAATAACGAAATAAAATATCTTAAAACTCGATTCGACGGTGACTCCACCTGGCGGCATCCTCCATTTTTGTACCGATGTAGTAGTTCATCAACTGGTCATGATTTGCAAAGATGGTCTTACGTTTAAGCTATGGTTAGTTTAGGTTAGGTTAGGTTAGTTTAGGTTAGGTTAGGTTAGGTTCGTTTAGGTTAGGTTAGGTTAGATTAGGTTAGGTTAGGTTAGGTTAGGTTCGTTTAGGTTAGGTTAGGTTAGGTTAGGTTAGGTTAGGTTAGATTAGGTTAGGTTAGGTTAGATTAGGTTAGGTTAGTTTAGGTTGGGTAAGGATTGGTTAGGTTAGGTTTGGTTAGGTTAGGTTAGGTAAGGTTAGGTTAGGTTATGCTAGGTTAGGTTTGGTTATGCTAGATTAGGTTAGGTTAGGTTAGGTTAGGTTAGGTTAGGTTAGGTTAGGTTAGGTTAGGTTAGGTTAGGTTAGGTTAGGTTAGGTTAGGTTAGGTTAGGTTAGGTTAGATTAGGTTAGGTTAGGTTAGATTAGGTTAGGTTAGTTTAGGTTGGGTAAGGATTGGTTAGGTTAGGTTTGGTTAGGTTAGGTTAGGTAAGGTTAGGTTAGGTTATGCTAGGTTAGGTTTGGTTATGCTAGATTAGGTTTGGTTAGGTAATGTTAGGTTAGGTTAGGCTAGGTTTGATTAGGTTAGGTTAGGTTAGGTAAGGTAAGGTAAGCTTAGGTTAGGTTAAATTAGGTTAGTTTAGGTTAGGTTAGGTAAGGTAAGGTTATATTAGGTTCGGTTAGGTTAGGTTTGGTTCAGTTAGGTAAGGTTAGGTTAAGTTACGCAATAACGCAATCTGAGATTTTTTGTAAAGATAGCGAGACACATGAAAGCTTTACCGTTTTAACAGTAGAACAAATTTCATTTATTATCAAAGACATCTGAAACGCAGAAAGCATGCAGGCGTTAAAAGATGCTTACTTCAATTTTGCGGTTCCTTTAGAACACATTGAAACATCTTCACGAACGGTAAGAAAATTGAGGTAAATATGTTTCAAGAAATCACGCGTTGAATCATGCTAACTGTTCTGACTTTGGAGGTGCCATTAATTTAAAAGCAAATTAAACCTTGCAGTAACATTCAAATAGTTATAAATAATAATATTGTCCTATTGCTAAACTTGTTAAAAAAGCTATTTGAAATTATGATGGTTTTTAGACTCATGTCTACTTGACTTATCCTTAGCACTAGTTTTAACAAAAACTATTTGAACTGGGTTTTGAATGCTAAGTAAAGAACTAAATTTCCCAACGTTTTGTAACATGTAGAGTAAAGTGCCAGTTACTAGTTACTAGTAACTAGTTACTTCTTCAAGGGTTAGAGCAGTCCCTTTGAAATTGGTCTGTTAAAATGTTGTCATGGAAACTTTATTTGCTAAGTTCAACCTAACAATGTTTCTGTTTAAACTTGTTTTTATAAAGTTGCTTTCTTGTCTGTTTGTCTGTTTGTCTGTTTGCTTGTTTGTCAAGCCTTAATAAAGTTCCCAATCCTCAATCTACCAATATTAAGATACTCACACCAATTAGTAATTTACTCATCCCAGTTAATGTTATCTCAATTTAATTTAATCTCTAATTATAATCAATTGAGTAAATTATTATTATAAGTTATTATTATTATTATTATTATTATTATTATTAGTAACCAGTTATAATGATTGACTTGTCTTATAACATAAGACCATGTTTGTAATAAGACCATAAGACCATACCATATCTCAGGACCATTTATGTGTCCTGAGACAGAAATAAATAAATACAATTACAATTACAAATACAAATATGACATGCATTTGATTGCTTTTTGTGTTTTTATGACAACAAACGCTATTATTATTATAACCTATATGCATCAAATATATGCAACCAACGTGTCTCGTTACAGATAATATCTATAAAAATAAGACAATTGTATGGGTCAAGAAACTGTTTTACCCATCTCAAAAAAAAATAATCCGATTATTTTCTAGCCGTACAATATCTGAGAACAAACTTTTTAAAGATATTTTGTAAATTACATCCGACTTTATGAAAAAAATGTCCTAGATTTGTTTTATTAGGTAGTTTTTCGTTATGTATAATAGCAAAAAGGGCTTTGGAGTGAAATTAAAAATGTTAGATATCAGCAGCGGTGATTTAAAGATAAAACAAAAAGACAGTTTGCCGGTATGTCACTTCAAAATGACCATAGGCTTTTCTACCGGAAACTGATTTTCTATCAATGAACTACTTAACTATCGAAAGGAACAAAAACAGTTGGAAACTAAAATAGACGTTCAACAATATTAAAAGATTACAGATAAGCTGTTACTTAATGAACTAAGCTTTTATCTCAAACAAGAACAGTAAACTGAAGATAAACAACCTTTGAAAAATGGTCTTTTAAAATAAGATAAAAAGATTCTGTTAGTTTTAGAAGTTTTAATGAGTTTAAGTTTTATGGTGTACAGGTTTTGAGAAGAAAAGAGTTGGAAAAAAGAGTTGTTGGTCTTGAATATAAATATCAATAGAGTTCTGCACTAAACCGTCCGGGTTCCGGTCACCGAGTTCCGGTCACACACAATCACGATTGACTTGACTACATTTGATAAATCGTGTGCTTGTTTCGCTCCACGCAAAGGAGCGGACACTCGCCGTCGCCTCTGTGCTGGACATTCCATGACAGGCTGCTTGTTTCGCTCCACGCAAAGGAGCGGACACTCGCCGTCGCCTCTGTGCTGGACATTCCGTGACAGGGTACATCTCTCGTTCAATTCAATTTTTATCAATTACAAATTAGCAAAATCTCAGAAGTTATAAAAAAACCTCTCACTTTATTTTAATAAGGACAGAATTGGTCGTGCTGGTCACAAATCTCAGCCAAGGATTCTGATACGTCACAGAATTTCCATTAATTTCTTACTACTTTCCACGTAAGATACGAAAGAAAGTCAACACACATTTGCATTTGACCTGGAAAAGCGATTTTCCAACGTCTCGAAAGAGTTTTCCGTTTACTTTTAAAAGCACATGGGGATAATTATTCGTATTCCTGGATCACTGTATAGCTTTCCCGCGCGCCTAGAAAATTCGTCATCAATTAGCATATCTTACTCTTCTCGAAGGAAAGTATTCATGTAAATTTAAATGTTGAAACGTTCAGAAAATCGCACATTTTATTTCAATAGTCTTAGAAGCGTTTGAAAGTGTCAAAAGTCGTCGCTTGAAGCGCTTCCAGTAAACTAGAACAAATATTCTACTTTCCATTTCGTTTCTGCTTAACCAAACGGTTTGACTTCTCAGAAAACCGGTTTTAGTGAGATCACCAAAGTTGAGCAACACTACGCTGAGTCAGGTATTGGATGGTTGATTTAAATACGTATGACCAGTTCTTGCAAAAGGTTCTGAACTATATTCAAGAATTCCACTCGCTTTATTGGAATTTGTGGAGGAATCTTTTTTTTTTTTTAGTTGTGACCTCCGGGATGCGTTTTTTTTTAGTGCGCTCTATCTTCGAAACGGGGCCAGCACTATCGACGGGACTATCCGGCATTATCGCAGGACTATGACAGCACTATCATTACCATTGATCAAAACATAGCATTTCTAATGTAGCACTGCTAGCATTAAGTTGACAGGGTCTTTTTTTACCGTAAATAACTAACAAACGAGGCCAGCACTATCGACGGGACTAACGGCACTATCCAGCACTATCGCAGCACTATCATAACCGATAGAGAAACCGATGGTAATTGAATGTGGCACTTAATGGACCTCTTTCAAAGGGACGTTAAGCCACAGTGGTCTTTTTCGAACGTGTCAGCTCCGGGTTTTCACACTTGGCTTTCAGGCTAGGTCACCCAACTAATAACTTACTTGTGCACCGATAACCTGTGTTGCCAACAAACCATACCGTTCAGTTCATACAAGAATTAAAACCGAACGGTTTGACGTGTTGGAAACACCGGTTCTCGTTAGATCACCGAAGTTAAGCTACACTGCACTGGGTCAGGTATTGGATCGGTGACTATTATACACATGACCAGTTCTGTTCGGGAGAGAGGTTGGGGGTATGAAAGTTATGCAGTACCTTCATTCGTCTTGCTTATCAACCTCTTGACAGCATGGATTTGTGGAGGAATCCTGTTGTTCGCGTTGTACCGTCCTTCGGAAGGGACGTTAAGCCGGTGGTCGCCTTAGTGCTCTTCGACAGGAGTAGGCTACGTGCCGGCACCGGGTTTCCCCTCTTCCCTTCTAGACTTAGTTAGGTTCATTATTATCCTCATCGTCATCCAATCATTCACCGACGCCATTAGACCAGTACCGAATGGCCAGATGTCAAAACAGTGCGTCGTTAAACACCACAAATAATAATAATATTCTGAAATACATTTTTGGACAGACATTTCTTTGCTCTAATACGTTTGGTTCGAAGAACTTAAAATATCATATTGAATAACAGGAAATCAATCCAAGTAAACATAAGAAAAGGCCGGAAATTCACGAGAAAACAGTTTTGATTTGTTGCCGAGATTTTGCAATAAATTAAATACGAGGGCCAGTTTCACGGAAAACTTTTTTTTCCTACAAAAACCTGATAAATAAACTGCGAGCTGTGACTTCTGTAAACAGAATTCTTCTGTTTATTTTCGAGGAGCATTTCACGATGGCGATTATATGGGATAGAAAAAATAACTGGATGTTACTTTACCCTAAGTTGGGTTGTTTACATTGCAAGTTATGCTAATCAAGAACGAGTTCGGGATTGCCGGCATTGCCAGGTATTTTTTCAAAATAAAGTTTCAATTCTCCACGCTTGATCTGTGTTATTGTTGAAATATGTCTTTCTTTTATAAACATTTCGGTTGAAGGATTCCTGCAGTTTTTTCTTCCTTTTTTGTTTATTTGACTCGAATTTTGTACAGACTTTTAAGTTAACATTGGCTTGCCTGACTTTAATTTTTACCAGCTGGCTGGATCCTATGCTCTATCCAGGTTATTTGAGATCAGCTGGCTGGATCCTATGCTCTATCCAGGTTATTTGAGATCAGCTAGCTGGATCCTATGCTCTATCCAGGTTATTTGAGATCAGCTGGCTGGATCCTATGCTCTATCCAGGTTATTTGAGATCAGCTGGCTGGATCCTATGCTCTATCCAGATTATTTGAGATCAGCTGGCTGGATCCTATGCTCTATCCAGGTTATTTGAGATCAGCTGGCTGGATCCTATGCTCTATCCAGGTTATTTGAGATCAGCTGGCTGGATCCTATGCTCTATTCAGGTTGTTTGAGATCAGCTGGCTGGATCCTATGCTCTATCCAGGTTATTTGAGATCAGCTGGCTGGATCCTATGCTCTATCCAGGTTATTTGAGATCAGCTGGCTGGATCCTATGCTCTATCCAGGTTATTTGAGATCAGCTGGCTGGATCCTATGCTCTATCCAGGTTATTTGAGATCAGCTGGCTGGATCCTATGCTCTATCCAGGTTATTTGAGATCAGCTGGCTGGATCCTATGCTCTATCCAGGTTATTTGAGATCAGCTGGCTGGATCCTATGCTCTATCCAGGTTATTTGAGATCAGCTGGCTGGATCCTATGCTCTATCCAGGTTATTTGAGATCAGCTGGCTGGATCCTATGCTCTATTCAGGTTGTTTAAGATCGAGTATGTTGTAGATAAAGAATATGATTTTGGTTCACCAGGTTAATTTGATCGACTTTGAAAATATCACTTGATGTGCATCCCTTTTATCACAAATGTTTATAGTGTTTAATCGAACTAAGACATCTTCATTCCAAAAAAAAATCTGGTTAAATGCAACCATGTAAGAGCAAGCTCAAATAAAAAGCACCGTTACGCTGGTACTCTGGTTGGAAGTCAAGAAAAAACATGAACCACGGAGAGTTTTATAAAAGTTAATTAAAAACTTGCACAAAATGTGTATTTAAAAATGGTTACCAAATTACAAGCGCCATCGGGTGTCGCCCACCTTTACCCCGTTTTTTCAACTCGTTTGCTCAGCAAAAATTTAGCATTAACGTTGGTCCTCTGCCTATATCTATAAACTCAATGGTATAGGGTGACAACGAGGTTGGCCATGATCGTGAAGGGTTCAAGGGGCGTGCTTCCTCAACAAAGTAAACAGTATAAAAAAATCAAGCTTTTAGCTGAGATTGTAATAAAAAAAAAAAAAAAAACGATGACCTTTGTACAGTAAATGTAGATGTTTAAAGTGGTGGTAAAGTTACGCTTGAAGGGGTGGCGTCAACTTGGGTAACGCCCCAAGCAAGACAGAGATTATGTCGTTTGACATGTTACTTGAGAGAAGTGAGAGAAGTGTCAGACATTTCGCAGACAAGACTCCCTTTGTGCCATAAACTATAAAACACACAAATATCAGAGCATCTTGTCACAGAATGTCCAGCACACAGACAGCGGTGAGTTAAAACAAAGCACATATAGAAGAATACATATTTTATCAGAAATGTACTACGTACATGTTCGGTATCGTACAAGAAGGCCATACCTAGAGCGGTGATTCGTAACCCTGGTATTACTGTCAGTAGCACCGTGCTAACTAGCTCCACTATAGCACCAAGCTGTAGCCCCGACCTAGAGCGGTGATTCGTTACCCTGGTATTACTGTCAGTAGCACCGTGCTAACTAGCTCCACCATAGCACCAAGCAGTGACCCCGACCTAGAGCGGTGATTCGTAACCCTGGTATTACTGTCAGTAGCACCGTGCTAACTAGCACCACCATAGCACCAAGCAGTAACCCCGACCTAGAGCGGTGATTCGTAACCCTGGTATTCCTGTCAGTAGCACCGTGCTAACTAGCACCACCATAGCACTAAGCAGTAACCCCGACCTAGAGCGGTGATTCGTAACTTTGGTATTACTGTCAGTAGCACCGTACTAACTAGAACCACCATAGCACCAAGCAGTAACCCCGACCTAGAGCGGTGATTCGTAACCCTGGTATTACTGTCAGTAGCACCGCGCTAACTAGCACCACCATAGCACCAAGCAGTAACCCCGACCTAGAGCAGTGATTCGTAACCATGGTATTACTGTCAGTAGCACCGTGCTAACTAGCACCACCATAGCACCAAGCAGTAACCCCGACCTAGAGCGGTGATTCGTAACCCTGGTATTACTGTCAGTAGCACCGTGCTAACTAGCACCACCATAGCACCAAGCAGTAACCCCGATCTAGAGCGGTGATTCGTAACCCTGGTATTACTGTCAGTATCACCGTGCTAACTAGCACCACCATAGCACCACGCAGTAACCCCGACCTAGAGCGGTGATTCGTAACCCTGGTATTACTGTCAGTAGCACCGTGCTAACTAGCACCACCATAGCACCAAGCAGTAACCCCGATCTAGAGCGGTGATTCGTAACCCTGGTATTACTGTCAGTATCACCGTGCTAACTAGCACCACCATAGCACCACGCAGTGATCCCGACCTAGAGCGGTGATTCGTAACCCTGGTATTACTGTCAGTAGCACCGTGCTAACTAGCACCACCATAGCACCAAGCAGTGATCCCGACCTAGAGCGGTGATTCGTAGCCCTGGTATTACTGTCAGTAGCACCGTGCTAATAAGCACCACCATAGCACCAAGCAGTAACCCCGACCTAGAGCGGTGATTCGTAACCCTGGTATTACTGTCACTAGCACCGTGCTAACTAGCACCATCATAGCATCAAGCAGTGACCCCGACCTAGAGCGGTGATTCGTAACCCTGGTATTACTGTCAGTAGCACCGTGCTAACTAGCACCACCATAGCACCAAGCAGTAACCCCGACCTAGAGCGGTGATTCGTAACCCTGGTATTACTGTCAGTAGCATAGCACCGTGCTAACTAGCACCACCATAGCACCAAGCAGTAACCCCGACCTAGAGCGGTGATTCGTAACCCTGATATTACTGTCAGTAGCACCGTGCTAACTAGCACCACCATAGCACCAAGCAGTAACCCCGACCTAGAGCGGTGATTCGAAACCCTGGTATTACTGTCAGTAGCACCGTGCTAACTAGCACCGCCATAGCACCAAGCAGTAACCCCGACCTAGAGCGGCACAATTAATTAACACAATTTCTAAGTTACTCTGGCTTCAGTAACGCTTCATGCAATTGGTTGCTTTGTCCTCACTACACTGTGATGATCAACAGAAACCCAGTATGTCTTCTAGATAATACTACTGTCGTAGCACCTCCGTAACACCAGTTGCTAGTGGTGCTGGAATCAACAAACTCCAGTTTTGTTGAAAAGTGCCGCTCTAGGTCGGGGTTATATAATACCACCGGTCGTATTATGTAGCACCATGACAGCATCGCCAAATGACCACCCTAGGCAAAGTCCGTGATTGACTCTCATTTTAAGCTGAATTCAGATTTCCCAACGATTATGAAAAAACAATCGTATCCCTGAAGAGTTCGCTATGTTGTGTACCACATTAATACGCATGGAGCTATGGCGCACATTTCGCCAAAGTAAACATATAGCAGGTAATTAGAAATTTCGCGCAAGATTAAACCTGTGCACGGTCTCGACATAGAAACAGAAGTACGACGGGTACAGTCAGGGTCAAAAACACTCTCAAGCTGACGGTAATTACATTCAAGCTTTGCAACCCCAAAAGATAAGACACGAATACAACATTTTGGTGAGGTTCGACACAATTGCACCAACTGTGTAATAAGGCTTGTGCTTATCTTAATCTTGCTTAATTGTATATTGTTGAATGTTAGAATTAAGTTTAAGTTTTAAGTGCACGGGTGACCCGAGGGGATTCGGCTTTGTCTTCGGTGCTTAACGTTTGGTCTTTCTGACATCTGGACGGGATGGGTTTTGCAAAATTATAATTTAGTATATAGCAGGTAAAGAGGACACGAAAATAGGCCGACATTTTGGTAAACTACACGAAATTGCTTCTCTTGGTTTTGTGAAGCATTGAGTTTAAAAGAATAGCAAAATGGTCAAAGTTTGCGTTAAGCTTTTTGCCGAGCAATCGAGGCCGGCAACACGTGGTAATGGCAGGTGCCACCCGATGGCGCTTGCAGCCGTCTAAAACAAACCATCACAACTAAAAAATTACCTTTTTAAAATATAGTTTTGATTGTTAGGAAATTTAATTTCGTCATTTCATGCAACCTATCTCGCGTTTGAAACTGGTTTACACTGAATTAATCTTTTTTAATGCTTAATTCAACGATTGATAAGCATTGATCGATATTTTCAGTCGCTATCGAGGTTTTGTGGAAAAACACAGCCACAAGCGCCATTGGGTGGCACCTATTATTACATATTACCGGCTCGTTTGCTCAGCAGGAAGTTTAACAAGAATCTGCAAAGAAAATGTTAAAATACCGCTGTCAATGTGATGGTTTTTAGACTCATGTCCACTTGATTTATCCTTAGCACTGCTCTAACCCTTGAAGAAGTAACTAGTTCATGTTATGAAACGTCGGGAAATTTAGTTGTCCTCTACTTAGCATTCAAAACCCATTTCAAATATTTTTTCTAAAAAAACCCCTCTCAATAATTAGGCTTTTAATTGGTAAATCAGAAACATCAATCAAATATTGAAACGTTACCTATTTAAGTATGCCTAAAACAATTATATATCTTCCGATATTGATGTCCAACAGAGAAAAGGATTGGCGTGGACTGTAGACTTAAAAACACTTACCTTTCACAAAGTCAAAAATAACACACCACATTTAGCAAGTATTTTCATTTTACCCTCCCCCCCCACCCCCCTCCGCCACTGGCTACGCCAACCAGGCCACAGGTCAAACTTTTCCTCATAAATGAAACAAATAATGAAGCCGCTCTTTTGTGATACCCTTGAAGGGACTGAAAGCTGCTGGAAGGTGGAAATATAACAATAGCTATATAGTTAGTGCATTTTCATAGCTGTTAATACCTACCTTAGGTAAATATATTTTGTACAATGAACCAACCTTGGCCCTTATATTCCCTCGACTCTGTTATGCTGGCGAGAGCTGGATAAGTTCAAATAATAAGCCAAAGCAAAGCGAGTTGCCAAATGTGTAAGGTCTGATTTTACCAAAATCTCTCCTCCTAGTTGTAATCTGAGTTGAAACTGTTGCCATGACGACGTCCAATCACATGCAGTGAAATTCAGATGTTTCTGTGAGCTGAGATCCAAGTTATAGTTGAACATTTTGTTGAAACTGTTGCCATGACGACTTCCAATCACATGCAGTGAAATTCAGATGTTTCTGTGAGTTAGAGATCCAACTTATAGTTGAACATTTTGTTGAAACTGTTGCCATGACGACTTTCAATCACATGCAGTGAAATTCAGATGTATCTGTGAGCTAGAGATCCAACTTATAGTTGAACATTTTGTTGAAACTGTTGCCATGACGACTTCCAATCACATGCAGTGAAATTCAGATGTTTCTGTGAGCTAGAGATCCAACTTATAGTTGAACATTTTGTTGAAACTGTTGCCATGACGACTTCCAATCACATGCAGTGAAATTCAGATGTTTCTGTGAGCTAGAGATCCAACTTATAGTTGAACATTTTGTTGAAACTGTTGCCATGACGACTTCCAATCACATGCAGTGAAATTCAGATGTTTCTGTGAGTTAAATTTGCAACTTATAGTTGAAAATTTTGGTAAAACCTGCCCTAAATTTATGAGTGGTTGGGTTTATAGCCACGCCAATCTACTGATAGATATTTGAGCTAAGACACTAAATAGTGATCAGAAATCATGTGAATGATCGAAGTTTTGATGTAAAAACTAAAAGAAATGTGAATTTCTCTGCGTATAAAATGTCTTAATTTGAGTACAAAATTGGGTCCAGTAGTCACTAAATTGAAGCCTTAACGGGGACTCGAACCCCAATCTCCACCTATCGCGAGTGTTGCTTTAACCCATTGAGCTACTTGGATATATAATTTTTGAGACGATTTTAGTGTATTTGATGAGAATGACGGATCTCCAAGGAGTAGAACCAAGAGGCTGTAAATACTCACAGTCACTTGATTCTAGTGACGCTATATCACGTCACAACCTGTCAAACTCGAATAACTCAAATTTGACGTTAGATGCGTTTGGTTGCTAAAGAAGCAAAGCACATAGAGTTGGTTTTCATGCAGCATTTTCTGAATATACATATTTAGATAAAATATTTTATTCAAATAGTCCAATAAACTTGGTGCTAGGGGTCGAAAAATCTCTTTTTGGGCAATGCTTTTTTAAAGCACTCAAGCCAAAAAAAAAAAAACGCCAACTTTGATCAATTTTGCTCAGAGCTACAGTAACTTGTGAAGAAATTCAATTTTAAGATCATAATATCTCCTTTCAATCCCATGTTTCTCGATTTGGTTTGAATTTTCACGCCATTTTGTTTTGCGTATTGAAAGAATTGGATTGAATTGAATGGAGCAATGAACGATTTAAAGCTGTTTGCACGCTTTCAAATAAAACTTAAGAACACTTTTCGGTGTAGCACTCAAAAACCTTATTGAGATTACTTTGACTAAACGGGGACTCGAAACAAATACTGAGCTAGAGTAGCTTTCCATGAGCTCCTACAACAAGATCAATCCATGCAAGTATTCACGTATCCGTCATCTAAAATATTTGATGTGTGCTTTGGAAACAAAAAGCCTCTCCACTCTAAGGAATAACATTTTGATAACTCGCTGAAAATTACAGCTACAATGAATTACGTTATCCTGTAGGTAGGATCTAAAATACCCAAAATCCTTTCGATTTTTTGGCAGAAAAATATCAAAATGACCAACTGCGTGTTGAAATTGTGAGGAAAATTTGCAGCTTTCATACAAATTACTAAGAAGCTTAATAAAGTTTAGCTAAGAGTTTATAAAAAAAAAACTCTTTGGGGGCTGGTAGCACCCGATGTCATGTTACGCGCTGCTCAATTTGTGTTGCAGGAAAAAGTGGCATAAATTATTGAACATTGACTCGGTATTGTCATAAAGTAACTGATGCAGATTTTAATTAAATTAATTTTATGATCACATGACGAAATTTCTCACTGAGACAACTAGCCTCAGTGTGTGAGACAACTAGACCCACACGAGGGGTTACAAGTCTCAAACATTTTTAGGTCAACTAAGAGACATAGAAATTCAACTGACGGTCTAATAAATTGTTAAAAATTTTACATTATAACCAAATGTGTATTAATCAATTAAAAAAATATAACATTAGAATAACTTCATTTTTCTAGAAGATATGCACACATAGATCGAGTTTGAGACAACTAGACCCCTCCTCCTTTACTTAAAAAATTGGTTTCTGTTATACAAAGGCTTCAAAACTAGAATTCACTTTTTCATAACGAGGACACGAACCCCAATCTACTATTGTTGCGGATGTGGCTCTTACCAATTTAGCTACATAGACACATAATTCTTGAGAGGATTTTAGTGCATTTGATGAGAATGATGGATTTCCAAGGAGTAGAACTTTTTAAAGAGAGCTTTTCTTAGTGCCTCACAAGATTTTGAATATACGCTAGAGAAGATTTAAACATATTCATGCAATTTCTTACCTCTTTTCGTAAGAGAAAAGTCGGGGTACCTTATCGTCAAAGTATATAATCTAGTTTTCCTTCTCACATCTCATCCTTGAATATTTCTAAGTCTTCTTAGTTGACATATCCTTTCATGACATGCAAAAATTGACTTTTAACGAGCAAGTTCAGGCGACTTGCTGACTTCATTTTCCAAAAAAAAAAGCAATAAGTTCCAGTTTTTTAGTGACACGTTAAATAATTAACATACCGTTAACAATCTTCTGATTAGCTGTTGCCAAGGAAAAAGCTAATTAACAGATTGTGGGATTCTTAAACGACTTCGGAAAAACCGGTCCCACGCTACAATATTTAAGTGTTTCGTTAAGAACCCATCGGTTCGTTAGCTGAAAGATGTTTTTTTTGTTAACGGTTGTTTATTATTTAATGTTTCACTGAAAAACCGGTACTTTTGGTCTTTAGCAACTACGGTTTAGGTAATGGCAATGTTTTTCTGGTATTTAATCTAGTTCGGGGCCAAAGATATTTTCATTTATCCATTCACTTATACTTAACCAGATGACCAAAAAATGGTACCGACTTAGGTTAATGGTTAATTTTGATAGATTACAATCATTTAAAAGCTCAGTCCAAATCACTTATTGCACTTTCGGTACGGGCTTTTTTGTTTTTATTTCATTTTTTGCTACCTTTTGTATAATTATATAATGTTCTAGTTTAGTGAGCTGATTTGAAAGCCGTGAGTCTCAAACTTACTTTGTTGAAATTCAATTACGGTCCCAAAAAGAACCACAAGTTCTTTTAAGGACTTTTTAGGTTCTTTTAAGGCCAACAATTCAATCTCAACATAGCAATTCCGATACTCACCTCAACAAATACAGTACTGTAACAGGAAATGCAATACCAAAGTCGATATCTAAACGCACATCCTCTAACGCGAAACTCCTTCCATGAAAGCAAACAAAGTTTTATTCTATTTTAAATTAAAATCACGGGCATATTCTATTTTCATGCTGTGATGAAATGAAAATAGAAGTTTTTAGCGTACTGCAATCAGAAATAAAAACACATTTTATAAAACTACAACAAATGCATTTTTATAAAATGATAGTAAAAATGGAACTAGGTATTTTTGTTCCTGATATTATTCTACAAATTTTGCTAGAAGTAAACAACGATACCAGCCTTTGGCTGTTTATTTATTTATTACTGTTTTATCAGTTTGTTCACATTACAATTATTTATAAACATTGTCAAAATATAAATAAGCACAGTACCAAATTACGTCGTCAGTTCTCCATCGTTGACAATTAAAAATGAGCTTGTGGGCCACCAGATGAAGTGTTCTTTTGTCATTTCTCGTAGATAACTCGCATTTAAGACTGGTTTACTCTCAATTAATCTCTGTTAGTTCTAACCCCACAAATATATAATTTTAGGTTTTTTCTTTAAGGCTGTTGCATTGGAAGCTTACTCAGGTCTATTAAAGTGGGAGCTTACTCAGGTCTATTAGAGTGGAAGCTTACTCAGGTCTATTGGAGTGAGAGCTTTCTTAGGTCTATTGGAGTGGGAGCTTACTCAGGTCTATTGGAGTGGAAGCTTACTCAGGTCTATTGGAGTGGGAGCTTACTCAGGTCTATTGGAGTGGGAGCTTACTCAGGTCTATTGGAGTGGGAGCTTACTCAGGTCTATTGGAGTGGGAGCTTACTCAGGTCTATTGGAGTGAGAGCTTTCTTAGGTCTATTGGAGTAGGAGCTTACTCAGGTCTATTGGAGTGGGCGCTTACTCAGGTCTATTGGAGTGGGAGCTTACTCAGGTCTATTGGAGTGGGAGCTTACTCAGGTCTATTGGAGTGGGAGCTTACTCAGGTCTATTGGAGTGGGAGCTTACTCAGGTCTATTGGAGTGGGAGCTTACTCAGGTCTATTGGAGTGGGAGCTTACTCAGGTCTATTGGAGTGGGAGCTTACTCAGGTCTATTGGAGTGGGAGCTTACTCAGGTCTATATCCAGGTTTACTGGATACAACTAATCGGTCAAACCACTTGTCCTATCGCGACGAAACAAAAACTAGGCGACTCATTACACTATTGAGAATAGATTGAAGGTTTCCAAAATCAAAATTATTGTATTGTCTTATAGTTACACGCGTTTAAAAAAAAATGTTTAGGGCCTTTTTGCCGGTGTTTTGCAGAAAAAAAAAGAGTTTTCGTAGCAGCTGTGGATCCCAAATTTCTTCAATCTGTTAACACTTCCAAACTACACATAATAAAAAAAACTCGAGCCAACCATTTTGAAAAGCAACCCTTACAGTTGTATTCAGTTTATGTGTACGGATATATTTTTTTGAATGGATTTTCCAGAAAATGCGCACTAAAAGAGATTTTTTCAGTTGCTGAAACAGTTTTTACCAAACCCAAATAAAGAATAAAAAATAGGATTTTGTTCTCTGGATCCCTTAGAAAAAAAAAGATCGAGACGATACAATCAACTTGAAGGACTGTCGTAATCACCATCGGGTGGCACCTACTGTTAACTCATGTTGCCGGTTCGTTTGCTCAGCAGAAAGCTCAAAATATTAATAACAAATGCTGGCCTGATGTAATGTTGAAGTTAATATCTGTAAAATAAATATTAGGTACTCCTTTTTTAATTCTAGAATCGATATTCCTAGACGAATTCACCCCAAAGCTTTCTTAAAAAAACACCCCAGGCTTAACATCAAAACGCGTTTTACGAAAACCAGTTTAAAATATTTCCTTCCATTATTTGTTTTCAAAAACTGCACAACTCAAGAAAATATTTATTAAATGTGTATTTAGGAAAAACCTTTTTTTAAGACCCTCAGGGTTTTATGTATTTTAAATAATCAATTGAAATTATAAACAAAAACGATCATTTCAACGAATAATACGTCCTTTAAAAACAGCACGTGAAGACTTTTCAGACAATTTCACACCAAAGCAATTAAGAAAGCTTTTAGTATCAATTGGGAGCCTAAAGAGCAACTTGAAAGCTCTCTCTAAATACCTCTGTGCTGGACATTCCGTGACAGGGTGCTTGTTTCACTCCACGCAAAGGAGTGGACACTCGCCGTCGCCTCTGTGCTGGACATTCCGTGACAGGGTGCTTGTTTCGCTCCACGCAAAGAAGCGGACACTCGCCGTCGCCTCTGTACTGGACATTCCGTGACAGGGTGCTTGTTTCGCTCCACGCAAAGGAGCGGACACTCGCCGTCGCCTCTGTGCTGGACATTCCGTGACAGGGTGCTTGTTTCGCTCCACGCAAAGGAGCGGACACTCGCCGTCGCCTCTGTGCTGGACATTCCGTGACAGGGTGCTTGTTTCGCTCCACGCAAAGGAGCGGACACTCGCCGTCGCCTCTGTGCTGGACATTCCGTGAAAGGGTGCTTGTTTCGCTCCACGCAAAGGAGCGGACACTCGCCGTCGCCTCTGTGCTGGACATTCCGTGACAGGGTGCTTGTTTCGCTCCACGCAAAGGAGCGGACACTCGCCGTCGCCTCTGTGCTGGACATTCCGTGACAGGGTGCTTGTTTCGCTCCACGCAAAGGAGCGGACACTCGCCATCGTCTCTGTGCTGGACATTCCGTGACAGGGCGCTTGTTTCGCTCCACGCAAAGGAGCGGACACTCGCCGTCGCCTCTGTCCTGGAAATTCTGGGACAGGGTGCTTGTTTCGCTTCACGCAAAGGAGCGGACACTCGCCGTCGCCTCTGTGCTGGACATTCCGTGGCAGGGTGCTTGTTTCGCTCCACGCAAAGAAGCGGACACTCGCCGTCGCCTCTGTCCTGGAAATTCTGGGACAGGGTGCTTGTTTCACTCCACGCAAAGGAGTGGACACTCGCCGTCGCCTCTGTGCTGGACATTCCGTGACAGGGTGCTTGTTTCGCTCCACGCAAAGAAGCGGACACTCGCCGTCGCCTCTGTGCTGGACATTCCGTGACAGGGTGCTTGTTTCGCTCCACGCAAAGGAGCGGACACTCGCCGTCGCCTCTGTGCTGGACATTCCGTGGCAGGGTGCTTGTTTCGCTCCACGCAAAGAAGCGGACACTCGCCGTCGCCTCTGTCCTGGAAATTCTGGGACAGGGTGCTTGTTTCACTCCACGAAAAGGAGTGGACACTCGCCGTCGCCTCTGTGCTGGACATTCCGTGACAGGGTGCTTGTTTCGCTCCACGCAAAGAAGCGGACACTCGCCGTCGCCTCTGTGCTGGACATTCCGTGACAGGGTGCTTGTTTCGCTCCACGCAAAGGAGCGGACACTCGCCGTCGCCTCTGTGCTGGACATTCCGTGACAGGGTGCTTGTTTCGCTCCACGCAAAGGAGCGGACACTCGCCGTCGCCTCTGTGCTGGACATTCCGTGGCAGGGTGCTTGTTTCGCTCCACGCAAAGAAGCGGACACTCGCCGTCGCCTCTGTCCTGGAAATTCTGGGACAGGGTGCTTGTTTCGCTCCACGCAAAGAAGCGGACACTCGCCGTCGCCTCTGTGCTGGACATTCCGTGACAGGGTGCTTGTTTCGCTCCACGCAAAGGAGCGGACACTCGCCGTCGCCTCTGTGCTGGACATTCCGTGACAGGGTGCTTGTTTCGCTCCACGCAAAGGAGCGGACACTCGCCGTCGCCTCTGTGCTGGACATTCCGTGACAGGGTGCTTGTTTCGCTCCACGCAAAGGAGCGGACACTCGCCGTCGCCTCTGTGCTGGACATTCCGTGACAGGGTGCTTGTTTCGCTCCACGCAAAGGAGCGGACACTCGCCGTCGCCTCTGTGCTGGACATTCCGTGACAGGGTGCTTGTTTCGCTCCACGCAAAGGAGCGGACACTCGCCGTCGCCTCTGTGCTGGACATTCCGTGACAGGGTGCTTGTTTCGCTCCACGCAAGGAGCGGACACTCGCCATCGTCTCTGTGCTGGACATTCCGTGACAGGGCGCTTGTTTCGCTCCACGCAAAGGAGCGGACACTCGCCGTCGCCTCTGTGCTGGACATTCCGTGGCAGGGTGCTTGTTTCGCTCCACGCAAAGAAGCGGACACTCGCCGTCGCCTCTGTCCTGGAAATTCTGGGACAGGGTGCTTGTTTCGCTCCACGCAAAGGAGTGGACACTCGCCGTCACCTCTGTGCTGGACATTCCGTGACAGGGTGCTTGTTTCGCTCCACGCAAAGAAGCGGACACTCGCCGTCGCCTCTGTGCTGGACATTCCGTGACAGGGTGCTTGTTTCGCTCCACGCAAAGGAGCGGACACTCGCCGTCGCCTCTGTGCTGGACATTCCGTGACAGGGTGCTTGTTTCGCTCCACGCAAAGGAGCGGACACTCGCCGTCGCCTCTGTGCTGGACATTCCGTGACAGGGTGCTTGTTTCGCTCCACGCAAAGGAGCGGACACTCGCCGTCGCCTCTGTGCTGGACATTCCGTGACAGGGTGCTTGTTTCGCTCCACGCAAAGGAGCGGACACTCGCCGTCGCCTCTGTGCTGGACATTCCGTGACAGGGTGCTTGTTTCGCTCCACGCAAAGGAGCGGACACTCGCCGTCGCCTCTGTGCTGGACATTCCGTGACAGGGTGCTTGTTTCGCTCCACGCAAAGGAGCGGACACTCGCCATCGTCTCTGTGCTGGACATTCCGTGACAGGGCGCTTGTTTCGCTCCACGCAAAGGAGCGGACACTCGCCGTCGCCTCTGTGCTGGACATTCCGTGGCAGGGTGCTTGTTTCGCTCCACGCAAAGAAGCGGACACTCGCCGTCGCTTCTGTGCTGGACATTCCGTGACAGGGTGCTTGTTTCGCTCCACGCAAAGGAGCGGACACTCGCCGTCGCCTCTGTGCTGGACATTCCGTGACAGGGTGCTTGTTTCACTCCACGCAAAGGAGCGGACACTCGCCGTCGCCTCTGTGCTGGACATTCCGTGACAGGGTGCTTGTTTCGCTCCACGCAAAGGAGCGAACACTCGCCGTCGCCTCTGTGCTGGACATTCCGTGACAGAGTGCTTGTTTTACTCCACGCAAAGGAGCGGACACTCACCGTCGCCTCTGTGCTAGACATTTCGTGACAGGGTGCTTGTAACATTCCTTTCATTTTTAAATATACGTCGTGCGATGATTTAATGTATTAATCGCAGTAACAATAACCATTCCACACCGCAAGTACTTGAAAAGAAAATCAATTTGTGTCATTAAATGAATTGATATCATAATTTCGCAAACGGTGCAAATCGTAAACAACTGTTACTTATTAGTCATTATTATCGACAGTAAAATGTTTCTGTTTCTTCTGATTTATCGTCAAACTGCTTGAAATCAATTTTCTGAGCAATTAGCAGAGTGGGAAAGTGTGTAACTGCGTTTACGATCTTGGCTTGTTTGTTTTCCTCGACCGTTTGTCCACTTAGTTGACTCTGCTTGATGTCGGCTGATTCGGCCCCAATTGTGCATCCATGACGTCATATGGAGACGCCGTCTTAGTGAAAGTGAAAACATCAAAAACAAATAATTAAATATTGATAAAAAAATTGATATCTATTAATTTTTTTTTGACCAACGAAAATATCAATGGTTATATGGTTAGGGGATTTTAGTGACTCCACATTCTTAGTATTTTTTATTTAATTGTGGTTCCTAAAAACTGTTTTAGCAACTAAAAAAGTCTCTTTTAGGGCACATTTGCCGGAAAATCAATTAAAAAAAAAAAAAATCGTTTATTAAAACTGGAAGCTTTTAAAATAATATGTCTTGAATATACATTTTTTTATATAAATTTTGGTAGTGTTATCATAGCTTGAAAAAAATTGGGATCCACAGCTGCTACAAAAATCCAGATTTTTTTTCTTATAAATACCAGAAAATACCTAGAACAGGTTCTTTTACAACGCGTGTAACTATAAGAAAAACTAATATTTTTTATTTTAAAAAGAGCCAATCTGTTGTCAATAGTGCGATGAGTCGCCTAGTTTTTGTATCGTCGCGATCGGACAAGTGGTTTGGCCGATTAGTTGTATCAATACCTATGTATCCACCTATGTAAACATCCAATAGACCTGAGTAAGCCTTAAATAAGCCTCAAAGGTTTACAAATCTGTTTAATTAAATAATTACTACATAAAACTTCGATACATATATACCACTCATTGTGATTAGAATAATTGAATATATTTGATTGTAAACCAGTTATAACTACAACTTCTTAGCAAGAAATAACGAAATTACAATATTTAAACTCATGGCATCCTCCAGTTCAGTGAGTAAATAAGTAATATAACCGCCATTATTCGCTAAGAATTGGAAACTCGATAGTAAAAGGTTTGTGGTATTTTTTTTGTTGCAAATTTGGTCTGTTTCTTGATTTTTTATCGAAAACAAGTTGATTATTAAAGCAAAATAATGCAGAATATAGCAAGAATAGCAAGAATACAAATATTTATATATAAATATTAAATAATTATTATCTAACATAAATAAAGATAGACAAATATATAAATGATAGAAAAGCTTTTATGCGAAAAAAAATTCTAAAAAAAAACGGCTCTTCAAGGTTTCTTCAGGTCAAACGCTTCAGCATGATTCCTCAATCAATCAACGTATGTTCTGCATTGTCCAGCTCGTCCGACGCACGAGGTAATGGGGCGGGTGTTTTCTCTCTTGTAGTGGGCGATTCTTACCCAATCAATCAATCAGATGGTCCAGGAGTCAAGAAGCTAGCACACGCATACACACGCATGCACACGCATGCACACGCAATGAAAAATGTCTTAAGAAAGTGCGTAGGACTTAAGAAAACGTTTTGGAAACAGAGACGCCTTGAAGAATGAAAGTATTGAGAAATGTGCCGACCATTTTGAAAAGTATTTGCTTTTAAGGCGATATAATCGAATGATTATCTTTATAGGTCTTACAAATTCACATTTATCAACTTTGGAAGGTCTACTAAAATCATTTTTTTTAAGGTTTGATGATTTCAGTAGCAAACGCATTGTAAAAGCGCCTGTTTAAGGCGTTTTTCCGGTGTTTTTGAGAAAAAAAAAAAGAAGAGTTTTCGTAGCAGCTGTGGATCCCAAATATTTTCAATTTTTTAACACTACCAAACTACATTAAAAAAAAAATTGAGTCAGCTATTTTGAAAAGCCTCCCTTGTTAATTGTTTCAAGTTTTTATAAATAAATATTTTAAAATTGATTTTCTGGAAAATGAGCACTAAAAGAGATTTTAACAGCCCTGATTTAATGAAAAAAATTAGGGTTTTGTTCCCTGGACCTCGCAGAAAAATAAGGTGGGAGGCGATACAAACCACTTAAGAAAAAGCGTGTCGCTTTTTAAATTGTTCACCGATATAAGATTCTTGCTTCTTAAAAAGCACGAACAAGAATTGTTATAGAAATCGATGTTTTGTTAAACTGTTTAACTGTTAAACTGTATTCTAGAAAAGTGGCTGCAAAAGACTTCTTTACCGTGCCAAAAATTAAGCCAACAGATGAAGTCAACACCTTAATTTTCTTTAATAAAAATGCTCACTTTTAAGACGGGTTTACTCTCAATTAATCTTTATTAATGCTAACCTTAGCGGTTGATAAACATGTATCGATATTTTATGTCATAATTATTTATATTTTGTTAAAAATAACCCCTGCAAGCGCCATCTGGTGGTCACCTGACTTTTCACCTATTGCCAGCTCGATTCATCAACGCAAATTAATTGAAAAAAATATATATACATAAAAAACAGAAATAATGCATTTATCCAGGAAACTTTTGTAAGTCTAATTCAAATATGTTGGGGGGACACAATACTTACTATTATATTATTATTATTATCATTTTATAATTGATAATTTATACCCAATATTGACTTGCTGGACCTATGTTAATTCGTTTAACAGCGTTATTTCTTTAATTTCGAATGAAATTTAAAATTATATCGATCTAAAGTAAAGCTATCAAAGTGTGACCATGCAAAATAGAATGCTTGTATTAAAATAACAAGCGTACCAAGAAAGTAAATAGCAAAATGCAAATGTTTCATTCAAACAATACAACATGAATCCATAACTTCACTTGAGATCAAATATCCAGCTTTTAATGTAAATATTATTGTTAATATTCGTTAAATAAAATCGTTTTTAGGACGTATAAATCATGAAATGTCTCTAGAGGTTGAATTTAATGATTAAATCTCTTTTACAGGCAATTTCAAATACAAAGATTTATTGGAAGATTTTGCATGTTGGAAACACCGGTTCTTGTTAGATCACCGAAGTTAACCAACACTGCGCTGGGTCAGGTATTGGATGAGTGATCATCATACACATGACCAGTATTGTTCGGGAGAGAGGTTGAAGGGATGAAAGTTAGTACAGCAACTTCACTTGGCTTGCTTATCAACCTCTCGACAGCATGGATTTGTGAAGGAATCCTGTTGTTCGAGTTGTACCGTCCTTCGGAAGGGACATTTAGCCAGTGGCCACCTTGGTGCTCTATAACAGGTGTAGGCTACGTGCCGGCACCGGGTTTCACCTTCTGATTTCTAGATTAGGTTAAGTTCATCATCATCCTCATCATCATTCACTTATTTTACTAACGCCATTGGGTCGGTGCCTCAGGACCAGTTATCATTAACTCTCACATCATTATCTGTAACTCGTTGAAACTCTTAATAATAAAAGAAACTGAGAGAAAAAATACAAATAAAATATAACGTCTAATAACTGTAAAAATATACCTTTAAGGAAAAGTTCAATGAATAATAATCATTAGGTAAAAAATCTCGTGACTTTTCTAACGATGTAATTTTGTTTTGTGTTTTGCTTTTAGGCTCGCAGTAAAAATCGAAGTTTGGTGGAATTTTTCTAAAAAAAAATTTATAATAAGACTAGTGTCCACTCCTTTGCGTGGAGCGAAACAAGCAGCCTGTCATGGAATGTACAGCACAGAGGCGACAGCGAGTGTCCGCTCCTTTGCGTGGAGCGAAACAAGCACCCTGTCCCGGAATGTCCAGCACAGAGGCGACGGCGAGTGTCCGCTCCTTTGCGTGGAGCGAAACAAGCACCCTATCATGGAATGCCCAGCACAGAGGCGACGGCGAGTGTCCGCTGCTTTGCGTGGAGCGAAACAAGCACCCTGTCACGGAATGTCCAGCTCAGAGGCGACAGCGAGCGTCCGCTCCTTTGTGTGGAGCGAAACAAGCACCCTGTCACGGAATGTCCAGCACAGAGGCGGCGGCGAGTGTCCGCTCCTTTGCGTGGAGCGAAACAAGCACCCTGTCACGTGATATCCAGCACAGAGGCGATTGCGAGTCGTCATGCAAGCCGTCTTCCGATACTAAAAAATAAAGAGAAAATGCAATCAAAAATGTTTGAAATCCTGCTGTATCCAATAATCTGATCGAAATGCAAACCACAATTTCAAGTCCCCCATATGCTTTCGATTCGAAATGGAATGAAATTTGCAGTACACTACGGTACATTGTTGGGTGTGCTGAGTTTTGATTGGTTGTGAACGGTTTGCGTCACTCACGATCTTGCGTTGTTCGGTTGTAGGTGGGGGTGGGATAGGGGTGGTGGGGGTTGGGGTCCCAGGAAGGGAGAGAATGTGGAGGTATAAAGGTCTGGTCCTCGGGTCGCTCAGTCTATTGCTTGTTGGAAGATACAGAGGCTACTTTGATTCGATCTTCATCTCGAGGTGAGTGCATTTCTGAATTATTTTATTTGGTACTTCAGGTATAGGGAGAGGCAATTTTTAAGGCATAGATGGTAGTTTTATGTATTCATGACATAGAATGAAGTATATTGTAGAATTGTTTTAGAATAATTGTCTTAAGATCCGATAATTGCACGTGCAGTTACATTGCAATGAAAGGGGCTCAGAAAGGGGGTCAGAAAATGGTCCCAGAGAGGGGGAAAATAAAAGGAAAACAATGTGAATTGTTATAAAAATGATTTACAGAACTTTTGAAGGAGGAAATATAACAAATTTAGGTCATAGACGGGGGTTTTTAGGTTTGTTTTTTGGGAAATATTTTTTGAATTTTTCTCTAAATTTGTGTTGATTACCTGGAACTCAAGTTCTATGGAGTGAAATGTTAAATTACTTCCAAAAGAATTAGTATTTCAATGATCTTAGTTTAAATGTAGAAGTATGGAACTTCATTTAATATCTTATTATCTTGCTTCGTTCTGATTTGATTTGCCCTTCTGTTAATATAATAATATAATTATTAGAAATGATAAAATAGATAATACAAGATTAAAACAGTTGTATTGATCAGAAATGTATATGTGTATCTTTTTATCTTTTTATCTTCTATTTTTTGAACTTTTTATAAATTTAAGTATTGATTATCACACTCATATAATAAATGGCCATTTATACCTACTCATAGAGAATGCACCAAGACAACCCTTGTTTCACCCACCCATTACTATTACAATGTGATGAACTGCCCGATGCCGGGCACGGGTTACTTGTTTTAGATTGCCATGACAACCCTTGTTTCACCCATCCATTACTATTACATTGTGATGAACAGCCCGATGCCAGGCACGGGTTACTTGTTTTAGATTGCCATGACAACCCTTGTTTCACCCACCCATTACTATAACATTGTGATGAACTGCCCGATGCCGGGCACGGGTTACTTGTTTTAGATTGCCATGACAACCCTTGTTTCACCCACCCATTACTATTACATTGTGATGAACTGCCCGATGCCGGGCACGGGTTACTTGTTTTAGATTACCATGACAACCCTTGTTTCACCCACCCATTACTATTACATTGTGATGAACTGCCCGATGCCGGGCACGGGTAACTTGTTTTAGATTACCATGACAACCCTTGTTTCACCCACCCATTACTATAACATTGTGATGAACTGCCCGATGCGGAGAAAGTTTTTTTTAGATTACAGCCCCCCCTCTCACCCCTTTAAACTTCGGTACCTACTGTTCAAGAACATCCTCCCCCCCCCCCCCCCATCACCGGTTTGAAAACCCTGAAAACGGCAATGCTAGATGTTTAATTCAGCGATTTTTCCTAAAAAAAGAAATACTCACATTTCTTTGATTTTTAATATTCAACTTTCACAAAGTTACATGCAGAGCTGAAACGTTGATAAAATACCAAGAATAATGATTCTGTGGAAAATGCCCAAAAAAAAGTAGTGGAAATTGAGATTGGCTACCATTATGCCGGTCCAGCCTGCGAACAGAATCGACGGCACTGAATCAATAAGCAAATATTGAATAAATATCAGCGACATTAAAATTGCATTTGGACAAAGCCGGGGAAAGTGCTAGCTTAAAATAAGGCCGTTATTTAACAAATTGTGGTTGGTGCTTTAAATTTTTCTAAAAAATTTTGTATTTTTAATTGAAACCCGAGTTTAAGAACATTTTTTTCAGTTAAATTGTTTGCAACGAATTACGACTAAATGGAAAGTGCAATAATTGATGAGGTTAATGAGTCTATTGGGGTGATAGTTTTTAAACTCATGTTTACTTGATGTTACCTTAGCACTAGCTAAAGAAAAACTATTTAAAATGGGTTTTGAATGCAAAGAAGAGAACAACTAAATTTCCCAACGTTTCGTAACTTGTACCTGTAACTTTTACTGCTCTTACCCTTGAAAAAGTAACAGGTACAAGTTACGAAACGTTGGGAAATTAATTGTTTTCACTTAGCGTTCAAAATCCAGTTCAATTTTTTTTTTTTTTAATCTCTATTGGGATTTCCAGAACGGTCTTCTCATCCCAAATTTGGTGAAATCTTAAAAGTCGGTTCCTCCAAAAAACGTACGTTTTTGAAAATCTGCGTTATGATTTACAAGCCATTTAACATTTAAGAGGCCGGATCTTTTGGCTGTTATATTTTTTTACTTCAAGGTCAAAAGACCTAGAATAAACTCTGCTAGTGGGTTTGACAGGATCAGCCACAGATTTCCAAAAAGAAACTTTAGCTCATTTTATCAAATTAGAAAATATCATCCACTTTGAAAAAAAAAGCGAGACTGGAAAATGTGCATTCGAACCGGGACACGAATCCGGTACCTCCCAATTGACGCTAGGGTACCCTAACAACTGAGCTATTCGGGCACACAGATCCCAGGTTCACGGTGTGGGATAAGGGATGCCCTCAAGAGTGAAGATGCCGAAGCGACCCGCATCGACGAGTTCTTAGCAACTCTAGAATAGAACACTAATTCAACGGCCACATGAACAGAACCGTCAGTTCCATTTCTCGAATCCCTTCCTCGAGGGGTCCCCTCCCCCACCCCACGGTACTGGAATCTGTGTGCCCGGAAAGCTCAATTGGTAGCACCGACCGCTTAGTGGGAAGCACGGGGTCCGTATCCCGGTTTATCGCATATTTTTTCAGTATAGCTTACCTTACCATCCATCGCTTGCTGGTTTCCAGCAAGGGAGACCATTCATGGGTCTCTCCACTCCGCTGTTAGGAGGATCTACTGACAGCGCGTCTGAGCGATTCATGGGTCTCCTCACTCCGCTGTTAGGAGGATCTACTGACAGTGCGTCTGAGTGATTCATGGGTCTCCCCACTCCGCTGTTAGGAGGATCTACTGACAGCGCGTCTGAGCGATTCATGGGTCTCCCCACTCCGCTGTTAGGAGGATCTACTGACAGCGCGTCTGAACGATTCATGGGTCTCCCCACTCCGCTGTTAGGAGGATCTACTGACAGCGCGTCTAGGCGATTCATGGGTCTCCCCACTCTGCTGTTAGGAGGATCTACTGACAGTGCGTCTGAGCGATTCATGGGTCTCTCCACTCCGCTGTTAGGAGGATCTACTGACAGCGCGTCTGAGCGATTCATGGGTCTCCTCACTCCGCTGTTAGGAGGATCTACTGACAGTGCGTCTGAGTGATTCATGGGTCTCCCCACTCCGCTGTTAGGAGGATCTACTGACAGCGCGTCTGAGCGATTCATGGGTCTCCCCATTACGCTGTTAGGAGGATCTACTGACAGTGCGACTGAGCGATTCATGTGTCTCCCCACTCCGCTGTTAGGAGGATCTACTGACAGCGCGTCTGAGCGATTCATGGGTCTCCCCATTACGCTGTTAGGAGGATCTACTGACAGCGCGTCTGAGTGATTCATGGGTCTCGCCACTCCGCTGTTAGGAGGATCTACTGACAGCGCGACTGAGCGATTCATGGGTCTCCCCACTCCGCTGTTAGGAGGATCTACTGACAGTGCGACTGAGCGATTCATGGGTCTCCCCACTCCGCTGTTAGGAGGATCTACTGACAGCGTGTCTGAGCGATTCATGGGTCTCCCCACTCAGCTGTTAGGAGGATCTACTGACAGCGCGTCTGAGCGATTCATGGGTCTCCCCACTCCGCTGTTAGGAGGATCTACTGACAGCGCGTCTGAGTGATTCATGGGTCTCCCCACTCCGCTGTTAGGAGGATCTACTGACAGCGTGTCTGAGCGATTCATGGGTCTCCCCACTCAGCTGTTAGGAGGATCTACTGACAGCGCGTCTGAGTGATTCATGGGTCTCCCCACTCCGCTGTTAGGAGGATCTACTGACAGCGTGTCTGAGCGATTCATGGGTCTCCCCACTCAGCTGTTAGGAGGATCTACTGACAGCGCGTCTGAGCGATTCATGGGTCTCCCCACTCCGCTGTTAGGAGGATCTACTGACAGCGCGTCTGAGCGATTCATGGGTCTCCCCATTACGCTGTTAGGAGGATCTACTGACAGTGCGACTGAGCGATTCATGTGTCTCCCCACTCCGCTGTTAGGAGGATCTACTGACAGCGCGTCTGAGCGATTCATGGGTCTCCCCATTACGCTGTTAGGAGGATCTACTGACAGCGCGTCTGAGTGATTCATGGGTCTCGCCACTCCGCTGTTAGGAGGATCTACTGACAGCGCGACTGAGCGATTCATGGGTCTCCCCACTCCGCTGTTAGGAGGATCTACTGACAGCGCGACTGAGCGATTCATGGGTCTCCCCACTCCGCTGTTAGGAGGATCTACTGACAGCGCGTCTGAGTGATTCATGGGTCTCCCCACTCCGCTGTTAGGAGGATCTACTGACAGCGCGTCTGAGCAATTCATGGGTCTCCCCACTCCGCTGTTAGGAGGATCTACTGACAGCGCGTCTGAGTGATTCATGGGTCTCCCCACTCTGCTGTTAGGAGGATCTACTGACAGCGCGTCTGAGCGATTCATGGGTCTCCCCACTCCGCTGTTAGGAGGATCTACTGACAGTGCGTCTGAGCAATTCATGGGTCTCCCCACTCCGCTGTTAGGAGGATCTACTGACAGTGCGACTGAGCGATTCATGTGTCTCCCCACTCCGCTGTTAGGAGGATCTACTGACAGTGCGACTGAGCGATTCATGGGTCTCCCCATTACGCTGTTAGGAGGATCTACTGACAGTGCGACTGAGCGATTCATGTGTCTCCCCACTCCGCTGTTAGGAGGATCTACTGACAGTGCGACTGAGCGATTCATGGGTCTCCCCATTACGCTGTTAGGAGGATCTACTGACAGTGCGACTGAGCGATTCATGGGTCTCCCCACTCCGCTGTTAGGAGGATCTACTGACAGCGCGTCTGAGCGATTCATGGGTCTCCCCACTCTGCTGTTAGGAGGATCTACTGACAGTGCGACTGAGCTACTCGCCTGGATTCGCTGTCGGTAGCTACTGGACGTAATATAGCACCACGCACCGACTTACGCGGACTTTGGTTTCATTGAAACTATTTGTCTGATCAAAATAAGACCAACAATTTTAATATCCTCGTGCTTTAGGATATATAATTACAAGTTATCGCTATCAAAATTGTATTCACTGGTGAGATTTCGGCGTTGAAACACGGGCGGAGTTTTTTTACTAATTTTAACACAATTAAAAACAATAATTGTATTTGAAACTAGATAAGGATGTGTGTGAAAACTTGTTATTCTCTCAAGATTAGTATTGTAGATGTACTTAAAATTGCGAATTACTTAACTCTTTTATTTCTTCTTGGGAAACCGAAGGCTTTGTTTTTTCCGAGTTTCCTACAAATTTCCCGAAAAATTTTTTTTTGGGAATTTTTTTAATGATTCGGCAACACGTTAGAAAAAGCCATGCAAACAGATTTGCTCTAATATTGATTTTCAAGTTCCCTATGAACTAGCAATCAACTTTCCATCTCAATCAACACTATTCAAATTCAGAAATGTCTGAGCTTACCAATAATATCTTGCAAATTCCTCGCCACAAATCTATCGTATTCGAACTCTGACTTCAATAATGAATCAACTCGAATCAAATTATTGAAGCTGCTAATTAATCAAGTTGTCATATCGCTAATTGGGAACGTGAAGCTGGTTATGCCTGGAATTAAGCTGGACTTAAGCAGCGAACCTGAACGAACGAAATGAGCAACAGATCGGAAATGGAAGCTAATAAGATAATTATCATGAAATTACGACTTCGAATTGCTTCTAACCTTTGTTTCCAATTTAATGAAGTGCTAATTACCAAATAATTTCAGGTTATGTAAGAATTTCAGGCAGATACTTAATATGTATGTACGTAACATTATGCATCATTATGTTTATGTATTATTATGAACGTCTTACGTATGTGTGTGTTATGTTTTATTTTTGAGTTTATAGATAAAGTCAGAAGGCCAGTGGTAATGTTAATATTTTTGTTGAGGAAACGAGCCGGCAACATGTGGTATTCTTTTTAAACAAACATTTAAAATTAATAATCAGAACTCAAAATAATGATTAACCTTTTTCAATTAATTAAATTAGTACTAATAAAAGTAAATTGAGCGTTAATCATTCAGAACTTCTAAAAGAAAACTTTGTTCTAAAATCCAGGTTCATATAATTTTTTCCGGTAAGCTTACTCACTCATAACAACAGAATGTTTGTACCTGCTTTTTTTTTTGAAGTAACTCGCTTTCGCACTATCCCACAGAAAAGATCAAATCACAAGCAAAATGCAATTCGTAAACAACAAAAAAATGTTGAAACGAAATTGCATCACCTTACTTTTCCCGTAGCTACCCACCCATAAAATATCTAAACAATATCATCATGTTTTCGTGTAGTATATAAAACTCTCTCTGTATGCACTCAATTTTAGTACGGCGTTGTCAATATCTAATAATAAACAGAGTTAAGTGCTTTTAGCTTTTCGTGTTGTTACCTGAATAAGTGACCTAAACCGCAGCACTTTCCGTTCCAAGCAAAAAAACAAGTAAAAACCTTCGCCTCTTTGCTGGACATGCCGTGACAGGGCGCTTGTTTCACTCCACGCTAAGGAGCGGACACTCGCCGTCGCCTCTGTGCTGGACATTCCGTGACAGGGTGCTTGTTTCGCTCCATGCAAAGGAGCGGACACTCACCATCGCCTCTGTGCTGGACATTCCGTGATAGGGTGCTTGTTTCACTCCACGCAAAGGAGCGGACACTCGCCGTCGCCTCTGTGCTGGACATTCCGTGACAGGGCGCTTGTTTCACTCCACGCAAAGGAGCGGACACTCGCCGTCGCCTCTGTGCTGGACATTCCGTGACAGGGTGCTTGTTTCGCTCCACGCAAAGGAGCGGACACTCACCGTCGCCTATGAGCTGGACATTCCGTGACAGGGTGCTTGTTTTGCTCCACGCAAAGGAGCGGACACTCACCGTCGCCTATGAGCTGGACATTCCGTGACAGGGTGCTTGTTTCGCTCCACGCAAAGGAGCGGACACTCACCGTCGGATATGAGCTGGACATTCCGTGACAGGGTGCTTGTTTCACTCCACGCAAAGGAGCGGACACTCGCCGTCGCCTCTGTGCTGGACATTCCGTGACAGGGTGCTTGTTTCGCTCCACGCAAAGGAGCGGACACTCACCGTCGCCTATGAGCTGGACATTCCGTGACAGGGTGCTTGTTTCACTCCACGCAAAGGAGCGGACACTCGCCGTCGCCTATGAGCTGGACGTTCCGTGACAGGGTGCTTGTTTCGCTCCACGCAAAGAAGCGGACACTCGCCGTCGCCTCTGTGCTGGACATTCCGTGACAGGGTGCTTGTTTCGCTCCACGCAAAGGAGCGGACACTCGCCGTCGGCTCTGTGCTGGACATTCCGTGACAGGGTGCTTGTTTCACTCCACGCAAAGGAGCGGACACTCGCCGTCGCCTATGAGCTGGACGTTCCGTGACAAAAAGGTCATTACAGGCAACGCGAAAACAGAAGGAATAACATTTTTGGTGATAAGTTTGATTTTCGGCAAGCGAATTGGTAGCGAGGTAAAGTCTCCTTTTATCTGTTGGTGCTGGCCATTAAATATCATACAATGCTTCATGGGTAAAGGTGTTTGTAAAGGGGTGGAGGAAAATGTAATTATAAACATTACTGACTAAATTATTCGCAAACAAAACCGCAACGTGTCATAGAAAATGTCAAATTCCATTTAACAAGATTTTAGTTAATGTTTGTATAACCTTTGCTTCCATGTTTATATGGATGAAAACTGTTTACTGCCTTTTCTAAAGCTAAAATGGTTGATTTTTTTAAATTGCGTATTTGATTTCTCATATGACTCTGTCCCAGTGCAACTTTCACGTGTTCGACTGGGCATGTGACTCTGTCCCAGTGCAACTTTCACGTGTTCGACTGGGCATGTGACTCTGTCCCAGTGCAACTTTCACGTGTTCGACTGGGCATGTGACTCTGCCCCAGTGCAACTTTCACGTGTTCGACTGGGCATGTGACTCTGTCCCAGTGCAACTTTCACGTGTTCGACTGGGCATGTGACTCTGCACCAGTGCAACTTTCACGTGTTCAACTGGGCATGTGACTCTGCCCCAGTGCAACTTTCACGTGTTCGACTGGGCATGTGACTCTGCCCCAGTGTAACTTTCACGTGTTCGACTGGGCATGTGACTCTGCCCCAGTGCAACTTTCACGTGTTCAACTGGGCATGTGACTCTGCCCCAGTGCAACTTTCACGTGTTCGACTGGCAGAGTTGCTCGCTCTCGGTGTTTTTTTTCCTGCTCTGACAATTTCGACGTTGCATTTGGAAAAAAATAATGGACTGACAGCTAGTGGTCATTGCTTTAAGGATTTTTCATTTAAAATTATTGAATATTGAGGCTCGATTATGAAGTTTTCTGTTTAAACGTACCCAGGGAGAGAATTTTGTGCTTAGCTAAAGGAAGATTATTTATATTAGTGATGTTAATGATGTTTTTAAAAGATAATTAAAATATTTTGGTATAAATGGTGTAGCGTACGAGTGGATCAAATCAACAAGAGACATATAACTAAAGCAATAAATTGAAATGGCACGTTCTTTTCTTATGAAGTTAATATAAATATCGGAGTTCCACAAGGTTCCATTATTGCTCCCCTGCTATCTACCTTATATAGGTTCTAATGATTTGCCATTCTTCATCGAGCATGGTCATCAAACACTTTTCGCAGATGATACTTCTCATATATTAAAAGTTCCACAAAACGATAGAAGAGATATACATATATACAAATTGGCAACTAAAAAAATCTCAAATTGGGTACGAGAAAATGAACTGTCTATCAATTTTTCCAAAACGGTAATACGTCAATTCAACTTTAAAAACAATATCCACTTCCAATCTAGTTCCTTATTGCACTTTGATGACAAAAGCACTGAGTCACAAAATAAAACTAAATTCTTAGTAGACATTATCGATGACAGGATCTAGTGGGATGAACATATACATTCAATCAGTAAAAAAATATCTTCTGAATTTTTCCTCAGAAAAAGAATAAAACAAATTGCCGATCACAAATCAGCGAAACTAGTGTATTACTCGAACATTCACTCAAGACTCTTATACGGGATATTATGGGGTTACTCCCGGCAATCTAAGTGTTTGTTCATCGTTCAAAAACGAGTAATACGGCGCTAGCAGGAGCTAACAGAAATCCATGTACAACGGGCAAGTTCTACAAAGATTCGTGCCGATTTTACTTAAAAAGAAAAATCAAATTCTCACCTTAGCGTTTATTTATATTTATAGTGTCATTTGTCTGATTTTAGAAAATAGAGTAGATCTTCATGCGTAGAGAATACCAAAAAGAAGGAAAAAACAAGGTATGGTCACCTTTTAAAAGCAGAATAAATTATGAAAAAATACGACACTAAGAATCATCGGTTTTAAATTTTACAATAAAGCCGTAGTAATTTGCAATGTCAAACCAAAGACTGTGAATATATCATATTGTAAGAGTATTGTAAAAAACTTTCTTGCTCAAAATGCATTCTATTCAACTCAAGAATTTTTGTCTTGTACAATGTGAATTGTGAATTGTATATTTCGACGTATTGTCTCATGCCAAAAGCGGCCAATCGTGATGAATAAACAATTATTATTATTATTATTATTATTGCATTGAGATTGATGGGGTTAGTTATAAAACCTATTGGAATAACTGAAACTGAAATGGAGCTACCCTAAAGCCACAATGGAAATAATTTAACAACATTTTTTTAAGCATTCGGCCACTAAGCTGCGGATGTGCTATGAATAAAGTTCTGTAATTTTAGTATTGAATTGATTTAAGTACACTCACCATAAATATTAAGTTCGATTTGTGTCATTAAATTGATACTCACCAATATAATTCAAGCAAATCTCATTTGACTAGCCTGGCATTAACTAAATTTTGCTGATCGGTTTTAAAAAGTGATACATTTTTTAAAACTGGGATTTTTAACGAAAATTAAATAAAGTGCTTGTCCTGGCGTCTCGCAACTTTTTAAGAGTGCAAAAAGTTTCTTGTCCAGACCTTCTTAATGCATATAACCAAAAAGACTAAGATAAGTAATTTAAAGAACCTGACGTGTTAATATTTTTTACATAAAATGACATCAAAAAAGAGATGTTTTTTTATTAACTTGACCCATATGGGAAAAAAAGTTACAAACTAATTTTTTAAGCGGTATTTTTCGATCCTATTGCCAAAGTTAGATTAGGTAGACATTAGTCTAAAAACCACACTTAAAAATAGTTATTTTTCCTGCTAAATTTCTCATATTCAAACCCGACACGTGTTTATCTGAATTTGCTTTTACATTTGTCACGTTCTTCAGCCCAACTAGCCACGCGTGCAATTCAACAAAGACTAAATAAAAAAACAAATAAATATATCACAGAAAATGTAAACGCACGTGAGAAGGTTTTAACGAGTTTCCTTATGTGTTCACTTGCCGCAGCTTTCCCGGGAAAACTCAATTTCAACGGATTTTCCGTTCTCGCCAAACAAATCTGCGTGCCCCGTATGTAACAAAGGCGAGGAATAAAAACAAGCAATATGTCGTTTATTCAAATATTCGGTACAGGCTTTATGCGTATTACGTGATGTATAGACCCCATAAACACACGTTTTCAATGCTTTTATGTCCTTTATGCCAAAACATGAAGCTAAATCAGGTTATTCCTTTGTGTAAAATAATAAATATCAAAGTTTATATAGTGATTTGGTCTATATTTAAGATCTATTCTTGAACTACTAAAAATAAAACTATTTTTTCTTTTGAAATTGAGCTCTAAATTCAGTTAGTAAAATATTTTGCGGTCGTAGCTACATTTATATAACTCTTTGACTCTAAAATATAAAAAAAACTTCCAAACAAATTGTCATGAAACTGTTAATTTCATATCTGAGTAATAAAGTAGATAGCAGGACAGAAATGGTCATTCAATGATTTCATGACAATTATTTCAGAGAACGCTAGAATCAGAATATATTGCAGATAAATGATTACACTTTGTAACAACAGGTTTCTCTTTTCAAAAATATTTTCTCAGCGCCGTGAAAATATATCCCTAAAATACACATTTCAAAAACAGCAACTTTATTCCCTTTGCTTATCAACCTCCCGACAGCATGGATTTGTGGAGGAATCCTCTTGATTGCGTTGTACCGTCCTTCAGAAGAATGGTTTAGACAGTAGTTACCTTGATGCTTTTCGAAGTTACCTTCGCTTTAAACCTTTCTCCCTTTTATGCTAGATTAGTTTCATCATCATCATCATCACTATCATCATCATCACCCACTCATCATCATCATCATCACCCAATCATTTACCAACGCCATCATACCAGTGCACATATAATAATCCCAATGTTAAACTCACCCACGCCTTTATTGTGTTTTGCAGCCAGTCTTTCTCGCATTCTCAACCACAAATCTGAGATGACTTACACTTCACGCTGCGTCCTCGTGGGTCTGGTCCTCTTGGCAGCTGTCTCTTGCTGCCTCGCTAAGACGATTGGTCAACCTGGAGAGAAGGAGCGACTCATGAGTGAACTAGATGTAAGTCTCAAAGTTCTTCAGTGATTTTCCACACATATATTTGGTTAGTTGGTAAAAAAAACGCCAATTTATTCGGGGTCATGTTTGCGGAAATACAAAATACATTAGTTTTTGAGTTATTGACGCTGATTAATTTATTTAGAAACATTTAGGATGTTTGAACTAGGCAATTGTTATAATTTTTGTGTTTTTTTTTTATCCGAAAATGTTCAGGACTGCTCTAAACCTTGATAAAGTAACAGGCAAAAGTTACGAAACGTTGAGAAATTTAGTTTTTCTTCACTTAGCATTCAAAACCCTAGTTTTTCTAAGGAGAAGAACCATGAGGCTGTGAATACTCACAGTCACTCTGATTCTAGTGACGCTATATCACGTCACAACCTGTCAAACTCGAGTAACTCCAATTTGACGTTGGCTGCGTGTAACTCAAACGAGAGTCTTCGTAAAGCTGGTTCTTTGAGAAAGTGCAAGTGTTGACACTCTACAAAGCGTGCCTTGAAGTCGAGTATTTTTATATTTCACCGGCGAAAGTCTTCGCTGAAGAAATGTCACCTGAGACCGCAGTATTTTCTTTAGTCAAAGACCAGAATCTTGAACTAGAGCTGTCAGGCGACCAATCTAAAACACCAATAATAGTCTGCGTTTGTATTTCAAAGAAATAAAAAACAGATTACATCTTTCACGCCAAGACAAAACTACCTCTTTTGTTGGAAGGATACGATTTTTCCATTTTTTTTCAGTCAAAATTGTCTAGCTGCACAATTTTCTAGTCATGAAGCCGCTTAGCAAAACAATGAGATCAAGGAACAAATATTTAATTGTAAAAAAAAAACCACAAAAACTTGGTTTTTTAGTGAAAGAAAACATTAAAAGGGTTTATTATTTCTTGGAAAATATTTAAAAACTATTGATTTTGTACAGGATGCGGCTTTAAGTGTACAATATAAAATGGTCGTTTTTAATTACGCTGCAAATTTCCCGCTAGAGTCGCAAAAATAGAAACAGCAAAACATTCCCGAAAAGAAAAGAGGTTTTTTTTTTCAAAAGTCTTTCACAATTTACGAATTGACAGCGTCAATTAGGCTCTGCCCCTGAATGCAGCCCACAGAACAGACACGACTCCTCCACCCATTGCCCCTGAACGCAACCCGCAGAACAGACACGGCTCCTCCACCACTTGCCCCTGAACGCAACCCGTAGAACGGACACGGCTCCTCCACTACGTGCCCCTGGACGCAACCCGCAGAACAGACACGGCTCCTCCACTACTTGCCCCTGAACGCAACCCGCAGAACGGACACGGCTCCTCCACTACTTGCCCCTGAACGCTAGCAAAAAGCAGCACTTTTAGTTAAAATGGCTGGAACACAGTCTTTCAGTTAAAGTAAAATAGAACAAATAGACTAGAAGTAATGCTTGCAGGTGGTTCATAAACCTTGTCTCAGAATTACTGTATAGCTATTTTTTTCACCTTGCAGTAATCTTATCTGACGTTTTTCTAAAATTTGTAAAATAAATTTTAAATTCAAATCGTCCAGCCGGTTGAGATTTTTTTTATGCTTGTCAATCAAGACACTAGTATTTTTTCCTTTGCAATAATTTGGTGAAAATTGACGTTTTCGTCTGAAAATAAGTTGTCGACATTGATTACAAACAATTGTAGAATCGCAGGCAAGGTGCAGGCTAGACGAAACGCCATAATTTTCAACATAAGAACTTTCCTCCACTCTCATAATATATCTGGGTTTATCCATCTGAAAGCGATATTCTTTACAATAACCTTCCGCATAATAACACATTTAAGCGGATGTCACGAAAATGTGGTGGCTTAGAATGTTTTCTTAGCGGGATAACTGCAATTTCCCAAAATTTTAACCAAACCCCTTGTACTATTCTGCACTACTGTTTAGTAAACCATTCCATATTTAAGTCAAACTCATAAAATGGTATGGTTTTGCTCAATAACCTTTGTGCATCACGTTTTCAATTATCTATTATGTAGGGGAGGTTAGCTAGACTGAAGAATAAACAACTGAACCGGGTAACGAACCCGGGACCTCCCAATTGCCGGTCGGCTGCTCTACTAACTGAGCTATCTTGGCATTCCAGGTTTCTTGGAGGTGGGATAAGGAATCTCCTCAAATGGAGTGGAGTCCAATTGCACTACTAGTCTTACTTAATCGGCGTTTTAAGGGAGGTTCTAGGCTAAAACTGATTTTCCCCGCTAAGCTGACATTTTGAAAGATTTGAACGAGGATGTTTAGAAAAATACACAAATAATAAGTAAATTTAAATTTGAATTTAATGGCTTTGTCCTGTCACATAAAATAAATTTTATTTAGCAGCCGTCACTATTTTCTCTTTGCTATAATCGCCGTTTAATATTTGAACCTGGAAGGATGGGGTTAAACTTTTAAACTGTCATTTGGAGGTCAAAGTAAGAAGTCCCATTGATATTTTGTTTGTAATTCCAAGTCATCAAATATCCCGTTTCGAAGCAAACACATTTTTTAAATCTATTTTATTCTTGTTCTTCGTGTGTTGTCTTAGTTGATTGGTTCGCAATTATCAAAATATCTTTGTTTTAGAGCAAATTACTGCACCGGTTAAAATCATCCCGAAACGGCGTTAGTGAAATCGGTTCTAAAAGAATTGAAATTTGCAGCGAATTCATTGCCATTTTGGGAATGCACTCGGTTATTTTTATTAAATGAGGATTCTAGTTGAGAAAATGTTGTACTGTTCTTTGATAGGAACTTTTGCCTCTATCTATGATAAGCTTTTCTTTCATCATAAGGATCTTGCTACTGACTAGAATCATACATATACTTTTATGACGCTTTTTGTAGTTTCAAACATTCCAATGTTAACCTTAAATAAATACCAAAGTACATGCCAAAGGCATCCACTCCTGTATTTTATTCAATTAGAACTATCTCATCTGAGAAACCACAAATCAGAATTCGAATTTAAACCAGGATTTATGAAATGATCATACAACCACATACGGTATTTGGTGATTTCCAGGTGCTCTAACCATGGTGATAACAACGTTAACCCAAACCGTATGGAATTTAGCTCCTAGTTTTAAATCCAGCCACTTGTATTTGGTTATACACAATTAATCGAATCCCAATACCTGTATTATTATGCTAGTTGCAAGGTATTTGTCCTGTGCTATGTAGTTAATACAGTGCGGTCGCAAACGACAGCAGAAACGGTTTGCGTAAGCTTCCAATCAATCCAAACCGCTCCAGTTTCAAATGTCAGACACCTTTGACTCCGTCGACCGCTGAACAAAAGCCTCTCCACTGCTCTGTCATCAATTCATAATTGGGATTTTGTTCCCGGAACGGTTTGTAATCAGCGCTTGCATATCAAGTTTCGTTTATCGTCAGCCTTATTGTTTCACGTCAACCGGAGAATGATTTGATTTGCTTCGATAAATTCGATACTGCGATCTGATTCCAGTGAATAATAAGAATAATAATAAAAATAATAATACTAAGAATAATAATTGTGAATCTAAAAACCATAACATTGAAAATAATTGAATAAATAAGACTTTTTCTGACAGCCTCTGCTAAGATTATCAAAGTAAAACACTGTTTTGCTCAATCAGGTATTTAATGGGTGACTATTGAACCCAAAAAATTTTATAGAATGAAAGTTGGTACAGCAAAATCACTCGCCTTGATTATCAACCTCTCGACAGCATGGATTTATGGAGGAATCCTGTTGTTCGCGTTGTACCGTCCTTCAGTAGAGACGTTTAACCAGAGATCCCCTTGGTCTTCTACAGGAGTAGCCTACATGCCAGCTAAGAGTTGCCTCAACTGTGTTTTAATGAGTCGTTATTATGCAGGTTTGACTTTCACTATGTGTGAGCACTCAATGTTTTAATTGAGTTAATAACATGTACATCATCTTCAGAAGTCAAATGTACGTGGCATAATATATGGCAAAACTCAAAGTGTCAATACTGCAGTTGGAGTAACATATCTCACCGTCTAGTTGGCAGCGTCATACTCCTAACTAATGACACCTTGGTAATTTGGTAATTCAAAATTGATTATACTGTTAAATTCAAATTAGGCTCCAATCTTGTGTGTAACATGCAATTAAACGCGTTTTCGACTGGCCTGAACCAGGGCGGGTTTAAAACTTGCTCGATAACATTATGCTCTCCACCGGGTTTGCATCAGCTCCGAGCGAGAGCGCTCCCACCCGAACACGTGATTACTAGCTGTCAGTGCATTTATTTGTTTTCAATTTGTGCCATCGAAATTCTTGGAGCAAGAAAAATGCATCGGGAGTAACCCGAAATCGAGCAACTCTGCCAGTCGAACACGTAAAAGTTGCACTGGGACAGAGTCATATGTCCAGTCAAACTCGTGAAATTTGCACTGGGGCAGAGTCACATGCCCAGTCGAACACGTGAAAGTTACACTGGGACAGAGTCACATGCCCAGTCTAACACGTGAAAGTTGCACTTGGACAGTCACATGCCCAGTCGAACACGTGAAAGTTGCACTGGGACAGAGCCACAAGTTCAGTCAAACACGTGAAAGTTGCACTGGGGCAGAGTCACATACCCAGTCAAACACGTGAAAGTTGCACTGGGGCAGAGTCACATGCCCAGTCTAACATGTGAAAGTTGCACTGGGACAGAGTCACATGCCCAGTCGAACACGTGAAAGTTGCACTGGGGCAGAGTCACATGCCCAGTCGAACACGTGTAAGTTGCACTGGGGTAGAGTAACATGCCCAGTCGAACACGTGTAAGTTGCACTGGGGTAGAGTAACATGCCCAGTCGAACACGTGAAAGTTGCACTAGGGCAGAGTCACATGTCCAGTCGAACACGTGAAAGTTACACTGGGGCAGAGTCACATGCCCAGTCTAACATGTGAAAGTTGCACTGGGACAGAGTCACATGCCCAGTCGAACACGTGAAAGTTGCACCGGGGCAGAGTCACATGCCCAGTCGAACATGTGAAAGTTGCACTAGGACAGAGTCACATGCCCAGTCGAACACGTGAAGGTAGCACTGGGGCAGAGTCACATGCCCAGTCGAACACGTGAAGGTAGCACTGGGGCAGAGTCATACGAGATTATAGTATCTCTCGAAGCTGGTGCAAACCCGGTGGAGACCATGACGTCATCGAGCAAGCTTCAAACCCGCCCTGGTGAAAACTAGTTGAAAACGACACTCGTTTTGTTTTGTTTAGCTTGTTTAGCAACACATCCTAAACAAAGATTACGACTTATACAGAAAGCTAAAACTTCATTAAAAATAAGGAAACTGTCCTTTAAAGAAGTCAATTTACGGTTTGAAATGTCAAGAAGTTTGAAATACTCCTTGCTGTTGAATTTCTTCACGGGCGCTTCGCTTCTGTACCAACTATAAATTTTCACTCTCGTATTCACCGAGCGTGTTCAATTTCAAGTTGGCGATCGCAGATTGAATGAAGTTATTAAACATGTGAACTTCCTCTCGCCATACAAGCGACACTTGGTTGCAATGCCGGGAACTTGCAAGGGATATTGGAAGTGACTGATATTTAACCAGAGGGTGAATTGCTTTTGGGCGTCGGCTGGAAACCTTTTCAAAGGGTAAAAAGGGAAGAAGGCCGCTAGATCGCTTCGAGGCTGACATAGTCGTGATTTAAACAGGAATATTCTGTTATGATGGTTTTTAAACTCATATCTACTTGATTTATCCTTAGCACTAGGACAAGTAAAGGACAAGTAAATTTTGAAATTAAGTTGTCCTTTACTTAGGATTCAAAACCCATTTCAAATAGTTTTCCTTAAAAATATTCTGTTATGCAGTTCCAATCGATTTAACGTTTGCTTATCAGCAGAGTTTGTTTCAAAGTATTGTTTCATGCTAGCTACTGATAGAGCTTGATGCTGCCATTTAAAACAAATCTTTAAAATAAAATCACTTGTACTCAAAATATCTAGACATGCTGAATTTACCTTAAATAAATAATAATTGAAAGTAGAAGATTCTCAAATAAAAGTTTACTAAGAGAAATAATAAAAAAAAATATATTTTTTTTACTTTAAATCAACGATAGTTCCATCTAGGATCATATTTTATTTTGGTCGATAAAAATTGATTTGGCAGCCAATTTTCGCAGTTTAACAACTACGTTTTTTGAGTAGGTTTCCGTAGTAATTACTCATTGCTTGTCACAAAAAAATCAATACACAGATGCAATTTTTTTCATTCTAGCTGTGTTCAAAAAACGTTCTGTCAGTTAAAAAAAAACACGATACTTTCTAAAAATTCAACACAACTACATTTATAGCTTCCATCGTTCCACGCATCGAATCAAAAGACAAACAGCATCTTATTTCAATTATTTAACCTAAAAAAAAAACTTTTCCAATCATATTCGCAATATTAAATTACACGTAACATCAAATTTCCAAAAAAATTGAAATTAAAACTAAAACAAATTCAATTCCAGCAAAGAAAACTGTCTAGACGACCTAAAAGAACAACGAAAGATTTAACCAATCATGGTCATATTACGATCCAAGCGCCTAGGGGCATTCACCGACGACGCAGGCAATCTTAGAAACCTGCCCTTACACAAACACGACGGTCTTGTCCCTCAGAAGCGACAACCATGACAGTATTTGCTTGTCAACTCTCCATGGAGCTGCCTGAACATAATCCATTGATTAGAAAGTTCATGTGGAACGTGAAAATCAACCTTAGAGCAAACCTGTTTGCATGGCTTCTCATTTGTTACTGAGTCGCCAATAAAACTATATAAAAAAAAAATATTCTGCAGGAATTAGGATGAAATCTTATTTAAATTGCAAACGCTTCCAATGCGCGGGGTATTTTCTTATTATCAACACTATGATCGTCTCAAAAATTGATGCCCAAACGGGTACACGAACCCCGATCTCCACCTATCGCGGGTGTTGCTCTGAACCATTGAGCTAGTTGAACACTGGCTTCAATTTTGGGCATAAATTTATGAGACGGTTTAAGTGTTGATAATAATAAAATATTCTGCAGGTAATTTGTGGGAAACTCGAGAAATTGTTTTGATATCGCCTTCGGTTTTGTTAATCGCCCAAGATGTAATAGGGTTGATAAGCAATTTTTTCTTACATCTAAAATTTACTAATCTTTAGATAATAACTAGTTTTCAGGGAATAGTTAATTGTGTTAAAATGAATAAAAACACTCCACCCGTGTTTCAACGCCGAAACCTCACCAGTTAACACAATTTGACAGCGATTATTTGCTATTTTATACCCTGAAGCACGAGGATGTTAAAAATTTTAGTATTTTTTCGATGAGACAAATAGTGTTAATGAAACCGAAGTCCAGTAGCTTACCGACAGAGAGTCCGAGCGTGTAACTCAGACCCGGGGAGATCCATAAATCGGCTTAAACCTCACTAATCAATCAGAATTGTTTCATTCAAAGCTAATTCGTGTGTGTTCTTTTTGTTTCAGCTGGTGGACGAAGACGGCAGCGTCGAGACGGCACTCATTAACTACCTGTTTGCCAAGCAAATTGTCAACCGAATGCGTGCGCAGGCCGACGTCACTGATCTTCAACGCAAGCGCAGTTACTGGAAGCAGTGCGCTTTTAATGCAGTTTCGTGTTTTGGCTAAAATATTTAAGAAGCTTCTTTAAAAAAAAAAAAAAACTAACAGATGAATTTAAATCCCAACCCTTACTCGTTTTTAAGTGGATTTTGTCTTCTTTCCGTCAAGTTAACATCGCGTTACAATTATGTTGATAGGATTTTGGAGCATGAGAAATTTGAAAGTCATATTGAAATTTTTTTGTTTTAACAGGGTTAAAAAATTGGGCTACATATCTTCAAAAAGAAATATGAAAAATCAAAATTTAAGTGTTGGGATTTCTTTAAAAAAAAATTTTTTTTAATTGGATATAGTAAAATTTGGATATTTGTAAAATATGAAAAAATGTATGTGACTGCTAAAATGACGCTGCTTTTACTTTCTGCATGGTTTGAGATTCAAATTTTTTAATGTGAATATTTCATGACTACCATGACGGTCACTTTTAAGTCTCTTTGCAAATCTGTACATTACTTTTTTGAAATTAAATAAACTGTCGAAAATAATATATTTGTGTTGTTCTTTCAGTGTGTTTGTAATTATTTCATCCATTTTAACTGCTTGTCAATCCATTTTCCAAAAATAGTCGGGTGTTTTTTCTTCCCAAAATGCAGCTAAGTAGTTTTACTATCTTATGTACATATTTAGGTGCTTTTGGAGGAAAAGAGGCCAACTTAATTGCGTTGTAGATGAAGATCTTCTATTTTTCTTATTTATTAATTTATTTTTCTTTAAAATTTGTACCCCAAACGCTTTTTTTTTTGTACTTTTGGTTCATTAAAAGATTTTTTTATTTATTCTGTAAAGAATTTCTCATAAAAACTATAACTGTGAATTTTAACTTATCAATGAACCTGGATTTTTAAAAATTTGTTTTCAAACTAAATTTTTTTTTAATAATTTAGATGAAAATAATGTAATGAAATATTGTTGAATCGGTCTTAGCGTTAGGCCTATAACCTAACAAAAAATACAGCCCATTTTAATTTTTGTAGTCAAACTGAGTCTTTGCTTCGCTCATCCAACAATAAATAAGTTATCAACCAATTAAACATAAAAAAAAAAAAATTGTGGCTAAAAATAAGTAAACCATGGCTGATAATTTAGTAAATAATTAGTCTCTTCAGAATGTTATCAACACAATATGACCTGTCCTTCAGGCCTGGCAGTTCACACGAGCAGAGAATTAATCTGTTTTCAGTTTATTTTCATCAATAATTAATCAATCATTAAGCGATTCTGATGACGTTACCGATGCCACAGATTATAATAAATGTCCAGGTACTTTGATGGATTTCACCAATTAATTATTATACTCGGTATATTAATTCAATATTTTTATAAAAATTATTATTAGTTTAATAAAAAGCATTTAGGATCAAAGTATTACACAGTGTTCATTATTCACGGTAAGCTACTTGGACACTGGCTTTTTGAGATGATTTTAGTGTATTTGATGAGAATGACAGTTCTCCAAGGAGTAGAACCTTGAGGCTGTGAATACTTACAGTCACTCTGATTCTAGTGACGCTATATCACGTCACAACCTGTCAAACTCGAGTAACTCCAATTTGACGTTAGATGCGTTTTAATTATGTGAAGTCTAATTTAAACTACAAACGCTTGCAATGCGCGGTGTATTTTATTTTAGGAACTTTACTACCGTCTCAAAAAATCGATGAATATCGAAGGATAACTTCGGTAATCTCAAGATGTTTCCAACACGACAAACGTTCGGTGAAAAGAAATCGATGACGCTAGCATTCCTCATTCCTAAATGATGATAAGTTGTGTTTAACAACGCATTATTAGATGGATATTTTTACGTAAAATACGAAATAACTTAGCAGCAGAAAAGTTACTAACCACCTATCAAAACAAGCAATCTCTTCCAGGAGTGTGAATTATGCACCGAAACGAATTCAATTTTCAGAATAGTAAGATATTTAGACGTCGAAGTAACCCGGATCAGTATTTTGCTTCTGGTACCATTTGGAGTCGAGATTTGAACACTGAGACAACTAGCCCCTGAGACTTTTAGACCCTTCCTCCCCTACTTATTGCAATACTTTTTATAGTAAATTGGGCCAAGCAAGCTGATGACGATGTGGAAAAATTAAGTTCCCACAAAGCCACAAAATAAAGATAATCTAGAAGAAGAAGCTCACCGCCTTGAGTTATACAAGAAAGAACCTTTTTATGCACTGCAGACAGAAGACTGTTTAACCAATCACCAAAGGAAATTTAAATCTTAAGAGGCCAAAGCAATTTTATAGACATGCTTAAAACATTTTTTATAAATAAGTGATTTTACTCAACGACAGAGTTTTTAAATAGGAAACTAACAGATTAAAATTAGTAGACTAGGATTAGAGACATTGTCTGTGTAAAGTGACTTTTGTTGATATCGTTGTACAATTATCTTATGACAAATAAAATTATTATTATTATTATTATTATTATTATTATTATTATTATACGCATTTTTTTTAAGTTTCGATTGATTTTTTATTAGTTTTCTAGTATTTGATGGGCATTTTATATCACAGTAAGGCATGGATATCGGATATATTGGCCATTTTTGGTAATTTGACAAAACATTTTTTGCCTTGCGGCATTCCAATTATATCCGTCATTAAGCCAGAAAAGACATGTGTGGTCTTTTTCAATGCCCAGGACAATGCGGTATTGAAAAGTATTTATTTTTAGTACAATCCATCCCCAAGATGGTCTAGAAATCCAACATAACAAAACTAATAACCATTTATCTATCAAGAAAAATCAAGAAAAATCAAGCAAAAACGTCAACCACGAAGCTCCCCAGGAAATGGTCAACTTCGAGAAGGAAATTGCAAGTCACTGCAAGAAATTCAATTGTGTTTTTTTTTCGACATGTCATAGTCATTCTTATGATAAGAATCTCAGCTTGAGGGAAGCATTGACGTCAGCGACATCGTTATGTAGGGACATACCGTTCACCGTTAGACCAAAAATGTTGAAATGGTTTCTAGTGTAACAGGATGGCAAAATATAATTTTGTAAAATCATAATAAGAAACCTGAAACGTGAACAAGCAAGTTGTTTCGGGTGGGAAAATTTGCAGCTCCAAGATTAACAACGTTTTCTTTCTCCCTTTCCCTCCTTCTGTTGTCATCAAGCTATGTCCCAATTAAGAAAAAGTATCATATTTCCCAGTCGTGTAGCAAAGAGAAAACTGGAAAGGGGAAAAGAAAAGTGTCGCGAGAATGTTCCTTTTTTTCTTGCTGTTGTTTTTGCAGAACAGACAGAGTAACTATAAATATAAGTAGAAAGGGGACGCATATATAAGTCATCATAAATTTTGAGGTAAGTTGTGTAATTTTGAAAAAAAAAACATAAGAGATTGTATGATCATATTTAAACACCAGGGTTAAACTTTAAAGCAGCTTTGTGGATGCGTCCCCAGGAATTTTATTGGAACGATTAGGACGGATGTGGAAGTTTGCACAGAAAATAATAGACTTTCGGTGCATTAAAACAAACTCAATTGTTATTGAGTAGAAGGATAACATATATCTGTGACAATTAAACTGCATCGAAATCAATATAAGTGATAAACAGCAAAAGTAACTTTAGTTAGAGAAAGAAGACAGAAAAAAAGTGAATTTGAGCAAAAAGCCTGGAACGTGTTTTCTCTAAAACTCATCTAAACATATTTTGATTTCGTGGTATTCCATTTTTTGTTTCAAGGAGACTAGGTACTTGTGTTAAGCTTCAAGCTGCTAGAAGAATCAAGGTGTCACCTCTTTTCAAAGTGTCTTTTACATCAAGGGTCATCCTTCCTTGGAAGTGCAAGAGTCCTCCTGGCAGTCTGACAGAATAGAATGGAGTACCTTCATTTTGTCTGCATTCAATGTAGGTACGTAGGTTTTCAAGCTTTTTCAAGTTGACCTCTTTAAATATTCTGACAAACGTTGTATTGTTAGATTCAGCATGGAGAAAATTGCCAAATTATCCGTCAGTAAAAAATGTCATATATGATTGATCCTTTCTTATTTTCTGGGATCAAAAATATTATAATTTTTAAAATAGTCTTGCACTCTTCTTTTGAGAAATAATAATACAATCACACCAGACCAAGTGAGGATTGGAGTAATTAAAGACTCAGTTTTTTTACTGACAGCCTTGTGGCTGTGGTCTACTGGCGTTGAACTAAATTTTTATGTGGTATGGATTCAAAAATCTTTGACTCTGTCGAAGATGGTAATGGCTACAACTGGCTAATGTCCGTTCCAAAGAAAGGCAAAAACAAGAAAATAACGCTATACAACTCGAATAATAGGATTCCTTTGAAAATCCACATGTTGTCGAAAAGTATTGATAGGTTTTTTAAAGAAATAGTATTTCAAACACGCCGAACCGTTCGGTGGCTACCCATCCAATACCTGACTCAGCGCAGTGTTGCTTAACTTCGGTGATCTCATGAGAATCGATGTTTCCAACACGCCAACCGTTCGGTGGCTACCCATCCAATCCCTGACCCAGCGCAGTGTTGCTTAACTTCGGTGATCTCATGAGAACCGGTGTTTCCAACACGACAAACCGTTCGGTGGCCACCCTTTCAAATTGACTCAGCGCAGTGTTGCTTAACTTTGAGAGAATATTTTAGTCTATAAAATCAAACATCGTGCCATTCAAAAGTATGAATGATTTCAATTAATCTGAATTTTGCAGGTTTGAAAAAGTGTTTTATAGCAAAACTATCTTTGTAACGGTATAAAGATATGAAGTTCTTCCACATGCTATGTTTTCAAGAGAGGACTTTTTTCTTATCTTTCCACACATTCATCATCGGTGGAAATGAAAATGTCAAAACATTTCATAAGTGAAGGAAATAAAAAAGTGAATAAAGATGAATGTCAAAATTGTGACAGACAGATCATTTTGCTGGCCGAAACACGTGCGTACAGTTGCAACTAGAAGAAGAATATTTGAGCACTTATCTATTTTAAAAGTAAAGTGTTCATTAAGGTTCTGACAATGCCAATGATATTTGATTTTCGCTTTTCAACATAAAGGCCATTAAAAAATGCAAATTTTTGGTTCCGAAAATTAGGAGTCCAACTGTCTCTTGATATTTTTACTCTAAAAAGTTGAATTGTCAAGCAGCAAGATAATAATATAAAATATTTACCCTATTTTTCAACAAACTAGAACATCCAGCAAAAGAAAAAGCATCGTTTGTTCTACGACGTCCGCAAAGTCAGCGATGTCTGAAAGACTTTTCAGCAATATTTTTACAAAATGTATCCTTCTTATTGGTACACATGCATAATCAAGTTGATTTAACAGTAAATACGTTGGCTGCCATCTCCTTACTCCATAACTGCAATATTCTTTGATGATTCCATGATCTGCCCATTAAAAATAACAATCCAAACAAGCTCCAGTAAAAAACTAACAAAACCAACCATCGCTTGTTAAGGAGTTCTAAAAATGTACCTCTCTTTAAGTTAAAACACTATGCATCGATTCGTCACAAGCAAACCACCCTCGCAGAGCCATCTGTGTCGACGCCAGGAACCTTTTCAATGCGGCGTCGGTATGTAGTTACTGGCGTCGCCACAGAGTGCGCCCATATGGCTAACAGCTCTAAGAACCGGCCACCGCTTAGCCTTGTCCCTTTGACACACCGTGTTGGCTGCTCCTGTCCAACAGCACCAAGGACCGACCACCGCTTAGCCTTGTCCCTTTGACACACCGTGTTGGCTGCTCCTGTCCAACAGCACCAAGGACCGACCACCACTTAGCCTTGTCCCTTTGACACACCGTGTTGGCTGCTCCTGTCTAACAGCACCAAAGACCGTCCACCGCTTAGCCTTGTCCCTTTGACACACTGTGTTGGCTGCTCCTGTCCAACAGCACCAAGGACCGGCCACCGCTTAGCCTTGTCACTTTGACACACTGTGTTGGCTGCTCCTGTCCAACAGCACCAAGGACCGGTCACCGGTCAGCCATGTCCCTTTGACACACTGTGTTGGCTGCTCCTGTTCAACAGCACCAAGGACCAGCCACCGCTTAGCCTTGTCACTTTGACACACTGTGTTGGCTGCTCCTGTCCAACAGCACCAAGGACCGGCCACCGCTTAGCCATGTCACTTTGACACACTGTGTTGTCTGCTCCTGTCCAACAGCACCAAGGACCGGCCACCGCTTAACCTTGTCACTTTGACACACCGTGTTGTCTGCTCCTGTCCAACAGCACCAAGGACCGGCCACCGCTTAACCTTGTCACTTTGACACACCGTGTTGGCACTGTCCCTGTCCCTGTGGTCTTCTAGCTGTCAGTAAATGACCCGAAATGAATCATTATCCGTCGTGGAACATTCTATCACAATAAATCATCTTTTATTCGAAAAACTTATTTAAGAAAAGTTCTACTTGCTGTTTAGCTAGCGTCTTGTGTGGCATCTTCGCTAAAGAGATGTTGCAATCGATTTGATTTTAATGCTAGTAATCAAAGTAATCGGCAGCCAGTCTTGACCAGTCTTGGCTGATGTTTAACTGCCCAAGTGACGAATCAATCGAGCAACTTCGCACGCATTAAAAGTGTTTTACGACGAGAAATTGCAGTCATTTCTAAAAGTGGAAATGATGATACGTTTCTCAAATAACATACGTCAGTTTTTCAGTTATGGAATTGCAGTATTTTTTAGATTTTTCTGGTAATTTTACTAGGTAGCTGAAACCAGCAAGCTATGGATGGAAGGAAGCTAGACTAGAACCGGGATACGAACCCTGGATATCCCAATTGCCATGACAATACAATAGGGAAATATTTTAAGTATAAAACCATTTTTTTTTGTGAGAAAATAATGAACACTTTTTTTTTTATTTTCTTCTAAAAAAAATTTGAATAAAATATCTCTGCTTAAAATGTTTGCGTTTGAATCTCGTACGAAAACGAGGGTGGCAATTTTTTGTGACATGAAGTGAAATCTGACGTCAGTATGACGTCAAGAAACAGAAGCGAACGCAAAGGAAACAACAAAATGACGTCAGAACTACCTGTAGTTAATCACAGCCCGTTTTAATCCCGCCACGAGAATTCATATTTTAGCCATTCTTAAAACAAATATAAATAGAAAAGTTATGATCGGATTATAAAAAGAAAAAATATATCAGATTTATTTTAAATGCGTATTTGAACACAATGATAATAATTAAATAATTATCTTAAGGAGATTTCCCTACTCCCATTGCAAGGCGCTACAGGCAATTGGGAGGTTCCGGTAAGTGCCCCGGTTCGGTCGAAAATTTTTCTAGTCTAGTTCCCTTTTCAGTTAAAGAATTTTTTGTTAATATTTGGGTGAGAATTCTTATGGATACAATTTTCGAAACGACTTGTGAAATATATATTTGATCAAAGTTGTTGTGGTACTTGCTGCTAGGACAACTTATTGAAATAAAAATGTTCTGTACAATGTAGTTTAGTACAATGTCTTTGTTGAGATCCCGTGACCACTCTTTTTCGGCGTAAATAGCCGAGCAGCTGACGTGTCGTTAAACCACGTCGTTAAACCACGTCGTCAAACCCAAATAATTACTCAATCAGAATAAAAAACAAGAAAAATGACAGCCAAAAGTTTACTAGAAAAACTGCGTAAATTTTAATTTCGTTTTTCATATATATTCGTTTTTTTGTATTTAGTAAAATGTTTGACTATTTTTGAGTAAAAAAAATGAGTAACAGAATTTGAATGTTTCTCATGGCAGGTTTTTCAGTGGTCCGTCAAGACCCTAACAGACCGTTGAAATGTTATAATGCCTAGTGACAACTAATCAGAAAATGTTTATTTGTTTCTTAACGGTCTGTTAATTACTTAATGTTCCACTAACAAACGGACACTAAATATTTAAACGGACTGTTAAGTTTCTTACGAGGCGAAATTTGGTCTCGTTAAGATATTCTATTGAAGTTTCGATGTTTTGGAAGAATTTGTTATTGTTTGAAGGTTTTTATGATTCAAAGGAATTTTATAAATTTTACACAAAGAATTGCATGACGGTGTGACTGTTTATTATTATTTTTATTTTAACTGCTTATCTTAGCATTTAAGCATTTAAGCATTTTAGCATTTTAGCATTTTAGCATTTTAGCATTTTAGCATTTTAGCATTTTAGCATTTTAGCATTTTAGCATTTTAGCATTTTAGCATTTTAGCATTTTAGCATTTTAGCATTTTAGCATTTTAGCATTTTAGCTTTTTAGCATTTTAGCATTTTAGCATTCTAGCATTTTAGCATTTTAGCATTTTAGCATTTTAGCATTTTAGAATTTTAGCATTTTAGCATTTTAGCATTTTAGAATTCTGGCATTTTAGCATTTTAGCATTTTAGAATTTTAGCATTTTAGAATTTGAGTATTTTAGAATTTAAGCATTTTAGAATTCTAGCATTTTAGCATTTTAGCATTTTAGAATTTTAGAATTTTAGAATTTAAGCATTTTAGAATTCTAGCATTTTAGCATTTTAGCATTTTAGCATTTAAGGATTTTAGCATTTTAGAATTTAAGCTTTTTAGAATTTAAGCATTTTAGAATTCTAGCATTTTAGCATTTTAGCATTTTAGTATTTTAGAATTTTAGCATTTTAGCATTTTAGCATTTTAGAATTCTAGCATTTTAGAATTTTAGCATTTTAGCATTTTAGCATTTTAGCATTTTAGCATTTTAGCTTTTTAGCATTTTAGCATTTTAGCATTACGCTTTGGTAGCATTATAATATATATTTTTATATTTTATTTGGACGTGTCCACATTCTTTTTCACTATGAAGGAAAACTTTGTAATTAATGAACATATAAAGGGACAAATATAATTGCAATTACAATAAACCCTTCATTATCTAATACATTATTATATCTTAACCCTTGATAAAGTAACAGGTATAAGTTACGAAACGTTGCGAAATTTAGTTGTTCTTCACTTAGCATTCAAAACCCAGTTGAAATAGTTTTTGTCAATACAAGTGCTAAGTTTACATCAAGTTGACATAAGTCTAAAAACAATCTAAACAATCTCCAATTAACAAAACAATTAAAATTCTTACTCACAAACCACTGAAATTCCTTCACATCACTATAACCGTCTCAAAAATTGATCAATTAATCAATTTTTAAGAAAGTTATTAGTGTTGTTAATAATAAAATACCCCGCACATTGCAAGCGTTTGCAATTTAAATAAGATTTAATCCTAATACAGCAACGAATTCAACGTCAAATTGGAGTTACTCGAGTTTGACAGGTTGTGACGTGATATAGCGTCACTAGAATCAGAGTGACTGTGAGTATTCACAGCCTCTTGGTTCTACTCCTTGGAGATCCGTCATTCTCATCAAATACACTAGAATCGTCTCAAAAAGCCAGTGTCCAAATAGCTCAATTGTTCAGAGCAACACCTGCGATAGGTGGAGATCGGGGTTCGAGTCCACGTTTGGGCATCAATTTTTGAGACGGTTAGAGTGTTAATAATTATAAAATAACCCGCGCATTGCCAGCCTTTGCAATTTAAATAATATTTCATCTGAATCCTTCACTGCATCATCGCAAAATCTTGAGCAATAAATCGAGCAGATGTCGATTCCATGTAAACCAATAAAAGAAAGCAAAAATCATCGTAAAACGCCAACGAAAAAATTCATTCACAAACTACCATATCTCCACTATCTCCCTTCATCATAAACGATCAATACTTGTCATCCCACTTCCTCTCACTGTAAAACATCATCTCTTCTCTCTTACATCGTAAAACATTTTTACAATATTGTTTTCTTTGTCGCTCACGCTTTAAAATCCTCTAATCATTCTTATTCTCTCTCTAATTTAGCTACTGTACACATCTCTGTCATTGTTGTGTATTTGTCTATGTTCTATCTTCGTCTGACAGGAGCCAGGCTGGCTGGTAAGAGAGTATATAAACAGATGAACCTAGTTAGATGCCAAATCATTTATTGATTGAGATCAAAACAAGTGTGTGGCAGACAGGAAGTCATAAGTAAGATTCTGTTAAGATTTGGTGATATTTTAAAAAGAGTATTTTTTTTTACTTTTATTTGTGATTTTTTTGAAATGGTGTTCAACATTTCGGTGTCAAGCTTTTATCAAGGTAAGATGATAATGTTTTATATGCTTTTTATATGTATTTTTTTGTGAAATACAGAGAAATATTATCAATTTTGGTTAATTTGTCGCTGTGAAAATTCGTTTGATTGTTAGGATGAAATCTTATTAAAATTGCAAACGCTTGCAATGCGCGGGGTATTTTATTATTATGAACACTATAACCGTCTCAAAAATTGATGACCAAACGGAGACTCGGACCCCGATCTCCACCTGTCGCGGGTGTTGCTCGGGGGTTATAGTGTTGATAATAATAAAATATTGTTTGATTGTTGACTTCAGAAATCTTTGATATGTTGTGATGTGTTTTTCGGTTTTTGCTTTGTGTTGAAGAGGTTTGTGGTCCTAGAAATGGTTTTACTTATCGACTTTTCGACGAGGCACGGCTCGTCATCTTCAGGAGAATGATGTTTTGGACCGATTTAGAATGATGTTAGGACCGCAAACCTCTTCATCACAGAAAAACATAAGTCAACATATCAAACCACGGCTCTGAAAACAACCATGCCACCAATCTTTGATATTTTCGGTTAATGCTCGCTTAATGATGGGAGTTTAAACCTAAAATGAGTTCTTTTTGGGACAAAAAATCCATAAAAAAAGAAAAATAACTGAAAAACCACAAGTATCATACATCAACGGCTCTCAAACGCTTAAGGAAAATTAATAAAAATAATAATAATAATAATAATTTATTTATTTATTTGTTTTGAGTCACATGTTAGACTCGGTTACAAAGTTTAACATCTTAATGTCATCTCTAAGTACAATTACAATTTTAGAATTTTAATTTGGGTTTTGAATTTATTGACATTCTCTGCGATGGGATCCACTAACTACCTTGGGAGACAATTCCATACACGTACACTGTCTGCTAGAAAGGAGTATTTTCCTATATCTGTGTTTTAGCCCCTTTCCAGCATCTTCTTAGGGTGGTCCGATCTTCCGCGGTCTTGTGCTGCCTCCAGCCTCCTAGCAATATCTCCCCAGGACTTATACCCCACAACTGATTTGTACAAGCCGTTCAGTTTCGCCTCAAAAAATCTTAAAATGTTTATTCTTTATTCCTTAACCTCTGAAAATATTTTTTTCTTATGAAAAATTTGATAGCTTAGACGATTCAGAGAGACAGAAGACACGTTAAGTTGATAAAAGATACAAATGACGGTTTGTGTTAACTTTTTGAGAGAAACCAATTTAATTTACTCTAAATTTGAGAGAGAAACTCAAAATTTGTATTCCCCATTGGATTGTAAAAGTTCCATATGGTCAACTTTGACTTTCAAATTGAGCCGTGCTAAAAATAACGGACGGCAACTCATTCACATTTTCATAAAAGTTTTGTTTCCAGTTGTAAAAATCTTTCTTAAAAAGCGAAGATCTTTTTAATTTAGTATAAACCGTGGGTTTTTTACGACAGATACGATTAGGACAATACAAGAAATAATTTTCTCAAGCTCGGACAAAAATTTGTAAAATTTAAAAATTTAAATTTTTACACATGATACTAAAAATGATTACATCAAAATTAATATCAGAGTTTTTCCTAAGTACATAGGAAAATCGTCAATTGGCGAAGTACATTTTTTATGTGATTGTAGAACAACTTTTTTTTTTTTTCTAATTTCCTAAAATAGAGCTCGTAAGTGACGTCTAAGAACAGCAAAACTAGCTACCAAAAATTTTCTTTAATAATTTAATTTAAAAACAAAAAATACTAATCAGTGCAAAGATACTAGTAAAATAACCTTCAGTCCAGTGAATCAAAGGCTTAAAGTGGGTTCCAAGATTTGCACAAAACCAAAGAAAAAAAAAAAAAAAATCTTACCAAAAGAGAAAAGAATAATAATTTTTAGATGAAATCTGATTTAAATTGCAAACGCTTGCAATGTGCAGGGTATTTTCTTATTAGGAACACTATAACCGTCTCAAAAATTTAAATACACATCTATTATAAGCATGCCACGGTCAGAAAAACGGTTAAGCGTCAATTTTGATTGAATGCAAAAATAAACGTTCGAATTTAACAACTAAAATAAAACAAAGAACAGTTTAAATAAAAATTACATCTTAAAAAGAAATTCTCTACGTCAACGTGGTAGGTACATACAGGATGTAAAAAATCAATTGGTTGAGGCTCCTTTCAACATCCCTCTTCCAAGAATCAATCTTGTGTGTTTGACTACAATAAAGTACGGGGCAATCATATTCGTACGTGACGTCACAACATGCTGAGCTGGAACGAGGTCCAATATTTAAAGCAGGAAACAGGAAAATTGTCTTGGGTAACAAACATTGTTGTAGGAATAACAAATATCAGTTTCCGGTCTAACAATAGTGGTCTGATGGAGTCAGTAAACATGAAGACAATTAAGAACTAACCCTATCTTAGAAGGGACTTGAGGAAATCCGGTGCCGGGACGTAGCCTACTCCTGTCAAAGACCAAGGAGACCACAGGCTAATCGTCCCTTCCGAAAGACGGTACTAGCTTACTTCTTTGCTCTTTACCTACATAATAAAGCTTAATTAAACCAACGAAAAGTGTGAAACAATAAAAGAATTTATTCAGTTTTTCCTTCCGATTAACAGAATTTCTTTTTAAAGTATGCCAAATTTGACAGGCTGCCCCGGTGCACTCTAGGTGTGCACTGGGAGCGATCTGTGTGTTCGACTGGGCATGTGACTCTGTCCCAGTGTAACTTTCACGTGTTCGACTGGGCATGTGACTCTGTCCCAGTGCAACTTTCACGTGTTCGACTGGGCATGTGACTCTGTCCCAGTGCAACTTTCACGTGTTTGACTGGGCATGTGACTCTGTCCCAGTGCAACTTTCACGTGTTCGACTGGGCATGTGACTCTGCCCCAGTGAAACTTTCACGTGTTCGACTGGGCATGTGACTCTGCCCCAGTGCAACTTTCACGTGTTCGACTGGGCATGTGACTCTGCCCCAGTGCAACTTTCACGTGTTCGACTGGGCATGTGACTCTGTCCCATTGCAACTTTCACGTGTTCGACTGGGCATGTGACTCTGTCCCAGTGCAACTTTCACGTGTTTGACTGGGCATGTGACTCTGTCCCAGTGCAACTTTCACGTGTTCGACTGGGCATGTGACTCTGCCCCAGTGAAACTTTCACGTGTTCCACTGGGCATGTGACTCTGTCCCAGTGCAACTTTCACGTGTTCAACTGGGCATGTGACTCTGTCCCAGTGCAACTTTCACGTGTTCCACTGGGCATGTGACTCTGTCCCAGTTCAACTTTCACGTGTTCGACTGACAAAGTTGCTCGCTCTTGGGCCACTCCCGGTGCATTTTTCCAGCTCCAGAAAATTTCAACAGGGCAATTGGAAAACAAATAAATCTACTGACAGCTAGTGATCACGTGTTCGGGTGGGAGCGCTCTCGCTCGGAGCTGGTTTAAACCCGGTGAAGAGCGTGACGTCATCTAGCAAGCTTTAAACGCGCCCCGGTGCAGACCAGTCGAAATTGCAAATAATATGAGAAACGGCAAAGGCATGCAGAAAAATACAGAGAAATACACAGCCTAAAAAAATAAAAGTAAAAACAAAGATTTTAAATGACAGTAGAGCTATTTGCAATATTAGATGTCGTTTTGCTAGCTATGCTCAACAATAAAACAAACAAAAAATACAGAAAAACAAAAAACGTATCTATTGAGATGTTCATTCAAAAAACAATCTCCGAATTCCGTTTCGCCGAGCGAGCCCTTTTTGCAATATCGACCTATTGAAGATATCTTCGAGGTCACCACCGTCTTGTTCCCGACCAGATGTGCTGCTCCATTGCGGAGGCTGGATGGGTCACTCGGGTCATCTCTGTTTAGTAAACACTAACATTGCTTGTTTACTCATAATGAGTTGGCCTACTCGATTGAGTCACGTTGCTCTCGCAGTACAACCACGTGGAAGTTTACACACTTATTACAAAGCAAGGGAATCATTGATTTTATTTAAACTAAATCCCAGGATCGCTTTTCTTTAAGAATACGCCGGTTATTGGTAAAACATCAAAGTTAAGTAACAATGCTCTGGGTCAGGTATTGATTGGGTCACCATCAAATGGTTTCGCGTGTTTAAAACACAGATTATCGTAATTTCAGTGAGGTTAAGCAACACTGCGCTGGGTCAGATATAGAATGGGCTAGGATAAAACGGTTTTGCATGTTGAAAATACCGGTTCTCGTGAGATTATTTAGGTTAAGCAACACTTAGCTGGGTCAGGTATAAAATGGGTAACTGCCGAGCTACTAAGCAAGCTGGAAATACTGGAAAATACACACTTTATGATATGTTCCATTCGTTAAAAAAACGAAACTGGAGTCTTTATCAAAAAGGCCTTCTCTAAGAGTAGTTAACGTTATGGCAGCCTCTCGTTTGGCTCCAGGTTTATTTTATTTCCCGTTATATCGGATTTTAGATATTCCTTCAGAATGCAACGTAAACTTAAATTTGGGAAATTAAGTCCACTGCTCCTGGTTATGCGATGGTGCAAGTCTACCCTTATAATTAATTCTCAAAATTGTATTTTATCGCGCCCTGTCTAACGTGGACCCGGCCTCCATGTCCCATGTCTCGTGTCCCAGCCTTGCCTGGAGGTCGTGGGGTATGAACCACACCATGGCTGTGCTTGCAGCGTGCCAAGAACCCACCCTGTCCCATCGCGCCCTGCCTAACGTGGACCCTGCCCCCATGTCCCATGTCTCGTGTCCCAGCCTTGCCTGGAGGTCGTGGGGTATGAACCACACCATGGCTGTGCTTGCAGCCTGCCAAAAACCCACCCTGTCCCATCGCGCCCTGCCTAACGTGGACCCTGCCCCCATGTCCTATGTCTCGTGTCCCAGCCTTGCCTGGAGGTCGTGGGGTATTAACCACACCATGGCTGTGCTTGCAGCGTGCCAAGAACCCACCCTGTCCCATCGCACCCTGCCTAACGTGGACCCTGCCTCCATGTCCCATGTCTCGTGTCCCAGCCTTGCCTGGAGGTCGTGGGGTATGAACCACACCATGGCAGTGCTTGCAGCGTGCCAAGAACCCACCCTGTCCCATCGCGCCCTGCCTAACGTGGACCCTGCCTCCATGTCCCATGTCTCGTGTCCCAGTCTTGCCTGGAGGTCGTGAGGTATGAACCACACCATGGCTGTGCTTGCAGCGTGCCAAGAACACACCCTGTCTTATAGAACCGAAAAGATTGAATGAATGTCATCCTCCCCCACTCTTTGTTTGGGCAGATTCCATGACGTGGCTACTAAGGCTGCATATAAGGTCGAATACCAGTGATCGTATTGGAGTAATTTACAAACTAGATGCGCCGTCATTGATGTCGCAATTATTCAATCGGTCATCAAACGCCTTTGACCCAGAAAACGCAATAAAATTTATCTTGGCTTGAAACACATTAATAATATGCCAATAAAATTATGCCAAGTGAACATATTGGAGGCGTGTGTGGTCTGATGGATATGTAATACCTACTTTTGATAATACTTTTTATAAACCAATTTGTAGTTAACACCGGTTCTCATGAGATCACCAAAGTTAAGCAACACTGCGATGGGTCAGGTATTGGATGGGTGACCATCATACACAGGACCAGTTATGTTCGGGAGAGAGGTTGGAGGGATGAAAGTTAAGCAACACTGCGCCGGGTAGGGTATTGGATGGGTGACCATCATACACATGACCAGTTCTGTTCGGGAGAAAGGTTGGAGGGATGAAAGTTAGTACAGCAACTTCACTCGCCGTGCTTATCAACTTCTCGACAGCATGGATGTGTGGAGGAATCCTGTTGTTCGCGTTGTACCGTCCTTCGGAAGGGACGTTAAGCCGGTGGTCCCCTTGGTGCTCTTCGACAGGAGTAGGTTACTTGCCGGCACCAGGTTTCTCCTCTTCCCTTCTATGATTAGTTAGGTTCATCATCATCCTCATCATCATCCACTCATTCACCGACGCCATTAAACCAGTCCCACATATCCTGCTTTTTAAAACAGTGCGTCGTTAAATCCCAATAATCAATCAATTAAAAGCTTCAAATAGTATGTATAGTTTTCCTTTCCGAAGGTGAACGGGGTTCGATTCTAGTTTCTCGGTTCTGAGCACTAGTTTTTGACAAAGTTTTCGTTTTCCCAAAGACAAAACACTTTGCGCATTGCAAGCGTTTGTAATTCTTTACAATCACTCGTAACAATAGTTTTTATCGCAGCTCGGTAATTGTTTAGTACGCTTGATAATTAAGAAGGTACTTAATTCTGACAATCTTAGCACTTTTTTTTGACGTCATTTTAGGGTATATTTAAATTAACTCAAGTTTTGCTTAATGGCTTTTTGAACTTTTAAATTTTTAAAACATAATTTTGCATAACTGAACGTTATGCCATATTTAAATTTATAAATAATTAGATAATTTTTTCAGTATTTTAAGTGAATTGAGCGTTTTTGTCTTGAGGTGAGTTACGGCGTGTCTAGAATCATTCAAAATAAAATAAAAATACGATTATGATTGGATTAGCGAAGTGGTTCAGAGCCGCGATATGAATCATATTTATAATTATGACACCGAAAAATGTTAACTGAAGAATTAGGCATGTGATCAAACAAAAGCAATTACAATTATATTTTTAAAAAATGTAGTTATTTTTGTTTGTAGGTTTTAGCCGATTTCTTTGATTTGTATTTCCAGCTTCCGACAATAATTAGTTCTGGTTCTGGCTTATTGTCATGATACTTATTTGTTGAATTCTATTTTGGATTGACATTTTGTAAAATTTAAGCATTTTCACAGTTGTTGATCTGTAGCCATGGATTTACGATATGGCAAATCAATTCCCCAAATGTCAACAAAATTTTCAACTAAAAGTAAATCAACACGCAAATATTCACGCACAGATATATCCATGAAGACAAAGATAAAACAAAAACAAAAAAAAATTTACACTTTGAGGCTGTATTTTAAATTTGTATAAAGTTTTACGACTTCATCTGAACGGCAATTAAACGCAGTAAATATTTTCTTAAGTTTGACACTAACAAACCTCTTAGCGCCCCTTTGATTTAAAAACAAAAAAAATCCGCAATTTTTATAATCAACGCAAATCTTCCAAAACTCGCTCGGCCAAATAACGCCTGCCATGTCTTATTAAAAACCATTGAACAAATATGATCCTTGGTCACAAATACAAGATCGGTGAAGAACCAAAAACCAAACACCAAAACATCATCGATGGAATCATTGAAACGGATTGGCCGCAAGAGCATAAGCCAATTAACCGCGATGCTACCTGCGAGTGTCCACCGGCAAACAATACTGGAAACAACATACGAACTGGCAGCAACAACATTTCAAATAGGCTTACTGGTTTATTCTCACTACCTTGCTCTTTCACTGAGAAACTCTGCCGGATGGTGAAGAAGAAACCACAACCATGTAAAAAAAAACAGAAGTCCAGCGCTCTAACGAAGCATACAACTCAATGTCCGTGTCCCGGGAATGAAAATGGAAAAGGTATCCAGCTTAAAATTTACATACCAGAGAAGTATTTTGACAAGCAAGGACCAGTCAAGCAATGTAAGTCATCGAAATGTCGAAAGCGTCGTCCGGAATCTGTGAAAGATGTGGTGAAGAAAGCAGTTTCAGATATGCAGGCAAGAATCAGTGAAGACAACTCAACGCATTGCGAAAAGATGCATGTTCGCCGCTCGTACGACAGGAATCGCAAGTGTTCGTGCGTTTCAACTAACAAGAAGCGTGAGTATTTTTCGGAAAAAGAGGCGAAGAAATTTGTTTGTGACCAGAAAGGTCCAGAAGAATCCGGTGGTACGGAGAAACAAATCGTGACTGAAACTAAGTCTTTGACCATCGAAGACATTTCTTACGAGGAAGACGAAATTCCACTCGATAGCGACAAAGAATCGGTGTCTAGTTTGGCAAAAAAGATGAGAAACCTGGCTCTTCTCGACGAAGAGTTCCAAAAAAGAATGGAAGAGAAACGTACGTCTGGATTCATCGACGACGACTGGACTGGTGCGTTTGGGGACGATGACGAAGCTGCCAACGTCAAAGAAGAAGTTGTAGATACTCCAGAAGCTGAACACGTTCAAAGTGTGACGAATTATGAGAACGAAGAGGAGTTGAATGAAGAGCCAGATATACTGGAAACGGAAACGGAACCGGAACCGGAACAACCTGAAGTGACAGCTGAAGAATCTGAAGAGGTATCACCAACTGATCCTGAAAATCAACCAGTTGATCTATCCGGTGCTGACATGACGTCAATTTTGCCGGAAAGTGAACCAGTTGGTATGGTCGATACTGATTTGCCAGTTGTAGGTGACAGAGAAAATGTTGACGACGGTTCTGGTGACAACGCAGGTGCAAGCGTTGCTGGGATTACTTCCAACGCTGTGTCAAAAGCGTACTCGAGTGCCACAAACGTTTTTGATGGTTTCGTGTCCAATTTAGAAGTGAATAAGCCGTTTTTGATGGCGATCATTGCGCTTCTACTGTTCATTATTGGCATGCTGATACTCTATTTACTCAATCAAAACTGTGTCTACAAAAAGCGTAGGATTTACAATGGAAATTGTCACCTTTTTGATTAGAGAGCCTGATTAAAATTGTACAATTGATTGATTTATTATTGAGGATTAACGATGAACTTGTATCTGGTCACGACGCACTGGGCTGATGGCGCCGGTGAATGAGTGGGTGATGATGACCATAACCAAGCTTAGAAGGGATTACGGGAAGATGATGGGAAGACGTAGGGAATATTGTGATTAACTGCCCGGCATCCGGCAGTTAATCACAATGTGCTAGTAATGGGTGGGTGAAACAAGGGTTGTCTCTCCAATCGAAAACAAGATATGTTGGAATTTTGATCTTGGGTCTACTCAAAACTAGCATTCTCTTTAATTTGTTTCTATTATTGTCTTTCTAAAGATCTTTAGAACAATACGTCCTATCATCTCAAGAATTAATTTGAAATGTATGGTCCTGTACACAGCTTCATAAAACAAACAAGCTTTTAGTGTAGCATTTAACTTCATATCTAGAAATCCTCGAGCGTAAATATTTGTTGTTCAAGATGCTTTGTTGGTTACGAATTAAGAAGTAATCAGCAAAAGTAATCAGTTGGCATTGAAATAATAAACAATATTCTGAGAGTGTATATTTTGAGAAATACTGATAGTGTTCCTTTCTCCATGTAACTTACAGCTGGAAAAAAATAATATACATTTCTCACTAAAGAAATCCCACTAAAGCTACAGCGACACCGATCGTTTTGTGGTGAAAAATCGGTCAACAACTGTAATAATAAAAAAATAAAAAAATAATAATAATAATTTTCGCTGATGTCCGCTATTTACCTTTAGCTTTAAAGCTTTTTTAGCGACAGTATAATTAGTTTTTTGAGCTATTAAAAGAATTTGTCTACTAATTACCATTTGCTCTGCAGCAAGTTTAACTTCAACGCTGGCCCTCTGACTGAACCTATAAACTCAGTGATCCTAGTGCTGTACACAGTGTTTACTCTCAAAGCGCATATTAAAGTCTGACGGTATTTGCTACCTTCATATCAGACTTTGCATCTCTCCCCGGTCGTTAGCATCGTTCTCATACCTTGCAGGTGAACGTTCGATGGACGGGCAAACCTTGTCGCTACGTCAATACATGAGTAATGATGATGGTCTTGTCCCAGCTTTGAATGTCAGATACTTTGGACATCGTTGGCGCTTTGTGGAGAGGGGTGGTAGAGGGAGAACAGAAATGGCACACTTTTATACCCTCTTTAGATAGTTAAAAGTGTAAAATCTTTAAATATACAAATATTTAAAAAAAGGGAAACAATGCCCAGTCGTATTTGAACGACCAAATGGATGATTTAAATTTATTTAACATGTCCTAGGTCACTTTGAATTTTGGTCAGTTAAATTTATGGTGTTTAACGACGCACTGTTTAAAAATGAGCTCTGTGGTACTGGTATAATGACGTCGGTAAGTGAGTGGATGATGATGTGGATTGTGATGTACTTAACCTAGCCTAGAAGAGAGGAGGGGAAAACTCGGTGGTAGTACGTAGCCTGCTCCTGTTTAGGACCAAGGGGACCAATGGCTTAACGTCCCTTCCGATGGACGGTACAACTCAAAGAATGGATTACTCTACAAATCCATCCTGTTGAGTGGTCAAAAAGTCGATGAATTTCAAGGGAAAACCAATTCAAACCTTTCACAGTAAAACGAAAAGCTGCATATGATTTTAAATAAATATTTTGGACAAATTCTAGTGTTTGTATCTTAAGCCCTCTTGCACTTTCTCCAAAATGAGAAAAATACATCTGTAAAAAATTAAAAAATGTTTTAAAGCTCTTGAGCTTAAGATTAATTAAAATCTTAATTGTGCAATAGGAACTGAAGAAAAAAATGTAAATTTCAGTAAAATTATAATTGGGGTTTCCCTGTTTTGTCAAAATTAGGCTTGGTTTCAAAAAAATTACATTTACATATTTTAATCTGAATAATACTTGAAGATTACGAAGACAACAGTCTCTTTCCAAGTTTTTTTCCAGTTCTGGGATTAGGCAAATAACGCATTCCTTAAAAATGATGCTCGAAAGCATTTTTTTTTCATTTTCTTGGAACAAGAAAACTAACTTTTTTTTAATTGAAAGATACTTTAATAAAAACATCTGTAATCAAGAAAAGATTACCAAACACTGATTGCGGAACACTTGAAATCGTTGCATTTTTTCGACACGAGTAAAAGAAAGTAAAGCAAGAAGAACTGAAATTAAAGAGGTTCGCTTATAGTCAGGAACTTCACTATATAAGAAATATTTTTAGACTTCAGCCAAATCCACGCAGCATGGCACCTCCATCGACGCAAAAATAGCCAAGAAATTTACTCAAACCCTGATACAATGCTTTGAAAACGTGCTGCTGTTTCTTATCGAAAAACATTTCTACTGTCCCCTTGGTTTTAAACTAAAAATAACAATTTTTGCCAAGCAGTCCAATGAACTAGGTGCTAGCGGTTGAAAAATGTCTATGTGTTATTCTTATGGGCCATATTTTTCCAAGCAGTCCAATGTTCTAGGTGCTAGGGGTTAAAAAATGTCTCTATGTTATTCTTATGGGCCATGTTTTTCCAAGCAGTTCAATGTACTTGTTGCTAGTGGTTGAAAAATTTCTCTGTGTTATTCTTATAGGCCATGTTTCTCCAAGCAGTCCAATGTACTAGGTGCTAGTGGTTGAAAAAAGTCTGTGTTATTCTTATGGGCCATGTTTTTCCAAGCAGTCCAATGTACTAGGTGCTAGGGGTTGAAAAAAGTCTCTGTGTTATTCTTATGGGCCATGTTTTTCCAAGCAGTCCAATGTACTAGGTGCTAGTGGTTGAAAAATGTCTGTGTGTTATTCTTATGGGCCATGTTTTTCCAAGCAGTCCAATGTACTAGGTGCTAGTGGTTGAAAAATGTCTCTGTGTGATTCTTTCTTTTTTTTAGTTATCTCCAAGGTTATGACCAGAAAATGTAGATTCGTGTAAGAAATAATTTCAATGAGTAATTACCTATTTGAATGTATTCATACCTGTACCTAAAATGTTCATTCGCAAACACAGATTGACTTTTCAGTTCTCTGAGGTAACTCTAAGGACCTTACTGCTATACTATATGGTTTCGTCAATCTCCTCACTTTGACGCCACATTCTCTCAAAAGATCACACAAATCTCACGACTTCAAAAAGGTTTCACTTTGCCAACATTTCGCCAGTCGGTTTCCAGAATGGCAAATACAGTTTCTGTTCTGTATCGCTATTTATCCGCCTACACAATTTACTCCAGATATTTCCGAAACTAGTTAAGGAAGGTCAGCTTAACAGTCTTACCACTTTAGTAGTCTCAATGAGCGAAAAAATGTCACCGAATAATTTAGGTTGCCACTAGATAGCGACACCGTCGTTTTTTAACGTGTTTAAAAATGTCGTTATTTCTTGCTGATTACTCGTATTTCAGACTGGTTTACGCTTAACCAATTATTATTCATGCTAACCTCAATGATTGATATGCTTGTATTGATATTTTAAATCGGTATTATTTGATAGTAACGGTTTATTAAGAAAAGCTGCCGCAATTTGGCAATTTGAGACGATTTTAGTGTATTTGATGAGAATGACAGATGCCAAATGAGAGATCGGGGTTCGAGTGCGCGTTTGGGCATCAATTTTTGAGTCGGTTATAGTGTTGTTAATAATTAAAAGACGAATACCTTGATTCTGTATGATGAACTCATTTATGATGAACTTATATATAGATATTTATCATATTTCTATTTGTATTTTTTATTTAACTGACGTATTCACATCCATGATCAGTCGAATAAAAACAGAAATTATTATTATTATCACAAAAATTAATATTATTATTAAATAGCTTGATAGCTAGTGAAACATAAAAACATTGATTCCGTTCCAACTTGAAACCGGCTCTTTTTCTAAGCAGAAATTTCAACACTAACACTGGCCATATGACTTTACGTGCAATCTCAGCTGGTTTAAATTTACCATGAAAAATGATTAACCAACCAAAGTTACTAACATTTTAAAGCTAAAAATAATAACGCATGACAAACATGAAAAAAAAATATTTTACGTGTTTCCAAAAAATGATATAATTTGCAGCTTAATAGAGTACCTACATGAAAATAATTGTGTTTGCCTGGTCGCAGTAATTCTTCCCACACAGTGGCCAGTCAGTACATGATCTGTTTTCACTTTGAAGTAAATAATTTGATTAGAAAATTGTGCCCAGAGAATTAAGCATACAAAGTGGGAAAATTGCTATGCAAGTCCGGGTGAAAATCGGCGTGGACGTGACCAAGCTCTTTAGCATGTTGTGTTTGTGTGGGGTGAGAATTGCGAAGGTGAGAGACGGCAAAGGGGGAAATATTTTTTAAATTTACCTAGCTGTAAGTTTTTAGTAGCTTAGTTCGTTGCGAAAGCGGTTTTAGCGGACAATAGCAAAAGAAGACGGCGTTTTAAGGAAGGTTTTAGGCCAAAATTGATTTTCCCCGTTCAGCCGACATTTTAAAATATTAGAACGAAGATGCTTAGATAAACACACAAAAAAAGATGTAAATATCAATTTGAATTTTGTGAAGATTCAGGAACGCTTTATCCTGTCACATAAAAAAATTTTTATTTAGCAGCCGTCAATATTTTCTCTTTGCTTTAATCACTGTTTAATATTTGAACCTGGAAGGATGGGGTTTAGCTTTTAAACTGTCATTTGGAAGTCAAAGTAAGAAGTCCCATTGATTATGATGGTTTTGAGACTCATGTCAACTTGATTTATTTTTAGCACTAGTTTTAAGAAAAAACTATTTGAAATGGGTTTTGAATACTTAGTTAAGGGCTACTAAATTTACCTAATTTAGTACGTATTTCATGTATGTATTATTATTTAGTATGCATTCAAAGTATTTAGTACGCAATTTAGTAGCCCTTTGCTAAGCATTCAAAACCCTTTTCAAATAGTTTTTCTTAAGTCCCATTGATATTTTGTTTGTATTTCCAAGTCACCAAATATTCCGTTTCGAAGCAAACACATTTTTAAAAACCATTTATTCTTGCTTTTCGTATGTTGTCTTAGTTCCTTGGTTTTTAATTATTAAAATATAATTGTTTTAAAGCAAATTACTGCGCCGCTTAAAATCACCCCAGAACGGCGTTGGTGAAATCGACACAAAGACTAACGGATCTTCAAGTAGAAGAACCAAGAGGCTGGAAAAACTCAGTCACAGTGATGCTACACTGAGTCACATCGATTCAATATCAACACGACCGAACGGTTTGTCGTGTTGGAAACAACGGATCTCGTTAGATCACCGAAGTTAAGCAACACTGTGCTGAATCAGGTATTGGATGGGTGACCATCATACACATGACCAGTTCTGTTCAGGAGAGAGGTTGGAGGGATGAAAGTTAAGCAACACTGCGCTGGGTCAGGTATTGGATGGGTGACCATCATACACATGACCAGTTCTGTTCGGGAGAGAGGTTGGAGGGATGAAAGTTAAGCAACACTGCGCTGGGTCAGGTATTGTATGGGTGACCATCATACACATTACCAGCTCTGTTCGGAAGAGAGGTTATAGGGATGAAAGTTAGTAAAGCAACTTCACTCGCTTTCCTTATCAACCTCTCGACAGCATGGATTTGTGAAGGAATCCTGTTGTTCACGTTGTACCGTCCTTCGGAAGGGACGTTAAGCCGGTGGTCCCCTTGGTAGGCTACAAGAGTAGGCTACTTGCCAGCACCGGGTTTCCCCTCCTTCCTTCTAGGCTGGATTAGGTTCATCATCATCCACTCATTCACCGACGCCATTAGACCAGTGCTGCATGGCCAGATATCAAAACAGTGCGTCGTTAAACACCAGAAATAATAATTATATTCAATAAAAAATGTCTGCGCATTGCATGTTATTGAAATTTATATAATATTTCACATAAGGGGGAAATAAGTACAGTTTTAGGCAGTTACGAAACAATTGGCCAGCAAACAAATGACGGTTGCTAATCCAATCTCGATTGATTGTTTAATTCAGGAAGCAGTTAAATCAAACCTCAGCTCGCTACGTGAGCAGTTGATCACAGCAACAGATGGTTCTTCAGCCAGATTGACGTTAACTGTTTCTAAATCGCAACTGAGTCGATAAACCTCAAGCAATCAGGAAAAGTCATTTCGGGACTCAACTTTTATAACATGACCCTTTTTTAATACAAAATAGCTGAGTTCAACTGCGTAGATTTTCTCCATGACTTTCCGTGAGTCCTCTTTCAACGTTCGTTTGTAATTTAGCTTGAAAGGATGAAGAAGCAATCCGGTGCCGGCACTCCTGTCGAACAGCACCAAGGGGACCACTGGCTTAACGTCCCTTCCGAAGGACGATACAACTCGAACAACAGGATTCCTCCACAAATCCATGTTGTCGAGAAGTTGATAAGCAATGCGAATAAAGTTGCTGTATTAACTTCCATCCCTTCAACCTCTCTCCCGAACAGAACTGGTCATGTGTATGATGGTCAGCCATCCAATACCTGACCCAGCGCATTGTTGCTTAACTTTCATCCCTCTAACCTCTCTCCCGAACAGAGCTGGTTATGTGTATAATGGTCACCCATCCAATACCTGACCCAGCGCAGTGTTGGTTAACTTCCATCCCTCCAACCTCTCTCCCGAACAGAACTGGTCATGTGTATGATGGTCAGCCATCCAATACCTGACCCAGCGCATTGTTGCTTAACTTTCATCCCTTCAACCTCTCGCCCGAACAGAACTGGTCATGTGTATGATGGTCACCCATCCAATACCTGACTCAGCGCAGTGTTGCTTAACTTCGACGGTTAACCAAGAGCCAGTGTTACCAACAGGCAAAACTATTAAAAATCAAACAAATAAATTCGAATAAAATGAAAACAAGAAAGGCTAAAAACTTCAGCGATTTATTTTTGTAATTTTTGTATTTAATTTCTTTGATTTTAAAAGTTTTTTTTTAAAGTATTTGTAATTATTTCCAGATGATTCTTTGTGTAAACGAAGGACTCTGGTGTGTCCGTTGACAACGTGACAGTCTGATATCGATAGGTGCTAGGGGGTGGGGGGAGGGGAGGCGTTTCCTGGGCTTGGGACGGGGGCGGCAAGGGGTGGGGCAACATCATGAGGTATAAAACCACTCACCCCGGCCATCAGTCCACGATTCAACAAGTTGATTTCCAACGTGGGCGATTATCCGTCACGAAACCTAAGCTGATAGTAATATTAGGGTATTTCGTTTAGCAGCAATTGGACTCTGCAGTTTTAAGTAAGTACCTTACCTATTTCAGATCTATAAAATTATTGTTTAATTTCAATATGATTCGTTATTAAACCGGTGAATGCAAGTTTATATTTAGGCGAACAAAAATGTATTCACTTGTCGACTTTTTGCTTAACCTCTGTTTTTTTTTTTAACAAAATAACCAAAACTAGTACAAATGGCTTCTTAGATTAAAAAGCAACTATTAGTGTTGAAAAAAATACAAACATTTAAAAAAAAATTTAACAAAGTGCAAAAGCCGCCATAGCAAAATGGTCACGGTGGTTAAATCTGTGACATTCGGTTTCGGAAACGAGTAGAGTTTTAAATTTTTTTCTTGAGAATAAGTTGGTTGTTTGAAGTTAGTCGTTTAGCCTAGAGGTTGTTTGGTTGGGTTATTTACTGGATTAACTAATTCTCTGATAATTGTTAGTTTTAAAAGAAAGGAAAGCTAAAGTGCACCTTGTTTAACGAAATGTATACAAATAGAAATTAAAAATATGTACATAATCATATTTATTTAATTTTAACTGATACGGAAACGCTTCTAAAAAAATTAAGATTTTAAATGCAGTCCTTAAATGGTGAGGAAATTATGATGGAAGTCGAAAATTTCTTTCTGAAACTGGTGACTTGTTTGTAAAAGTAAATTTATAAATTAATCTTGCTTCGGGAGAAAAGTTTCAATTAGATAATCAGCAATCATTGCGGATCAATAAATGCATCTCGTCTCCAATAAGATCAGGATTGACAGTCGAAGATCATTTCTGTGAAATAATTTTCAATGAATTAGCAGATGTGTTTTTGAGGACAATTTATATTTTTAGTCTGAGACTGCAACTTAAATTAACAATTTCCTCAAGTGCTGCAGCACATAACAGCAAAATCTCTGATAAATACTGTGTTAATAATTGCCAATCCATTCTCAATCTATTTTGATAACTCGATTTAAAACTCGATTGAGGATAGAGGAATGAAAATTAATGAAGAAAATTAAATATTTTTTATTGTTAGGAACACAAACAACCTCTAAAAAATTGATGCCTGAACGGGAAATCAAACCACGATCTCCACCTGTCGCGGGTGTTGCTCTAACCAATTGAGCTACTTAAACACACAATTTTTGAAAGGATTTATGTGTATTTGATGAGAATGACAGATCTCCAAGGAGTAGAACCAAGAGGCTGTGAATACTCAGTCACAGTCACTCTGATTCTAGTGACGCTATATCATGTCACAACCTGTCAAACTCGAATAACTCCAATTCAACGTTAGATGAGTTTTTAAATATGCAAAATCTGATTTAAATTACAAACGCTTACAATGCGCGGGGTATTATTATAAGGAACACAAATAACCTCTCAAAAATAGACAGCAACTTCACTCGCCTTGCTAATCAACCTCTCGACAGCATGGATTTGTGGAGGAATCCTGTTGTTCGCGTTGTACCGTCCTTCGGAAGGGACGTTAAGCCACCTTGGTGCTCTTCGGCCGGAGTAATTTACGAGCTAAGATCATTTTTCGTCTTTTCCTTTTTATTCTAGGCTAGACTCATAATCATCCTCATCACCACCCAATTAAGCAACTACGCCATTAGACCATTACCACGGGGACAGTGGCAATGGTCTTACAAAAAAACTGAAATTTATCTGTAAATAGGTGCCCCTTTTAATGATCCTCGTTTTAAAATGTATGAAATCATAATTTAGCCATATGGCCTTTTATTGACATTGCATATCTAAACCTGGACTAATCATAAGTCTTTAGCGTTGACGAGGGATTAATTTAAAGTGGGTTTATCGAATATTGAACATTGTCAATCAAATTAAGTCTCAAATCAGTGATAAGCTGTGATAAACTAAAAATGTTACATACATGGTTTGTCAAAGGAGATCGTTTGAAACTATTTTTAAAGTACATTTCAACAATAGCCAATCTTCAACAATGTAATTTACCTACATAGTGCAATGCGTATAGTGTATTGCATAATTCTAATGAGATAGTTCTGACGCTCATGTTATAGTATCCTGTCTTTCGGTATAAATGAATAGTCACCGAACGGTTTGGCGTGTTGGAAACACCGGTTCCCATGAGATCACTGAAGTTAAGCAACACTGCACTGGGTCGGACATTGGATGGGTGGCCATCATACACATGACCAGTTCTGTTCGGGAGAGAGGTTGGAGGGATGAAAGTTAATACAGCAACTTCATTCGCCTTGCTTATCAACCTCTGGACAGCATGGATTTGTTGAGGAATCCTTCGGAAGGGACGCTAAGCCGGTGGTCCCCTTGGTCTTCAACAGGAGTAGGCTACGTGCCGGCACCGGGTTTCCCAATCTCCATTCTAGTCTAGATTAGATTCCACTTAATATTTTTTATTTTCTACTCATTCACCGACGCCATTAGACCAGTATTACAGGGCCCAGTGTCGACAGTGCGTCGTTAAACACAATAACCAACGAAAAAAATTGTGACCGTTATGCTTTTACAATAGCTTTAACATACAAAAATACTTTCAACCTTAAAAACTTAAGTTTATAATTATCTTGTTCACAGGCAGAGTGGAGTTTTATTTACAGAATACACAAGTTTGTAAGATGATATTTCGGAGCCCCGTTTGAGTAACAGAGCTCCCTAAAATTTTCACAAAATTCTCACCTTCTTAGAATTTTGAAGAGCACTTGTAATTAAAGAGCAACTCTTTTCTACTTTCCTTTGGCAAACAGTTACCAGAGCCGTTCTAAAAGATAAAATTAACAATATTTTCCTTGATTCTGTGCCCCAAGATGAAACTTGGTGCTTTATGATCGTTTTTAGACTCATGTCTACTTGATTTATCCTTAGCACTAGTTTTAACAAAAACTATTTGAAATGGGTTTTGAATGCTAAGTAAAGGGCTACTAAAATTTCCCAACGTTTCGTTACATGTACTAGTTACTTCTTCAAGGGTTAGAGCAGTCCTGACAATTTTCCGATAACAAAAGAACCACATACAATTATAACAATTACCTAGTTCAAGCTTCCTAAATGCATCTAAATAAAATCTAATAAAATAAATATCAAAAATCAACATGTAAGTAATAAAATCGAAAAAAACCTAATTTAACCTTTTTTATACCTATCAAAAACTGACTTTGAAGTTATTTAACATTGAAACCTTGCTCCAAAAACGTACGTAGGAAGATTTAATGGACCATTGAATTATAGATATATATCAACATTCGAAGAAATTCAATAAACATGAGCATTCAATATTTTACAGAATGCCCCGATTGTAGTATGATATATTACTACGATTTTTTGTCCGTCAATGGTCGTCAGCCCTGAAAGCTATAAGAGAATTTTTTTGCTATTTATTTATTTTTCTATAAAAAAACATGCAAAAAACCCTCTGTAGCATGACGTTTTCACACATGTATGGGATGTAGTTGTGAATTCGTGAATGGGTAAATGCAGATAACATCTCTGATGTCACCGTAGCGAGGCTTACTAGGCGATGGCAAATCTCCATCGACATTTTGTTGCCCGGAAATTAAAACCAATGAGCGGGCGCGCTGAAAACAATTGGAATCGGTGACGATCGTGTCCGAAAATGGAAAGGTTTTATTTTTGTTACATAAATCACAAAACAAAAATGTAGACATATTTATTTGAAATGTGTGGGTGTCTAAAGGTGGACATTGTTTGCTAACGCATGAGTCTAACGGTGACCGTTTTACCGTAGAGATTTTGACATTTTAAGACATTAGGTACATTTTGTTATTTATCCCAGATTCACCGAATTTCAGACTGGTTTACAATTATTTAATCGTTATTGATGCTTACCTCAACAATCGAAACCCATATTTCTATATATCAAGTCGTTAAACTGGTTTTTATTAGACTCATGTCTACTTTATCTAACCTTAGCACTAGTTTTTACAAAAACAATTTGAATTTGGTTTAAATACTTAGTGAAGAACAACTAAATTTCCCAACGTTTCGTAACTTGTACATGTTACTTTATCAAAGGTGAGAGCAGTCCTGACAAGTTTTAATTTTTTTGTGGTTCTTTTATTATTGGAAAAGTGTCAGGAATTGTCAGGACATTTATGAAATGTTTTTGAGTCTATATGAGAGATGAGATTTTTGAGATTAATTTGAGATTAATTTGAGATTAATGAGAGATTTTTGAGTCTATATGAGTCAATGAGAGCAGTGGTCAATCATAAAGTACTGACCAGATCAACTAGAAACCACTAAAGTGATTCACTTAGTGATGAAACCATGAATCATGATCATAACATACATTAACCTTTCATGAACAGATTAAACATTACGAATTTCACCTGACAAATTAATTGATGTCCCTGCTGTACAGAAATTCTACCTACATTTCTTACTAATGAAATTTAGGATACGCTTAACATTGCCAAATGGTTGGTCACCGTATGGGAATACAAAGTTACTATAAACTTGCTGGAATATTGCAAGGTATAAGGCTTCAAAAAGGTAAACCGTCCTGAACGGTGCAGTCCCTTAGGTCACCCGTAGCTATTTCTGGGTATTTAATCGTTTCATATTTAGCGTATGTCTATGGGAGGTGGTTTAGGTTAGATCAGGTGAACTGCAATTAGCTTGAAAATTAAATATATTGATATGAAGTACCTTAGGTTATTATTATTATTATTATTTGTGGTATTTAACGACGCACTGTTTTGACATCTGGCCATGCGGCACTGGTCTAATGGCGTCGGTGAATGAGTGGATGATGATGAGGATGATGATGAACCTAACCTAGCCTAGAAGGGAGAAGGGGAAACCCGGTGCCGGCACGTAGCCTACTCCTGTCGAAAAGCACCAAGGGGACCACCGGCTTAACGTCCCTTCCGAAGGACGGTACAACTCGAACAGCAGGATTCCTCCACAAATCCATGCTGTCGAGAGGTTGATAAGCAAGGCGAATGAAGTTGCTGTACTAACTTTCATCCCTCTAACCTCTCTCCCGAATAGAACTGGTCATGTGTATGATGGTCACCCATCTAATACCTGACTCAGCGCAGTGTTGTTTAACTTCGGTGATCTAACGAGAACCGGTGTTTCCAACACGCCAAACCGTTCGGTGTACCTTAGGTGAGAGGTAATTTATGATTAGAGTTTTTAATTATTATCGCTGTTCATAGATCCAGTTCTGAAAATTATTTGAATCAGAGTTATTGGTGTTTTTGACTGGTCTGCACAAGAGGACGGATGTGTTAATCGATTTATAGCAAAGATGTTATATTCGAAAAACATTGCAAGGAAATTTAGGCAACTCACAAAAAAAAACATGGAAACATAGTTATCAAATGGATTGTTTAGCGACAAAGAAATAAATTTCGATTTTGTCTGGCTTCTTTTTCTCTAAACTCGAAAAGTGGCTTAAAATGTAAACCTTAATTGATGGAGGTAAAATATTTAGCGAAAATAAAATATTGATTGCTGCAAACACATTTAGTATGATGTGACTAAACAGTTCCTTCTTCAATTACATTTTTTTTATTAGAAATAAGTATTTATATTTTTGAACAATTTCTGTAAATATTTTATTTGAGAACTTAAAAAAAAAATATCAGAAAATCAGTAATAAAGAATTTGATATTTTGAGCCGGGTTTAGACCAAGATTAGCTGGAAGTGGTTGAAATCGGCCATCAGCGTTGCCAATACTTTCAATCTGAATTGAAACGTAACACATATAAAAGTACAGAAATCACGAAGAGCTCGACCGCTTTTACATCTTCCTAACAATCAAAACCATTCACCGAATTAATTGCTATGAAACTCTAGTTGAAAACAAACTCAAGTTAAATCTTTTGACATAACCGAAGGCATATAAAACGCAGGTATCTAAACATCAAACGTTTTCCCGGGCAGCTTCAAGGTTTCACGACAAGATGGCGGCAGGGGGGCGGGGCCAAACGTGAAATGTAGGAAACACGTTTCAATAAATGTGAAACGTTGGCTGGCACGTGATACTTTATTGTCTTACCCACAAGCAAAACTTTCCCACGTCTAAACTATCTAGACACTGAAAAAGAAACAACAATAGCAAAATCTCTTAGCTGAGAATAAATAAGCTAAAGCTAAATGTTAGTAAATCTAAAGCTATGTTAGTAAAGGTTGGGAAACTATCATTAGTAAATGGGATGAAAGCTAACTGTAATGTCAGGATAGAGCAGGAGAATCTAGAGTTAGTAGACGAATTTAAATATTTAGGAATTATAATAGATAATAAGCTTAACTTTAAAGCACATATGGAGTATGTAACAAAAAAAGTAGGGAAAAAGGTAGGATACTTAAGAAGATTAGGTGGTAAAGTTTCCATGTGGACGAGAATCATGATATACAACACCATTATTAAACCACTATTTGAATACGGAGCAACGATAATGTTTCAATCCTACCAAAATAAAGTCATGAGAGCTATTCTAAGGTGCAAAAAGGATACACATATAAGGGATATGCTTCAAACCCTTAACTGGCTAAGCATAGAACAAGCTATAAAGCTATTGGTACTAGTATTTATTTTTAAATTAAAAAAGGCCTATTGCCAGTATATCTTAGTTGTAAGATTAGGTCAATTAAGGATATACAGACGACTGTAACGAGAGGGGTAACAAACAGCCTAAGTGAAAGGAAAATGTGTAGAAATAATAAATGGAAAAGTTCAGTTTTTAATGAAGGATTAGCCATATTTGATAGAATTCCACTAGACATAAGAAATAGCAATAGTATTAGTACATTTAAAAAGAAATGTTGTAAATGGATACGCGATAAATAATTGTAATGTATTGTATTGTAATTGTATTGTAATCACTGGCTTCTGAGCTAATAATAAAACCATTGATTGATTGATTGAATCTCTTTAAATTTGCAACTATTTTTTTTTTGTGAGAAAATAATGAACACGTATTTTTTTATTTTCTTCTAAATCTAATTTTGAATAAAATATCTCTGTTTAAAATGTTTGCGTTTGAATCTCGTACGAAAACGAGGGTCGCCATTTTTTATGACATAAAAGTGAAATCTGACGTCAATATGACGTCAAAAGACGTCAACAAACAGAAGCGAACGCAAAGGATACCAGAAAATGACGTCAGAACTACCTGTAGATTTTATTTTAAATGCGTATTTGAACACAATGATAATAATTAAATAATAATCTAAAAGAGATTTCCCTGTTATGTTTAAAAACTGCATGATTTTTTTCAAAGCTTTTTTGCATTTTACTGTTTTACTGACACAAAACAATTGTAAACGAGTCATGACAGCAAAATAAAAAACGACATAATCGAACTTCATTTGCCTTACTTATCAACCTATCGACAGCATGGATTTGTGGAGGAATCATCTTGAACGATTTGTACCGTCCTTCTTTGCTTTTCGACAAAAGTCGGCTCGATGCCGAGACTACGGGTTTCCCTTTCTCCGTGGTCAAAACAGTGCGTCCCTAAACACAACAAACCAATCTAAATAAAAAAAACTGACAAGATATTTTTCTCTTTCTTCCAGGCATGTCACTACGTCAGTGTTTGAGTGTGCTGGTGCTGGCTCTGGCCGCTGAGCGCGCCACCTGCGAGTGGCGGTCGGTTCAGGGACTACGACCGGGTCCAGGGGCCATTATACCCCCGCCAAAGACTTTTGAGCCTCCAGTGGAAATCTACAACGACCAGGTGTGTACAAGCCTACAAGGCTAAGCGGTGGCTGGTCCTTGGTGCTGTTGGACAGGAGCAGCCAACACAGTGTGTCAAAGTGACAAGGCTAAGCGGTGGCCGGTCCTTGGTGCTGTTGGACAGGAGCAGCCAACACAGTGTGTCAAAGGGACATGGCTAAGCGGTGGCCGGTCCTTGGTGCTGTTGGACAGGAGCAGCCAACACAGTGTGTCAAAGCGACAAGGCTAAGCGGTGGCCGGTCCTTGGTACTGTTGGACAGAAGCAGCCAACACAGTGTGTCAAAGGGACAGGGCTAAGCGGTGTCCGGTCCTTGGTGCTGTTGGACAGGAGCAGCCAACACAGTGTGTCAAAGGGACAAGGCTAAGCGGTGGCCGGTCCTAGGTGCTGTTGGACAGAAGCAGCCAACACAGTGTGTCAAAGTGACAAGGCTAAGCGGTGGCCGGTCCTTGGTGCTGTTGGACAGAAGCAGCCAACACAAAGTGTCAAAGGGACAAGGCTAAGCGGTGGCCGGTCCTTGGTGCTGTTGGACAGGAGCAGCCAACACAGTGTGTCAAAGTGACAAGGCTAAGCGGTGGCCGGTCTTAGGTGCTGTTGGACAGAAGCAGCCAACACAGTGTGTCAAAGTGACAAGGCTAAGCGGTGGCCGGTCCTTGGTGCCGTTGGACAGAAGCAGCCAACATAGTGTGTCAAAGTGACAGAACTAAGCAATGGCTGGTCTTTGGTGCTGTAATATAATTGCTTCTGGCTCTATTTACTCTCCTTATTTTCTACAAACGTGCGATCTTCTACGGTGTGGAGGTGCCGTGCCCAGAGTTCTGTGCTCTGCGAGATGCGTTCAGGGGCTAGCTTAGAAAAAGTCGTTGACTCGTTTGCTTTTAAAATTAAAATTACTCTTTTTAAGAGATAATTTAAATTTTTTTTGTAACTATTCTTTATTTTATAGTCACTCGAGATGTTTTTTTTTGTATTTATTACTTAATTTAACTATCAGTCAACATTTTAGAACCTACATTTGTATTTCGAGTTTATTTAAATGTAAATTACTTATCCTGTTGTTGAAGTTGTTTGATTTTTTGCCAGTTAATACCATTGACTGAAATTGTATGTAATGGAAAGATTTTTTGATTTTTTCTTAACAATCACCTTCTTGGTTTTGTCCTAGGTGTCAGAGTTCCGAGGCAGCAAGGACCTCTCTGGAATGCTGCTACAACTTATGCAACGCGTGGCCGTACAGGAACAGCAACAGCAATTAGAACAGGAGCGGGAACAGCGCGAACAGCGCGAACATCGTGACCAGATCCTGCAGCAGTTGGAGACGCAGCGATTACAGGAGGATAGCAGCGAAGAATCCAGCGAAGGGCAGCCTGAAGAGACGTTAAGCTCTATGCAAGAAGTCACCAACGACAAGCGAGGAAGCTGTAAGTTTATTTATATTTTTATTGAAAGTATTTGTTTTGAAATTGACAACTTCATTATTTGAGATTTACACACGGTACGACACTGGTTCAAATAACCAGGATAGAGCATGGGATCCAGCCACCTGATCTCAAATAACCTGGATAGAGCATAGGATCCAGCCAGCTGATCTCAAATAACCTGGATAGAGCATAAGATCCAGCCAGCTGATCTCAAATAACCTGGATTGAACATAGGATCCTGCCAGCTGATCTCAATAACCTGGATAGAGCATAGGATCCAGCAAGCTGATCTCAAATAACCTGGATAGAGCATAGGATCCAGCCAGCTGATCTCAAATAACCTGGATAGAGCATAGGACCAGCCAGCTGATCTCAAATAACCTGGATAGAGCATAGGATCCAGCCAGCTGATCTCAAATAACCTGGATAGAGCATAGGATCCAGCCAGCTGATCTCAAATAACCTGGATAGAACATAGGATCCAGCCAGCTGATCTCAAATAACCTGGATAGAGCATAGGATCCAGCCAGCTGATCTCAATAACCTGGATAGAGCATAGGATCCAGCAAGCTGATCTCAAATAACCTGGATAGAGCATAGGATCCAGCCAGCTGATCTCAAATAACCTGGATAGAGCATAGGATCCAGCCAGCTGATCTCAAATAACCTGGATAGAACATAGGATCCAGCTAGCTGATCTCAAATAACCCGGATAGAGCATAGGATCCATCCAGCTGATCTCAAATAACCTGGATAGAACATAGGATCCAGCCAGCTGATCTCAAATAACCTGGATAGAACATAGGATCCAGCCAGCTGATCTCAAATAACCTGGATAGAACATAGGATCCAGCTAGCTGATCTCAAATAACCCGGATAGAGCATAGGATCCATCCAGCTGATCTCAAATAACCTGGATAGAGCATAGCATCCAGCCAGCTGATCTCAAATAACCTGGATAGAGCATAGGATCCAGCCAGCTGATCTCAAATAACCCGGATAGAGCATAGGACCAGCCAGCTGATCTCAAATAACCTGGATAGAGCATAGGATCCATCCAGCTGATCTCAAATAACCTGGATAGAACATAGGATCCAGCTAGCAGATCAAAAAATCAAAAGTAAACTAAAAATATGTTTTAATAAAGTTCAATCGTTAGTCAACAAATATTCGATTTGTAGCTTTCTAGTTTTTACGGTTTGGCCAAAATTGTTCTCAAGTCACCAGGAAAATTATAAATAAAAAGAAAACTATCGTATTTAAACTAAAGTGATTTCTGCATCTCTTTTCAGACATGTCCCTGTGTCACTTCAAGATTTGCAACATGGGCCGCAAACGCAACCTGCGTCGTACTTCGTGGGCAAGAAATTGATCTGGAGTCTAAACCTTTGATCCCTTGCCACCCCCCCTTTCCCACCCCCAACCAACAAACCACCTGTTTGTTTGCACAAAGATCAACCTGGCTTTGTTTAACGAATCGACGTCGTTAAGCTTGCCTCGGCGCAGGCTTTGCAAAGAGGTTGCTTTTATAGTTTTGAACTCTTGTCAAGTCAGTTAAGGTTTTAATATTTATCATACAGCTGATCGAATGCATTTCTTTGCCGAAAGAATTTGAAGATGGTAAAAATTAATTAATTTATAATTATTTATATTTAAACTTAATCTTGATTTAATAAAACCTTTGATTTATCATAAATAAAGCAAAGAAAATATTATTTCTTGCATCGATTTTCCATCAATTGGCTACTCTAAAAGTGAGAAACGTTTTTATTCGTAATGTGTCTTCTTCGTAAATGTTTTTTTTTTTTTAATCAAAAATACATACACAATATACACAATAACAATGCTGTTATTGTGTACAGCCTGATTTACCGCACATTTTTCAAGATTTGTTAATATTTCACAATTTTAAATTCCGAAAAGCTGAAAATTTTTGTTTATAACTTCGTTTGCCACGTTCATTTTTGACAAAACTATTAAAAAAAACATTGCCAATCAAAGAACAAATTATAAATCAGCTGATAACCATCATCACTATTAATCAGTTGTTTACCTAAATGTTAACAACCTACTTTTTTTTTGCACCAATATCAATACAAAACAGTATTCAATGTTTTCAACAATGAAATGATCTTATCGAATGGCTGTCTGATGGAATTACAATTGTTCTAACTGCTATTAAGTTACAAAAAGATAATGAGTAAGATAATTCGGTCAGTATAAATAATAAGTATGCTAATTAATATATTAATAGTCGAATGGACGGTCGACCTAAGAAACATTGTATACTGATGGCGTATTCGACTGGCTGCCCCGGTGCACCCCCCGTTTGCACTGGGGCCGATCTGTGTGTTCGACTGGGCATGTGACTCTGTCCCAGTGCAACTATCACGTGTTTGACTGGGCATGTGACTCTGTCCCAGTGCAACTTTCACGTGTCCGACTGGGCATGTGACTCTACCCTAGTGCAACTTTCACGTGTTCGACTGGGCATGTGACTCTGTCCCAGTGCAACATTCACGTGTTCGGCTGGTCATGTGACTCTGTCCCAGAACAACTTTCACGTGTTCGACTGGGCATGTGACTCTGTCCCAGTGCAACATTCACGTGTTCGACTGGGCATGTGACTCTGCCCCAGTGCAACTTTCACGTGTTCGACTGGGCATGTGACTCTGCCCCAGTGCAACTTCCATGTGTTCGACTGGTCATGTGACCCTGTCCCAGTGCAACTTCCATGTGTTCGACTGGTCATGTGACCCTGTCCCAGTGCAACTTTCACGTGTTCGACTGGCAGAGTTGCTCGCTTTTGGGTCACTCCCGGTGCATTTTTCTTGCACCGAAAATTTCGAAAATGCAGTTGGAAAACGAATAAATGCACTGACAGCTCGTGATCATGTGTTCGGGTGGGAGCGCTCTCGCTCGGAGCTGGTGCAAACCCAGTGGAGCATCGAGCAAACCCGCCCTGGTGCAGGCCAGTCGAAAACGCCATCAAAAACGAGTGGAGACGTAGAATGTATGGATTAATTTTGAATCTCTTATATATTTTTTAACGATTTAAATTAAATTATTTTTATTTTTAAGACTGTTGTGAGTGTGACTGATAAATAAGTTATTCTTGAATTAAAACGAGACTGCTGAAATTTATTTTCTTGTTTGCGTCAAATGTTTGTCCCTGGTCTTTTGAGATCTTTTATTTTTCTAAAGGATTTTGAAGCTGGGAATCTTGAATCTTAACTTTGTACAGCTCTAAGCCAACAATGGATCCAGGTATTTAAGATACAATAAGAGTGAAAATGTCGGGGAAAAATATCAAACCTTCCAGAGATATTATGGCTCTACCTTCAAGGTATGTATAGTTACGTTCAGGAGGTTGTTGGTAGGGTTTTTAGTTTAGGCAACCAGGTGATTTTTTCTTTAAAAGTGTATTCACTTGTCCTATTAAGTTGTCCTGATCTCGAGTGAGTTAGTAAATATTTCCAAAACAAAATCTTTGTTGTTTTAAAGTTTACTCCTTTATCTACCACACGTAAAAATTCTATCATTTAAACTTAATGACTTAAAGTTTAAGTATCACTCAAACTAACATTTAAGCTTTACAACTAGGAGGTCTCTAAAAGTATTGGTACAACATCCTTAGGGGTAGTTTTCCTAAAATTTCTTTCTCAATATATACATTGACATTTTAGTAATTGTGGCAAAAAAATTGATCAGTTAAGGTAAAACAAATATTTAAAATTATTTGATACTCATGAAATGCACAAGAAAAAAGGTATTCCATTGAATCTACATTCAAGAACTAACAGATACCATCATACAAATGATCAGTTTTGTTCGACAGAGAGGTTTAAGGGTCGGTACAACATCTTCATCTGCTTTGCTTGTCCACTTGCCAGCGTGGATTTGTGGAGGAATCCTGTTGTTCGCGTTGAACCATCCTTCGGAAAGTACGTTAGGTCGGAGGTCGCCTTGGTGCTTTTTGACAGGAGTAGGCAATGTACCGTCACCCGGTTTCCTTCACTCAATTTCATATTAAATAATGTTCATCATCTTCCTCCATACATTTACCGTTCCACAGAGCCCTTTGTACAAACAGTGCGTCGTTAATAACAACAAATCAATTAACGATTAAAGCTTATTACTTGCAGTTATGCGATCAATATAATTTTTAGTAAACATTATCTACCAGTTAGCCATGAACCACACATGAATGCGTGTAGGTAAGTCATAAACTCGCTGCGTATTGGCGACATAGGACCTAAACTCCCAGTAACGAACTCGTATGGATTTTTGTGGATTTTTTATGACTTCCAAAACCTACCTGGTGGGTGATAAGATCACACGTCTTGAGTATAGAATGGGTGATATTAAACAGTGTTTGGTACTGAAATGTTTAACGATGATGTTTCGTGCGTCATCAAGGCATATTACTTTAGGTTGTAAATCATTTGGATGACTTTTGATATACTAACGTATATGGCACATAAACAGCACAATGTCCTTTTACTAAAATGAAATTGTTTATTTTCGTAAACGGGTTGAAGATGCGAAGGTTATGCAACGGTTTTGTCTCAAATTTTATTAGACCACTAGCCGTATAGGTACGATACAATATTTTTAACCGACATTTTAAATAAAAACGCCCGCTTTAACGACAATTTATAGCATGTGGCGTCACCTGGCAGTGGTAAACTGAACGTAATTCCCAACAACTTTATCGACTTAGCCGGTAAATAGTAATATATTTCACCACTAGCTCGCGCTACACGTATACCCTTGGTAGAACTTAGAAGCTTTGTTAGGCGATCTCAGCATCTCCATGGCTACCAAACGTTGAATCTACCATTGAACCTCCTATGCTAGGCCATGATATACCCGTGGTAACATAAGATAGCAGAATTGAAAAGCTCTGTCAGGTGATCTCAGCATCTCCATGGCTACCAAACGTTGAATCTACCAATGAACCTCCTATGCTAGGCCATGATATACCCGTGGTTACATAAGATAGCAGAATTGAGAAGCTCTGTCAAGCGATCTCAGCATCTCCATGGCTACCAAACATTGAATCTACCATTGAACCTCCTATACTAGGCCATGATATACCCGTGGTAACATAAGATAGCAGAATTGAGAAGCTCTGTCAGATGACCTCAGCATCTCCATGGCTACTAAATGTTAAATCTACCACTAAAACTCCACATGAAGGTATTTTTTATGTTCATTTTAGAAAAGTTTAGTAAACGTTGCAATTTTTACGCGCGATAAAATGACGCGGGCCAGGTTAAAGTCGACACCAAAATAACCTTACGACAAAAACGTTTTTAATAAAACAACGAAAAAATCCATAGTGTTTTCTGGATTCAGAGCTCCCGTACTTAAAGCCATCTGGCAACTTTATTCAACAAAAGCTTATGTAGGTACTTAACCGATCACCGAAGTTAAGCAACACTGCGCTGGGTCAGGTATTGGATGGGTGACCATCATACACATGACCAGTTCTGTTCGGGAGAGAGGTAGGAGGGATGAAAGTTAGTACACCAACTTCACTCGCCTTGCTTATCAACCTCTCAACAGCATGGATTTGTGGAGGAATCCTGCTGTTCTAGTTGTACCGTCCTTCGGAAGGGACGTTAAGCCGGTGGTCCCCTTGGTGCTCTTCGACAGGAGTAGGCTACGTGCCGGCACCGGGTTTCCTCTCCTCCCTTCTAGGCTAGGTTAGGTTCATCATCACCCTCATCATCATCTACTCATTCACCGACGCCGTTAGACCAGTGCCGCATGGCCAGATGTCAAAACAGTGCGTCGTTAAATACCAAAAATTAATCAATTATAATTTGTAATTCTACTGTTACACTGTGAATCCAAAGCATTCATTCAGAATTTATTCCGCAAAACATGTTTTTCTCTCTGCAGCGCAAAAGGTCCTCCTACTCAAATGTCTGTTTTCCCTAGAGAACAGCGATTACCCTTGTGTGACAGTCACGTGCTAGTTCATCCAGCTTACGGACTAAACAGGACAAGCAACCACTCCAGGGAATCTGACAGGACATATCCCAGTCAACGATAAGGGGTCGGCTCTCATTTGAACAGACGTCTGGCTCACAAAATTATTTCAGACACATCTGTAATTAAGTTAAGTTAACTTCGGGCACATCCCTAAGTTCTACATATTCTCTTTTGCAATTCGTAACTAGAAACTCTACGACCTAATTGCACAGAACACATATATTATTTTATAACTTTGGAGGTAAACTCTGGAGGAGAAGCTTCGCCACCAAAAACCCATTAGTTTGCAGGAAGTGGCAAATCTCTCCCCTTCCCCCAAACCCCAACAAAAAACTATCTGAAAATATTAAACATAGATTACAGTACACAACTCTTTTTCCCCTGTACTTGTCACCCTATTCAAGCTACCTGAAAACGACCCTATGGCAGAGCGCGGATTTCACAAATTGTTTCTACAGTTTTGAATGCTCAAATTTTTTTTGAGCATTTAAATTATGTTAAGTACGCTGATTTTTTTTAATTTCAATGATAAACTGGTAAAGATTTACCACATGGGAGCAATAACCAAAGCAAAAATAGCGACACACATTTTACTTTAAATCTGGGATTGCAGAAACATTGGAGCAAAGTGAATTCTTGGCACGCTGCAAGGACAGCCATGGTATGGTTCATACCCCACGACCTCCAGGCCAGGCTAGGACACGAGACATGGGACATGGGGGCAGGATCCACGTTAGGCAGGGCGCGATGGGACAGGGTGGATTCTTGGCACGCTGCAAGCACAGCCATGGTGTGGTTCATACCCCACGACCTCCAGGCAAGGCAGGGACACGAGACATGGAACATGGGGGCAGGATCCATGTTAGGCAGGGCGCGATGGGACAGGGTGGGTTCTTGGCACGCTGCAAGCACAGCCATGGTGTGGTTTATACCCCACGACCTCCAGGCAAGGCTCTAATTTCTCTATTTATTTATACTTAGTTCTAAAGAACATGGTTCTAACGTCGCCTCAAAGCAAAGCTACAAGTATCACTGTTAGTGAAAATTTACCGGCTGGATATTTACAGGTGAGTGAATTTTGTTAGACACATTAATTTCGGTTGGTCTGTCAGACGTTGCAGTCGATTTCTGTGGAACGTTTTCTCTTTGAAAGTCGAGACCGACAAGATAAGTTCCTGCTTGCTTCTTGCTTTGGCACACAAGAAGGAGCGGTGGTTTACCTTCCGGGTGGTTTTGGGTTGCGATACAATTGAATTTTATTTAATTACCTTAAGAAAGATTGTAGAATTTGATGGAGATGTTGTAATCGACATCGGTGGAAGACAATTCTTCTGGCATCGCTAGAAAAAATTGGAAAAAATGTTAATCAATTTCAATTTCATCGGATTTAAATAGACGAAAATGTCACAATTACTTTAAACGTAGGAAAAAATGCCAAGTCGTTATGTTTCTTCGTATGGAAAAGTTTTCATCGAAATTTGTTAATTACTAAGTCTCAAGACAGTGTATTGGTGAACCGAAAATTTCGACTGAAATAGTGTTTTAGTAAACTGAAGAGCGGAGAAGTACAACAAATGTTTACTTGAAAATTATCTCTCGAATTGCTTACACGATATCCATGTACTCACAGACTCAAATATTGCTAGATTTCAAGAATGTGTTCTAAAAAGATAAATACCCTTCTTGGCAGATTGCTCAAATATAACACGGAAACAAAATTCAATGATACTAAAATCAAGTACAGATCAATTTCATTGTTAATATCAAATAGTTGTGTTAAATTGTGAACTAAATTATATTTCTCTTAGAATGGTTACTAATTAATTATCACCGAACGGTTTGGTTCCGCGCTAGTTATCACGGTGCTACTGACAGTAATACTAGGGTTACGAATCACCGCTCTAGGTCGGGGTCACTGCTTGGTACTATGGTGGTGCTAGTTAGCACGGTGCCACTGACAGTAATACCAGGGTTACGAATCACCGATCTAGGTCGGGTTTACTGCTTGGTACTATGGTGGTGCTATTTAGCACAGTGCTACTGACAGTTATACCAGGGTTACGAATCACCGCTCTAGGTCGGGGTTACTGCTTGGTGCTATGGTGGTGCTAGTTAGCACGGTGCTACTGACAGTAATACCAGGGTTACGAATCACCGCTCTAGGTCGGGGTTACTGCTTGGTGCTATGGTGGTGCTAGTTAGCACGGTGCTACTGACAGTAATACCAGGGTTACGAATCACCGCTCTAGGTCGGTGTTACTGCTTGGTACTATGGTGGTGCTATTTAGCACAGTGCTACTGACAGTAATACCAGGGTTACGAATCACTGCTCTAGGTCGGGGTTACTGCTTGGTACTATGCTGGTGCTAGTTAGCACGGTGCTACTGACAGTAATACCAGGGTTACGAATCAACGCTCTAGGTCGGGGTCACCGCTTGGTGCTATGGTGGTGCTAGTTAGCACGGTGCTACTGACAGTAATGCCAGGGTTACGAATCACCGCTCTAGGTCGGGGTCACTGCTTGGTGCTATGGTGGTGCTAGTTAGCACGGTGCTACTGACAGTAATACCAGGGTTACGAATCAACGCTCTAGGTCGGGGTCACTGCTTGGTGCTATGGTGGTGCTAGCTAGCACGGTGCTACTGACAGTAATACCAGGGTTACGAATCACCACTCTAGGTCGGGGTTACTGCTTGGTGCCATAGTGGTGCTAGTTAGCACGGTGCTACTGACAGTAATACCAGGGTTACGAATCACCACTCTAGGTCGGGGTTACTGCTTGGTGCTATGATGGTGCTAGTAAGCACGGTGCTTCTGAGAATTCAGGCTTATAAACTGGACACTCTGGGTACCAAAGGGTATAAAATCAAGCTGCTCGAGCTGGAGCAGAAGAATAGAGGTGTGGGACGCAAAGCAACAAGTCTGCAGACCTGTTCCTGACGACCTGTCAGATCTCCCTCAGCGTCGTTCCATCCCAGTCAAGATTAGTCTCTGAGCGACCACCCATGACGATTCATCCCCCGCCCCTCTCTCTCATAACAAACAAACGTGCAGAGATAATATTTGCCCTAGAGACATGACACTTGCCCGGGCTAATGAACGCCGCTGAGGGGCCAGACACGGCGACGTCAGGCGTCGGCCGTTGTTTTAGCAACGACGTGACACCGCCCGATTGCGAACTCGATCCGATTGATGCGTTGGTAAGGGGGGGGGGGGGGGGAGGAGTGTGTGCGTGTTTCCTTTCTTTGGTGGAATGTGAATCAAAATTTTTGAGCAGTTAGGAATCTGTAGTGGTAACTGGTAAGGAAGAGTAATACAATGTTTTTTCCGGATTACAGACATGTTAAGTAATATAGATTTATACATTTTTGCAGTGTTTTTCCTTGAGTGCAGCTCGTGAGAAAATATACCAGCACAAGGACTGTCCCCAGGATTGCTACAGTTTAGCCCGTGAGAAAAGATACCAGCACAAGGACCGTCCCCTGCATAGCTACAGTCTAGCCCGTGAGAGAAGATACCAGCACAAGGACTGTCCCCTGCATTGCTACAGTCTAGCCCGTGAGAAAAGATACCAGCACAAGGACTGTCTACTGCATTGCTACAGTCTAGCCCGTGAGAGAAGATACCAGCACAAGGACTGTCCCCTGCATTGCTACAGTCTAGTCCGTGAGAGAAGATACCAGCACAAGGACTATCCCCAGCATTGCTACAGTCTAGCCCGTAAGAGAAGATACCAGCACAAGGACTGTCCCCTGCATTGCTACAGTCTAGTCCGTGAGAGAAGATACCAGCACAAGGACTGTCCCCAGCATTGCTACAGTCTAGCCCGTAAGAGAAGATACCAGCACAAGGACTGTCCCCTGCATTGCTACAGTCTAGCCTGTGAGAGAAGATACCAGCATAAGGACTGCCCCCAAGCATTGCTACAGTCTAGCCCGTGAGAGAAGATACCAGCACAAGGACTGTCCCCTGCATTGCTACAGTCTAGCCCGTGAGAGAAGATACTACCATAAGGACTGTCCCTGCATTGCTACAGTCTAGCCCGTGAGAGAAGATACCAGCACAAGGACTGTCCCCTGCATTGCTACAGTCTAGCCCGTGAGAGAAGATACCTGCACAAGGACTGTCCCCTGCATTGCTACAGTCTAGCCCGTGAGAGAAGATACTACCATAAGGACTGCCCCCAGCGTTTTTTCAAAAACATGAGGAATTTGCTTTTGCGATTCTAGAATGTTTGTGGTCAAAATAATTCCTAATATTTTTACTATTGGTTGAAAAGTTCTCGTAAGGTCACGAAAGAAACAAACCTGACACCACATAAGCTTCAGATGGAATTGCAAATGGCGAAAATTAGCAAAGATGATTAGCAGAATTTCTTGAAATGACATTTTCTCCTAATGCCGCCCGGAAACCGGTGCCGCCTCAACCGAAAAGAATTATTTGTTAAAGTGAGTAATGCTTTAAAAAGCTTAAAAAGTCCACCACGAGAACCAGAGATTTTATCCAAACTAATAATAAAAAAACAAGAAATTGGTCAACTCGTTAAGAGAGTAAATGCTAAGCAGCCTGTTAGCGTCTTACCATCTGTTACCAACCGTAACAAGCAACTGACTGATGGTGATAACAAGTCAGTTTTCGAGCACGTGTGTGGCAAACCTGGAGATTGCGTGGAAGAAAAACCTAATCTATCTTTATTAATAAAATATCTTGTGACTTTATAGACCAGAAGAACAAATTGCGCAATATTTACCATATATTGCCCAAGATACCACACCATGGCTGTATACGGAGTAACTTAGACCCATCCTGTCCCATCGCACCCTGCCTAACGTGGACCCTGCCCCCATGTCCCATGTCTCGTTTCCCAGCCTTGCCTGGAGGTCGTAGGGTATGAACCACACCATGGCTGTGCTTGCAGCGTGCCAAGAACCCACCCTGTCCCATCGCGCCCTGCCTAACGTGAACCCTGTCCCCATGTCCCATGTCCCGTGTCCTAGCCTTGCCTGGAGCTCGGGGTGTATGAACTACACCATGACCTTGCTTATGTTTTGCTCACTAAGGGGCTTTTTAAAGGAATCTACGATCTTAATGAAGGTAATTCGTGGGATGGTCCTGTTTGGCGAAACAAGCACCCTGTCACGGAATGTCCAGCACAGAGGCGACGGCGAGTGTCCGCTCCTTTGCGTGGAGCGAAACAAGCACCCTGTCACGGAATGTCCAGCACAGAGGCGACGGCGAGTGTCCGCTCCTTTGCGTGGAGCGAAACAAGCACCCTGTCACGGAATGTCCTGCACAGAGACTCCTTTCTAGTTAAGATTTAAAAAATATAATCGCAATCTAAAATAACAGTAGTTTCATGTGAATTTCCCACACAGCTTTTCAATATTCTTTCAAACGCATATCTTTTTGTAATACTTTCTGCAACAAGACCGTTCTAGCGGCGGCTACCCTTTTGTTTGCCCTGCTCTTCCATCGATAAGTACCTGAATATCGGAACACTGTGTTATTACGCAAGTCCTGCGATATGACGCTAGTCTGATGTTTTTGTGCGTCAATATGTCATTGTTTGTCAATCCTTCGTTAACACTGCGTTATCAGCAGGCTGATTATCAAATACCGTCATACTCTTGCAGTGTTTTCTTTTGTATCTGAACACGTAGATCGCTAATGGAATTCTGATATTTTTCTAAAGGTGGCAAGCCTAGCTTTTTCGTTCGCTAGCTTTATTTTTTTTTATAAGACAAATACCGCCGGCTGGATCCCTAAAGTGGAGTTTAAGCTTTCCTTTCAAGTATTCATTTAGTCATTTTATCACCGAGTTAGTAAGCTCTAAAAATCTGGAAACACAATTTTTTATTTTTACACTAGTAATACCCCGCAAAAACTAGTGCTCAAACGTGAATTCGAAAAGATTTTTTTTTTTTCTTATAAAATGACTTGCAATTTTTAAGCATTAACAATTTAAATCAGATTTCAAATCATCTGTGATTATTTGATCGTTTTTAAACTCCAAAGCTATACTTTAACCTCCGTTGTGGATCCGGAACCAGATGCGCTACCTTTTATTTTTTCACATTAAGTTGTCATAGGTAAACAAGATAGAACTTTACTTTGATTGTGGCTTAAAAATTGAAAAAAAATGTCTGTAACTCCAAACTGTGTTCGTTGGTAAACTATCCAATACCTGACCCAGCACAGTGTTGCTTAACTTCGGTGATCACATGAGGACCGGTGTTTTCAACACGCCAAACCGTTTGGTGGCCACCCATCCAATATCTGACCCAGCGCAGTTTTGCTTAACTCCAGTGATCACACGAGGACCGGTGTTTCCAACACGCCAAAACGTTCGATAACATTAAAAAATATTTGAGTCCACTTTTTAATGGTATAAAAAATTCCACTGACCATCGCAAAAGGGATAATAGTTCAGGTGAGTGAAGCCCGGCTAGCGATAGTTTTTCCGGCATTTGAACGCTAAAGAAAAGCACTCGGCTGGTGGTACAGTTAGCCAGCTATCGAATCCAATCGACGTACGCTTAGCTCCGAGAAGTTTTCGTTGACTTTCCACTTGGCCTAAGTGTTTTTGACAAGATCATCTCGAATTAACGACGTCTTTGCAGCGGGTAGGAAGCCCCATGTGCATTGAGCGGCGTAATGGAACCTTTGAACGTCGCTCAACTGTGTGTTTTCTTTGCGTCTCGGCCTCTGGACGAAATGTCAAACGCTTTTTGGGAAATAACGAATTAAAGTGGTTGGGCGAATTTGTCGGAAGCCATTTTTAGATTGGCTTAGAGGTTTCGTGAAGATATTTGGAAAAGTTGACCTCTTGTCCTCAGTACAAATTGATGTCTGCGAAATTTTGATGAGCAAAGTAAAATCTTTAATTTTACCTATCGCAGAAAAAAACATTTGTGTTTTTGTTTGATTGCGTTTTTGTTCGCACTCTTGTGGCTAAACGCCTGCTCTGATTCCAATGAAATTTGCAAAGAATATTTTCATGAACTCAACTTAGATCCTCTGTATTTTTCAACAAAATTTGTTAAAAAGTTTTGAAACTATTCAAAATTTAATTTTTTTTCAAATTTTTTTTAAACCTTTATGAGCTGTATCGCTAAATTTGTTTTATATTTTTCACCAAACTTTGCAAAGATAAGAAATACATCGCAATTAAGTTGTTATGAAGTTATGACCCCGAATGTGTGTTTTTTGTTTCACAAATTTCCGGTGTGTTTTGTGAATTTTGGCTTTTCTGCTTTGATTGGTCGGCTTCACATTTTATCATCCTCTACGCTTGCTTTACAACGCATCTCAATTTGCGTTCGCAAAGCCCCAGTGTAAAGTGAATTCTTTTAAAGTTAAGGGAAAAACTGTTTTGTGATACAAGAAAAAAATCGAAGATATTAACTTTGCCCTAACCAAGTTTTTTTGGAAATAATTTCACTTCTCCCCAAAATGCAATTTTTATCAAAATTCAGGAAAACTGCTGCGGCGAAATGAACTCACTACTAGGATAGCCATCAACCAGTATCGAACCTAGAACCTTTCGGACGCAGGACGCTCTAAAAACTAGGATATATCGCCTTCAGGGTTGAATCTGGGACCACCCAAATGCAAGGCAGACATACTGTAATTCAATCGAACAGCAATTGTAAATGATTGTAATTATCTGACATGTCTTATTCATTTTAAACCTGCCGATTGTGACAAAATAAATGATCTATAAATAAATTATAAGTTATAAATTAAATTAAATACTATATCATCAAATAATGCGACGACACTAGTGTAGTCGTTGTTGGTGATACTTTTGAGGAACTAGATACTCGTATGAGTAATGCTATCTCCAGGCTTAATGTCTGGTTTCTTGCTAACAAATTGGTTCTTAATAACTCCAAATCTAAATGTATTTTATTTACTAACGACAGAGATAACCGTAAGCATTTTAGCAATTGTTTCGAAATGGTAGCTATCACAAAGTTTTTGGGCATTCAAATTGATCAACATTTCAAGTGGCACCATCATATTGTCATGCTTTCTCCTAAGTTAACTGTAGCCTGTTATGCTCTCAGGAAAATAGCCACCCTAGCTAACTTTGAGACGGTACTTATGGTTTATCACGCCTACTTCCACTCTGTTATGAAGTATGGTTTAATGTTTTGGGGGAACTCAACACTTGCTCAAAGTATTTTCAAAATCCAAAAGAAAGCCATCAGAATTGTAGCCAGAGTCAGAGGTCGAACCAGTGTACGCAAATTTTTTATCAAATATAATGTTTTAACTCTATTTTCCCAGTATATTTATGACTGCGCATTATTTGTATACAAAAACAAGTCTGATTTTATTTTAAACTAGCAGAACCCGATGCCTAACGGCACCTTAAGATTTTGAGGGAGTGGGCATTTTGATTTATATTTTACTTGACTTGAAGCATATTTTAAAAAGTTTTCGAAATTTGTCAGATGCCGTTCCAAAAGTTTTAAATAGGGCCACAACCTAAAGTGCCAAACAACACCTAACAATATTGTTAAATACCATAAAATTCCATAAAATACCATAGAATACCATAGAACTCCATAGAATACCATAGAATACCATATAACTCAATAGAATTTCATAGAATATCATAGAACTCCAAAGAATACCATAGAATACCAAACAATATCATAGAATACCAAAGAACTCCATAGAATACCATAGAATACCATAGAATACCATAGAATACCATAGAATACTAAATAATATCATCGACTACCATAGAACTCCATAGAATACCAAAGAATACCAAACAAAATCATAGAATACCAAAGAACTCCAAAGAATACCATAGAACTCCATAGAATACCATACAATATCATAGAATACAAAAAAAATATCATAGAATACCCTAGAACTCACTAGAATATCATAAAATACCGAACAATGTCATAGAATACCATAGAATACCATAGAATACCATATAATATCATAGAATACCAAAAAATATAATAGAGTACCATAGAACTCAATAGAATACCATAGAATACCATAGAATACCAAACAATATCATAGAATACCATAGATCACCAAACAATACCATAGAATACCATAAAATACCAAACAATATCATAGAATACCATAGAACTCAATAGAATATCATAAAATACCAAACAATGCCATAGAATACCATAGAATACCATAGAATACCATATAATACCATAGAATACCATACAATACCATACATTACCATACAATATCATAGAATACCAAAAAATATAATAGAGTACCATAGAACTCCATAGAATACCATAGTACACGATAGAATACCATAGAATACCATAGAATACCATAGAATATCAAACAATATCATAGAATACCATAGAATACCATAGAATACAATAGAACTCCATAGAATACCATAGAATACCATAGAATACCATAGAATACCATACAATATCATAGAATACCAAAAAATATCATAGAATACCATAGAACTCCATAGAATACCATAGAATACCATGGAACTCCATAGAATACCATAGAATACCATACAATATCATAGAATACCAAACAATATCATAGAATACCATAGAACTCCATAGAATACCATAGAATACCATAGAATACCATAGAATACCATAGAATACCATAGAATACCATAAAATACCATAGAATACCATAGAATACCAAACTATATCATAGAATACCATAGAACTCCATAGAATACCATAGAATACCTTGGAATACCATAGTTTACCATAGAATACCATAGAATACTATAGAATACCATAGAATACCATAGAATACCATAGAATATCATAGAATACCATAGAATACCATAGAATACCATAGAACTCCATAGAATACCATAGAATACCATAGAATAACATAGACTACCATGTAACACCATAAAGTACTATACAATATTAAACACTTCCATAGAAAACCGTATTAAACTTAGATTGCTTATTTGGATTAGATTTGATAAAACTGCACTCCGTCATTAATGACGTTTTGAATTTAAATACCTGTTGAATAATCACGGCATCCTCGAAAATAAAATAAGTATCCACGGCGTCCTGATTCGATGAAAGATATCTGTCAAATGTTTATCTTTGATCTGTCAATGTCACTTTAAATCTAGTTTTGGCAAAATTATCAATAAAAAACTAATCAAGTGTGTTTTGTTTGTTTAAAAACCCTATTTAATGTGTAAAAGACCTGCAAAGAAAGTTAGGATTGTTATTGATTTACATATTTGTCACAAATATCATTGATGGCTTGGAATCAACTGTGTGATCTTGTCTAGGCTGGGGATGGAGAAAAATCGTCGTATTTTAAGAAATTTCTTGTCTTTCGTATACTATTTACAATAAATATCTTTAAATATGTTTACAAAAGATTCCAATAGTTGTGTTAATAGATTGTTTAACTTTCCAAACCTTTTTGACGTGTAAATAACCTCCACAAGAATGCCACGGGCTTGTCAAGTGGCTATTTTTCATCTTGCTAGCCAAGACACCAACAATATTTTTGATACTTTACTATAATAATGCTCTTTAAAATCACCGTGAAAAAGACGTAGTTGGATTAAATCCTGAATAAAGAACCAAAATAAGCCAATTTCACACGTTTTTCCTTCAGTTCTAGAGATTTTGAAAAGAATTTGACATTGACGTTGACATTGACATTGACGTTTGAATATCCTGAATGCACTGCCGCAAAGATAAGTTTAAGAATTCGTTCACCCTGCAGTGGTCAAAAAACCAAACAAATGAATGCATCTGTCAAACTTTTTGCAAAATTATTTCTATTTCACTTAAAACGAACGTAAATAACAGCGTTTGTGCTCAATTTCTTCAATAACTTTCATAGGCATGCATAAACAGTATTACCAAACTGCTGCGGGTGAGTAAAAGGCAAGTTTTGAATGAAATAAAAATCGAACTGTGAGACATGGCTCCAATTTTCCTAGGCAGGAAATTTCAAACACAATTATCAATATTTCACCAAAAAAACGCTTTCAAATCACCCTCAAAGTGTCACAATAGTGTTGAGATTTTAATTTTGAACAATTATAACCCAATTGCACAAGTTTTTAACCAAATTTCGCAATTTAAATCAACATGTACAGAAAAATGTTACCCCAGCTGGTCAGCTGGTCAGCTGGTCAGATACAAACTAAAAAGTTGAACATCGCAATTTAAGGCTTTTATATAAGGTTAATAGGGATATACACGATCACGATACCAGGCACCCACATAACTTATCTATTAATAAATACAGAACGACTAAGTTCATAAAACAGATCGGTGGAGCTTGCCCTACCATTTTTAACAAGCTACCCGAACATTTTAAATCAAGTGACTCGCTATCCCAGTTCAAATCAGCTCTACATAAATTCTTAGTTACAAATTGTTTTTATAGTTTAAATGAATTTTTGACTACAAATAATTATTTGTGATTTTACTGTACATATTTAAATTCTGTATTTTATTGTATTTTTATTATTAAGAGGGCGCTAATCCGTTCAACATTGTAACAAAATGTTTCATGGAAAATAAATAAATAAATAAATAAATAAATAAATAAACAACCAAATAATGTTATATAAATTGAACCTGGGACCTTCCCAATCCAAGCCATACACAGGTAAACCATATGCAGAAGATACTGATATTTTATTATTATGAACACTATAACCGTCTCAAAAATTGATCCCCAAACGGGGACTCGAACCCCGATCTCCACCTATCGCGGTTGTTGCTCTAAACCATTGAGCTACTTGGACACCGGCTTTTTGAGACGATATCTCAAAAAATATGATATCAAACTGATATCTCAATCATCTTGGAAACCAACTATTCAACAAAAATTTAAAAAATAACATAGATCGAAAATCACGGTTAGGTTCTCACGAAATCAAAAGTTTTTATTGAACTAAAGCTGTACACCTGATTTTACTACTCGCCGCATTGTCCACTCTGCCTCCTTCTTCGAAATGTCTTCACCATTTTTAAATGCTATAAAGTCCTGATGGATAAATGTGAGAGATCTTAATTTGTTTCTTAGCGTCCTCCACGTTGTTTCCTTCGACTTTTCGCCTCATTGTCAACCATTTCTTCATCTTCGATATTTCTTGGCCATTTTTTTAAATCCTATGAATTCCCGGTGGGTAAACGTGAAGGATCTTCATTTGTTTCTTAGAGTCGTGCGTTTTGTTTCCACCCTTGCTAAGGGGGTTTCTTCTCTGGGCTGCATTCGGATCCTCAGCTGTTTTTCTTTCCGCCTGACGTCCTTCTCTGGTGAATTGAAAAACGTCGCTACCTCCATCTGGACTGACCACTCCTTTGTGCATGGTGCTCCAGTTGGCGTTCACTTTATTCCAGTCGGAACTCATGGCGAGCTTTTTTGAGGAACCTAAGAGTCGTTTATGTATGTAGTAACCGTTAGACGACCTTGGTAAGACCAGTTCGAACCATTTTTGGTTTTTAGACCAGGCCAAAAGTTCGAATCTTGAAATAGGCATTTACCCTTCAAAATTAATGTTTACCATAGATTTTTAAATGTAGTAAGAATTAAAATTGACCTATTTAAAATAGTTTTCTGAAAAAATGGATTTGCAATGAATTATCTAAGACTTCTCAGAGCTCAAAAATATGCAACATGCTAGTTACATACCTGCGATAATTCGCATACTGTAGCTAAACGAATAATTGTATCGTAAAGCAAAATTATTTCAATACAGAGGAAGAATAGAGAAATATTCTCAAATTCTTTGAATTTTATCTGATGAGAGGTTTGTCTAGGTGCTAGGGGTCGAAAAAGCACTATGGGTTATTTCTTATGGGAGTTTTTTTCTAAGTACCCAAGCCGAAAAACGCGGACTTTGGCAATTTCTGCATGGACGGCCGTGGACACAGGAGTTTTTTTTTTGTAGTCCAAATTTCATTATTAAATCTTCCAAATTGATAGTAAAAATTAATTTTTACTGGTAAATGCTGCTTTAACTGACCTTGGAAAGTGTGGTTAGCCGACGGTGATTTTGTTGTCTTATGGTTAAGGTTGGCGATCTTCGTCTTTAGGTCGATGACTTGCTTGTTTATGAAGACCAACAAACTAATTAGGAGCAAGTCGATGAAGAGTAGGATGTTGTGCGGCCAGTTATCGAATGCCAAATCGTACGCTGTGGTTGGGAAATATAAGATTTGAATGAATGGGAATGATGATGAATAATGAATGAATGGGATTTGAATGGGAAATTTAGTAGCCCTTTACTTAGCGTTCAAAAGCCAGTTCAAATAGTTTTTCTAAAAACTTGCGCTAAGGATAAATCAAGCAGACACGAGTCTAAAAACCATCATAAGATTTTATAGATATTTATGTTTAAAAACTCAATATTGGTGTCTTGTGTTGATTTAATTAAAATGTGACTTTTAAGTATTCTTTTTGATTGCACTGAAGAAGCTAATCAGGTATTATTATTATTTTTTTATCTTTGTGACTGACAGAAAATTGATTTACAAAGCATTGCTATTTTCTGTTAATCTGTTTTTTCCGTAAAGTAAAAAAGTTTGGTCATAAAAAAAAAAAGTTAAACAGTTAATGTCAATTAAATTTGTGTATTTGCTTTCAATTGCAGAGCTATTCACCAAGTATGCTCTAATTTTGACAATCAGAAGTAAGAGCTACTATTAATCATGTGACTTTTATAGCTATGCCATAAGAGATACTCTAGAAAAAGCACAAAGAATGCTAGGAAAACCTTCAAACTCAAAATGTTTACATTCCAAAACCAAAAAAGATCTAAAGGTTGTTAAGTGAGGAAAATATTCACGTACCGTTAAAAGATTTTCACTTGGTTTTCAAATTTTTCTGCAGGAGGTCTTTTTTTTGCTGCTTTACCCGGAATTTTTGTTTTGTTTCTGTTGCTAAGCAATGACAATCCCAAGTGTCTTTACCTTTTTAACAATCCCAAGTTATGGTTGAAGTTGATTTTAGAAAACTCCTTCTAAAATTATTGTTGTGGGCGACATCATTGCCGCCTTATGCGATTTCAATCAGGTAATCTCTTTAAATTTCAAACAATTTTTTCTTTGTGAGAAAATAATGAGCCCAAATCCAAAATCCAATTTTGAATAAAATATCTCTGTTTAAAATGTTTGCGTTTCAATCTCGTACGAAAACGAGGGTCGCCATTTTTTATGACATGAATTCTGACGTCAGTATGACGTCAAGAAACAGAAGCGAACGCAAAGGATACAACAAAATGACGTCAGAACTACCTGTAGTTAATCACAGCCCGTTTTCATCCCACCACGAGAATTCATATTTTAGCCATTCTTAAAACAAATAGAAATAGAAAAGTTATGATCGGATTATAAAAAGAAAAAATAGGTCAGATTTTATTTTAAATGTGTGAACACAATGATAAAAATTAAATAATAATCTTAAGGAGATTTCCGTATTAGCTTGCCTTCCCAAATGCAAATTCGTCTCCAGGGGATTTTCAACCCTACCATCCCACTAATTTATAAAAAAAAACGGAATCTTTTCCGGCTTTGTCCCTTAAAAAACTGCCAGTAGCCTTCACCTCCGCCTCGATAGTGCGTTTTCTAAAGCGTCTTTCGGGAAATTGCGAAATCCATGCGAAATGCCGAGAATAACCGAAATTCAGCCGCTATTTACCAGATCACATCTCGAGGCTTTTTTTTAAATTTCCCGTTTCTATGCGATCTTAACACATGTTTTTTTTTTGCATGGAAACGACACAAATGTGAATCGCACATTTTATTTGCCGGTGGTCCCCTTGGTGCTCTTCGACAGGAGTAGGCTACGTGCCAGTACCGGGTTTCCATTCCCTTTATGCTAGATTAGGTTCATTATCATCATCATCATCATCATCATCATCCACTCATTCACCGACGCCATCAGACTAGTGCCATAAGGCCTGTTGTCAAAACAGTGCGTCGCTAAACACCACAAATAAATCAATTAAGCAAGTTTGAACTTTGAATAATGACCAACGTGGACAAAGTCCTAATCGAATCATAAATTTGTGTTAGACGTGTGATGCAACTTTAGGCAATGGTCGGTCTGATTTAACTTTTTCACTATTTCGTGCCAGAATATCGCTTCGTGCCTGCAAACCACCACAACTTCTATCAGCATTTCACAGACGTGCCCTGGTTACCGTTCTGAACATGAACACCTCAAAACATCGGCCAACGAATTCGTATGACTAAAATTAGAATTGTGTTACCTGCTAGCGACTAGAGCCACTTGAAGATAAATCAGTTATTAGTCATTGACATCGAATATAAATGAGTGTTTACAAGATAAAGGCAGTTATCTCTGACAGTAAGATTAGTGTTTTAGTGAGTGTTGTCGACTTAACTTCAGGTTTCTTAAGAATTCTTGTGAGTACCTAGGTTCGAAGCAAGATGCGCTTTAAGAGTTAAGAAATTTAATTAGTCGGCAGCATATGATTAGGATACAACAGATGTTTGTGCCATCGATAAGCTATCGACTTCTCTGGATAGAATGTGATTTTTTTTAAAGGAAAGATGTAATATTTGCTAGATATGCCTTCTTCCTGTATTAACACAAATGTTAATTGTTTCACAAGGCTTACATTTTTAGTCTCATAACATACCTTTAAACAGGACAGTAAATAAATTACAAAATCACGTTTTATTAAGTTGGATACCATAAAGCAAGCAATCATTTCAAAAATAAAATTACCTTTATATTATCGTTATCATTCTCACGCCTAAATTTGAATGATTCTTAGGCATGATGGTTTTTAGACTCGTGTCTACTTGATTTATCCTTAGCACTAATTTTAAGAAAACTATTTGAAATGGGTTTTGAATGCTAAGTCAAGGACAACTAAATTTCCTTAAAATTAAAATTAAATCATTAGGACAGCTCTAACCCTTGAAGAAGTAACAGGTACATGTTACGAAACGTCGGGGAATTTAGTTGTCCTTTACTTAGCATTCAAAACCCATTTCAAATAGTTTTTCTGAACTCTTAGGCATATTTTCTGACGCAAGCTGGATAAATTTGGATGGTGTGCTTTTAAAATTAATACAATAACGGGAATAATGGAATTCATTCACATTTTGGTGATGACCAAATCCACATTTTCCTAGCATTTAATCATTTTTAGCACTCACTCTGTAATTATAGATTGAGAACATGTCGCCAAATTGTGAGGAAGACATGTGAATCGCGTCTCCTCCGAAGCCTACATGATACATCTTTGATTATTATTATTATTTGTGGTGTTTAACGACGCACTGTTTTGACAACGGGCCATACGGCACTGGTCTAGTGGCGTCGGTGAATGAGTGGATGATGATGAACCTAACCTAGCCTAGAAGGGAGGAGGGGAAACCCGGTGCCGGCACGTAGCCTACTTCTGTCGAAGAGCACCAAGGGGATCACCGGCTTAACGTCCCTTCCGAAAGACGGTACAACACGAACAACAGGATTTCTCCACAAATCCATGCTGTCAAGAGGTTGATAAGGAAGGCGAGTGAAGTTGCTGTACTGACTTTTATCCCTCCAACCTCTCTCCCGAACAGAACTGCTCATGTGTATGATGGTCACCTATCCAATACCTGACTCAGCGCAGTGTTGCTTAACTTTCATCCCTCCAACCTCTCTCCCGAACAGAACTGGTCATGTGTATGATGGTCACCCATCCAATAACTGACTCAGCTCAGTGTTAAACTTCGGAGATCTTACGAGAAACGGTGTTTCCAGCACGCCAAACCGTTCGGGATAAATCGTTGATACATATTTCAGAGGCATTGAAGTTTTGATGTTTCTGTACAGAGCCATGAAGAGCATCATGTTTGTCATGCTGTTGGTTGGGCTGATCGCCTCGGTACCCGCTCAAAACGCATCTACTTGCTTTTGCCCTCGCGTCTACTCGCCTCTTTGTGGTTCCAATGGAAAGACCTACAGAAACACGTGTCTTTTCGAGTGCGACAAAGTTAAGAACTCAAGTAAGAAACAGCAGAAAGTTACTTTAAAGGGCCACAACAGAGGATCTGAAGATTTAGGTTACATATAGTGTGTTTTCTTTGCTTTCAGAATTGACCGTTGCTCAACAGGGACCGTGCAAATAGCGGCTGACGAGGTTGACTGCTAGGAATGAAACCCATCCACTGCGGCTTGTTTTTCTTTATGTACAAAAACGAGTTTTATGTTTCAAATCTTGAATCATGATTGCATGTTATGCTCGCGCTTTTCGACAGTTTCTTGTTGACATGTGTTAATCGAATTGTTTCTGATGTCATATATTGAATAAAATAACATTAACCAATTATTTGGTATGAACGTACCATACACATGTATTTTATTATTATGATAACTGATATTTTTCATAAACTTCTATCCGATCAGTTCTACTCATGGGTAGGTATACAAATATGTCAAACTAATAAAAAACACTTAAATTCACCTAAAATGGTCATAACATATTATTAGTGCAACACTCGCGACAGGTAGAACTGGGGTTTGATTGCCTAATTGGGTAAACATTTTCAGAGGGTTCTTGAGAGAGTATTTTTGTTTCCTGCTCATTAAGAGAATTCGCAATTTAAATGAGAATTTCTTTTTTGAACTAGAAAACAATGTTTTTTTAATTATCCACCTACTCTAGACCAAAATTAAAAAAAAACATGTTTATCATCTTTCTGATTAGCACCCAATGACACAAATATGTACGCAATTAAATGATGCCTTGACCCAACACAATTTTTAATTCAATTGCAGAATTTTTCTATGTTTTTTATATCGATTGTTCTTTGTCATTGGATCATTCCGGATATTGTATATCCTTCTATGATTCGAAAAGCACATTTTTCTTAGTGTTAGAATGTTGATAAAGGTGAATGATACGGATTAAGGAGATAAATAAGCTAACGGAAACAAAACAATCACACATGCCACAGTAAAACAGAATTATTGACTAGCAGCAAGTTAGCAATAAAATTACAACGACCCCATTGAATAAAGGAAAAACAAGTGTATATACAAATTAACATTTACTCCCTCCCAATGTGAGTAGGCCTTAATTTGGTAGTTTCAACCATATGAGGCAAAGATGAAAATAATGTGTTGAAAGTCAAGAAATAGTGGTACAACAAAATGATATCAGAATGACATTGATATTTGGTATCACAACCAGTTTGGATTATGGTGGGAGTTCCTTGTTGAAGTTCTACTGGCACATCTGCTTCGGCCAGAATAAAGCTAGTAAAGTCTCCACTTGCCACCTATTTTCAGTTAATAATCGTTCCAAATAAGAAAAAGTGACATCATATGAAGTTAGCTGAAGGTGGGCCCATGCAACGCAGCAAAATTAATGTCCATAGTAAGTCATACATAGTAAGTACACAGTGAGTCATATTAAAAAAAATTTAAAAAAAATTAAAAGTTTAAAAGAAGCAATGGCTAACTTTAAAAGACGAGCATTTTGGAATGAAAATTAACCCCCGGCCCTCCCCAAAAAAAGCTGCGGATCATTGATTTTATTTCTAGATACAGCTGGTTTACTCTCACAGCATATGGTTTACTTTTGGGATCCCCCTTCCAAATCTCCCTGCACTTGTAACTGACTTGTGTACTGAAATTGATTAAAATTCATTATAATTAAAAACCGACTCTTTCTGAAACACATCCTCAATATAAATATAAAATACGATTTGTGATATTTTCAAGAAAACTAGCAAAGTTAATTAATTTAAAGTTTTCTCCTTACCACTTGATCGCTTGTGAAAACATTTGTGCGCCATAAGCTTTCCAAATTAATCACCAAAATTGAACACGTGAAATAAAACACATTTTTATCAATAATTTAATAATTAGTTGGATTTAAAAGGGTTTGTCACTGAATAAAACCGATTGCAATTTTTAAGATTGAGTATTGATGAACAACTACATTAACGATTAGGGCAGAGAAAAAAAAGTGACGGCTGCTAAATAAAATTTAATTAATTTAAAAGGACAACGCCTTCCTCAATCATCACCAAATTTCAATTGAAATAACTTCTTCTTTTGTGTGATTATATAAATATATTCTTTCAAATCTTTCAAAATTTCGGCTAAACGGGGAAAACCAATGTTAGCCCAAAACCTTCCAAAAACGCCGTTTCAGCAAGATTTAACGTTGTTGGTAAAATCGGCCCTCGGTTGGGTAATTGGAGGCTTGAAGAATTTCCTCACGAGGACTTCTTCAGCGGGTCTCACCAATTCGTGGTGTAACTATCCTTCTATTGATGATTTCAGACTTATTCATTCAGATTGTTTAAATTGCAATCTCATTATCAATCTAGCCAACACTTACAGCCCTAACGCCAGACAAACCAGTGGCGTTCGCACTACCAAGAATGCCATTAATCAGGATCGAATCTCGGACCTTCTAAATGCAAGGCAGACATGGCGCTCTTAATTATCAGGATAGCTTACTATCAGTATCGAACCTGGGACTTCTCGAATGCAAAGCAAGCATTGTGCTATCACTACCAGGATAGCCGGCCACCAGGATCGAACCTGGGACCTCTCGAATGCAAGGCAGACACATGCAGACAAAATGCGGAGATAGTGCTTTCATAATCATCTTGAATATCATCTTTCTATGTCTACTTAAAGAAAAATGTACACAGATCAAAAATCAAGTTATTTTTCTGTTTGCCATTTTAAACGTGTTTATTTTTAGGCTTAAGCTGATGACCAGGTCCGAATATTTATCTCATTGTCAACCCTGTCCCCATTTTCGACGAGTCTTCACCATTTCTCATTCTTTCTAAGTCCTGGTGGAAAAATGTGATGGATCCTCGCATGTTTCTTAATCCCCTGTGGGTTGTTTTCACCCCTGGCTAAAGGGTTCTTCCTTTGAGTTTTGTTCAAATCCTGAGCGGGTCCACTCTGAACGTGACTTCCTTCTCCCGAGTACGCAAAGTTATCGTGACTCTGACTTGCACCAGAGGCGCTGTTGTCGTTGGTATTCCAGGAAGAGCTCATGTTGATGTTGTCGCGGGTAGCTTCAAAGTATCCTTCGGTTTTAAAAACCGGCTGACCTTGAACTGGTTTGACCTTGCTGACCTTGAATCATATCAACTGACCTTGATTTGTAATCGGTAACCTTGAACTGTTTAGTTTACAAGCCGTTTTGACCGTAAGTTTCGTGCTCGACGGCCTTGAATCTTTATCTGACCTTGGATAGTGTGGGTGCTGGATGGTGATTTTGTTGTCTTATGCTGGAAAGTGGATCGAATTGTCTGAACTCTAGTCGGCGACTTGAGATTTGTGGAGGCTGTGACCGGTTGTTGGCGATCTGCGTTTCTTGGTCAAGTACTTGTTTAACGAAGAAGACCAACACGGCAATCAGGAGCACGCCGACGAAGAGAAGAACGTAGTACGGCCAGTTATCTAATGAGAACTCGTGCGCTGTAGATGGGAAATTTAAGATGCGTTACTGTTGTTCTTTAAACTTAATATTGGTTTCAGTTAATTTTTTTACAAAATAAACGGGTATTTTGTTTTGACAGCAAAATGATCAACCTAATATTGCTCTTCTCGTTTAATATCTACTCTTTTGCTCTTAAAATAAAAAAAAAAATTGTTGAAAAATAGAAATAAGCATGGGAATAAGTTTACTGTTTTGAGATTTTCTCTAAAAGTCACCAAAAGTTAAATTATTTTGAGAATTATTCAGAAAATAAACTAAGAAGTATGTTAATTTTTACCATGATTTTAGGGATATGTCAGAAAAAGTGCAAAAAAACCAAAGAAAAACGTAAAAATTCTTGATATTTTGCATCCAAGTACCAAAAAGAAGACTCGATTGTAATTTTTTAATAGGTTTTTACATACCATTCATAGTTTCTCATTCTATTTTCCATTTTTTGCAAGAGTTTTTATTTTGCTTCTGCACTCAAAATTTGAATCGTTTTTCCTGTTGCTTAGCAGTGAAAATAACATGTTCCCTTAGATTTTTAACAATCTCTTACTATTGTTTCCAAAAATTCATTTTTAGATTTTTGGACTTTTCCCACACAGAGCCATCATCGTGGGCCAAGCCTTCGAAACCATATTACATTTTGTATTTTTTTTTCCCAAATCTCTTTGTCTTGTACATTTCTTTCAAGTTCCACGTTTTCTCAGTTGATTGCAAAGGAGAAATACGAATGTGAGAAGCCAAAGTACGTTTGCCCTTTCAGGGCAATGACACCCTGAAGCCCAACTGGATGCTCTTTTCAAATGTCTTCAGATCTTAAAGTGGCATTCCATTTCAAAGCATATACCAGCCACGGTGAAGAGGAAAAAGGACTTCACAAACGCTGAAAGAGAAATTATCACATACCAAATATATTCAGCAATAGGATTTTCTGATTAAACCACATTAATATTCAGCGCTCACAACCGTGTCTATTTGGTACGTTGTGAACTTAATATAACCTGATTATTTGCACTCAATCACTTCTGAAAAGCTGCTGGCAAAAGCAGAGGAGAGAAAGTAAGAGATAGAGGAAGTAGGTTCAACATCACCCACATAGCTAACCTTACAGAGTCTCAAGTCTAATGAAAAACAATATGGGTGTAATCCCGGTTTCTTGGAAAGTCTTTACGGAAGTGTTTTCGTATTTTTCTTTTTTCACAACTGCCTCTCTGGTGAATTGGTTCATAGAACGGCTCACAAACGCCATCGAACTCAACAGATGACGTTTAATTAGGCACGGCTCATTGAGTATTGCAGACTGGTTCTGATTCTAGATTTTAGACTCATGTCTACTTTATCAATTGATTATCAATTAGTAACCATTTTAAGAGAAACATAATCTAGTACACAATTTAACACAACTGCTTGATAGAGTAAACTTGATTTTTACAAAAATTTAACAGTTAACATTTCAATAAAAATATTGTGACTATCAAGGTTCAAATTTTGAACTGAACTGCTTCGTATTTTATTATTATCAACACTATACACGTCTCAAAAGTTGATGCCTAAACGTTTGGAAATACCCCGCGCATTGCAAGCGTTTGCAATTTAAATAAGATTTCATCCTGAACTGCTTCGTTCTCTGTCAAACAATAAAGTAGATAAAGATAAAATTTAGGGGATCCCTTATCCCACACCCCGTGAAAGCTGGAATATGTGTGCCAGGATAGCTCAGTTGAGAGAGCAACCGACCGGCCATTGGGAGGTTCCGGGTTTGTTTCCCGGTTCGATTGCACATTCTTCCAGTCTAGCTTTATTTCCAAAGTAGTTTCGCGTTTTTTTTCAAGGATCGATATCGTACACTAGTGTACCGAAATCAACTTACTCAACCCTTCTTTTAGGGGTGAAAAGCGGGACTGAAAACAGAAATCGAATTTTCTTTGCACTCATCCATCGATATATTCTTTTACATATTGGTAAATTTTTCCAGAAGTCAATCTCACGGGAAAATCTGTTTTTCTCTTTTTGAACGTTCGCATTTTTTTAATAAATTCTAGAGAGAAAAGCGGAGTCAGCTTTTAAAAAGATCCCGTTTCGACATCAAAATGATACATGTGCAAAAAAAACAAATGACATACCAACAAAGGCAACAACAACATACCTACTTTTCAAAATAAGTACCTACCCAAGGCTTATTTTTTGTCGCTAATTATCTCTAATGTATTTGTATCTATTTTTTTAAATAAATCCTTTTTCTCTCGTCAAAACTCGGAATATTTTGCACGTTATCTAAACGTTTTCTTTTAGTTTTTTTTCGAATCTCCTCGGGGAGAACCGTGCCACTGCAAATCCATAAAACCCATAAGCTGGTTAGCATGTTACCCCACCTTAAACGCATATTTAATCGTCATTTCTCAAAAAGTATTTTTATGTTGGATAAAGTGGAAAAAGCAAAAAAAAAAAGTTAAAATATCTCAGTGACTTTTTTTAGACTCATGTCTTCTTGATGTAAACTTAGCACTAGTTTTGACAAAAACTATTTCAGCTGGGTTTTGAATGCTAAGTGAAGAACAACTGAATTTCCCAACGTTTTGTTACTAGTATCTGTTACTTTATCAAGAGTAAGTTAGGGTGAGAGCAATTTAGTTGTTTTTCACTTAGCATTTTAAACCCAGTTAAAATAGTTTTTAAAACATAACATTTTAACTAGTTGTGGTCGCCCAGCCCGGCAGGGGTCCTCGACCCACTGGACCCCCAATTTGACCAAAATTTTGATTTTTTGATTTTGATTTCTAAACCATGAATTGTTTAACAGTAAATCACCCTCTTTTCTTCTCACTCGTTCATATTCAAACAACCTGATAATGAAATTGTGTGGATTTCCCAAACTGTTTCTTTATTTCTGGTTCTAATCATTATGGCAAGTTTTTCATTTGTGTGAGTACGCATATTTTATTGATTTTCATAATTAACCGGTTAAATATCGCCAGAAATGCTTAATTTTTAAGCGAAAATTGCGACAAAAATGCAATTTTTGGATGAGCGTAGCGTGCAAAGCGCAGGCTAAATTTAGCTGCCCAATAAATAAATAAAATATATACTTTTTTTTCAGTATTTGTATGTTTTTTGCACGCTTCTGACCAAATTACTGGACCGATTTCTATCAAAATTTAAAAGATCTTTAAAATCTCTGAACTTAAATCTGCTATGTCCTGCGTAAAACAGTCAAACACAAAGGGTATTTTTCTAAATAAAAAAAAAAAAAAAAAAAAAAAAAAACACCCAAAAACTTAACAAATTAATGTCATTTTGCAAATATGCTGACATCGTTGCGATTAATTATTTCTAAATTTAAAAGTCATGCCAGTTTGTGTATACTTAAATTATTCAAATTTGCAAGTGTTTTTCGGGATTTTTGACAGCTTTGCGTCTCAAAAAAATAACCTCATTAACTCACATTAACGTTCAATCTTCAGGGTTAAAAATTTGTTCACAGGCTCTTGTTATCTATATATTAATTTAAGACATTGGATAAAGGGTCACACATCATACATCACGCAAATTACAAAACCAAAAAAAAAGCACTGTCAAATGCACATTTCTTTATGAAGAAAAATTCTACCCTCTCAAATATTGATGCCCAAACTTCATGTAATGTTTGTTTTCCTGTTTGGGCATCAATTTTTGAGAGGGTAGCAGTGTTACTAATTATAATATACCACACGCATTGCAAGCGTTCGCAATTTAAATCAGATTTCACATAATTAAAACGCATTCAACGTCAAAATTTGCGTTACTCGAGAATAAATGGTTGTAAAGTGGTAAATCGTTAATAGAATCAGTAACGAGTAGGTGAGTATTTACAGCCTCTTGGTTCTACTCCTTGGAGATCCGTTAATCCATAAACATTTTGCTAGAGATATTAGCGAAGTAAACACAGAGAAATTACCGGTTCAAAAGTCACCTTCAAGTCAAAGAGAGAAAAAAGATGCAACAAACAATAAATATCTGCAATTGATGCACTTTACTGTACACAGCCCCAATTACGCTGTCAACAACGACAATTCACACAGAAAATATGACCCAAGTGCATTGATGTGAGGCAAGGTGCAATCTTTAGCTGCATTGTAAAGTGCATGTGCATTCGCATGAACACGTCTAATACATTATAGAAGGGTTACCAGCACAGAGGCGACGGCGAGTGTCCGCTCCTTTGCGTGGAGCGAAACAAGCACCCTATCACGGAATGTCCAGCACAGAGGCGACGGCGAGTGTCCACTCCTTTGCGTGGAGCGAAACAAGCGCCCTGTCACGGAATGTCCAGCACAGAGGCGACGGCGAGTGTCCGCTCCTTTGCGTGGAGCGAAACAAGCGCCCTGTCACGGAATGTCTAGCACAGAGGCGACGGCGAGTGTCCGCTCCTTTGCGTGGAGCGAAACAAGCACCCTGTCACGGAATGTCCAGCACAGAGGCGACGACAAGTGTCCACTCCTTTGCGTGGAGCGAAACAAGCACCCTGTCACGGAATGTCCAGCACAGAGGTGACGGCGAGTGTCCGCTCCTTTGCGTGGAGCGAAACAAGCACCCTGTCATGGAATGTCCAGCACAGAGGTGACGGCAAGTGTCTGCTCCTTTGCGTGGAGCGAAACAAGCACCCTGTCACGGAATGTCCAGCACAGAGGCGATGGCAAGTGTCCGCTCCTTTGCGTGGAGCGAAACAAGCACCCTGTCACGGAATGTACAGCACAGAGGCGACGGCGAGTGTCTGCTCCTTTGCGTGGAGTGAAACAAGCGCCCTGTCACGGAATGTACAGCACAGAGACGACGGCGAGTGTCCGCTCCTTTGCGTGGAGCGAAACAAGCACCCTGTCACGGAATGTCCAGCACAGAGGTGACGGCGAGTGTCTGCTCCTTTGCGTGGAGCGAAAAAAGCACCCTGTCACGGAATGTACAGCACAGAGGCGACGGCGAGTGTCCGCTCCTTTGCGTGGAGCGAAAAAAGCACCCTGTCACGGAATGTCCAGCACAGAGGCGATGGCGAGTGTCTGCTCCTTTGCGTGGAGCGAAACAAGCACCCTGTCACGGAATGTACAGCACAGAGGCGACGGCGAGTGTCCGCTCCTTTGCGTGGAGCGAAAAAAGCACCCTGTCACGGAATGTCCAGCACAGAGGCGATGGCGAGTGTCCGCTCCTTTGCGTGGAGCGAAACAAGCTCCCTGTCACGGAATGTACAGCATAGAGGCGACGGCAAGTGTCCGCTCCTTTGCGTGAAGCGTAATTAGATGAGATTTGTAAAGCAAGATCATAACACACATGGTTTCAAACATTGCGTGCTTTTGATTCAAATGGAGGATGACGTGATTACCGTTACTAGTGGAAAATCTTTGGTCTCCGTGCCTATCGTAGAAAGCAGAGTGAACATTCAAAGGGAAAATATCGTCGAGGTAAAACCATGCTCTACGTACTTACACTCATCTCGTTAATGTAATATGAACTGAGATTGAACTGTGAAATTTCAAACTTGGGTGCCAAATGGTAAATTAACGTTACACTTTCTATGGTTTAATAATATGGTGAATTATTATTTTCTGCGATTTTCGTTACCTTAAGAGCGAAGGTTAGTGACCTGACGCTTACGTGTCGCATATAGATACTCTTAAAAATATTTGTTAAGATTGAGGCAACTGAGATCTATACAAAGAGAGCATGACATCGCCTCTGTGCTGGACATTTTGTAACAGGGTGCTTGATTCGCTCCACGCAAAGGAGCGCACACTCGCCGTCGCCTCTGTGCTGGACATTCCATGACAGGGTGCTTGTTTCACTCCACGCAAAGGAGCGGACACTCGCCGTCGCCTCTGTGCTGGACATTCCATGACAGAGTGCTTGTTTCGCTCCACGCAAAGGAGCGGACACTCGCCGTCGCCTCTGTGCTGGACATTCCGTGACAGGGTGCTTGTTTCACTCCACGCAAAGGAGCGGACACTCGCCGTCGCCTCTGTGCTGGACATTCCGTGACAGGGTGCTTGTTTCACTCCACGCATAGGAGCGGACATTTGCCGTCACGTTTTCGGGGGTGCTATTTGCAAAAGTTTGGACTCCTCATCAGTTTGCTCATTTTGACAGGGTTGTCCTCAGATGTTTTAACCTATTTGTGGGGCGCTTTAAAGGGTGAACTCACTCGATGTCGATTCACTTTGATCTCGTTGTGACATGAGCTTCATGTTTTCCTTTGCAAAACAACGCAACGCGACCCAAATGCATTTTTAGCAAAGTTAAATTCCCAACATCCGTATATTAGCTACATGAGCATTATTAGAAAAACTACATTCTTGTTTTGCTTATCAGCAACTACCTATTTTTGAATTACCATGACAACCCTTAATTCGCCTAACCATAACAATTACATTGTGATGAACTGCCTGATGCTGGTCACGGGTTACTTGTATTAGATTGTCATGACAACCCTTGTTTCACCCACCCATTACTATAACATTGTGATGAACTGCCCGATGCCGGGCACGGGTTACTTGTTTTAGATTGCCGTGACAACCCTTGCTTCACCCACCCATTACTATTACATTGTGATGAACTGCCCGATGCCGGGCACGGGTTACTTGTTTTAGATTGTCATGACAACCCTTGTTTCACCCACCCATTACTATAACATTGTGATGAACTGCCCGATGCCGGGCACGGGTTACTTGTTTTAGATTGCCATGACAACCCTTGTTTCACCCACCCATTACTATTACATTGTGATGAACTGCCCGATGCCGGGCACGGGTTACTTGTTTTAGATTGCCATGACAACCCTTGTTTCACCCACCCATTACTATTACATTGTGATGAACTGCCCGATGCCGGGCACGGGTTACTTGTTTTAGATTGCCATGACAACATTTGTTTCACCCACCCATTACTATTACATTGTGATGAACTGCCAGATGCCGGGCACGGGTCACTTGTTTTAGATTGCCATGACAACCCTTGTTTCACCCACCCATTACTATTACATTGTGATGAACTGCTCGATGCCGGGCACGGGTTACTTGTTTTAGACAAAGTAGGCAAGACCGAGATTAAGCCAAAGATATTGTTTCAAGTGTTAGACATAGCATTTTAAAGTAGTAAATAATTTACAGATCAATATTTCAGAATAAAAGGTGTCACACACTGGTAGATTCTGAGCCGATATCCAGAGAATGATTCGTTAGTAAATAATTGTGAACATCAATTGAATTGTAGTTTACATAATCGCAACTTAATCACGTTATGATCAACTGCGTGTTTAAATGTGATTTTGTACCTGAATTCTGTAATTTTATGAAAATAACGAAATTGTCGTTTTCCAGCATTGATTTCTCTCTCTGATCCTGTGAATAAACTGGTCTTAATATCTCGTTTTGATCGATTTACTATCAAATAATTTTGACAGCAATTCTGTGGTTTTTAACGACGCACAGTTTTGGCATCTGGCCATGAGGCACTGGTCTAATGGCGTCGGTGAATGAGTGGATGATGATGAACCTAACATAGCCTAGAAGGGTGAAGGGAAAACCCGGTCCTGGCACTTGGTCTACTCCTGTCGAAGAGTACCAAGGGGACCACCGGCTTAACATCCCTTCCGAAGGACGGTACAACGCGAACGGCAAGATTCCTCCACAAATCCATGCTGTCGAGAGGTTGATAAGCAAGGCGAGTGAAGTTGCTGTACTGACTTTCATCCCTCCAACCTTTTTACCGAACAGAACTGTTCATGTCATGTCATGTCATGTTCATGTTCATGTCACCCATCCAATACCTGACCCAGCGCAGTGTTGCTTAACTTCGGTGATCTCACGAGAACCGGTGTTTCCAACTCGCCAAACCGTTCGGTGACTATCAATTGGTATCCATTTTAAGAGAAACAGAATATTATACACAATTTTACTTAAAATTATTTGGTATTATTTTTGTGTTTTTTTTTTGGACCTAATTTAAAAACATGGGTTAGGAACTTCTGTACTAAGAAATGGCAAAAGATCAAATGGCATCCACGTAACTGAACTTTAATTTTGTTACCTCGCAAAGTCAATTTAGGCTGTCGACAAAAGGTTTCATTCTTTTTTATTTTCTTGAGCCTTTAAAAAAAATGAGAATGTAATTGGACAAGATAAATCTCAAGGATTTGGTTAATGTACAGTCTAACAATATGAACTCGTTTATAAAGTGGGAATTTAATAAATTGTCATTGCAAACAACCGATCACATGCATTGAAAGTCAGCTGTTTCTGAGAATTAATAGTTTTAAAAATATATTTAAACATAGATTTGAAAAATAGTTGGAACTTTTTGTCATAGCGATCTAAATTAAATTATCCATTACTGGTAATGCGTAACAAAGTTAAACGAGTAATAAATACAGATTATCAAAATTTTATTTAAAAACAAAAAAACGCAGAGCTGTGCAAACAATATGGCGACACGTGACGTCACGTAAATTTGAATTTAAATTTCACTTTTGAAAACATTCTGTTAGCGGTCTGTTAAGAGCAACCTATAGCTCTCCATCACAATACATCAACGCCATCTATAACATAATAACGCCAGCCACTGAACTACGTTTAATTGGATCATTTTTCAAACTAAGTCACGTGGTTTTTCCAGACAATTATTAATTGGCAGAATCAACTGTTCTTCGCGTCCACCCCATTAATCGTGTCCCATTTCCCAACAACTGGTAATAAGCCCAATCGGAGAAGAACTGGCGCTAGCATTTGGCGATGGAAACCAAACGGTTTGGTGTGTTGGAAACACCGGTTCTCGTGAGATCACCGAAGTTAAGCAACACTGCGCTATGTCAGGTATTGGATGGGTGACCACCGAATAGTGTCCCGTGTTAAAAACACCGGTTCTCGTGAGATCACCGAAGATAAGCAACACTGCACTGGGTCAGGTATTGAATGGGTGACCACCGAACGGTTTGGCGTTTTAAAAACACCAGTTCTCTTGAAATCACCAAAGTTAAGCAACATCGCGTTTGGTTAGGTATTGAATGGATGACCTTACAAATACAAGTCACCTTTTGTTTGGGGTAGAGCTTAGCGTGATAACAATTTTTAGCTTGACTTGACGCGCCTCGCAAATAAACATTTTACAGCATGGATTTGAGAAGGATTCTTGTTGTTTGAGTTGTACCAACCATCGGAGAGGCTAAGCTGGTGGTCCTTTGTGTTCTCTTTAAAAGCTCCAGAGGTTTTCTCTCTCCTTTGTAGACTTAATAAGGTTCATCATCATCCTCATCATCACACAATCATTCACTTTTTTAGAGCATATTTTGGATAGTTTTGTTGTGTTTTACGCATAAAGTTCTTTGTTAGAACAGCGCGTCGCAAAATTACACAAATCAATAAATCTCAGAGAGATTAGAAAGTTAGTCTAACGCTAACCGTCCATCCATGATTTAAATTGGATATGTGATACCTCAGGGTAAGGAAGCTTCGAAATGCGGACCATCTTCTAAATTTGTGATATTAATTTTAAAAACTGACATTTTTTAAAATCTCTCATTGAAATTGATACTCCTCGTTCAACACGTTCAGATGAGATTTTTATTTAAGAGGTATTTACGATACCGGATTTTAAAAAGTTTAGAAGGAAATCAATGATTTTCAAAATTATGTTTCAGAAATCGAACTAAAAGTATTCGGAACACAAACTGCGTAAACAAAAGTTGAAATATTTTTTAAAACGAAATCAAAACATTCTTTTAAACATGACCAGTGTAACAAAAAGTCACCGAGTCCATCTCTTAAATAACTGCTCAATGCTAAAAATCAAATCACTTTTCACGATCAGACTGTACTCTGCACAAAAAACATCCGTTCCCGACTCAACAAAACTGCACAGAGATTTAATTAATTCCATCAATCCAGGTAAATCTGTCCAGGCACACAAACCAGATCTTCTGTTTGTTCAACCACAGATAAAGTCCTCGCTAACTCCATGTCCCATGTTCACAGTGTAATTCCATCCCGCACTCTCTCTCTCTAAACCGAGGCTCGATTTCACTAATCTTATCGGGGACACCGTTGATTGCCACTGATTACAACGATATCGATAAAACGTTCACAGCAATCGAGTGAATATTAGCGGTACGAGCACCAGATCGCCCCACAATACCGTCAAAGCACACTTACCGTCGCCTCTGTACCTAGACATTCCGTGACAGGGCGCTTGTTTCGCTCCACGCAAAGGAGCGGACACTCGCCGTCGCCTATGTGCTGGACATTTCGTGACAGGGTGCTTGTTTCGCTCCACGCAAAGGAGCGGACACTCGCCGTCGCCTCTGTGCTGGACATTCCGTGACAGGGTGCTTGTTTCGCTCCACGCAAAGGAGCGGACACTCGCCGTCGCCTCTGTGCTGGACATTCCGTGACAGGGTGCTTGTTTCGCTCCACGCAAAGGAGCGGACACTCGCCGTCGCCTCTGTGCTGGACATTCCGTGACAGGGTGCTTTTTTCGCTCCACGCAAAGGAGCGGACACTCGCCGTCGCCTCTGTGCTGGACATTCCGTGACAGGGTGCTTGTTTCGCTCCACGAAAAGGAGCGGACACTCGACCTCGCCTCTGTGCTGGACATTCCGTGACAGGGTGCTTGTTTCGCTCCACGAAAAGGAGCGGACACTCGCCGTCGCCTCTGTGCTGGACATTCCGTGACAGGGTGCTTGTTTCACTCCACGCAAAGGAGCGGACACTCACCATCGCCTCTGTGCTGGACATTCCGTGACAGGGTGCTTGTTTCGCTCCACGAAAAGGAGCGGACACTCGCCGTCGCCTCTGTGCTGGACATTCCGTGACAGGGTGCTTGTATAATGGACCAATCGATTTACTGGACTAATCGCTAAATGCACGATTTACATTTTCTAGCCTAGTGTTCGTATAATCACTTAATAAGCTACCTGATGATCCATGCGGCTGAACGGATTTGAGCACTCTTTCCGGGCAACGTTATCAAGTCCTGTACTTGCAGTACGTATCCTTGTTGGGAAAGTACCATCGATCTCTAGTTACTTGTGAAAAGCGCTGATTCTAGCAACAATGAATAACAAAAATCAATATAGCTGTATTGGCTCAAGGTTAGGTTTAAGGTTACACGGATTTTAGAGCGTAAATTATTTAGCACGCTGAATCCGCATTTTTTAGCTACGCATACATTTGATTGATTGAAATGTTTTGTTTGACGACGAACAGTTTTAGTAAAAGGCTTTTTGACACTGGTCTTTTGATGTTAGGAAATGATTCTGTGATAATTAATCTTTGATTGAAGAATAGGATCAAGTGATCACCGGCTTAACGTAGCACCTTTCGAAGGACGGAACAATTTTAAGCGACAGGATACCTCCAGAAATATATGCTGTCGACAGGTTGTAGTGGAAGGCGAATTCTATTTGTTTTACTATATTTTATTCCTCTAAACCAGCGTTTCCCAAACTTTTGACTTCTGTGTACCCCTTTTATAATTTTTGTAACACCAATGACCTGTTAGCAAATTAATAAAATGGATATCGGCCGGAAAGGCAGATATTTTAGATATTTTACATGGTACTTTTAATGTGCAATAGAAATCCGAACATTGGCCTTTTAAAGTGTTAAAATGTGATGCGCCTTTCGCATTGCTCTGGCTGAAAGCCTATTACCTGTCATAGATAAAAATAAATAAAAGCACTATTAAAAAGCTGAGAAAAATTGGTTAAGTTACGGGTGAAAAATATGCATAAAAACGCAAATATTCAATTCATATGGTAGCATCATGCTTGAAATGTAAAACGATTATTCCAGAAAAATGTCAAGCTATGTCAAGCTACCGCGCATACCGCCACTGAACTCGTCCCGTATCCCACGGGGTACACGTACCCCACTTTGCAAAACACTGCTCTCGACTCTGTACAAACAGAGCTGGTCATGTGAATGATAGCCACCCATCCAATACCTGATCCAGCGCAGTGTTACTTCACTTTCATCCCTCCAACCTCTCTCCCGAATAGAACTGGTCTTGTGTATGATGGTCACCCATCCAATACCTGATCCAGCGCAGTGTTGCTTAACTTTCATCCCTTCAACCTCTCTCCCGAACAAAACTGGTCATGTGTATGATGGCTACCCATTCAATACCTGACTCAGCCCAGTGTTGCTTAGCTTTCATCCCTACAACCTCTCTCCCGAACAGAACTGGTCATGTGTATGATGGTCACCTGGCCAATACCTGACCCAGCGCAGTGCTGCTTAACTTTTATCCCTCCAACCTCTCTCCCGAACAGAACTGGTCATGTGTATGATGGTCACCCATCCAATACCTGACTCAGCCCAGTGTTGCTTAACTTTCATCCCTCTTACCTCTCTCCCGAACAGAACTGGTCATGTATATGATGGTCACCCATGCAATACCTGACCCAGCGTAGTGTTGCTTAACTTCAGTGATCTTAATAGAACCGTCGTTTCCAAAACGTCAAACCGTTCGGTTTTTAGTTTCTGTGCAACGGAAAATGAGTAAAAATACTTCTATCTTTCGAGTAGTTTGGCTCGGAGAAAGCTGCTAATAATTAATCTAGTTGTTGGCCACAAACACAAAGTTGGACGAGCAAGTTTACTTGGGGTTGAGCTAATATTTCTTCAGGAAATGACCAACTTCGGTTCGTGGTTAGAGGAGCGATCCTCATCGACACACTTCCTTCGCTGCAAGGTTTAAAATCTGTTTCTTTTTATTTGACTTGTTACGAATTATTATTATTATTATTATTATTATTATTATTATTATTATTATTATTATTATTATTATTATTATTATTATTATTATCTTAACTATTGTTTATCTTACACAATTTTATTTTAACAGTTTCACGTCAAAATAAAATAAAAAATCACTTCATATGTTAAGAAAGAACACATAAGTAACTTGGTTAAAAGGCTTAACTATGCATCGTTTGCTCTAAAAATACTGGCAATCCAAATAAATATGCCAGCGCCAAAAATAGCCTTCCATGCAAACATACAATCTCTGATAAGCTACGGAGTATTAGTGTGGGGCGGTGTAACAGAGGCTAAACGGGTGTTTATGTCCCAAAAAAGGGCTGTAAGAATTTTAAAAAAGGCAGGACGAAGGCGATCATGCCGACCATTTTTTAAGGATTTATATATATTGACAGCTCCGTGCATTTAAATTTTAACCGTCTTACTATTCGTGAAGGACCATCCCGAGCATTTTAAGCAAAATAAAGACGTACATGGGCGCGACACCAGAAACAAGAACAACCTGCGTCCAGGAAACTGTAAAACCACCATCGGGAGTCGAGACGCGCATCACATGGGGCCTGTCCTTTACAACAGCCTGCCTCATTGTCTGAAGAATGAAGATATCAAAAGGTCCGATTTTAAAACTAAGGTCAAAGACTTTTTAATCCCGCATTGTTTTTATAGCATAGACGAGTTTTTAAATAGGGGCATGTGCACTTTTAAATGTATATACTGTTAAGGGAAATAGTTCTAATATAGGTTTTATTTTTTGACGAACTTCTATGCTCGCAAGATAATGTTTTACTTTACTTTATTGAAAAACTTAGTACTTGCCTTAAAGAGCGTGTATGTAATTATGTACAATGAATGTGATAATAATAAATAAATAAATATAGAAAATTAAAAAGAAAAACTTCAAAAGTGGACCCTCAACAACATTAAAATAGCCTAATTCAGGTAAAATAGATTGTGATATTGTATTTTTTTGTGTTGAAAATGTAATAGAATGATGTTCACAAACAGGGTTGCTTCACAATCATAAGAAATGTGTATTATTTGGTTTGTTCAGATGCCCTGCAGACAAGCTTCTTTAAGCTTTGTGGGGCACCGTTTGCTTGTAAATGAACCTAAGTTTAATAAAAAAAAATATATAATAATAATACTTGTTATTATTATTTAGTAAAAGGCGAGATTGTGGTGATTTTCAAAAAAGGAGACCGAAAGTGCCAGTATATCTTAGTTGTTAAATTAGATCAATTAAGGATATACAGACGACTGTAACGAGAGGGGTCACAAACAGCGTAAGTGAAAGGAAAATGTGTAGAAACAATAAATGGAAAAGTTCAGTTTTTAATGAAGGATTAGCCATATTTGATAAAATTCCACTAGACATAAGAGATAGCAATAGCATTAGTATATTTTTTAAAAAATGTTGTGAATGGATACGCGCTCAGTAATACTAATTGTGATGTAGGTTTTGTACCGTGAAAATTGTATGAATTTACACTGGCTTCTGAGCTAATAATAAAAAACCATTGAATTGAATTGAATTGAACAACTGTAGAGTAATCTCTCATTAGCCAGTATATGAAATAATTATGGAAAATAGGCTACGAAATATTATTGTATCAAATCTACGAGAAGGACAATATGGCTTTAGAAACAGAAATATCAACTGTTGATTTGATCTTTTCTCTAAGAAATCTATAGGAAAAGACATGGGAAAAGAGAGAGAAGTTATGCATTTAGATGAAATTCTATTTAAATTGCAAACGCTTGCAATGCGTGGGGTATTTTATTATTTTTGAGACGATTAAAGTGTTTTATGAAAAAGGAGTTATGCATGATTTTTTTTTGATTTTGAAAAGGCATGTGATCATTTACCCAGAGAGGAAGTGTGGTGATGTCTGATTAGAAAAGAAGTTAGAGAGATGTTGAATAGGTTTACAAGATTGTACAGGAACTACCATGATAGAGTGATAATTTTAGAAGGACATACAAAATGGAGGCCAATAACTAAGGAATTATGACAAGAAAGTGTTTTTTCATCTGTGTTATTCGTATAGTGGTAATGGATTTAGTGATAAACGGGAACGATTTCAGGATTTTTCAATTGGGAAAGAAAAATTTAAATTGTTTGGAAAAATTATGAGAATAGAGGAAGAAAGATTTCCAAGAAAGATTTTAAGCTTGGAATGTGAAAAAAGGGGAAACCGATCTTAAAAAAATACGCCTACATATAACCATGTGTTGCCGGCTCGTTTGCTCAGCAAAAAGTTTAACGTTAACGTTGGCTCTCTGAACATAACTATACACTCAACGGTGCAAATAACCTTTTTTTTAACTAACACAGTTTTCTTGAATCATAATTAAAAAAAAGTCTGCAGGTAAAGGTAAAAAACATATTTAATTTCTCATACGGCAATACTTCAAAGTTATATTCACGGTAAAAAAAAAAACCAAAAATAATGAAAATAATGAGTCAGTTTTGTTATTTTTTTAAAAACACTTTTAACACATTAACCATTCATGACTCGAACAAATATCAACATTTCTGTATGATTTAATCATCGAATTTCAAGAGCCATCAGAAATAAAATCCACGCAAACATAAACATACAGCGAGTGATATACTAATTGGATACAAACAAGATACGCAATTAATTAACATCATTTGACTAATTAGCGAAAAATTTCAATTTTACCATACAAGGATTCCCCGTAACTCGAGATACCTACAGCGTTTGATAATCACACGCTTTGTCGTTGTGAGCTTTGCCAGATTTTGACGACCACGCGCGGCTGGATTGAGAACTAGCTTCTGCGACGTTGCAAAGTTAACAGTATTTAGAATAGCAAATAAAGTTGGCATGCGAATTATTTAATTTCGTTGTCTTTGTTTACAATGTTATGGTGCTTTAATTTTGTATTGCCACTAAATGGATGTCAGTGAATACCATTCACTTGAATTTATTAAACCGTTGAGTGTGCAGGTTCGCAGGTTCTAGGTAGAGACAGAACGTTAATGTTAAACCGTTGAGTGTGCAGGTTCTAGGTAGAGACAGAACGTTAATGTTGAACCGTTGAGTGTGCAGGTTCCAGGTAGAGACAGAACGTTAATGTTGAACCGTTGAGTGTGCAGGTTCTAGGTAGAGACAGAACGTTAATATTAAACCGTTGAGTGTTAGTTAGTAGTTGAGTGTTACTAGTCAATTAATCGTTGATTACCATGAAGAAATATTATTTGATGTTTTGATTAAAATTTAAAAAAAACGAATGCAATTTCGTAACACTTAAAACAACAATAATTCCATCTAGTAGCATCCTCAATTTTTTTTCGGTAAACTGGGTTTTTTTTATAGTAAAACCAGTTTACATTAGCGTTGACCCTCTGGATATACCTTTGAACTCAATGGTTTTATTCAATTGTGGTTTTATGGTAACAGAATTGAGGTCCACAAACTCTTTGGAGTATGGATATTCATGACAAACTTTGCTTTATTAGCGTGGATTAAGTGATGGCTGACTGGCCATTCACAAATTCAGCTCAAAAGTGAACTTCTCAATCTAGTTAGTGGATTGGTTACAAAGGACAACTCAGCTATGAGACATTATGAAAATACGATGAACAGGAAACACTCTTACTCCGTATCTCATAAACCTTCCCTTAGTATTTTCTTATTTTCATTAACCCATACATTTCTAAACAAGTAATAGCAGCACTGTGTTGGGTCAGGTATTGGATGGGTGACCATCATACACATGACCAGGTTGGAGGGATGAAAGTTAGTACAGCAACTTCACTCGCCTTGCTTATCAACCTCTCGACAGCATGGATTTGTGGAGGAATCCTGTTGTTCGCTTCGTACCGTCATTCGGAAGGGAGGTTAAGCCGGTGGTCCCCTTGGTGCTCTTCGACAGGAGTAGGCTACGTGCTGGCACCGGGTTTCCCCTCCTCTTTTCTATGCTAGGTAAGATTCCTCATCATAAAACCTACTTATTCACCAACGTCATTAGACCAGTGCCAAATAGCTCGTTGTTAGAACAGTGCGTCGTTAAACACAACAAATCAATTATTAAATTAACATTGCATTAATCTCTGTCGTTGAATATTGTGTTTAATTATTTTTTTAACACAATTTTGCATAAAATATTTCACTACTTGCATTTTACTGCATAGACTGCGAGCGAGTTACAAAAGGCAGACATGACATTAATAAAACTACCTGAAATTATTCGTATTTAACTTCATAATTAGATACCTTGTACGTGAAATCTGATTTAAATTGCAATGCGCGAGATATTTTATTATTATAAACACTGCTACCCTCTCAAAAATCGATGCCCAAACATATACTTAAACCCCGATCTCCATCTACGGCTTTTTTCTAACCCTATACCCTATTTAAAACTCTGTAACTCTTTACCACGTACATTTGTAATTTATTTTAGTCTAATAAATTAAATTGGATGCTAGATCTTGAATTCTCTGTACATTTCAGCTTGACCCATAATTTCTATATAATAGTTACCCGCTCTTAATTAATTAACCCTAACAATTAAGAAGTCCACTTCTAGTGAATTTCAGAACATTTCTCTGCGCATAGGAGATACCCAAAGGCAGCTAAGTTTAGCTAAGTTCAGCTAAGTTTAAGATAATTAAAACTGCGTGGTAATACAGTAGGTAAGAGAAAGTAACTCATATGCGTGCTTCTTGATAAAGCTGGTCTTCTATCTTCAGGAATAGAACAGTGAAGTTGAATAAAAGGTCAGAATAGCAAAACTTAAATTCCCAGCGGTTTCCGTCTCTATTTACCCTAAAAATCAATGATGAAATCATAATATCAATAATAAGTATAAATCAATGATAATTATGAAGTGTTGTTGTACAAATGGTTGTGTATAGATGCAAATTGATGATTTAAGAATGGCAGAAACTATTGAATCTAAAATTGAGAGCGAGATGATGAAAGGCTTGAGGAAGTTAGTGAAAAACGTCGGTATTCCTGCCCGAGCACCGACCAGCAGGCCCATTACCTCCCATTTTCCGACAGAGATCTGGTAGCGTCTGGACGATGTCGGCGATGCAGGGCTGGTAGATCCTCTTTTTCTTATCGTCGACTTCTTCCGCGTATTTTGCAACTTGCTCAAAGCGAATGGTCGGGTCAAGGATTAATGCTTCCTTCTTGTCCTTGCGAATAGCGACAATTTCCACACGGCGAGTGGAGCCATTCTCCATGTGAATCCGTGATCCATCATCTTTATGTGCAATCTTATCATTTCGTGTTTGTCTTTCGTCAAACTCGTTTAAAAAGTTTGCTGAATTTGATCAATTATTCATTGTACTTTCAAAGAAAATGTCGGTGTGTTTTTGAAAACGAGTTTAAATTCTACATTTTTAAGTGGTTGTTCGATATTGTATGCGGGATCGATATGTCTGGATGGATTTAATTGAATTTGTCTATAACAAATTCCCATTTTAAGACGAAAACTCTGTCATATTTTATGAAAGGCCATGGAAATTTTCTTCATGTTTCTTGTAAAAATCAATATTAACATTTCAGGGTATAAATATATTTTTTTTATTTTCCTACGTCAAAAATATGATTGCCTTCTTTGCAGTTGTTTACCAAGTACAAAAATGACTTGCGAAAATTGGAAAAATACATTTAATCTTATAAACGTTGGGTCTTTGTAAGGTTGAGTTTTTTGTAAGTATACATACCATTTTACAAAAACAGTTCTGTTGATTTTAAAACCTACTTCAGTTGACACAATTGGATAACCTGGAACTCGAAGCAACACTGATCTGGGTCAGGTATTAGATAGGTGACCACCGAACCGTTTGGCATGCTGGAAACACCGATCCTCGTGAGATCACCGAAGTTAAGCAAAACTGCTCTGAGTCAGGTATTGGATAGGTGACCACTGAATCGTTTGGCGTGTTAGCAACACCAGGCCCCGTGAGATCACCGAAGTTAAGCAAAACTGCTCTGAGTCAGGTATTGGATAGGTGACCACCAAACTGTTTGGCATGCTGGAAATACCGGACCCCGTGAGATCACCGAAGTTAAGCAAAACTGCTCTGAGTCAGGTATTGGATAGGTGACCACTGAACGGTTTGGCGTGTTGGCAACACCGGACCCGTGGAGTACCAACGTTCAGCAACACTGTACTGGCTCAGTTACTATCTCTTTTTTACTTTGACTTGATTTGCTTATCATCCTCTCGATAACATGGATTTGTTGAGGAATCCTGTTGTTTGCGTTGTACCGTCCTTCGCCGGTTGTCCCCGTTTTAATTTTCAATAGAAATAAGTTATTTGCTAGCACCTTTTTTGCCTCTTTCTTTTGATTCTTGATTAGGTTAATCATCATTTGCATACCCGATTAGACCAGTTACACATGGCCCGTCGTCAAAAAATTGCTTCTCTAAATCCCAAAAATCAATCAAATGCGACTATTTTGCAATTTGGCATTGCAAATCTATGTCGCCTATATTTTATACCCACAAAAAATGAATCACTGTCCTTTGCTAAAACTGTTCTGAAACGCGTTTTAAGTGCCAGCACATGATTTGTGGCATACTCGACCTAACAAATTCTTAACCTATAAGAGAAAGTAACGGTTTTCACTCTAGCAAAACCCTGCTATGTAAGATTCTTTGCCGAGACAAACCTGATCGATCAGCCCCAACTGAACTAAGCCGCCACAGGTAAGCAAGCTAGTAGAGGCATGATTTGATTCATTTTTCATAGCGGCCCGTGGCGTCGTCTTACAGAATTGACTGGCGTTTTTGACCTAGCTCGCGAAAGTCGGAGACTTTGGGCGAGTGCTGAAATGGGAAGCGGTGTGAGAGGCGAGCAGAGAAATTGATTCCTGGAATAAAAAAGGTTGACGTATCAATATCGAATCATATAACCACTTTCGCGTCAGATCTTTGCTGTGGAAGAAATCTTTTAGACGTGATTTTTAGTCTTCGTGTCCAGAGTCAAAAGATGTCAAAAGAGCCAAGGAAAAATGTGGAATGCGCTAAATAATTTTGATATGAGAAATGCGAAGTGTTTTAGCTCTTACATGTTTTTATAAATAACTTTGCCGTTTTTATTAACATAATGATAAATACTTAAATAGTAGTATTTTTTTTCTGATGCTGTAAAATAGATGAAAGTATTAATGTGGAAAACGGTAATTCATGATAATTTTGAAAAGAAAAAAAAAATATATATGAACGGTTGTTGCTACTAAATGAAGCCACCGTTTGATATTTCATTGCCTTAGCTCGCATTTGAGACTGGATTTATTTTAATAATCTTCAACAATGTTTACGCTAACGATTGATTAACGTTCTTCGAGATTTTAAATCTTTCATTATTTAACTGTAGACGTTTGTTAAAAAGAACAGCTGTACGTGCCATCGGGTGGCACCTACCGTTACCACGGGTTGCCGGCCTCGTTTGCTCAGTAGAAAGCCTAACATTAGTACTGTGACTTTGACTAAACCTGTAAACACATTTTTAGTTTAAAAACTAGATTTCAAATGTCAATTTTACTTTAAAGTTCGGTAAGTTTTGAAGTCAATAACCACTGCACCCTAAACTCATTAATATAAAGTCTATTTAAGATAAGAAGGTAAATTTTTACTTCACCTCAATTTGATTACTTTTGTTGCCAACCTCTGGGAATGTAATTCTCATTTAATAAAAATGGCACCGTTTTAAACGGACGATCGCAGAATGACAGTTGATCATATTCAAATGTCGTCTACATTTAAGTCTATAGGGAAAGTCTCTTTTTACACCGTTTTGACCAACTTTTCAGAAATTAGTAATAATCTAAAGAATTTAAAATTGCAAATGTGAAGGTTCCTAGTGACAGCTCGTAACCAAAGCAACCAAACAACTACAGCTGTTATGTTTGCAGGCCTGTCATGGCTGCCTCCAGTTAGTACAAACATGACAAAAAATTATCAGAAAAGTTAAAAACAGTTATGATTAACAATACATCAGAAAATATGTAATCAGGCAATAAATAAACTATAAAACACCGTTTTCCAAAGATTTAAAATGAAAGTAACAGCGAAATAGATCTTTAGAGCTATTATTTGTATTTATTTATAAAATATTTTCGCTGGTTGGCAACGAAATTTATCTGAGACAATTTTGAAGTAATAGTAAATCTAAAAATAAAAACAACCCCTCGGGCAAAATGTAAATCAACAGATTATTTTCCGGTCACGTTCAAGTGTGCCGTGTACTTTCACTGCCACATAGAGTAATCTGTGTCATAAAACCACACGAGGTCGGCGAGGGAAACAAGAAAAACACATTTTTCCCCGTCGCATTTTCCACGCGCTCGACGATTGACCTTGCACCACGTTGACATTGACCTAATGCAGTGCGTGAGGGGTCTGTTAGTGCGTAAATGCAATACTGGCAAAGATGCCTTTCTTGTGGAAATTATTAGATCCTTATTTCTTACAAAAAGCAAAAGTGGTAAAGAAAAAATATATGTACATATTAAAAAAAATTACAAACTTTTTACTACTTAATATCGTACTACCACAGAGCTAATTTGAAACTGTTAGGATGAAATCTTATTTAAATTGCAAACGCTTGCATTGCGCGGGGTATTTTATTATTATAAACACTATAACCGTCTCAAAAATGTATGTCCAAACGCACTGTGAGTATTCACAGCCTCTTGGTTCTACTCCTTAAAGATCCGTCATTCTCATCAAATACACTAAAATCGTCTCGAAAATCCAGTGTCCAAGTAGCTCAATGGTTTAGAGCAACACCCGCGATAGGTGGAGATCGGGGTTCGAGTCCGCGTTTGAGCATCAATTTTTGAGACGGTTATAGTGTTCATAATAGTAAACTGTTAAACTGTACAATGGCCGCCAAATGACTGCTTCACCCCAACAATAGCGGAGAACGCTACTAGATAGAGCCACCGTCGTTTCGAGCAGGAATTTTAATTTCGTTATTTCTTATAAATTATTCGTATTTGAGACTGGTTTACACTTAATTTACCTTTATTCATGCTAACCTCAACAATTGATAAATATGTATCGATATTTTAAGTATTGATTATTTAATTTTAGAGGTTTATTTAAAAAAGGACGGTCGCAAGCGCCATCTGGTCGCATCTATTGTTACTGCGTGTTGCCGGCCTCGTTTGCTCAGCAGTAAGTTTAAAATTTATGCTATAACTATAAAGCTTATAAACCCATGTGAAGAGGTTGTAGCTGTAGTTTATAGGGAATAAAAAAGAAGAAGCTTTTCAAGTTTCTGAAAGTTGCATGCGGTAATGACCACACAGGAGTCCATTGTAGCCAGAAAACACAAGTTCAGCTTTGAAAACCCTTGGAAAGTTAACATCTATAAGATAGTTTTAGTCTTGAGTTTCAAAATTGTATTTTTTAGGTTAGGTAAATTATTAATGAGTCTAAAATCCTTAATAACTTTATTTTTTGTTGTTTTTTTGCTCAAAACGATCACTTTCAAAACAAAATCGTAAAAAAAATTACAGTAAAAGAAAGGATGGAATGAACAATTCATTTTGCAAACATGTTTTATATTTGTGTGGATATCAAGACTTAATAAAGATGGAAATTATCAGGAAAAATCTTACAGAAATTGAAACAAAAAAGGTATCTTTGGAGTGTTTTTTTAGATGGCATGGTACATGAAGTTGTATGAACTTTTAAGACAAGCTAGGTTTCTTAAAATAAAGTCATTATGAGCCAAGAGCTGTTTCCTGGAATCAATTCAGTCGCCCTATGCGCTTTAGGTTTCAGACTCATGTCTACTTGATGTAAACTTAGCAATAGTTTTGACAAAAACTAAATCAACTGGGTTTTGAATGCTAAGTGAAGAACAACTAAATTTCCTAACGTTTCGTTACTTGTACCTGTTTATTTATCAAGGGTTAAAGCAGTCCTACCAATTTCCCGATAACAAAAGAACCACACAAATATATATAGATATCTTGTTCAGGCTTCCCAATCCTCTGATTTTTTTCCATGAATACTGCTGAATACGAGATCAAGGACCAAGATTGAAAATCATTTATCTCCCCAGGAAATGTTCAATGTTGAGATTAGTTTGTGGTCAAATTTTCAATTACTTGTTAAAATTGGTGAAAAGTAACGTTAAAGGCAAGAGATTGGCAAGATTTTATCATCGCTTTGAAACGCATGTTTACTTTGTTTAACCTTTGCACTAGTTTTAACAAAAACTATTAAAACTGAGTTTTGAATGCTAAGTGAAGAACAACTTAATTCTTACAAACATAAAACTGAATAAAAACTAGATGCACTTAGCATTCAAAATCCAGTTTAAAACGTTTTTGTCAAGATTGGCTTGCCTCTGAAAACCACTATTTATTCAAAAGTGGTTCTGAAAAATTTGTCCCAGAAAATAAACACAGTTAGCAAAACCAATTCCTTCTCCGACTCAAAATCTGACATCTTGTCACTCCTTGGAATTAACAATCAATTTCAAACATCACAAACCAAAATCTCAAAGACTGTTAAATTCTAGTTCATTACGCCGCTTCATGGGTGTCCCCGAGTCAAAGCGAAAACAAAGAATTAATCAAGTTAGATGTCTGAACACTTGTTATTCTCTCAAGATTAGTATTATAGATTTAATAAAAAATTACAAATAACTCAACTCTAATACTTTTTAGGAAACCGAAGGCGACATAAAAAAAATTCGTTTTTTCCAAGTTTCCCACAAATTTCTCGCAGAATAATATTTTTAATATTTTAATACAGCCATGCAAACATATTTGCTCTAAAGTTGATTTTCTCGTTCCATATGAATCCCCTGAAAAGAGAGATTTCAAGAGAAAGATATGATTTTATGATCCAAAATGTCACTCTTGTACCTCTTTATACACTGTGTCGACTGCAATATTGTTAATTACAAGCTAGAACATAAGAAGTGACATAATTAACTTGTCAACAGCAAAACTTCCTATTGAGTCAAAAGCATACCTGCTTGTCATTGCGCTGAATACGGGTAACGTTTGTAATTACACGTGAAAACAATAACTCCCTTTGTGAGAGCATCTAAATACAATCCGATATTACATCTTGCGATTCAAACGTATTAAGATACGCCACTGTTGGCCGTAAACACTTTTGATAGCAGCGCGTCTTTAATGACTCAAGCCAGTGGCGAGCCATCATGTTCTAGGAGGTAATTGAGTTGTAAGCAAAATAAGAAGTCTGTGTCACAGCATTAAACCAAATATCAATAACCGTAATCAATTTTTGTAGAGAAGTCAACATTTTTTATTTTAGTAATTATAATACTTCATTCAGTTATCTTGTAGGGATATTACATCCTAGCAAAATGTCCAGCACAGAAGCGACGGCAAGTGTCCGCTCCTTTGCGTAGAGCGAAACAAGCACCCTGTCACGGAATGTCCAGCACAGAGGCGACGGCGAGTGTCCGCTCCTTTACGTGGAGTGAAACAAGCACCCTGTCACGGAATGTCCAGCACAGAGACGACGGCGAGTGTCCGCTCCTTTGCGTGGAGCGAAACAAGCGCCCTGTCACGGAATGTCCAGCACAGAGGCGACGGCGAGTGTCCGCTCCTTTGCGTGGAGCGAAACAAGCACCCTGTCACGGAATGTCCAGCACAGAGGCGACGGCGAGTGTCCGCTCCTTTGCGTGGAGTGAAACAAGCACCCTGTCACGGAATGTCCAGCACAGAGGCGACGGCGAGTGTCCGCTCCTTTGCGTGGAGCGAAACAAGCACCCTGTCACGGAATGTCCAGCACAGAGGCGACGGCGAGTGTCCGCTCCTTTGCGTGGAGCGAAACAAGCACCCTGTCACGGAATGTCCAGCACAGAGGCGACGGCGAGTGTCCGCTCCTTTGCGTGGAGTGAAACAAGCACCCTGTCACGGAATGTCCAGCACAGAGGCGACGGCGAGTGTCCGCTCCTTTGCGTGGAGCGAAACAAGCACCCTTTCACGGAATGTCCAGCACAGAGGCGACGGCGAGTGTCCGCTTCTTTGCGTGGAGTGAAACAAGCACCCTGTCACGGGATGTCCAGCACAGAAGCGAAGGCGAGTCTTCGCTCCTTTGCGTGGAGCAAAACAAGCACCCTGTCACGGAATGTCCAGCACAGAGGCGACGGTGAGTGTCCGCTCCTTTGCGTGGAGTGAAACAAGCGCCCTGTCACGGAATGTCCAACACAGAGGCGACGGCGAGTGTCCGCTCCTTTGCGTGAACCCAAGTACTTTTCGCACACTAACACCACTGGTGTTATATAAATCGAGCTTCCTTTGATAATGGTGTTATGTGCCAAATTTTATTGACTATACACACCGTATTGAGCATGCCATAAAATGTTTTATTACTTTTCCTTAACCCCCCACCCACCGCCCTACACGCAACACAAACCCTTCGCTTGCTTCGCTTTAACACCACTTAGGAGAAATACTTCTTGACCCAAGTTTTACGCAATCGATGGACTAGCGGTCAGGTGCTGTACTTGAAAAGTTCAAATAAATTGCGCTGGACAAAAGAATAACTGAGTCGCATGAAGAAATCTCTTTCTCTGAGTTAAATTCATTTCGATAATAACAACTGGCAAAGGAGTGGATTGCTGCTCTAGTGAAATGCATTGCATCATCATTATAGGGCACATTTTAAATGTATTTTTAAAAAACGAAATAGCATACACAGTTTTGCGCGAGTTTGCCCTGTTTTGCCTTTAGGGCAACCACCGTTTAGCCTTGTCCCTTTGACACACTGTGCTGGCTGCTCCTGTCCAACAGCACCAAGGACCGGCCACCGCTTAGTCTTGTCCCTTTGACACACTGTGTTGGCTGCTCCTGTCCAACAGCACCAAGGACCGGCCACCGCTTAGTCTTGTCCCTTTGGCACACTGTGCTGGCTGCTCCTGTCCAACAGCACCAAGGACCGGCCACAAATAAGCTTTTTCGTTCCACACCGTGCTGGAGCTGTCCCAATGGCACGGCTCTACTGACTTTCAGTGAAAGACAAGCTGATGGTGAACAGTCTATGTGGAAAGTGAATAAAGAACCAAGTTCCGGTATTTTGTTGCTCTCATTTAGAAATAAGAGCAGACCTCAGCTTTAACAATTTTTTTTTACAATTTACATTTTTATTCAAATATTAAAGACAAGCTTATGAACTAGTTTAAAATAACTCGTTGAGAGAGTTGTGAAGATTCGGTGAGGTGTAGCGGGTACATCGGTAATAAAGGAAGGGCATTTGAACATGTTAGTGATTTCGTTTGACCACAGAAAAATGGATTGTAGTTTATTTTATTATTAGGAATTCACTATTTTTCCAATTATTCCCAAAAAGATCTCTTTCAAAAATTGATCTTTGTGTCCCCAGCTCGCATTTTGTGAGGTTTATAGTAAAATACCTCGCGCATCGAAAGTTCTTGCAATATAAATCAGATTTCAAATGCACTCAATTTGTTTGGTCAACATTGACTCGGCATTGATTTACTATAAAGTAAATTTAAAATATGATATACAACACCAGGCTAAAGATAACCTTGAATTTAAAAAAACCCGCTATGAACAAAAACATTGAAAAACCATAAGAAGGTTACTAAAACAATTAGAAATTGTAAACCGCACAGGAAGTAAGCCCGCAACATGCTCAAACTCTAACGCTTTGTAGTCACCACAGAACTACATTCAACTTAGCAAAATAACTCGATGATTAATCAAGTGCAAACTATCGCTAACACCTTACGACAATCTTCACAAACAGCCACACGCAAAATTGCAGGTCAGTCAAGCTAACCAGATCGCCTACACACCACCGTTATCAGTGGCAACGTACGTGACCCTCCCCCCTCTCCACACGCCGTTTGCCCAACCCTCGACGTCGGCGTCGGCGTCGGCGTCGTTTATAAGAGGCATCGCGGGCGACGGGAGTGTGCACTCGTCAACAGGTCCTCGTCGAGTATACACGGTAGAGGGTCAACGAGTTACTTCTTCGCGACCTACCACTGTCGAGCGCTACCAGTTTGGTTTCATCCAGCGAAGACTACCAGCTAGCAACGACCATGAAGTATTTGATCCTCGGGCTAGCTCTAGCCTGTGCCTCTGCGTACGGTCTGCCAACGGTAAGCTCGATGCAGTACATTCTTTAGTAAAACCACCAACCCGAGCCCTTTTAAGTGAGAAAACAATTCTAGTAAGGGTGCTTGTTTGGCTCCACGCAAAGGAGCGGACACTCGCCGTCGCCTCTGTGCTAGGCATTCCGTGACAGGGTGCTTGTTTCATTCCACGCAAAGGAACGGTCACTCGCCGTCGCCTCTGTGCTGGACATTCCGTGACAGGTTGCTTGTTTCGCACCACGCAAAGGAGCGGACACTCGCCGTCGCCTCTGTGCTGGACATTCCGTGACAGGGTGCTTGTTTCGCTCCACGCAAAGGAGCGGACACTCGCTGTCTCCTCTGTGCTGGACATTCCGTGACAGGGTGCTTGTTCACTCTACGCAAAGGAGCGGACACTCACCGTCGCCTCTGTGCTGGACATTCCGTGACAGGTTGCTTGTTTCGCTCCACGCAAAGGAGCGGACACTCGCCGTCGCCTCTGTGCTGGACATTCCGTGACAGGGTGCTTGTTTCGCTCCACGCAAAGGAGCGGACATTCGCCGTTGCCTCTGTGCTGGACATTCCGTGACAGGGTGCTTGTTTCACTCCACGCAAAGGAGCGCACACTCGCCGTCGCCTCTGTGCTAGACATTCCGTGACAGGGTGCTTGTTTCGCTCCACGCAAAGGAGTGGACTCTCACCGTCGCCTCTTTGCTGGACATTCCGTGACAGGGTGCTTGTTTTACTCCACGCAAAGGAGCGCACACTCGCCGTCGCCTCTGTGCTAGACATTCCGTGACAGGGTGCTTGTTTCGCTCCACGCAAAGGAGTGGACACTCGCCGTCGCCTCTGTGCTGGACATTCCATGACAGGGTGCTTGTTTCGCTCCACGCAAAGAAGCGGACACTCGCCATCGCCTCTGTGCTGGACATTCCGTGACAGGCTGCTTGTTTCGCTCCACGCAAAGGAGTGGACTCTCACCGTCGCCTCTTTGCAGGATATTCTGTGACAGTTTCCTTGTTTTGCTCTCCTCAAAATGATACTCAATGATATTTAGTAGCAATTTATTTTCTATAAATCGAGAATGGGGAAAGGATATCACAGAGCTATGCAATCACGTTGTTGGAGTTCCTTTACTGAACGTCGAATGGGAGCTTGTAATGGATTGGTGTCACTTTGATATCTAGATCAACACGTTTCCACAAACGTGATTGAATTACCAACAGAATGTGGTGATAATTCTCAGAGAGAAATGTTAGCAGAAAAAAAAGAGAGGAAAAAGAAAAGTAAAATTGAATCTGCATGCAACAATTGAACATTTGCTACTAGACAATCAAAAAAAATATGAACATGTTTCAGAATTTTAAGTGCAGTTGTATACAATTTTGAAAAAACCAGGGTCCTTGAAAGAAAATTTTGATAATTCACGTGCAAAAAAGCCCAAAAGACTTCCCCTTTTTTAACCGCAATTTTCAAGGCTGGCAAAACCGGTACCCGCAATATTTCATTAAGTTTTCAGATTCGAATTCACACAAATTTCCTCATTTTCCATCTCAATTTTCCGCACGGCCACTTCGGGAAATCTTTCACCCGCACCGTGGAATTCAAGTGTCCTCTCCACAAGGTAATTGCTCCACGAGCTCTATGCTCTGTTTGACGACGAAGTGCTGAGAACAAAGCTGACTAATTGTTGTTTAACGACGCAACGCGGCTTAGTAGGAGTCGTAATTACGTCAAGAGATTTGCGGGTTTAATTGTTTTACCTCTGGGAGTCAGTATAAAAAAAATTGCTCAATGAGTTACATTTTAGCGTTATTTTTTTTTTACGTTAGAGAGTGAAGATAATTCATCTCGTTTTACGAAGAGTTTTACAGATCGTTAAAGCTACTTGAGTTATATTAAGGTTCAGCTTAAAACCAGCTTAAAATATTGACCTATGCAGTTAACGATGGATAAACTAGTTGATAAATTTAGCAGAAATGTCATTTCATGAGCAGAAAAAAAATCTACATGTGTTTGTAACTTTTTGTTTTACAATAAACTAGGGGCCCTGCCCCTGCGCCCTTCAGGTGCCAGTCCCACTGCAAAACGACAATAGTTGAAAAGTAACTCAAAATGCTTTTTGGACTAAATCAGTATAAATTCTCGAAGATCTTAAGTATATTTGCAAACTGCGAACGCATCTTGGTTAAATTTTTAAAAATGTTTGTACTAAACTTTTGAATTTACATGTATTTACAAAAGAATTTGTATTTATTTGATTTATTCGCTGTTTAAGGCATGTGATACGTGCCGGCTCCTTATCTCTTTTCATATCAGAAAGGTGAGCTATCTTCTACAACTGCACTTAAAAAAGTATATTTCCGATCCTAGATGACTATCTGCCTATTTTTCAGTGGCTCGTTATGTCGCTAACAGATCGTTAGCAAAAAAAAAAACAATTTTCAAATTGCTTTTCGACAAGCAAACAACAATTTAACGGGCAGTTAGGTCACGAATCACTGAAAAGGCATCAAGAGCAATTGGCGAAACCAATCAAGTTGATTTTCATTGACGACCCAAGATTGATATCTATATCAAAAAGTGTGGGTGAGTTATCTATGTTCCGGTTCGTATAAAGAAAGTTGTTTCGACAGGCAGACACCTGTCATCTTGAGTTTCTTAAAAGGTTTTTCATCGAGTGCCACACAAACGTTTACCCAATGGCTACCAACAACCCGAGACTTCAAACAGATTTCTAACCACTCTACAAATCAGATAAGATCGCACTCGATTTGTGAAATAACTGAAAAACTTTCAGATAAATTATATCAAGAAAAAAGCCTGTTCAGCAAAACAATGGCGTTATATTAGCTTATATATATTTTATGCTATCAAAAAAAAAACCTTTCATTTTTTTCTCAGAAATGGTCTTTCACTAACTAATTTTTTTTTTATCGAAATTTAAACAATTTTTGTGATTATTACGAACACTACTGCCGTCTTAAAATTGATGCCCAAACGACGATTGATTGACGACCCAAGATTGATATCTATATCAAAAAGTGTGGGTGAGTTATCTATGTTCCGGTTCGTTTAAAGAAAGTTGTTTCGACAGCCAGACACCTGTCATCTTGAGTTTTTTAAAAGGTTTTTCATCGAGTGCCACACAACCTGTCGCGGGTGTTGCTCTAACCAATTGAGCTACTTGGACACACGTTTTTTCAAGAAAATTTTAGTGTATTTGATGAGAATGACGGATCTCTGAGGAGTGTTCATAATAATAAAATATCCCGCGCATTGCAAGCGTTTGCAATTTAAATAAGATTTCAAAAAGTGTAAGTGATTTATTTTTGATCATTGATAGATTTCAGAATGTCGGTAGATCCCTTAGAGGATAAGATCGTTCTTAAAATATGTCTTTTGAAATCTTGAAGCCTAATATCTTTCTTTGAGCTCTCCCCACAGTTTGAAGGTTATAAATTGTTATATCTTACATTACTAAAACAAGCACAAAGTTGAATTTATAAAACTCTTTGGCTGTCATAACCCGTCAGTTGCCTTAAAGAAAACCCATCATTACGGCAAACGAATTGTAATCATCATTTTTACCAAACGTGCTAACACCAAGATATACGTATAATTTTGTCCTCCAAACTCTACGAGCAATTGTGAACTTTGAAGACAATGAGCTAACGAGACATGGTCGTATTGTCATTGTCTAAGAAACAGTTCATTGTCTTTACCAGCTGTTTTAGTTGGTTAAACATCAGAGACGTCTTAGTTGTCAAATTAGTGGCACAACCCGATTGTCAAGTGCTGTATTAATAATTGTGAACCAGTAGTACAATGTGTCTTCTTCTTAAATTGCATGATTGCCAAAGATGGTGCATAAATTTTATGAAATACCCTTATGCCCCGCTGTACCCTAGGTAAGCACTAGGTTCGATCTGCGCGTACGACTGATTCTCAATTTAAATAGTAAATAGTTAAGGAAAATACAAAGTCTAAGTTTTGCAAAATAAATTCATCTTCATCTTAATTCAATTCGGTCATGACCCCACCCTATCAAATAAGAACACCCTCAGAATTGTATTATTAACATCACTATAACCGTCTCAAAAATTGATGTCCAAACGGGGACTCGAACCCCGATCTCCATCTATCGCGGGTGTTGCTCTAACCCATTGAGCTACTTGGACAATTAGTGACAAAATTTATGACGAAACTTATGATAAAAATTAGTGTCCAAATAGCTCAATGGGTTAGAGAAACACCAGCGATAGATGGAGATCGAGGTTCGAGTCCCCGTTTGGGCATCAATTTTTGAGACGGTTATAGTGTTGTTGTTAATAATTAAATACCCCGCGCATTGCAAGCGTTTGCAATTTAAATAAGATTTCATCCTAACCCTCAGAATTGTGTCATTCTGACACATGACAAGTGATTTTTAAAGTCCCCAAGAATAAGGACCATGAAAAACTGAATAAGAATTTGAAAAGAAACAGGATTTAGCCATGTTATTTGTGTACACCAACAATAAAATGATAATAATTTTTAATTACATTGGGTTGGAAGATAACGTTAGCTTGCTTTGATATAATAACAAGTACTTAACGTAAATTGGCTCACATACCTGCTCAGCGTTTGGGTCTAGCGGTCGCAGCAAACTGTATCCCACAGAAACTCGCCACAGGTCAAAACAGTAATTAACAAAACTACTCGCTACACGCATTCTTGCACAAATTCACATCAAAAAAAGCTTGAAATAATTATAAAAATCAATATTATTTCTGCAAGTCAAAATGTACTTTTCATCTGACGCTCTGTAATTGAATTTTATGTACTCGTATGCACTGAAGTTATTCATTAAATTACTTTTATACCGAAGTTTAATTAACACACTGCGTTTCTAATCGATATTGCCAATTATGCACTTGGACAAACATTACTTATTATGCACAAATCAAGTGAACAAAAAATTACTCAAAAGTCAACAAAAGCTATTTTAAATATTTGAAAACTTTGCTGAGGACACATGAAGCACGTTGGCTAGCATCCGTCACTGTAACAACTACGTTTGACCGGTCGGTCAAACAGCTGTTTGAACCTATCTGCAATCAGCTGATGCCCAATATCAAGCTAGGAGGGGGAAGTAGGTAAACTTGAAAAAGGTAATTTAACATCATGAAATTTATTTGATTTATTTTTGTGTTCAGCAACGCACTGTTTTGACAACGTGCCATGCTTTGCTGGTCTTTTGGCGTCGGTGAATGAGTGGATGATGATGATGAACCTAACCTAGCCTAGAAGGGAGGGACGTAGAAGGATTTCCGGCTCCTGTCGAAGAGCACTAAGGGGAACATCGGCTTAATGTTCCTTCCGAAGAACGGTACAACGCGAACAGCAGGATTCCTCCACAAATGCATGCTGTTGAGAGGTTGATAAGCAAGGTGAGTGTTGTGCTAAGTTAGATTTTTCCCGAACAAACTGGTCATGTGTATGATGGTTACCAATAAAAAAAAAAAATACAGCAACCACACTTCGCAATTTGTATTTTGCATTTGTTGTAATCAACTTTTTGTTGAAAATAATACGCTAATGGTTTTTTCCGTTTGGTATTTACCCGAGCACACCAGAGTATGCACTCTAGGAGAGAGATGGGGAGAGATAGAAAGCAAATTTGTATTTAAAAAAAAAGCTCTTATTCTGTCTAGCAATGCACTTGGTGCAGAGTGATGAAGCTAACCCCACTTCAACTACAAAAAGAAGGTAGATTACAGCCTGCATAAAGTATCTTTCTTGAATATTTGAAAATTATCTTGAAGTCTCTTGAATTCATGAAGTACCGAAAACCAGCGCCGAAAAAAAACAGAAATATCGAAAATCAAATTAGGGTATTTGAGTGGAAGTAATAAAGCATGCTTCTGTAGCTTTTTTCTTCGTGTTCACCTGATTATTTTTTCAAAGCACTGGTGCGTGAAAGTTACCGTAATTGGCGGAAAGAAGACAAATTTAATCAACTAACAACTGCAAGCAGAGGATAAAGATAAACATGTTTTTTTTGGAATTTTAGACTTTATATATTGAAATTAAAATTCCAGATATAAAAATGATTTTCATGAAATTTTGCACCACTTTCAATTTAACTAATTTTAATTACTTTCTATTCTTACCAATATACAACAAAAGAAGCTACTCTTATCTACAGTACAACTCAAATTTTGCTAGTTAATACGTTACCAAAAATAGCTAAAACAGAAGCAAGCCCATCAATAATCAGGACCCCAACTAATGCACCAATGTCATACAGCTACTGTATCCACCAACGTATTTTCCACCCTGTCTTCTCATCCAAACAATTATTACAGTTATCGAAACCAACTGTTCATTACAAGCAGACTCAGCCAATTGTTCCAACTCGCATCTACAAATCAACTAGCGACATCTGGCACAACAATGTTGATTTTCATGAATTGCCAGTCTGCCAAATGACTGGCTTCTAGTGACAATATCAATTACAACTGTTGCAAATAGAACCACAAACTCCACTATTATATACCAGATTAAATTGAAGAAGGGGTGAGAAGTGAAATACCCATAAAAAAACACAATCGAGATGAAGCTATTACAAAGTAAAGTTTCATAAACGTTTCATTTAGCAGATGACTTTCTTTCAACATCTTTGACTTGTCTGACGTGGCCCTGTCCCATCGCGCCCTGCCTAACGTGGACCCTGCCTCCATGTCCCATGTCTCGTGTCCCGACCTTGCCTGGAGGTCGTGGGGTATGAACCACACCATGGCTGTGCTTGCAGCGTGCCAAGAACCCACCCTGTCCCATCGCGCCCTGCCTAACGTGGATCCTGCCCCCATGTCCCGTGTCTCGTGTCCCAGCCTTGCCTGGAGGTCGTGGGGTATGAACCACACCATGACTGTGCTTGCAGCGTGCCAAGAAACCACCCTGTCTCATCGCCCCCTGCCTAACGTGGACCCTGCCCCCATGTCCCATGTCTCGTGTCCCATCCTTGCCTGGAGGTCGTGGGGTATGAACCACACCATGGCTGTGCTTGCAACGTGCCAAGAAACCACCCTGTCCCATCGCACCCTGTCTTTCGATGCTAACTTTAAAGTCGTAATTATTTAATTGTTTGAGGTTTGTTTAAAAGAACGGCCGTAAGCACCATCTGGTGGTATCTACCGTTACCACGTGTTGCCGGCTCGTTTGCTCACCAGAAAGTTTAACATAAACGCTGGCTTTCTTCCTATACCTTTACACTCAACGGTGTTACTTTCTTGATAAAAAAAAGGGAGAGATAAATAAATTGAGATCCAACTGATTTTCCTAACTAACAATGCATTGATTTTGTATTTCAAAAGTAAAAAAAAAATTTTTTTTAATGTAGTGCTTATTTATTTTTAAATATAATATAATAAGCTGGCTGTTGAGTCGCTGGTAAACGAATGAAAACTTAATTAAATAGTTTTCCTAACCTCTGAACTTTCTATTTTGTTTTGGAAACGCATTCTAGCTTCTGATTCTCGCCAGTTTCTTAAGATTTAAGAGTGTTTCCTTGTCACGTTTAGCGGCTACTTGAGTGGCAACGTACAGTCTTGGGGGGGAAGGAGGAGTCCTAAGAGGTCGCTTGATTTGTTCACAATTTCACGCTCGTCTTTTCGGTGAAATTAAAGTTAAATCTGTTTCTTATGTTACTGAAGTGAGCAGCAAGCAAAACCACTCTGAAAACCATCTTCTTCTCTAGAATCGTATTTCAATTCTGATTGGTTTCGATTTGTTTGCTGACTTCTTTTATTTGATTTGTTGGTTTGTGGTGCTTAACGGCGCATTGTTTTGTCAACAGTCCTGTCGGTAAATGAGTGAGTGATGATAAGGATGATCATAATTCTTAAGTAAAACTATTTGAAATGGGTTTGAATGCTAAGTAAATTATTTGCCCTTTACTTAGCATTCAAAACCCATTTCAAATAGTTTTTCTTAAAACTAGTGCTGAGGATAAATCAAGTACACATGAGTCTTAAAACCATCATGATAATTCTTACAAAGCCTTGAAATGAGGAGGGGAAACCCGGTGCCGGCACGTAGCCTACTCCTGTCGAAGAGTACCAGAGGCGCCACCGGCTTAACGTCCCTTCCGAAGGACGGTACAACGCGAACAGCAGGATTCCTCCACAAATCCATGCCGTCGATTGGTTGATAAGCAAGGCGAGTGAAGTTGCTTTAGTGACTGGTAGTAAGGGTGGTGGTCACCCATTCAATACCAGACCCAGCGCAGTGTTGCTGAACCCCATATATTTGTGTTACGTTAAATCACTATGGTAATAATCCGTGAAAATCTAAATCGTTTATTATTTTTAAACTCTGTAGGTGAACTTAATTTTCCATTGTGAACGCGTTTGCATAAGCAATGCAACGATAAAATCCAAATGTAAAATTAATTATACATTTTGCAGTGGCGCTTGTCGTTTTGTACATTTAAAAAAAATTTATAATGCCTCTGCTCATATGTCTTTTTAGGTAAAATTTGATAAAAGTATTTAATTAGTCTTTGAAAATGAATTTCCATTATTTTTTTCACGGACTTTTGGATCATCTAAGACATTTTTCACAAATAAAACAATTTTTTCATCTCAGATATAATGACATTTTTAGAGCACTTTGTCACGGCTCACGAAACCAAATTACCAAGTTTTTCTTTCGGGTCAAACTTTTCCAGACACTCGCTTTCATTTGTGTACCCGCGATGAACAACGGCATTTTTTAAGATGGTGGACCGAATTTACATAAACTGGTCTTGGGTGGTACTCGCTGTGGAGTTTTGCAAGATGTTTCGTTGGATAATTTCTTCATTCAATTTTAAAAGAAACCTTTATTTTTTGGCTGACTAAAAGAGGGAAACTTTAATGGAAGGCATGTCAAGATTTTGTTGTCAAAAGAAAATGCTAATAAATATTAATATTTTTTAACGATCAAAACCACATTTTTATGTTTCTTATTATCTTTTCCGTGTTAATTTCTGTGGTCTTTAGTATAAAACTAACGAGTTTCGAGATTTTTTAACTCAAATTTGATGCGAATTTAATATATTTTTCCTTTTAAAACTAAAACTGAAAGCCTTATTGTTCTAACATCTGCATTATCTCTGGAATGAAATATTTAGCAATCATTTTCAAGTCACAGTATGGTTGTTTTTCATCATAAAAAAAAGGGAAAACTGAAATCAAAAAATCTACGCAAGAAAATATTTTTCAGAATCAGAAATAACCTCAAGGAATATAAAACCAATCTCGTACCTTGGCCATTAAAAAATCATGGTATCAATCAAAAACCTGTTACGAATACCCTTAAAAAAATATGGAATTCCTAATGCCAACCCCACGTATCTACTTATTCCGTTTCCCACCTGATCCAACCTAAAAAAAAACGCATTTCCCCCCCCCCCCCCTTCCCACCCAACAGAAACATTTTGCAATCCACTCATGTGAACAGATTTTCAATTTTCTCTGATTTCCCATTTCCCTTCCTCTCCCCACCTGCCATTAGGGACGCCAGATCAGAATAATGAATTGGAAAATGCACAAGCTTCGTAAAAGTTTAAGAGGATTTCGCTGACTGGTCGATAAACCGATTGGTCGTCTACTTCTAGGCAAGATTGACTCGAGAGTGGCTTCTTCTGTTGCGAAAATGTCTTAATTTGATCGGTTATTGGATGATTTGAACTTATCCGAGAAAAAAAATGTGGATAAAAGTGTTTAATAATAAATTTAAAAAAAAAGTGAAAAGTAGACACACAATCTAAGAATCCAGAAACCTGGTAAACTGTTTTGAAAGTTAAATAAAAATGACATTTTTGTAATAAGAGACAACTCATAACGCCGTTTTAACGCCGTTTAAAACGCTCTAAAACGACGTTTAGGGGTGATTTTAATCGGCGCAGTAATTTGCTTTAAAGCAAAGATATTTCAATAATTGCTAACCAAGAAACTATGCAAACACACGAAGAACAAGAATAAAATAGTTTTTAACAATGTGTTTGCTTCGAAACGGAATGTTTGGTGACTTGGAAATACAAACAATATATCAATGGGACTTACGATGAAATTTTATTTAAATTGCAAACGCTTGCAATGCGCGGGGTATTTTATTATTAACAACACTATAACCGTCTCAAAAATTGATGCATTTTTGATTTTCAATTTTTTGCAATATAAATAAGATTTCATCTCAATACAGCAACGAATTCAACGTCAAATTGGAGTTATTCGAGTTTGACAGGTTGTGACGTGATATTGTTACGACCAGAATTTAGACTGTTGCTTACGCTAGGCCGAAAGATCTCGCTTGGCAATGTGAGAGGTCGTAACTTGCCGGGATATAATTTAGACTCTACTTGGAAAGGAATGAATATAATAATGTGCTCACCAAATCCGTATTACACGATCAGGTCCGATCCACCCGGGAGCTGGTTTCTCTCTGATGTACTTCCTGACCACATGAATACAGCTGGGCCATCTGGATATTGCTGACGCTTATCGTGCAAAGTCCTACCTGCATGCGACAACTCACCTAAGCAGCAAATGCAACCATGCAGTTCGCAACAATATAGCGTCACTATAATCAAGGTTATACTCATTGGAGATCCGTCATTCTCATCAAATACACTAAAATCGTCTCAAAAAGCCAGTGTCCAAGTAGCTCAATGGTTTAAAGCAACACACGCGATAGGTGGAGATCGAGGTTCGTGTCCGCGTTTGGGCATCAATTTTTGAGACGGTTATAGTGTTGATAATCAATGGCTTCTTACTTTGACCTTCAAATGACAGTTTAAAAGTTAAACCCCGTCCTTCCAGGTTCAAATATTAAACGGTGATTAAAGCAGAGAGAAAATAGTGACGGCTGCTAAATAAAATTTCTTTTAAGTGCCAGGACAAAGCCTTCCGGAATCATCACCAAATTCAAATTTAAATTTACGTCCTTTTTGTGTTCTTATCGAAACATTTTCTTTCAAATCTTATAAAATATCTCCTAAGCGCGGAAAATATATTTTGGTCTTAAAATTTCCTTAAACGCCGATTGAGCAAGATTTAAACGGCGTTGGTGAAATCGGTCCTGAATTCTGTAATTTTATTTCGTGCCAAGAATTCGAATGTTTCGTCTCGCACTGATAACCAGTTTTAAATACGAGAAGGCTTCGAGAAACAACGGAACGCAATTGTGAAATATTCAAAACGACGGTGACTCCACATAGAAATAAAAAAAAAAAAATTTATCAGGAACGTTAATAACCTCTCAAAAATTGCTGCCCAAATGGGAGATTTTAGGGGAATTTTGGTGTATTTGATGGGAATGACAGATCACCAAGGTGTAGAACCAAGAGACTGTGAATACTCGTGCTCACTCATAACCGTCATTCTCATCAAATACACTAAAATCGTCTCAAAAAGCCAGTGTCCAAGTAGCTAAATTGGTTAGAGCAACACCCGCGATAGGTGGAGATCGGGGTTTAATTCCCCATTTGGGCATCAATTTTTGAGACGATTATAGTATTCCTAATAATAAAATATCCCGCGCATTGCAAGCGTTTGCAATTCAAATCAGATTTCACATGATGGTTTTTAGACTCATGTCTACTTGATTTATCCTTAGCACTAGTTTTAAGAAAAAATATTTGAAATGGGTTTTGAATGCTAAGTTTGAATACTAATTTCCCTAATTTCTCTAAACTTAGTAGCCCTTTACTTAGCATTCAAAACCCATTTTTAAACAGTTTTTCTTCAGATTTCACATCTTCAATTTTTCTTGGTGGTCATTTCTTATGAAAAAATTAAAATAAGCTCTGACCCTCTAACTATTCATAAAAACTCAATGATATCACCGAACGGTTTGTCGTGTTGGAAACACCGGTTCTCGTTAGATCACCGAAGTTAAGCAACACTGCGCTGAGTCAGGTATTGGATGGGTGACCATCATACACATGACCAGTTCTGTTCGGGAGAGAGGTTGGAGGGATGAAAGTTAAGCAACACTGCGCTGAGTCAGGTATTGGATGGGTGACCATCATACACATGACCAGTTCTGTTCGGAAGAGAGGTTGGAGGGATGAAAGTTAGTACAGCAACTTCACTCGCCTCGCTTATCAACCTCTCGACAGCATGGATTTGTGGAGGAATCGTGTTGTTCGAGTTGTACCGTCCTTCGGAAGGGACGTGAAGCCGGTGGTCCCCTTGGTGCGATTCGACAGTATTAGGCTACGTGCTGGCACCGGGTTTCCCATCCTCCGTTCTAGGCTAGGTTAGGTTCATCATCATCCTCATCATCATCCACTCATTCACCGACGCCATTAGACCAGTGCCGCATGACCAGATGTCAAAACAGTGCGTCGTGAAACACCACAAATAATAATAATCAATGATAACACTAAACTACAAATAGCGGGCCAAGATTTGAAGTGTTAGAAAAGCTTTTTTTTATTAACATCTATTTAATCGTGCTTTTACAAAAATTGAAGAACAAACAGCAAAAAGTAAATGCTTCTTGCAAGCCGAGGCCATGTCTTGTTTTCTTTTCCCCGAATCGTATTTACTTTCACCCTTGGCAATGTGTACCTAGACGTGGGGAAATTAAATTGCCAGGGGCTCTTACAATATTCAAATAAAAAAAAAATAACCGTTTCTCCACGTTTTGTCAATACTTGGTAAGTACTTATCGTTGTTATTCTTGTGCCCACGTGACGCGTAATGCATGTTTAAAAAGCATTACAATATGCTTTACGATCAACGAGCACAGAATAACGACAAAAGGACAATAACAACATTTTTTTGTTAACTCTATAATTTTTCTGATTTCATTTTCATATTTTCGCATTTTTTGTGACATAAATTGACATTGCTTATCATTTGCATATCAAAGTTTTTATTTATTTTCAGATGGCAGGAAGTGTTTTAGCTCTAGTCGTAGCCTGGGTTTTTTTTTTTAGGAAACAATACTTTTCGCTTTTAAAACATGACTAGCAGTACCCGCTGCCTACGGCCGCTTAAGATATTGAGGGAGTGGGCATTTTGGTTTAAATGGGACCACAGCCAAAAGAACCATGCAATACCATACAGTACCCCCGTTTATTGTATTTTAAATTTGCCGCTTCTGTCACTCGGGGTCACTGCATTGTGGAAACTCTGTGAATTCCAAAGTGACCACGATGACAATTTCGAAAACAAACGACATTGGCTGTCAAAAGGTTTTCGTGCATGATTTCTTGAAATATTTCTTAGAGAGTGAAACTTGTGAAATACCTTTTACACCTCCACCAGATCTGACTAAAAACATGTTTAATGAACGGATAAGCACTTAAAATTGACAAAATGTAAGTTTTTTCGGTAATAAGGTTGTTTGACATTGTTTGAGAACTGTCAAAATCTTTAAATTTAATTTAAAAAAGTAAAGTTTAGCATTTTTTCATGTTTTTTTACTTATGGTGGTGGTGCCAGTTTGTTCTACTGGTTGCATTCAGGGGCACGACGTGGAGGAGCCGGGTTGCTTTGCTGGCTGCGTCTAGGAGTCGAATGTTTTCTGTAAAATGATCAAGTTTTTTAACCTTTTGCATCAGTGCTTTCTCGTTCATTATTAAGGTCTTAACTGTCATATTCTAATACAAATATATTATATTATAATATCAATTATTCTCTTCATTTTTAACTAAAACACTACTTGAAAACAACTCGACATGTAAATTTCGCAAAAGCATGACTCAAACATGTCTTTTTATTTATCCTGTTAATATGAATTTGTAGTTTTTACTGACATCAACCGCAACCTCACATGATTGCACATACTTTCGCATTGGTTACTTTCAAAGACAGCTCTACCATTTCGTTGATTTCACAATTTAACACATGTTTTCACTCCAGTGAGCAGCATATGCAGGTACCAAACGTGCATATCGATGTAATACAAACAATTATAAAATATCATCATATTTTCAATCAAAAATAATAAAATAGCTACGCACTCGATAGAAAAACCGTGGGCGATATGCGTGGAACACAAAAATTCTGCATATTTCAACACCAGCTAAAAGCATGCGACACACACCAATATTTGAATTGGTGATCGACGATGTGTGACAAATGATTCCACATGATTCCACTTTGCTCTTCTCGAGCCGTTATCGGTGTAATTTATTGCTTTATAATGTTATAGGTATCGAGCCTATTGAATGACAATTCTTTGTCGCTTTTCGCTGCGTTTTCAACAGTGGTGGTACACCTGTCATTTTAAGGGGAAAGGCTCTTTAGCCATTTTAATTTTTTTTAGATATTTTCAAATTGCAGTATAGTTTTTGAGTTAAAATGCTTAAATTTAAAAACAAATGTGTGGATAAATTGAATCTCTTTTAATATTGGGGCTTTTTTATCATAAATATTTTCTTTTTTAGCCAAATAAACCTCCAAAATAACCCTAAAAAAGCACATTCAAACCAAGATTTTTTTTTATAAAACTTGCCTGGTATTTTAAAACTTAGTTCTATATCAAAAAAAAATACCTTATTGTTTTCATTTTTACCTTAAAAATTGGGCTTCTGAGAAATTGGTTGTTTCTTGCGTCTTTTTAGGAGTAATTTTGTGACTTTGGACTTTGAAATTTCACTACGAGACCTTGGTGGCACCACAATTCATCAATTTTAACTCTTTTTTACACTTTTTTACACTTTTGTCACTTGAAGATCAATTAAAATAAGTATAAATACCCAAAATTGATGTATTTTTGGCTAAGATGTTCATAAAAAAGGGCTAGAAATTAAACAGAGATAGTTTTTGATTCCGTACACCCAGTTCATTGGACCACTTGAAAAATAAATTCTCGTTACAACATACGTTGATTATTAAAGAAAATGCAACTTATGTTTTCGGAAAGTTTCCTTTCTTATTAGCAGCACATAACTCACAACAAAGTGTCTTGTTTTGAGCTGATTCGTCAACGGGGGACTGCCGGCTGAAATTTTTTAGTATGTTTATTAATTTCAGTTTTTGGTCAACACATTCCAACTATGCAACCTCATCTTGGTACTACCTCAACTTCTGATTTTCAGTTGCAAGGCGTTAAAATTTAAGGAGGCCTTTTTTTTTATAGATTGTGTTGGTAGCCAGATTGGGTCATAGATCCCCCACTGGTTTTTCCGGCACTTTTCAACGACGCTTTGTCCTCGGTCTCTATATGCTAAACGGTTTCGACGGTGTTTGAAAACTCGAACGCATTTGAATGCCAGTGCGTTGCTGTCAGCTGTCAGTACAACAATGAGTTGGTGCGATATTAATTACTTGTGTCTCCTTTACTTTGAATTGAAAATTAAAGAAATAAAATTAAAAAAAAAAAAAATTGTGAATGTAAAGTGACGGATGGGCTGAAAATATGTCTGGATTATTATGAATTAATAAAAGGTTCCATTGAATTTTAACATAGACGATCAATTTCCATAAGAGGAAAAGAGCTTTTCGCTCTTAAGCTTAAAAAACCACAAATTAAATTAAAGTGTCAATCCTGGATGGTAAAATATTTCTTAATTTAGGTAAATAACTAATCAGACGTTTTGATTCAATAAAGTTTGGCGTTTAAAAAAAATCGTTATTTGTTAAATTTGCAGACAAATTGCGTGTTTTACGTACAGCTTTGTAAAGGAATAGCAGATCTTAGCTTAAAAAGCTTTTACAAATTCATGAAATAAATAGGCGAACAAACACTCAAGAAACAATCAAAAATAGTTTAAGGTACTTAGATAAATAGCGTTTTCGACTAGTCTGCACCAGGTCATGCTCTCCACCGGGTTTGCACCAGCTCCGAGCGAGAGCGCTCCCACCCGAACACGTGATCACTAGCTGTCAATGGATTTATTTGTTTTCCAATTGCACCGCCGAAATTCTCGGAGCAAGAAAAGTGCACTGGGAGTGACCCGAGAGCGAGCAACTCTGCCAGTCGAACACGTGAAAGTTTCACTGGGATAGAGTCACATGCCCAGTTGAACACGTGAAAGTTGCACTGGGGCAGAGTCACATGCCAAGTCGAACACGTGAAAGTTGCACTGGGACAGAGTAACATGCCAAGTCGAACACGTGAAAGTTGCACTGGGACAGAGTCACATGCACAGTCGAACACGTGAAAGTTGCACTGGGACAGAGTCACATGCCCAGTCGAACACGTGAAAGTTGCACTGGGACAGAGTCACATGTCCAGTTGAACACGTGAAAGTTGCACTGGGACAGAGTCACATGCCCAGTCGAACACGTGAAAGTTGCACTGGAGCAGAGTCACATGCCCAGTCGAACACGTGAAAGTTGCACTGGGGCAGAGTCACATGCCCAGTCGAACACGCAGATCGCTCCTAGTGCACACCCGGGGCCCATCGAGTCGAATATGACACAAGTTTTCCGCTCCTGACGCTCGCTTCGCTCATCAAACAACACGACAAATTTATAGACGAAATAGTTTATTGCACAGAAACGTCAATCAAATTCCTGCACCGCATCGCTGACGACTGATAAAGCTATGTACACGTGAATAATTAGTTTTGTATGAGAGCTCACTGACAAATTGACTTACCCAATTAACTCTCATGCATTATTCGACGGGTGATAATATAGTTACTGTGCCAATTACTACAGCTATTATAATAATAATTACCTGCATATTAATTACAATAATGGATCATTGAGTTTTAGTAGAAGCAAGCAAGAGTAAAATGAGTAATTTTAATATTCATTTGAAGTTAGTTACCCTTTTTGGATTTAAGCAGTCATTGCTCTTACTGTATAGAATACCAGTTATCTTGAATCATTTATTCCTAAAGAAGGGTGTGTATTAACAACAATCACTGGTTGGACCAATTTAAGTTAAATTTATTTTTTATTTTTTATTGAACGTTAGATTTTTGGTGTAACGACGCATCGTTTGTACATTAAGCTCTGCGGTACTGATATAATAGCGTCGATGAAGAAGTGCGTAATAGGACTTTGAAACGATCATATAACGGAGAAAGGGAATCCAAGACGTAGCCCATTCTTGTTGAAGAGCACCAAGGGGCCCACCGGCTTAACGTCACTTCCGAAGGACGGTACAACGTGAACAACAGGATTTATTTACAAATCCATGCTGTCGATAGGTTGATAAGCAAGGCGGGTGATTATTTAACTTACTTTTTTCCTTTCGACCACATCTTCCAGACAGCATTGGTCATGTGTATGCTGGTCACTTATCCAATACATGACCCGGTGTAGTGTTGCTTACTTGATCTCATGAGGACAGGAGTTTCCTGCTCGCTATACCGTTAGTTTTTTAAAGATTATGTACAAAATAGCTCACATTTTTCTTTAAAATATTGTAGATATGTGCATTGAACTCGATCTACTGGTCGATATTCTTTAAAAAAAAGGAAACGTTTCTTGACAAATATTAAAGTGTTAGCACATATCGTTATACATTTTAATGTATGTCAACAGTATTGATTTATAAAGAAATTTATTATTTGGCTACTTTACAGCATCTTGTATCTGTGCTCTCGGCTTTTGCTTTTGCACTGGAGTTCTTTCCTGTTATTGAATTGCCACTATCCCAGATTTAGAGTTCGTTTTCAGGAATTTGGTTTATGACCCTAACTAGGTCATTGATTGGGGAGAGCACGGTTTTCTAGTCAGGACATTATCGGACATTATCGAAAATTATCTTCTCAGGACACAGTCCGGACATTGTCGGACATTAATCGGTTTTCTAGTCAGTGGTGCTAGGGCCCTCGAATCCTCCAGTCTCTTACAGAAAACTTATTAATACAATAAACTTGGAAATACTTGCTGTTGTCTTAAAGTGAATGAATATGTGGTAAGCTAGACCCAAACATATCTAAGCTTAGATAATATGGCATATAGAATATTTCAAAGATGTTCTAAATTAAAATAAGAAATGTCACAAAAAAAACTATGCAGAACAAAAATGAGCGAAATTGAATGAACTTATTTGCAGTTTTACTGTGATTTCAAAATGAGGCAACTTGCTTCGTTCCTCACGTTCATTTTATGTTAATTTTAGTGATGTAGTGAATAAAAATTCACTCATCAACGCTCGAATGACGTTCACAATAAAGTTAAAAACCTCCAGTGGACCCTCGATGTCTTCTCTAGAAGCAAAAGAAGATTTTTTTGCAAAAATTACCTGCACAAGATGATAAGCTAAGCGAAGATTTAGTGTTGCTTTACGGAAAAAATCTTATGTTTGGTTGGGTTATTGTTTCTAGAGCCATGATTCGACGCGCGTTCTACGATTTTTCTCTGGAAAGCGAAAGTTTGCGGCCTTAAAAAAAAGTCTAAATTCTTCTTGTTTTAGGCCCCTCTTTAGAGCCAAAAATCTCCTCTATCCTTTGATATCCTATTTCTATCCTTTCCTATTCTATTCAAATCATTATCATCTTGGTTTTTTTTGGTCTCTACCAGCCAAATGGTTGGACCGATTCAGATTAAATATGCAGAACACCTACAAAATCTCTGAAATTAAGATCTGCTACTTAAAAGAGATCAATTGAATTTCAAAAATTTTATCAAAAAATACAAACTTGTTTTTGTTGTTGAAATTTGCTGATAAAGTTTCAATGGGTTTATGATTAAAACAAAGTGCTTTTGCGAACCAAAACTACCGATGTCAGCATGAAAGATACAATCTTCTAAATAAATTGCAGGAATTCAGGACAAAGGATCTCAAATTTCGTACGTTAACCGTTTTATTGTAGCACATCTGTTGGCGAATTACCAAAGACCAGTGAAGCTACTCGATGTTATAAGAATTCTCTCTCAGGAGAGCAATTTATATCCTCGTATATCCGCTAGGGAAACTTTTCACGTACACGATAACTGGTGGATTTTTGTTGAACATGAGCATTGTTAGCGTTTATCTCGAGTCTGGAATAACATTCAAGTATTCTGTCGAAAAAAAAATTGAGAAAAATTGTTGATCTTCCCGAGTATGAGTGGTGAAGTCTAACCTTACATCATTGACCCTTTTGAATGGAAAGTTAGCTAAGGCCCGGTATAATAATATTTTCAAACTCTGAGTTAAGCTTCTAGCTCACTGAAACATATGACTTTAACTGCCTTTGATTGGTTGTTGCCATTTCAATTAAATTAACTCCCTGTTTATCTATGAGTGACAAATTGTTGCACCCAACCTGAGTAAAATGGTAATGCAAAGTTGGCAAAGTTTTGGTAGTATCTAATATCTATACCCCACTGATAATATTAAAGAATGAGCTAGCAAACCAATTTCTTCTGGATTTTAAATTCGGGGTTTCTGAACAAATAACGTTTTGTTCGGATGATAATTGAAAAAAATCCGATAAGTTGTGTTACCGCTGTACCCTATTAATCCTCACCTTGGCTCCTCAATTTTTTTTTCCTTTTTCCTGGCTTGGCGTGTTGGAAACAAATATCCTTGTCAGATCACCAAAGTGAAGCAACACTGCGCTGGGTCAGATTTTACTTGGCCAAACACATGACCAATTCTCTGTAGAAGAAAGGTTAGAGTGACGATAATAAAAACAACTTCATTCGCCTTGCAATTTGAGAAGGAACCCTGTTGTTCGCGTTGGGTCGTACTTCTCATGGGACGTTGAGTCAGTGGTCCCTTTGGTTAGGCTACTTTCTGGCATTGAGTTTCCCCTCGTCCCTTTTATCAGGAAAGTTGATAATCATTCTCATCATCATTTTTTTGACGCTTTTAGACGAGTATCGCAGAGATCGTTGTCAAATCAGTGCGTTATTAAACACACTAATGAATCAATCAATAAACATATATGCTGTTAAGATATTTGGTTATGAACGGGAACAAGCTATGATTCCATTTTCATTTCCAGTCATGCAGAGCAGAGAAATAAAAATCAAAAAGAACACTGGAAACCAATTTACTGAAGTATAACATCAGAATAAATTGACGTTTGTTTTACAGGCGGTTTCACGAGGGCGGTGGAAATTTTAAGCGCAAACTTTTTGAAAAAATCACGCACAGATTTTCACTTCACCAAACTTTGGAACTTTTAATTTCATTCGTGAGAAATTTAATAAACTAGCGATTGTTTTAAATATTATCAACAAGGGAGTGATTTTTTTCTTCGACGGTGCTGGAAAAAAAATTAAACAATACAAATAACATGTTAAGTCTATTGACTTAACATCTATTGACTCTCTTTGCTTATCAACCTCTCGACAGCATGCATTTGTGAAAGAATCCTGCTGTTCGAGTTGTACCGTCCTTCGGAAGGGACGTTAAGCCGGTGGTCCCCTTTGTGCTCTTTGACAGGAGTAGGCTACGTGCTAGCACCGGGTTTCCCCTCCTCCCTTCTAGGCTAGGTTAGCTTCATCACCATCCACTCATTCACCGACGCCATTAGACCAGTGCCGCGTTGCCCGTTGTCAAAACAGTGCGTCGTTACACCCTACTGATTAATCAATGGAAGTTTTGGAATATGTTTCTTCACAGCTAAGTTGGATTCAAAACGAATTTCGTGGATAAATAAGACGAAATTGGTGACTAGCTTGAAAAATTAGCTTTTAAGTAACATTTTTACAATTTATAATTAGAATAGACGACAAAAAAAGATAGTTGAAAAGCCGTAACGCTGCTATTTACAATATTTTTTTAAATTAAAACTTAATAACAAATATAGCAATGATGTAAACATATTATCAATATATTAATGTATGATTAAATGTATTTATTGCTATAGCAATCGTTAAAGCTTTTGCTTACAGCAACTACATCGGAAGCTATTTTTTGTCGTTTTTGGATCACATGGCATGGACAACATAATTATGGAAAAATATATTGCCATTTTGCTAAAAAAACCATGACTTGCTTAATGAAAATGTCAAGAAAAAGTATTACCAGGGTAATAACAATCGTACTCAGTCAAAGGATAGTTGTTTTTCACGATGAACACACAAATTACTGCGAGGTCCACCGTTCTAGGTCACGGATAAAATATTGAATCCCATCGACACCGCCACCAATTGTAAGTTTAAAAAAAAATCATTTGTGTTTTTATTTTATTTTGCAGAATGACGAGTACCAGGACCGGAAGTACTCTAGCGATGTGACCGGAAGTGACGTCGACACCAACGAGGTCAGACAGCTGGACGCGATCGGTAAGACAGGAAGTGGTGCGGAGAGGAAGTCAAAAATGTCTTGATGTTCAAAAATACTGTTTTCTGCCTTTTTTATTTCCTTTTTTTTTTGGCAATTCAATTGAGAATCTTTACTTTTAGAATCTTTATTTTCAACGATGACTTGTAAAAATTGTATTCCAAAATGTCTTCATAATTACTGTTTTCTAATTTGTCCAACTTGTCAAATCGTGTTAGTGTTTTCATCCTTTCTTTTAGCTAGAGCTTCTCAAAGACTATTTTAAGCTGTGTTTTCGAGTGAATCTTCTACAAAGGGCATTTCCATAACTGGGGTTTACTTGATGGAAAGGGGTGGGGGTAGGTACGTGAGTTGGCAACACAGCTTAGATGGTCGAGTCGAGACGGGTTGAAATGTTGACACCTGACAAGATGGACATGGATCGAACAAAGACCCTCCTGATGGGAAGGGGTGGAGGTAGGTACATGAGTGGGCAACACAGCTTAGATGGTCGAGTCGAGACGGGTTGAAATGTTGACACCTGACAAGATGGACATGAATCGAACAAAGACCCTCCTGATGGGAAGGGGTGGGGGTAGGTACGTGAGTTGGCAACACAGCTTAGATGGTCGAGTCGAGACGGGTTGAAATGTTGACACCTGACAAGATGGAATTGAATCGAACAAAGACCCTCCTGATGGGAAGGGTGGGGGTAGGTACGTGAGTTGGCAACACAGCTTAGATGGTCGAGTCGAGACGGGTTGAAATGTTGACACCTGACAAGATGGACATGAATCGAACAAAGACCCTCTTGATGGCTATAGAAAGTGTTAAACTCAATAAATCTCTAATTAACAGATGTACTCTACCAAGCCTAATTTTATAAAGTACTCTTTCAATACCCCTCAAGCAATATCAATTATGAGATCTCACCTTAAGGACTTGAGGTTTAGTCAGAGTTCCTGCGCTAATGTTAAACGTTCTTCAAGATGAAAAAAAAAATTAAACCAAAGAAAATTGTAGTTGCTACCAGGTGCTACTAGGTGCTACTAGGTGCTACCAGGTGCTACTAGGTGCTACCAGGTGCTACCAGGTGCTACTAGGTGCTACCAGGTGCTACCAGTTGCTACTAGGTGCTACCAGGTGCTACCAGGTGCTACTTGGTGCTACCAGGTGCTACCAGGTGCTACCAGGTGCTACCAGGTGCAACTAGGTGCTACTAGGTGCTACTTGGTGCTACTAGGTGCTACTAGGTGATACTAGGTGCTACCAGGTGCTACTAGGTGCTACTAGGTGCTACCAGGTGCTACTAGGTGCTACCAGGTGCTACCAGGTGCTACTAGGTGCTACCAGGTGCTACCAGGTGCTACCAGGTGCTACTAGGTGCTACTAGGTGCTACTAGGTGCTACCAGGTGCTACCAGGTGCTACTAGGTGCTACCAGGTGCTACTAGGTGCTACTAGGTGCTACTAGGTGCTACCAGGTGCTACTTGGTGCTACCAGGTGCTACCGGGTGCTACTAGGTGCTACCAGGTGCTACTAGGTGCTACCAGGTGCTACTAGGTGCTACTAGGTGCTACTAGGTGCTACCAGGTGCTACTAGGTGCTACTAGGTGCTACCAGGTGCTACCAGGTGCTACCAGGTGCTACCAGGTGCTACCAGGTGCTACTAGGTGCTACCAGGTGCTACCAGGTGCTACTAGGTGCTACTAGGTGCTACCAGGTGCTACCAGGTGCTACTAGGTGCTACCAGGTGCTACCAGGTGCTACTAGGTGCTACCAGGTGCTACTAGGTGCTACTAGGTGCTACTAGGTGCTACCCAGTATTCCAATTATTATTGTATTCCAATATTTATAATAGTATACTATTATAATATAGTATTCCAACAATTAATATTCCTATTCCAAATTGGTTTTTCAACATGAGAACGTCATTAATTCATTCAGTGAGTAAAAGCAATGGCCCATTAGAAATTTACGTAATAACTTGCTGAAGTCTTTTTCTCTTCGTTTACTCTTGACCTCATATGGTAATTTATTAAATATTTTGACACCATTTGCTAAAGGCCTTTTAACAAATCGATCGTTCATTAGATCGAATAGTTTATTTTTGCAACGCATTTCATATGCATGATTACATTCACTCTCTTTTGTCATATTCTTATTATTAATTACATATGAAACTATACAATATTTATACAAACAGGGTAATGGCAATATGTCAAATTTTTTGCAGAGCGGTATAGTTGAGTCTTTGTAATATACACCAGGATCTGTAGGGTCATAGGTAGCATTGGCTAAGTATTTCAATGCCCTTTTTTGTAAAACAAATAGTGTAAAACAAACTAGGTGCTACTAGGTGCTACCAGGTGCTACTTGGTGCCACTAGGACGTTGAATTGTAAAGTTTTTTTTTTGTAAAAGACTTACACAAGCGCTATTGGGTGGCTACCTACTGTAACCACTTGTTGCCGGCCTCGTTTGCTCAGTAGAAGGTTTAACATAAACGCTGTTAAAATGACAGATATCATCCAACTTTTATTGGCAATGATAGGAATATGTTAAGATTGCTTGACAAAAGGCTGCCAGTGTACGATTGCAAATGTAAAATTTAATGAAATTTATCAACTTTTTATAAAATAGATGTCACGTGTAAGCAAAACGAGTAAAATACAAAATACACACTGTTTTTGTTTAGTGTTTTTCCGATACAGAAAGAAAAACTTTTTCCAAACGTGCTTTTTTAACGGCCAGTTATTATGAAAACGTGTCGCTTGACGCAACATTGAGGGCAGGAACTTTTCTATCCGGTCGGAAAATTCTTGCGTGGTGGAAAATCTAATTTTCCGTTGCGCCCCGAGGCCGACAGACCACTTTACAAAATTACTTACAGCGACAAACATTTATTTGCTGCAACTGTTAGTCATCATTGACTTGAATTTCTTAAGGTAAACCCACTCGTTCTTGAGACTTAATACTACAATGATATGTTTGTTCGCCTTTTCCTTCCTTCATTGCCGTCAATTATTTAAAAAAAAACACGTGCGGGGTTGTAGCTTTCCAAAGGAACCCACGCAGCTTTCGAAGTAAAGTTGTTCCATGAATAAAGTACAGAAACGCTTTGAAAAAAATTGGACCTGTAAAAAAACATTATTTCAAAATGTTATTTGATAAATTAAAAAACAGTCAATCACCTAGAGCGTTCATTTTATATTTCTTGATTCGCTGCCAAAGTCACCATCATAGCATCAAACATTGACCCCGAACTAGAGCGGTGATTCGTAACCCTGGTATTACTGTCAGTAGCACCGTGCTTACTAGCACCACCATAGCACCAAGCAGTGACCCCGACCTAGAGCGGTGATTCGTAACCCTAGTATTACTGTCAGTAGCACCGTGCTAACTAGCACCACCATATCACCAAGCAGTGACCCCGACCTAGAGCGGTGATTCGTAACCCTGGTATTACTGTCAGTAGCACCGTGCTAACTAGCACCACCATAGCACCAAGCAGTGACCCCGACCTAGAGCGGTGATTCGTAACCCTGGTATTACTGTCAGTAGCACCGTGCTAACTAGCACCACCATATCACCAAGCAGTGACCCCGACCTAGAGCGGTGATTCGTAACCCTGGTATTACTGTCATTAGCATCGTGCTAAATAGCACCACCATATCACCAAGCAGTGACCCCGACCTAGAGCGGTGATTCGTAACCCTAGTATTACTGTCGGTAGCACCGTGCTAACTAGCACCACCATAGCACCAAGCAGTAACCCCGACCTAGAGCGGTGATTCGTAACCCTAGTATTACTGTCAGTAGCACCGTGCTAACTAGCACCACCATAGCACCAAGCAGTGACCCCGACCTAGAGCGGTGATTCGTAACCCTGGTTTTACTGTCAGTAGCACCGTGCTAACTAGCACCACCATAGCACCAAGCTGTAACCCCGACCTAGAGCGGTGATTCGTTACCCTGGTATTACTATCAGTAGCACCGTGCTAACTAGCACCACCATAGCACCAAGCAGTAACCCCGACCTAGAGCGGTGATTCGTAATTCTGGTATTACTGTCAGTAGCACCGTGCTAACTAGCACCACTATAGCACCAAGCAGTAACCCTGACCTAGAGCGGTGATTCGTAACCCTGTCATTACTGTCAGTAGCACCGTGCTAACTAGCACCACCTTAATACCAAGCAGTGACCCCGACCTAGAGCGGTGATTCGTAACCCTGGTATTACTGTCAGTAGCACCGTGCTAACTAGCACCACTATAGCACCAAGCAGTAACCCTGACCTAGAGCGGTGATTCGTAACCCTGTCATTACTGTCAGTAGCACCGTGCTAACTAGCACCACCATAGCACCAAGCAGTAACCTCGACCTAGAGCGGTGATTCGTAACCCTGGTATTACTGTCAGTAGCACCGTGCTAACTAGCACCACCATATCACCAAGCAGTGACCCCGACCTAGAGCGGTGATTCGTAACCCTAGTATTACTGTCAGTAGCACCGTGCTAACTAGCACCACCATATCACCAAGCAGTGACCCCGACCTAGAGCGGTGATTCGTAACCCTGGTATTACTGTCATTAGCATCGTGCTAAATAGCACCACCATATCACCAAGCAGTGACCCCGACCTAGAGCGGTGATTCGTAACCCTAGTATTACTGTCAGTAGCACCGTGCTAACTAGCCACACCATAGCACCAAGCAGTAACCCGACCTAGAGCGGTGATTCGTAACCCTGGTATTACTGTCAGTAGCACCGTGCTAACTAGCACCACCATAGCACCAAGCAGTAACCCCGACCTAGAGCGGTGATTCGTTACCCTGGTATTACTGTCAGTAGCACCGTGCTAACTAGCTCCACTATAGCACCAAGCAGTAACCCTGACCTAGAGCGGTAGTATTAATAAGGATCATTTTTAATGACTTGGTCGCTTCATGCAATTGGTTGCTTTGTCCTCACTGCACTGTGATGATCAACTGAAACCCAGTATGCCTTCTTGATAATGATGCTTTCTTAGCACCTCCGTAATGCCGGTTGCTAGTTGTGCTGAAATCAACAAACTCTAGCATTGTTGAAAAGTGCCGCTCTAGGTCGGGCCACAGGGAAGAATATAGTTCGACAATGTACTTAAAAAAATTAACAATATTTTTATTTCTACAACGGAATAGGTGTGCGCTTTTAACAATTAAAAATTAACCTTTAAAAATAAAGTTCTAGTCAAATTTGAAATATCAAAGATTGTGTTAAAAATTAGTTGGTATAATTGAGGGCAAAAACAGGGAAATCTGCTGGTTCATTCATAATTTGTTAATAGGTTTCAAATGGAACTGAGAATGAGAGCAAAAAAGTCGTACTGGGATTAAGTGGTAGATATTTTAGAAAAATCTAGGCTCCTTTGCTGCAGGCTTTAGTATCATATGTGCAAGTATCTAAATGTGATTTGGCGTAGATACCGAAGTTCAAACGTATCTCGTTAGGAGCGTTGAGTGTGCTAGAGGGGTTGGGAGGGGTTGATATAAAACAAGCTTCGGCCTCGAGCTCTTCACCAATGCTAGCAAAGTGAATTGAGTAGTAAATGTTTAGTGCCACTGAAATTATCTGGCATGAGACTCTTCCGTTTCTGCTCAGGCGTGAAATGTAAACACGCTCACAAGAAATGGTGTTAGTTTTTCAAGTTAAGAACGGTTCGTTAAACATGCAAAGTCATTTGATTGTTGGCGTTAGTCTTAGCGAGGTAAAGTTTTTTAATTTTTAATTTGTTGGTGATTAAGTAAAGTTTCTGGTATTTTAGATGATTTATAAGATCTTGTTTTTCCCTGCTAAAACATTTAAGTTGTAATTTGTAATATGATTTCAATACTTAAGCGGTATTTTTTACAATGTGAGCCTAGTATTGCCAGAACAACGGTAATAACAATATCCCACCGAAAAGAGTATATCCACTTCCAGGACAATTAAAAGCTTAATTAGTTAAAAAATATTTAGTCAATTTTAATAATTAAAAAAAAAAACACAAGCACTCAGTGGGAAGCAGTGGAAAACAGCGGGACCACAAAATATATCATAAAAATTTGAACAAATTCAGATGAGTCGTTTGCCACAAAAAGCACTGACACTTTTTTAAGGGATATATAAATATAAGATTCGCTCTCTAGGCTGCACGATGGGAAAATTACCAGAAATGTATTCGGTTCGTTTTTTTGTGTTTAACGACGCACTGTTTTCACAGGTCCTGTGGCACAAGTCTAATAGTGTCTGTAATGAGCGGTCGATGAAGCTAACCTAGTCTAGACAGAAGGAAAAATCTGAAACTGGCACGTAGCATACTCCTGTCGAAGACCAAAGGGACCACTGGCTTAACCTTCGGATTCCCTCACAAATCCATAACCGTCATGAGGTTGATAAGCAAAGCGAGTAAAGTTGTTTTACTAACTTTCATCCTTTTATGTACATCCCGAACTGGTCATGTGTATGATGGTCATCCATTCAATACCCAACCCAGCGCAGTGTTGATTGACTTTAGTGATATCACAAGAACCGGTATTTCCAGCAAGCCAAACCGTTCACTTTATTGATAGCCATTCTAACATTACAGTAGACCTGTAGCTAGCACAACGGTCGATAACACATTGTAATGCCACGTTCACAATGAACGGCAAACGTAACAAGTGTAAATATTCAACGACTTCAGGCGCGACTGTCAAAGTCAAAGCAAACGGCCGACGGGTTACTATGAGACAACATGGTATACAATTATTGTTGACTTTCAGTAGTGAAACAACAGCAGAGATTTTAGTAGAAACACACACGCAAGAGACACGTTCGCTTATCAAAACATGATGTGGGATGGTTTTAATAATACAACTCGTGTAAATGCATCGGGTCTTATGTTTTAAAATATGTCTCAGTCTTAACGTTGTCGTTAGGTTTTATTTGCATAAAAAATGGCTGTAATAAATGACTACTTTACCCAGTTAAAACTGGAAGATGCTGCTAGGGGGAGTTACCGTTGTTTCGAGTGGCAGACAATTTAATTTTGTTATTTCTTGCAGATTACTCGCATTTACAACTGATTTTATGTTCAATTAATCTTTATTATTGTTAACCTCAACGATTGATATACAAAGGTCGATATTGTGAGTCGTAATTCTTTAATTGTAGGGTTTTTTTTTTTTAAGAAAGGTTAAAAGCGCTATCTAATGGTCACTACTGGTAGCTCGTGAAGGAGGCTCGGTTTTTTGGCAGAAAGTTTGACGGTGGCGTTGAGACTCATCACTGAATGGAAATGGATGCGTTGAAAAAGAAGGGAATAATAACTGTCATTTTATTTAAAATTCATCAAATGTTTAAACCCACCCTTTAAAGCTACATTTAAACGCGTATTTATTTTTCATTGTTATAAAAGCAGAGATTACCGAACAGCAATTCCACATTGTACCAAAATTCTTCGCTAAATTAATTTTCGGAAAAACATGCCCCATAAAAACAACAAAGATATTTTTCGACCACTAGCACCAAATATGTTTGACTGTTTGGGTTCTGTTCAGGGTAAGCGGTTGGAGAGATGAAAGTTAGTACAGGAATTCACTCGCCTTGCTTATCAACCTCTCGACAGCATGGATTTGTGGAGGAATCCTGTTGTTCCCGTTGTACCGTCTTTCGGAAAGAAATTTAAGCCGATGGTCATCTTGGTCTTTGACAGGAGTAGGCTACGAGCCGGGAACGTGTTAGTTCTCCTCCATTCTTGGTTAGGTTTGATTCATCATCATTATTCACTTATTTACCAACGTCATTAGATCAGTGTCGTACAGCTCGTCGAAAACGCAGTGCGTCGTTATACTTAACCAAACAAACCAATCAATAAACAGTTATTAAGTCCAAAACTTAAGCAATGTACTTTTTTTTACTTTTTCTATCGGATAAAAAAAAATCGTTTGATTAAGTTTGAAATTTTGCAACTAAAAAATTACTCCAAATTCCCTAGCATAGTTCCTTTGTTAAACCACCGTCGACATAACTTTACATGAGGGATGAAAATTATATAGGACGCTACGAACAAGACTAGACAGAAGCTCTAAAACTTTTCCTAACGGTTTAGGTTGCTTCAACTTCAAGATCCTTTAGGGATGTTAGGACTCGATTGGGGAATAAGAGAGACTGAAATTTCATAATTTTACGCCAAATCCTTTGTAAATTATTCATTTCCCGGGACTGAGATCCAAGCGATGATCGAAAAACAATTTAGATGATTCCTTCTTATCCTCTCTGAAATGTTTCACTAATTAGCTGTTCAACTACACAAGCGCCTTCTTCAATATTCTATTTGTAACTGTTATAATATTAGTGTTCGGAAAGGTTGCAACAATTTCTTGAAGTTTTCTTTACTTTGTGAATAACTATAAGACATTACTGTGATCTTGAATTTTTCTATTTTGTTTTGTGATTCTTAACCTGGATTTATTATTGATATCATTTTTTTTCAATGGCGTATTCGACTGGCTTCCCCGAGTGTGCATTGGAAGCGATCTGTGTGTTCGACTGGGCTTGTGACTCTGCCCCAGTGCAACTTTCACGTGTTCGACTGGGCATGTGACTCTGCCCCAGTGCAACTTTCACGTGTTCGACTGGGCATGTGACTCTGTCCCAGTATAACTTTCACGTGTTCGACTGGGCATGTGACTCTGCCCCAGTGCAACTTTCACGTGTTTGACTGGGCATGTGACTCTGTCCCAGTGCAACTTTCACGTGTTCGACTGGGCATGTGACTCTGTCCCAGTGGAACTTTCACGTGTTCGACTGGGCATGTGACTCTGTCCCAGTGCAACTTTCACGTGGTTGACTGGGCATGTGACTCTGTCCCAGTGCAACTTTCACGTGTTGGACTGGGCATGTGACTCTGTCCCAGTGGAACTTTCACGTGTTCGACTGGGCATGTGACTCTGTCCCAGTGCAACTTTCACGTGTTCCACTGGGCATGTGACTCTGTCCCAGTACAACTTTCACGTGTTTGACTGGCAGAGTTGCTCGCTCTTGGGTCACTCCCGGTGCACTTTTTTCACTCCTAGAATTTTGACGGAGTAAAAGAGAACGAAATACATGTCTTGACAGCTAGTTATCACGGGTTCCACACCCGACGGAGAGCATGTTTCAAACCCGCCCTAGGACAGGCCAGTCGAAAATGCCATTCATAATTAATACCGTGTTTTCTTCTCTGTGAATCAATGCTTGCAAACGTCATGAGAAGTGAAAAGAAAACAAAGTTTCGTACCAGTACCGTCTTGTACAATATGAAGGTAAGACACAATTCTTGTTATTTCTGTACACACACAATTCTTGGGAAATGTTCTATTCGTTCTGTGATTTTCCTACGTTCGTTTGTATTTCATTACTTTTTCATGTGTGTTTTGTTCGACATTTCTAAAGACACATAGAACAAATGGAAATATGTTTTATAATAAGGGTCTAAAAAAGCGATGCTCTGTTTGCAAATATTTCTGAATATAAAACTTTTGCAATTCTGTATTTTGAATCGTGATGTAAAATATTAAATTTTCAGAATAGAGAATGTTTTCGTTTTTTCTTAAACATTTTTGCCTATCCAAAACTGAGGCTAAATCGACAACTGTTTCGCCGTCATAGCTATTACTTTTTATTTCAACATAGAGTATATTTATTTTTTATTAGAAAAGCTATTTCAAAAGAATATAGACTTGGTTTTGCCATAAGGTCTATTGCAACCAAATTCATATAAAGAGATATTTAAAGGCATTTCGAGTCTTGATGGGATCATAAAGGTATTTCTTTCCTCCCGAAAAAGAGCTCTTGTTTACTAAAAATTCTTTTATAAGAAAAACCATATTTATTTATTATTTCATAAACGCTTATAGGCTGGAACAAAAACACACATATTTACACAATTGTGAGCAGCATGGGAATTTTCGAAAATTGTCTTGTAAAATTGTATTAAAAAACCAATAACCGTTCTAAAAAATGAACCTGCACTTAAATGTAAAGACTGGCCAGGTTTTTTCTCTACTATCCTTAAAAAAATAAACATATTTATACAAAGAATAATATATTTTTCAAGCTTATTAATTTTTAACTGCATATGCAAGATAAAAACCAGAAAAAAAACCCTGGTCCTAAATTTAGGTTAAACCGTGGTTGTACCTATAAGGGTAAAAAGATATAATCAGTGAGTTAGCGCAAATATTAAACTGTATTTGCCAAACATTTCTTTTAAAGACTATATTTTCAACAAAAAATTAAGATTCTTTTAGATTGAGTCTTTGTCATTTCGAGTGTTAAGAAATTTAATTTCGATATTTCTCGCAGATTACTCGCATTTGAGACTGGTTTAGGTTTAAACGCCTATTAAATCTTAGATAAAAATTACTCCAACGGTTGATATTTCTGTATTATTTGAGTCTTATGTATTTAATTGTTAAGATTTTGTGAGAAAGGACGACCGCAAACGCCATCCGGTGGCACCTACCGCAACCAGACATTGCCGGCTCGTTTGCTCAGCAGAATCTGACTAAACATATAAATGCAATTAAAATAGTCTCAATTGTCTCATCTTTATTAAACATCGCTCAAGTTAATTATTAAACTAATACAAGCCAAGATAAAATTAATTAAAATCTCTTCAAGAATTAATCAAGTTAATGGTATAATACCACAACTCAGTAATTGGCAAAAAGTTAATTGTATCTAACACGACAGAGCGACAGTCTGCAAAGCCAAGCCGCAATAATGTTCCTTTAGCGCTACATAGCGAAAATAAAACGCACACCACTCGGAAAAGCGGCTTTTCACCGCCGTTAAAGAGATTTTCAGTCGTGGGCCGAGGAAATTCCGAGAACTAGTGAGGCATGAAAATGACGACACAACTGATTGCTCAGCTCAAGCAGGAGTAATTCTGTGGAATACTTCAGTCGTAGGGAAGATAGTGTTGCTTGTAGTGTCTTCAAGAAAGCTCAACGCAAAGTTATTTTTTTTTCAAAGTTTTCTCTTTAAACTGAAAGTGAGTCTGGTCATCAACCCGACCTAGAGCAGTGATGCGTAACCCTGGTATTACTGTCAGTAGCACCGTGCTAACTAGCACTACCATAGCACCAACCAGTAACCCCGAACCTAGAGCGGTGATTCGTAACCCTGGTATTACTGTCAGTAGAAATGTTCTAACTAGCACCACCATAGCACCAAGCAGTAACCCCGATCTAGAGCGGTGATTCGTAACCCTGGTATTACTGTCAGTAGCACCGTGCTAACTAGCACCACCATAGCACCAAGCAGTAACCCCGACCTAGAGCGGTGATTCGTAACCCTGGTATTACTGTCAGTAGCACCGCGCTAACTAGCACCACCATAGCACCAAGCAGTAACCCCGACCTAGAGCGGTGATTCGTAACCCTGGTATTACTATCAGTAGCACCGTGCTAACTAGCATAAACACAGCACCAAGCAGTAACCCCGACCTAGAGCGGTGATTCGTAGCCCTGGTATTACTGTCAGTAGCACCGTGCTAACTAGCACCACCATAGCACCAAGCAGTAACCCCGACCTAGAGCGGTGATTCGTAACCCTGGTATTACTGTCAGTAGCACCGTGCTAACTAGCACCACCATAGCACCAAGCAGTAACCCCGACCTAGAGCGGTGATTCGTAACCCTGGTATTACTGTCAGTAGCACCGCGCTAACTAGCACCACCATAGCACCAAGAAGTAACCCCGACATAGAGTGGTTTTATTAATTACACAATTTCTAAGTTACTCTGGCTTCAGTAACGCTTCATGGCATTGGTTGCTTTGTCCTCACTGCACTGTGATGATCAACAGAAACCCAGTATGACTTCTAGACAATACTACCGTCGTAGCACCTTCGTAATACCGGTTGCTAGTGGTGATGAAATCAACAAACTCTAGCACTGTTAAAAAGTGCTGCTCTAGGTCGGGGTTATATAATACCACCGGTCGTATTATGTAGCACCATGATTGCACCATAAAAGGGTCAGTTATGTGAAGGTTACATAAAGAATTTATTGACATTTTAAAACTTGCTTGATGCTGTCTCATGAAGGTAGTTGGTTGAACTTTAAATTATACTTGAAACTGCCTTTAGGTATTTTGTTTTTGCTCAGTGGTATAAGGGGGAGGGGGGAATAAACCAATTTTTTTTTTTCGTTTAAATGGAATGTATTGGGACCTGCTTTGCGATTCAAAAAAATTAATTGAGAAAGTTTACGGATGGATTTGGTTTGCGAGCGGTTCTAGTTGGTATATTTTATCGATTTGTGAAGATTTGCCTGAGGAGTGATATGGTGTTGGCCTTGTTTGGTAAAACAAACCTTTGTACGAGCTGCTGCTAATCAAGCTTTTGATAAATCAACACAAAAGCATCGAGTTTTTAAGTTTAGTCAGAATCTTCTCAGCTGTCTGTGAAAAATATCGACCAATCACTGACAATTATGCTTTTTTTTATCATTTTTTAAACATTACACAATGTATCAACAATGTCACAGTATAAATAATCACAAGTTCCTTTAAGTAGGTACAACTTGTCCTGAAAAATATGATTCTAGGTATCATTTGGAAATTACGATTGCTAATTAATATTATAAACCAATGTAACATAGTTACCAATTAAAAGTAGGCAAATGAGCTAAATTATTAAATGCGCATACGATTCCTTGTGTTCAAATTCACTAATGCTACAGAACAACTAGTCAGTTAGATGCAGTTTGATGCAGTTTGACTGTAGAGTTCTGATCGCACCACCGATAAATCGTCTCTTAAAACCAAAAATCGGCCACACGGATGAACCATTCAGCGAATTCAGAAATTTTTTCAACCCTCACTCAGTTCTAGTGCTATAAATTGCCTGCACTTTCCACTAATTCCACAAATTAATCAACGGTTTCACTAAAACATACTTTATCCGCCTTCTGTCAATAAAGTTGGATTTGTAAACCAAAGTCTGATTGCATTAAAAGTGTTGAAAGCAATTAAAACCTCTGATTGGGCCATTGATGCGTTACTGAATGATTCTATAATTGCATGCTATCGCCAAGTCATGGACCAAACTTCTGCGGTCTATACCTATACAGAAAATTTACCACCATAGCAAGAGAGATAGTGAGAGATTTAGAAAGTTTATGGAGTGCATTCTTTGCTCTAGCTTAATGGTGGCTTATAGGAACACAAACTCTTCAATAAGGTGTGGATTAATTAAATTTGGGATCAGTTCTACAGTCTAGTACGTGAGAGAAGATACAAGCACAAGGACTGTCCCTTGGATTGCTACAGTCTAGCCCGTGAGAGAAGATACAAGCACAAGGACTGTCCCTTGGATTGCTACAGTCTAGCCCGTGAGAGAAGATACCAGCACAAGGCCTGCCCTTAGCATTGCAAAAGTCTAGCCCGTGAGAGAAGATACCCGCACAAAGACTGCCCCCTGCATTGCTACCAACTCATGAATGGATTTTCAGTTATGTTTTTGGTGGCGGGATTTCAAAATACTTATGATATCTGCAGAAGAATTCTAAAAATATTGATAACAATTTGAAGGACAAAACATCTTGACAAGACAAAAGCTTTGCAAAGAAAGAAAAACTGGTGGACATCAGCGTAGATGATGCGTAGTATTTTTTTAACTTGAAAGTTGGCCCTCATGTCATATCAATACGACTTGTGGTGCCTCTGTGGGACAATTATGTTCTCACCCTGAACGGGATATACTTGCATGTTGCAATTTACAGGTTAAAAACTTCAGTGGCAAACAAAAAATATAACCGTTTTTTTCTATGCATGAGCTCAATTTCGGAAGGAAAAAATGCTAAATAAACAATAAGATACAGTGACGTCACTTATGCAAATTATAAATAATATCTATCTTTTAAAATAAATAAACGGAAACCTTTTTAATATTTAAAGTTGATATTTCCGACAAAATTAATATTTTTCTAATATTTCCTGACCCTTTGATAACTTATTTCTATATTCTTGTGTCTTTTTCACCTGTTCATAAAAACACTATCTTCAAAACCAGAATTTTGGAAAGGACGTTAGAATGGGAAGTGTGCCACCTAACCGGGATTTACCCGGAACCTCCCAATGGGTGTAACTGAGCTATCCGGACACACCTGTATTTGGCATAGTGCTACTTTTCTAACTTACGTACATTAATATGTTTTTTTTTTAACAGAAACTTAGGAAAGTAGATAAATTGCTTTTTGCAAAAACCCAGTTCAAATAGTTTTTTGTCAAAACTAGTGCTAAAGTTACATCAAGTAGACATGAGTCTAAAAACAATCAAGATTAACTGCCTGGGTCATTGTTCTCATTGGTATCACTCTGCGTATCAACATTCAACATCATGGATGAAAAGAGAGATCTTGTGGTCATTCGGATTCATCATGGTCCATAGGAGAGTTCATCAAGAGACGTCTCCGCTTTTTCAACAATAGTATACGAAAAGCCAGTACCAGATTACCATCCCTCTGTTCTAGATTATGGTTCATCATCACCTTAATCAATGCCATAGAGCCCATAGTAAAAAGAAAAAATGCAAATACCAAGAGATTTTATTTTTTGCCCCATGCTGGATGCCTCTGCTGAGCTTCATGAGTTCCGCCCAATAACTCAAAATATATTTCCCAACTTAAACCATATTCACAGTCTTCTGGATTAGTTCCTTGGAGATTTTTCTGACTCATCAATCAATCATTCACATTTGATCAACCACCAGCCTCTTTCTAAAACGATTACCGAACACCGGTTCTCATGAGATCACCGAAGTAAAGCAACACCGCGCTGGGTCAGGTGTTGGATGGGTGACCATCATACATATGACCAGTTCTGTTCGGGAGAGAGGTTGGAGGGATGAAAGTTAAGCAATACTGCGCTGGGTCAGGTATTGAATGGGTGACCATCATACACAAGACCAGTTCTGTTCGGGAGAGAGGTTGGAGGGATGAAAGTTAGTACAGCAACTTCACTCGCCTTGCTTATCAACCTCTCAACGGCATAGATTTGTGGAGAAATCCTGTTGTTTGCGCTGTACCGTCCTTCGGAAGGGACGTTAAGCCGGTGGTCTCTAGATGCTTTTCAACATGAGTAGGCTACCTGCCGGCACCTGATTTCCCCTCCTCTTTTCTAGGCTAGGTTAAGTTTATCATCATTCTCATCATCATCCACTCATTCACCGAAGCCATTAGACCAGTGCCGCATGGCCCGTCGACAAAACAGTGCGTCGTTAAACACCACTAATTAATCAATATATTTACCAAAAACTGTTACTGATATTTAACAAAATAATTTCGGTTCTCCAGGATCGCGCGCTCCCTGGGGCTGGCAGCTCGGCGCAGATCAACTACGCAGACGTGTACTACTTAACGTGCTGCTGGAACAATTTGGGCAGCGGCAAGACATAGCAGCTGCGCAGCTCAAAAGACGTCTGCATGGCATCTCTGTTCAAGGCCTGGGTCTACAAGGGGATGGATATTTGATCAGGAATGTGGACGGACTGGGAGGTGGCAAAATTGTAAGAAATGTGGATGGGTTAGGAGGTGGCAATATTGTAAGAAATGTGGATGGGTTAGGAGGTGGCAATATTGTAAGGAATGTGGATGGGCTAGGAGGTGGCAATATTGTAAGAAATGTGGATGGGTTAGGAGGTGGCAACATTGTAAGGAATGTGGATGGGTTAGGAGGTGGCAACATTGTAAGGAATGTGGATGGGTTAGGAGGTGGCAATATTGTAAGAAATGTGGATGGGTTAGGAGGTGGCAATATTGTAAGGAATGTGGATGGGCTAGGCGGTGGCAATATTGTCAGGAATGTGGATGGGTTAGGCGGTGGCAAAATTGTCAGAAATGTGGATGGGCTAGGAGGTGGCAATATTGTAAGGAATGTGGATGGGTTAGGAGGTGGCAATATTGTCAGAAATGTGGATGGGTTAGGAGGTGGCAACATTGTAAGAAATGTGGATGGGTTAGGAGGTGGCAACATTGTAAGGAATGTGGATGGGTTAGGAGGTGGCAATATTGTAAGGAATGTGGATGGGTTAGGAGGTGGCAACATTGTAAGGAATGTGGATGGGTTAGGAGGTGGCAATATTGTAAGAAATGTGGATGGGTTAGGAGGTGGCAATATTGTAAGGAATGTGGATGGGTTAGGAGGTGGCAATATTGTCAGAAATGTGGATGGGCTAGGCGGTGGCAACATTGTAAGGAATGTGGATGGGTTAGGAGGTGGCAATATTGTAAGGAAGGTGGATGGGCTAGGCGGTGGCAACATTGTAAGGAATGTGGATGGGTTAGGAGGTGGCAATATTGTAAGGAATGTGGATGGGTTAGGAGGTGGCAATATTGTAAGGAATGTGGATGGGTTAGGAGGTGGCAATATAGTTCGATCCCTCTATAATTTCCCTACGTATGAAGAATACTAAAAATCTGGAAGACTCAAGAATATTCCAGTGATATTGCCGCAACTTGAAATAGTTTTGGTGGCGAGAATATTCCAGATAATTAAATTACTTTGCTGTCTTTAGTACTACAAAAAAAAGAGGCAAACTGTCTCATGAGGATAATATTTTTGCCATTTTTTCCCGTAAATCTGTTTTTTATTTACTGTTTTAATTGCGTGTATTCATCCCGATGAGTAAAAATGTCTTATTATTTTCAATGTCGGTAAAAATTAGATGCCTTAGATTAGTGATATTGGTAGATAACGTCTGGAGGTACTCTACGATGGCACATCGTGAACAGAAGGGGACCCATTGTAAATTGTCATACCACAATTATTTAATTTAAAGATTTTAAAATATAAAAAACAGTGCTAGCGTTAATGTTAAACTTTCTGTTGAGCAAACGAGCTGGTAACATGTGGTAACGGTGTGTCCCTATTAACTAAAGATGCTTGCGGCCGCCTTTAAAAAAAATCGACTAAAAAAAATTGTTACATTTAAAATCAGTTGTTAAGGTCAGCATAAAGATTAATTAAGCGTAAGCATGTCTTAAATCTGCAAGACATAAGCAAATTTAATTTCTTAACACTCGAAACAAATGCGACGCCACCTATTAGGAGTTTATTCTTTTGGTCGGGGTAAAGTAAGATTTTGGCGGTCAATTTTCTCATAGGCAGTTTAGCATAAGCGCTGGCTTTCTGATTTCACATAGAAATTTAATGGTGAAACAAAGATTTGTAACCAGACTATTTTAAATAATAATCCACAGTAAATAACAGATATCCACAGTAAACAAATTTCTGTTAAATGTGTTTCAACAATGGCATTGAACTTTTTGATAAAGAACTAATAATTTCTCTAAAATCTGGCCGTTTAATTTAAACAGTAATTCATAAAAAAAAATCAAATCAAAAGTTTTTTTCTGCAAGTATTTTTTGAAACATTTTAATGGAGATTGATTATGAGCTCAAAGGACTAAAAGGGTAAAACTTAGCTTCCTTGTTTGGATTTAAATATTTGAGGGCAGGAAAAATTGTTACTTAGTTGTGTACTTCCTAATTTAAGTTTGATATAGACTTGAAGTAGGAGCTATAGTACAATTGTGATCAGCGATGTATTCTTAGATGGAAATAAAAAATATTTATATACGAAACAAATTTGCACAGTTACTTCATGGTAAGCAACTTGACAAAAAAGCAAAAGTTGAATGCGACAAAACTTTGATTGTGAAGCGATGAAATGGGCTTGAAAAATTACAAGAATTGTAAAAAATTAAAAATCGGCTGTTACACGGGAAGATTTCCCAGCTCGTTGCCAGAAGTGCAAATATTGTGTACTATATCTGCTGGGAGGGAGCAGAATTTTATGTTGGCTTAAAATGTGTATACCTACATATTTTGTTAAATCGGCTATATCTAAACCTTCATCTATAGGTACATATATACTTTTTTTTTTTTTTTTTTTTTGCCACTTGTACAAACATTGTACCTAATATTTATACAGGTTACTTTCTATCGATACCTGTGTCTGAATTTTTCTGTATGGTTTTTTTATATAATTTTGTTACCTTTCTACCAAAACCATTCTCAGATATCTTCATAGAATCTCGAAACAATAAATACCCGCTATGCATTTGTCTTGAAAAATAAATCCATGGCATCACAACTAAGAAACCATAACAACAGGATGGAAACTTATAACTGAGTACCAAATTGCTAATTAATAACAATAGCACGTTGTTAATTGCATCAACTATGTATGTTATGGGGAAGAGAACAGAAGGAACGTTACCGAGTTAAAAAAACTAATTGTGATAGATGGAGAGAGTTGTAAAATGTTTAAACATTTAGTCATTTAAAGTGAAAACGGCAACCTAGCCAAAACGTTGTACATTTCTCATCATTACCGCAACTAGCTTTTTATAACCTTGGTTATGTTCTTCATTTCCTCTTCTCCATTAGGAACAAACATACATTGGTATTTCAGTGCACTCTCACCATAGCCACAAGCCAAAACAAATTTAATTGTTTTATTATCGTTTAGGCAAACAATGTCTAGTAATGAAGGAAATTTATTACATTTTTTCACCGCCAGGCGCAAGCAATCTCCTGAGGCGACCGGACCATGAGGCTGCCAGCGAACGCTTGCTTCGTCAGATCCGAAGGCCGGGTCTGGACTCGCTTTCCGGTGGAGGATTCGGCGTCTCCAAGCGTATGGACTCTCTCAGGTATGCAAACAAGAAATCACGGCTCCGTTGTCAAGTTGAGAGAAATCTGAGCGATGCAAATTGTTTTGTCTAGAGTTAAATTGAAGATTCAAGCCATTCTTGGATTCAGGTGGAAAAGAATCTACTACCAAAAAAAATTAGGTATAACAACTCTACTCTTACCTGCATTTGTTCCAACAGGTAACCAGGTTTTTCAACTTTGGAGTATTGCATTTTTTTTTTGTCTGCCCGAAGTTATATTCCAGCCTTTTGTAATTAATTTTCAACAATAGTTTAAAATTTCAATGAATTCGGTAAGAGTCAATAATTTGAAAAGGATTTGACTCAGTGAAAGAGTGAATGATAATGAATCTAACCAAGCCTAGAGGGGAGGAGGGATAACTAAGTGCCAGCATGTAGCCTACTTCTATTGAAGAGCACCTAGGGGGTCATCGGCTAAGTGTCCCTTTCAAAGGACGGTACAACTCGAACAACAGGATTCCTCCACAAATCCATGCTGTTGAGAGGTTGATAAGCAAGGCGAGTGATATTGCTGTGCTAACTTTTTTCTCCACAACTCCTTACAGGTACAAATACACTATCAAATACATCCTTGTCAATTATTTTCAGATACACTTAATTAACAACTTGACTGCAAATTTTATTTGTATTTCTCTGCGTCAAATGATGTACGATTTTAAATTTCCAGCAGTAAAATATGTCTCCCATTTCATTACAGCGGCAAATATTTTGGCGAACAGAAACGAAACTTCGACGAGATCGATCGCAGCGGTTTCAACAGCTTTGCGAAGAAAAACTTTGACGAGATAGACAGAAGCGGATTCAACGGTTTCGTTAAGAAAAACTTCGACGAGATCGACAGGAGCGGGTTCAACGGTTTCGTTAAGAAGAATTTCGATGAGATCGACCGCAGTGGATTCGACAGTTTCGTCAAGCGAAATTTCGACGAAATCGATCGAGTAGGATTCAGCAACTTCTTAAAACGTAGCATCCCTGAACTGCTGGTTCGGTACCATCAGTCGAAAGTAGGCAATTAGTCGGTCACTTAATAAAAATTGTGTAAAAATGAAGGTATTTGATTTAGCTAGGTAGTTATAATAGATTCGGTTCTTGACATCATGTATTTTCCCTGGAACCCATATCTATTTATATTTATTTTGCTTTATTTGTAAATTCTTTAATTTCTAAAATATAAAAAATCCAGTGCTCATTTAAATTTGGAATACAGCTTTGGTTATTTAAATTGGCTGAGGTTTTCTGTGAAGTATTAATTATTTTAAATAATGTTAGAATTTATTCAGCAAAATTTCTAAGGGAACCTATCGGCACAAGATATAAGCCATAATTGTATTGATCAAATTTAAATTACTTCAATTTAATGAGAATAATAAATTATCAATAAATATATTTGTTAAGTTTTGTGAATGTTTCATAAGCTTTTCACATTACCTGATGCAAGTTTGTACCTTGTTTTAATTGTACTTACCTTCAAACAAATACCAAATTAAATGTCACGTAAAAACAACCGTTATTCTGTTACCTTTTGCTTTAAAAACACTTACTTTGTAAAAGTGAGATTGTCAAAATGAGCTACATTTAGTTTATGTAGATTTGCTAATATAATAAGGCAAAAATTTAGTTTGAGAATTTGCAAAAAATGTCCCCAAAAGTAGTTAATTATTTGCTATTATTTTATTAAGCTCACACAAAATAAGTACCTATATATTTATTGCCTAATTGGCTAATATTTAATAGTTTTTGGTGGTTTGTGCTATACTTCAATGGTAAAAAAAAAAAACATTAGATTGTTTTGGCATCAGTAGCAAATTACCTTCAAAGTATCAAAAATGTGGGCACACTTTAAATGGATTGTTATGACTTCAAATTTAATTAAGTGTAAAATTATACGAATACGTTACGATTGTGTAAAGTTAGTTGAAAAATTAATAGGAATACAATAAAAAATCAATAGTTTTGTGTTTAATCGACTGCATTACCACATTACTTATATATTTTTAGATATTTCCTAATTGTAGTTCGTAGAAAGAGAATTCCCCAAATCAGACGAGAGAATTTCTAGTGCCATGGCGAATGTCACTTCTTTTGCTAGAAGCTTAATAAAGTATGTTTTATCTCTTACAAAAGCACATTTTGGTACAGCTATAGATGCAATGGTATAATGATTATTGATTATATATAGCAGGCATAAGCAGTGCAGAACAGTTAGGTACAGTTACTTTTTTTCTCCCTTTTCTTAGCACAATAACCAAACTACTTACTACATGGAGAAAGGAAGAGACAAGAGTGGACCCGTAAAATATTATTTTGAGAGTGAAAAATGATTATTTTTGCCAAATAAAAGGATATTAAAAGGATATTATCAGGTAGGTACAAGGGGGTATTTACATAACACACCACAGAAATAGAAGAAAAATGAAGATGCACAAAAAGTTGCGCTGGGCAACAGTCTTATGCCCAATCGAACACGTGAAAGTTGCACAGGAGCAGAGTCGCATGCCCAGTCGAACACGTGAAAGTTGCACTGGGGCAGAGTTACATGTCCAGTCGAACACGTGAAAGTTGCACTGGGACAGAGTCACATGCCCAGTCGAACACGTGAAAGTTGCACTGGGGCAGAGTCGCATGCCCAGTGGAACACGTGAAAGTTGCACTGGGGCAGAGTCACGTGCCCAGTCGAACACGTGCAAATCGCCCCTATCGCACAATCGGAATGCACCGGGGCAGCCAGCCAAACATGCCATTAGAAAAATTTGAGAATAGAAGCCAACACTGGTCAAGGATAACATGAACGTTAAATTTTCATGTTGACAAGAGGAAGAGAAATAGAACTTTGGTCTGTTAAAATAATTATATATATAAAAAGAGACGATAGAAATCCTTCCACGCAATATTTTTTGGCAAAAAAAAAGAAAACGTGCCTTCGGGAGAGCAACAGCGGAAAGTGTGAGAAAAGGATTGTAAGTGTTCAACAAAAATACACTTTAAGTCGAAAGAAATACTCAAAATTTCTTTAAACACACAATTAGTTTAATTGAGTACAAAAGTATATCCATCCCTTCACAGAAAATGTAAAATTCATACATATTCTAGTAAAATTAATTGACTTCTTAAATTATCTGTCTTAACAATATAATATCATTATCAAACTCAAAAGTCTGAACCCTGTATACATAATCACATTAATCAAATTAATCTGAGTAAAGGACAACCCCATATAGGCCATATGCAGGCAACCAAATAGACTAATTATTATTTTTATTTTTTGATTATATTGTTTTTTATTTTTGTTTAGTAATTTTATTCAGTAAGTTAGCCCGTGCCACTTTAAGGTTGATTTGCAACTTATTTTTCTATATTGTTCCACAGGTCGCGTCATTTGAGTGATCAAATGGAAAGTAGCGTAGTGAGAGCGCGTCTGCCTTGCATTCGGGAGGTCCCAGGTTCGATCATGGAGACCGGCTATCCTGGTTGTGGTTTTTCCGTGATTTCCCATAACCATTCCAGGCAAATGCTGGGATAGTTCTACCACCCAAAGGGCACGGCCGTCTCCTAACACCATCCCTTACTGATCCTTAACATCCCCTTATCATATGGCACATACCTGGGTACATACCTGTCTGTCATAAAGGCTAAATAAAAAATAAAAAATAAAAATAAATGAAAATTCAGTATTTAGCCCAATCAATCAAATATGAAAAATAAAACTTCCCACACTGCTTAATAAAGTCTAGACCACGTTTGCTTGTCACCAAAGAACTCTGAAGATTGCCAAGACAACCCTTGTTTCACCCACACATTACTATTACTTTATGATGAACTGCCCGATGCCAGGCACGGGTTACTTGTTTTAGATTGCCATGACAACCCTTACTTCACCCACCCATTACTATTACATTATGATGAACTGCCCGATGCCAGGCACGGGTTACTTGTTTTAGATTGCCATGACAACCCTTGTTTCACCCACCCATTACTATTACATTGTGCTGAACTGTCCGATGCCGGCACGGGTTACTTGTTTTAGATTGCCATGACAACCCTTGTTTCACCCACCCATTACTATTACATTGTGATGAACTGCCCGATGCCGGGCACAGGTTACTTGTTTTAGATTGCCATGACAACCCTTGTTTCACCCATCCAAAACTAGTACATTGTGATGAACTGTTCGATGCCGGGCACGGGTTACTTGTTTTAGATTGCCATGCTAACCCTTGTTTCACCCACACATTACTATTACATTGTGCTGAATCTTCATTGATTTTGGAACATATGATTTTAATTAAAATTACCTATGTACAGTACCGGTAATGTAAGCTGGCTAGCAGACTCATAATTTACTTTTTTAAGCTCTGACTATAATAGGAAATTGGAGCTTTGGTACAGCCACTGAAATGCATATCAAAATTGCCTGAGTATTGACTCAAGCAGACACTCAGTACTTGTTGATGCCAAACAGTCGAACCTTGTGCAATGCAGGTAACTTAGGTATCACCACCGACAGCATCGACACAAAGTTAACCACAAAATGTGACGTGTCGTGTAGAGTGTACCGGCCTGTCACGATGCAGCTGCAGAATAAGCAATAAATGTAGTCAAATACGGTTTATATTGGGACCTGATTGTAGGCAAGAAAAGGACCTCAAGTCTTGCCAGTATGTTTAAGCAATATCTTCACGCTGCTTATGAAGTAAATTAAACAATAGCACTTCTAGTACAAAATTCTCAACCAAAAAGTACAAAAAATAGAATAAAAATAAAAATTCTGTTGATCAACAGTGAGAACAAAAGATTAATCTTATCACGTAAACTGAAAATATAGTAAAACAAAATCTGGAATTGTGAACCAATAGTAGGTAATAAAAAACGTTCAAAAATCAATTTTAAGATAATGAACAGTAAAGACTCTCCAGACATGTCAGACCTAGATAGTTGGTTAAGTACTCACAGAATTATCGGAACAGCAGTAAGCATTTTTCTTGTCTGCGTAAACTGAATTCCGTTGTCGATCTGCTCCCAGTGCGTGAGCTTACGACTGACACCTTGGTCTTGCGGAATCCACGGCGCACCTTTAATAGTGTGCAGGAAAAACAGGTGCACCTACGAAAACATGATGGATGCAGACACGGAATATTTGAGCTTAAGGAGGAATATTTTATTAGGGTAAAGGCCAAAATTACTAACCAGGTTGTGAATTAAATTTGTCAGTGTCCAAGCCATGGGCACAGTCAGTATCGGTATGCAGAGAATTATAAGGTGAAGGACTAGAAGACTCAAAGCATACGCGACCCAAAGCCCTCGACTTTTTAGCCATGATGAGTTGGGATTAGAATCTCCGTGGCCCCCCACTAGCATGTTCGATCTGGAAAAAAGGTTGATTTTAGCATATTTTAGGTTAGGTATCAGCAGCAGGTGGTTGGACATATGTTGCAGACGTAAATTTTTATTTATGGAAAGACGGCGAAAACAAAATGTTTATAATTGATATACCTGTTGATTATAAGAGTAATCGAAAAATAAATTTTAACCTACTCTGAAAGGACGTCTGCAAGCTGTCAGATAAAATATTAACCCCTCTTTTGCGAAGAATAACCTTGTCGTCAATGTCAAAAGTTTTCGATTTTCAACACCTGCGCTTGACAGCGCTAGTTGACAGCACGGTTTGTACATTTGTCGCGGGAAAAAAATGAACATCGATGGATCTGAAACTGATTTAACGATTAGTAGGATTAATTACTAGGCCATTCGAAAGACAATTGAATTGAAAGCGGAAATTACTGACGAATCGATCATTACAGTTTATAACACTTGGAAACTCGAAGAAATGTAATGCCATTTGTCAGAGATGGGGTCTAAAGACTGTGTGCGGATACCTAGTACCAAAGCCAGTACCGTTCAGTACCTCTAAGCCAGTACCGACAACAAATGAATAATCTGAAACCAAATCCCATCTCACCACCCTTCACATCCTTCCCACCCTCAAAATTAAATGTATTTTTATCAATTGGTTGATTTACAGGAATCAGATATTTTGACCGGAGATTACGTAGATGATTTTGGGCAAAAGATTTAGACTCTAAAGCTAGATTCTAAATATCGACTCTAAATTTTAGTGGCACTAAACTACAGGTAAATTTTAAAGTCCTACATATTTCTACAAGAAAATACCAAGATTTGACTATTGATTTATAATTAAGGTTTAGCGACGAACTGTTTTGAAATCTGGCCTTTTGTAGGTGAAGAGTGGATGATGATGAGGATGATGATGAACCTTAGCTAGCTTAAAAGGGAGGATGAAAAACCTGGAGTAAATACTTAGCCTAGTCGCCTAGCGGCGGCGAGCTCAAGCTAGCAAGTAAGGTCGCAAATTACAAGCAATTTGTGTGCCTACAAGCCGCCATTGGACTGAATTGGACAATATATTATCTTATAATTATGTATCTATTGTAACATTTCATTAAAAAAATATACCAACTAACTACCAAACATGACAGCATTACACCAGCCGAAAAGCTGGACAATGCATTCTACCTCCACGACATTGTTGATCCTTGCATGAATCCTTGCATGTCCGTACATCAGAGATTCCTGTTGCTTGCAACGGGCTGCACGATCTTTGATAGTGTAAGGCAGAGGCGATGTAGTGTGAAGCGATCTTTGATAGTGTAAGGCAGAGGCGATTTAGTGTGAAGCGATCTTTGATAGTGTAAGGCAGAGGCGATGTAGTGTGAAGCGATCTTTGATAGTGTAAGGCAGAGGCGATGTAGTGTGAAGCAATCTTTGATAGTGTAAGGTAGAGGCGATGTAGCGTGAAGCGATCTTTGATAGTGTAAGGCAGAGGCGATTTAGTGTGAAGCGATCTTTGATAGTGTAAGGCAGAGGCGATGTAGTGTGAAGCGATCTTTGATAGTGTAAGGCAGAGGCGATGTAGTGTGAAGCGATCTTTGATAGTGTAAGGCAGAGGCGATGTAGTGTGAAGCGATCTTTGATAGTGTAAGGCAGAGGCGATGTAGTGTGAAGTGATCTTTGATAGTGTAAGGCAGAGGCGATTTAGTGTGAAGCGATCTTTGATAGTGTAAGGCAGAGGCGATTTAGTGTGAAGCAATCTTTGATAGTGTAAGGCAGAGGCGATGTAGTGTGAAGTGATCTTTGATAGTGTAAGGCAGAGGCGATGTAGTGTGAAGTGATCTTTGATAGTGTAAGGCAGAGGCGATGTAGTGTGAAGCGATCTTTGATAGTGTAAGGCAGAGGCGATTTAGTGTGAAGCGATCTTTGATAGTGTAAGGCAGAGGCGATGTAGTGTGAAGCGATCTTTGATAGTGTAAGGCAGAGGCGATGTAGTGTGAAGCAATCTTTGATAGTGTAAGGCAGAGGCGATTTAGTGTGAAGCAATCTTTGATAGTGTAAGGCAGAGGCGATTTAGTGTGAAGCGATCTTTGATAGTGTAAGGCAGAGGCGATGTAATGTGAAGCGATCTTTGATAGTGTAAGGCAGAGGCGATGTAGTGTGAAGCGATCTTTGATAGTGTAAGGCAGAGGCGATGTAATGTGAAGCGATCTTTGATAGTGTAAGGCAGAGGCGATTTAGTGTGAAGCGATCTTTGATAGTGTAAGGCAGAGGCGGTGTAGTGTGAAGCGATCTTTGATAGTGTAAGGCAGAGGCGATGTAGTGTGAAGCGATCTTTGATAGTGTAAGGCAGAGGCGATGCAGTGTGAAGCAATCTTTGATAGTGTAAGGCAGAGGCGATGCAGTGTGAAGCGATCTTTGATAGTGTAAGGCAGAGGCGATGTAGTGTGAAGCGATCTTTGATAGTGTAAGGCAGAGGCGATGTAGTGTGAAGCAATCTTTGATAGTGTAAGGCAGAGGCGATTTAGTGTGAAGCAATCTTTGATAGTGTAAGGCAGAGGCGATTTAGTGTGAAGCAATCTTTGATAGTGTAAGGCAGAGGCGATGAAGTGTGAAGCGATCTTTGATAGTGTAAGGCAGAGGCGATGAAGTGTGAAGGGATCGCCATGTTTCCAGGGCGAGATGGGGGTCCCAGCAAAAAAAAAAGAAAAACACGCTAGCTCATGGCAACTGGTGGTAGCCAGTATCTTTGCAGTGGTCGATTAGTGCTAGAATCAGGTTGAGTTTTTTATTTATTTATTTATTTATTTATTTACATGTATCAGTTTTTCCATACATTTTATGCATGTAAACATTGTCAGTGACGCTTACATTGAGCAAACACGTACATTGATAATCCTCAGAACAACATTTTGAGTAAATTAATCGTTGAGGCACTCGTCTTTGTGATAAAAACTCTGTTTCATCATGTAGTCATGGATCTAGGATTTGAATCCTTGTCTATGTTCCTGTTCTTTGATCATTGCAGGCAGCTTGTTATATAATATTGTCCGACCCACGTTGAGAATGTAGGTAGAGGTAAGAGTCAGTGTGTAAGCACCCGTCTTGCTTGCTCTTGCTCTTGCTGCCAGCTCTTGCTTGGTGCGCTAATGATTAATAATCGGTCATATTATCGTGCATTTTTAGAGATGGTTAGTCGAGGGCAAATATGAATGAGATTACAAACTGTGGTAATAATACAGTGTAGTCTGTCACCCCGGATATCAGATATGAAATTCATATATTCAGTTTACCACCGTAATTATAACCGTCTGCGTAGAACAATGCCATTGTCGCAATCAAGGTCCATCAAGTTACGTCTTGACAGTTACGTCATCTGCAAGCAAGCAGATGTTCACGTGGTCGTGTGGTTAAAGTTCGCGATTGTGATGAAAGTGCAAGTGAGAAAATACCGGGTTCGAATCCCGTTTATACTTTTGCCACAGATATCACTTTTGCATATTTTTTTTTGGCGTTTGATTAAGACAGTAGCAGAAATCAATAAATAAATAAGCACATATAAATATATAGTATAATGCAACTAAAACTTCAACAATTTGACGTAGTATGTCTTTACATATCGTTGCAGGTAGTTCATCTGCAATAAGTATCCATTATAAACCTGCAACTAAAATCAATCGTCCTTGTGGCCGATTGGTTAAGCTGTCCGAGTTACGCTCAGTACGGTACGCGTTCGATGCCAGCATATTTTGTATTTTTTAATTTTTTATTTGGAGGTCGTTCGAAGATTTTAACGTCTCTTTTTTCGTCCTCTTATCAATGAAGTCCTCCGGGTCACAAAATTTGGTCATGTTGGTACAGGCCAAGAATCTCACGAGTCGACCAATTTCGGGTCACCAGTTTCGAATATCAGCGCTGGATCTGGAAGCTTTTAGTAAACGAAAATATTTGGAAAATTTCTTCGGTGCTACTGATTCCGATTCTGTTTTCGAATTAGGTTATGAAATGTAATCTTCTCCTTTGTTAAAACACCAGGTTAGAACAGCTGCTCTTGTAGTCGAGCGGCGATGCCGTTCGGTCGATGTAGTTGAAGGCCCACGATCAAGTCCCGATCAATGAATGCGATTATTTTATTTTTGTTAATATCGGGCGTATCAACATCCAAGTTTCCAACTTAAGTCCAGCATCAATTGATCGGGTACATTTGACATCCAATAGATTGCGCTGGGGGTCACAGTGCGTCTTAACACAATTGCATGTTCGACGATACTTGATAGATAAGAGTAAATATGGGCACTGTCAACGAGCATCGGTCCTTGACTGGCGTTCCACTAGCCAGCCTATAAAGCTTGCATTCACGTCAACTTGTTGCAAATGGTGAAAGCCCAAATTTTTAAGTTTTAGAGTGCTTCTGCACTGCTTGGTGTGGTGACCGGGCCTAGCTCTTGCGTACGAGGACGAATATTAATCGTCTTTGATATTTTAATAATTTTAAAAGATAAATGTTGCGACTGCTAACATGAACTCACCATGTACTTATCCAGTAAGCGAATTTTCAAACATGAAATTCAAATAGATTCATTTTTCTCCTCATAGCATGGTCGACTGCGTGGCACATTGGTATGATCGCTGCTTCGGTAACGTCAAAGAGATACGCTACGTGGATCGAACCCACTCGACGGAGGAAGCTTTTGACTGTTGGAATGTAACATCCACCCGTGGGAGCTGGAGTAAGGAAACTTATACATTTAAAAAATGTAAAAAATTTACGACAGCCTCGTGGTCGTGTGGTTAAAGGCATCGACTTCCACGTTCACTTGGTCATAGATTTTATGAGGTACTTGGTTCGAATCACGATGCCTCGACGTAACTTCTCACTTTTTTATTTTTTTTTGGGCGTATGTTTTAGACAGTAGCAAAATTGCCGGGCGCTCCTGGCGCTCCGCGCCAGTCGCGCCCGCCAATTTTGCGGGACGTTCCCACGACCCCAGACCCCACCTAACCCCGTGTGCGGCTCCTAAGTCTAGCATCAAGTATAAAGGAACAGTTGTGAGTGTTAAACTGCCACCTGTTGGCAGAATATTGAACTACTCTCTGGACTTGTAAAATTTTTGATATTTTATCCAGCTTAATTGAGTTTGATTATTAGCTACCAGAGCGACTTGAATTCAGAGCTGCCAAAAAGCTACTCGGCCGGGAAACGAACGCCTGACCTCCACGACACGAAGCAAGCATGCTAACCACAGAGCCACGCTGTACAGATAAGAGGGCCATGAAAAAAAGCAACTAAAATGTCAACGATTCAAGTCAAGTTTACCATCCAGGTTCACGCCTGACACTGATTTTAGAAACGAACAACAATTTATCCAGCAAAATTTACTGAGGGACATCGTTCAACCGGCAAACGCAGTCGCATCCGCCAATCTTGCGGGACGACACCACGACCCCACACCCCACCTTATCCCGTGTGCAGCTCCTAAGTCTAGCATCAAGTATATAGGAATAGATGTGAGTGCTAAACTGCCACCTATTGGCATAAAATTGAACTACACTCTGGACTTGCAACATTTTCGATATTTTTTCCAGCTGCGTCGAGTTTGATTATCAGATCCCAGAGCAACTCGAACTCAGAGCTGCCAAAAAGCTGTTCGGCCGGAATACGAACGCATCACCCTCACGTCGCGAAGCAAGCACGCTAACCACTGACCCACGCTGGACAACTGATAGGAGTATGAAACAAAGCAACTAAAATGTCAACGATTCGATGTAGTTCCTATATCTTTACACATCGTTGTTTTGCAGCAATTTACCAATCAACCAAGTTCTTTCCTTATTACCAACTTGCTTCACTCCTTCCTAGTTTAGCAATTAATGTTTCCTTATTTATTGGAAAGGTTCATCTGCTCTCGTGGCTGAGCGGTTAAGGTATACGAATGCGGTGTGTGAAGACCCGCGTTCGATTCCCGATGAAGTTCCTTTTTTTTCTTCGTATTAAGTACTATGGTTAAACATCTGAATGGCATCAAGCAAATAGAAAATTCCACTTAAAGCACCGAAGGACTTGTCCTTGCGCAGTGTTGCTCAAACACACCACGAGTAAGGACTTTCACCATTTATCAACATGATGCAAGTATTGAAGCCCTGCAGGAGGGACGCAAGTCGAACTCCGATGCTTGATCACAGGGCCTCCTGGTTCTCTTATTTGTAAATGTTTCACCGAACACGCAGTCGTGTTAAGTCGCACCGTGACCCCCAGCGCAATCTGTTGGATATTATGATGGACATATTGGATATAATGTTGGATATGTATTATGTTATTAAAGGATATTATGTTGGATATGAATATTTTATTTTGGTTATTTACTGTGAGAAGTTCAATATATTTAAAACTCGGAAAATATCGTAGTACATTTGATACCCAACAGATTGCGCTGGGGGTCACGATGCGTCTTAACACGATTGCGTGTTCGGTGAAACTTTATAGATAAGAGTAAATATGGGCACTGTGAACAAGCAACGGGCTTTAACTGGCGTTCACCTTGTCAGCCTAGAAAGCTTGCATTCACGTTAGTCAGTTGAAAATGGTGAAATCCCGTATTGTGGAGTTGTCGGGTGCTTCTGCACTGCTAGGCGTGGTTATCTGGTACCTCTGCACTGCTTGGTGTGGTAGCCGGGTCCAGCTCTTGCTTGCGAAGACGAATAATGATTGTCTTTGATATTTTAATAATTTTAAAAGATAAATGTTGCGACTGCTAACATGAACTTACCATGTACTTATCCAGTAAGTGAATATTCAAACATGAAATTCAAATAGATTCATTTTTCACCTCATAGCATGGTCGACTGCGTGGCACATTGGTATGATCGCTGCTTCGGTAACGTCAAAAAGATACGCTACGTGGATCGAACCCACTCGACGGAGGAATCTTTTGACTGTTGGAATGTAACATCCACCCGTGGGAGCTGGAGTAAGGGAACTTATACATTTAAAAAATGCTAAAAAATGATGACAGCCTCGTGGTCGTGCGGTTAAAGGCATCGACTTCCACGTTCACTTGGTCAAAGATTTTATGAGATACTCGGTTCGAATCACGATGCCTCGACGTAAGTTCTCGTTTTTTTTTTTTTGGGCGTATGTTTAAGACAGTAGCAAAATTGCCGGGCGCTCCTGGCGCTCCGCGCCAGTCGCACCCGCCAATTTTGCGGGACGATCCCACGACCCCAGACCCCACCTAACCCCGTGAGCGGCTCCTAAGTCTAGCATCAAGTATAAAGGAACAGTTGTGAGTGTTAAACTGCCACCTGTTGGCAGAATATTGAACTACTCTCTGGACTTGTAAAATTTTTGATATTTTATCCAGCTTCATCGAGTTTGATTATTAGATACTAGAGCGACTTGAGCTCAGAACTGCCAAAAAGCTGCTCGGCCGGGAATCGAACGCCTGACCTCCACGACACGAAGCAAGCACGCTAACCAAAGAGCCACGCCGGACAGATGAGAGGATATTGAAATAATGCAACTAAAATATCAACGATTCTATGTTGCTTCAATCTCTTTACATATCGTTGTTTTGCAGCAATTTATGTTTATTAAAAATCTGCACTGATTTGTGGCCACTGTCGTGGACGAGTGGTCACGTTGCTTGATAAGTGAGCAGCTAGGTCGAAGTTCGATACCAGCTCTGTGCATTTCATTTTGTTTTACTTGAACTTAAAGTGTACGACCAAAAATTGAAAGGTTCTGAAATTTTTCGTTACCAGAGTTTTTAAATGAGCTGCAAAAAAGTAAAATTTAGGTTGATGTGTAGTAAACAAGCAGCTAATCACAAGCTGCTTATATCAACTTATATTGACAAGTTATAACATAAAAATTACTAACGTAAGAATCCAACTATGAAATCAGCACAGATATGATTGTCAAAGAGTGGAAACAAAATGAATATACAACGAAAACAAGTAAACAGATATGCAAGAGTGAAACAAGAACAAGAAATTACATGCAAGAAGATTACTGAAGAGAATACAACCACCTTCCAACGGGTACAACACGGGTAGCTAGAGAGAGAAGGTTTCGCTTCTACACAAAGTGTAAATACCGGACCGGACCCCAACACCAAGCATTGCTGGGGAACTCAGCCACTCCAAAAAAGACTGGGCTTTCACCAGTTGCCACGATCTGACGCGAAAATGCAAGCCTTAGGACCCGACTGGAGGAACGCCAGTCGAACCCTGTTGCTCGATGACAGGTCCCCTGGTCAACCATACCAAACAAGTATCACCGAACCAGCAGTCGAGTTAAAGCACATCGAGATCGCAAACGAAGTCTGTTGGATATCAAATGTACTTGATCAATTAAATGTCGATAAATCACGGCCATCGGTCGGTAACCCGTATAGTATACCTGTTGCAGGTAGTTCATCTGTAATTACTATTAATTATAAACCTCTACGGCCAGGCAGTCGCTCTCGTGGCCGAGTGGTTATGCCATCCAACAGATATGTAGCAGGACTCGCGTTCGATTCCCGCTTGGGACTAATTTTTTTTTTTTAATCATTGGGAGTGCGTTCAAAGTTTAAACGTCATTGCGTGATTGGACATTGCTGAGATATGCTTCGTGTAAATGCAAATTGTATAGGCATATATTTATCGCTTTTTTTATGTGATGATTAGATACCAGAGAGACTTGAGCTGAGAGCTGTCAAAATATGAACTTGACTGGGAGTCGAAAGCCTTACCTATACAACACGAAGTGAGCACGTTTACCACAGAGCAACGATCGACAGACGAGTGGATCTGGTTGCTGTAGGGTCCACTTTTGATTCCCGCCCACGTGACATTATTAATTTTGTTTCAAAGAGAATGAAACAAATGAGCCTTCTTTTATTTATTTTTAAGAACAAATTTGTAGGTGAGCTTGAGAAACAAAATATTTATTCAAGTATGTTTATTTTATTTATAAGGCCTTTTGAAAGATGGAAAATAAATGGGTTGTAATCGATTAGTTGTTCTTTTTCAGCACCATTGTTGGTGGAGGAGCCGAGTTTGCTCTGCGGGCTGCGTCTTGTAACAACTAAATATTACTTATCTAAAATGATTGATTTGTGGTGTTTAACGACGCAGTTTTTTGACAATGGGACATTTGGAACATGGCGTCGGTGAATGAGTGGATGGTGATGCACCTAGCCTAGCTTAGAAGGAAGGAGGGGAAACCCGGTGCCGGCGCCTAGCTTGCTTCTGTTGAAAAGCACCCAGGGTACCACTGGCTTAGCATCCCTTCCTAAGGACGGTACAACGTGAACAACAGGATTTCTCCACAAATCCATACTGTCGAGAGGTTGATAAGCAAGGCGAATAAAGTTGCTGTACTAACTTTTATCCAGAACAGAACTGGTCACCAATCCAATATCTGTCTCAGCGCAGTGTTACTTAGCTTCGGTGATCTCACGAGAACTGGTGTTTCCAACACGCCAAACCGTTCGGTACTCGTCTCAGATTAATTCAACTAACCACAGAACATGACATAGAACTAACGAACATAGAGCGGCAAGATGTCACCAAGTTCCACCGTCCAGGTTCAAGCCTGACACTGACTTTAAAAAACGAGCTACAATTTATTCAGCACGATTTACTGATACTGATACGGCAAACAAGATCAAACTAAGAGAGAAAATAAATGAATAATAGTAATAATTACAAATATTTTTTTTTTCAGTCAATGATTAATAATATTTTTTCATTACATATATGTATATATATATATATATATATATATATTTTAACATAACACAATATATGCAATACATGACACCAACAGCTTTCAAATATAATGATAGTTATATTATAGTTTTTTATTATATCTGTAAACTCTTTAACAGCTTACACATTACTCTAAGACTCTGTCAAGTAACATCCACAATATGGGTTCACACGAATATCATTCATTCAGACAATATTTACATCAACACCTAGGCTATTACAGAACATAATTGTAGCTAAATCTAGACATATGATTAACTGGCCATTAATTAGCAACTCAATAAGCAGTTATTTATATTTTATTATTATTTACAACCCACTTATTGAATGCGAAGCCACTTTTAAAACTAGCATTATCTGGTGGTAACATTAAAGTTAGTGTTTCATCATGATATGAATTTTCATGTTTGGCCACTTTTTCTATTTGAAATTACCTCTTAATTACGCCAAAGTACGCCGCAAGAGCCTTCGTAAAGGTAATTTTCTCGATGATTTCCCCGTCGCACTATCTGTTTTTCTTCTTCAAATTTAGTGTCAGTTTTAAAAAGTGCACTACATACAATTTTATTTTGGACGAATATAACACTTTTCATATTTTGTGTGTCACGCCACCTGTCGCCTTGAACCACTTATAAAATACATACTCACTGAATTATTGCAAAGCATTTGTTGTTCGTTGCCAAGAAAAACAAAAATATATGTAATAAAATGCTTCACATGAGAACCGTTCTTAACTTGTAAATATTATATTTCTCAGAAATCTGATCCACAAAATAGTGTTAAGCTTGACCCGTTTACATTTGAGGGTTATGTCGCCATCGCCATGGTAACAACGGTAACAACTTTAGAGTAGCTGAAAACGCCATCTGTGATTGGCTTATTCATTTGAAAGCTTAACCCTGATTCGTGGATCACTGCCTTTCAACACCAGAGTTAAGAAATCAACGCAAGAGACAAGACAGCTGAACATCTCTTTTAGATTATTGTGCCCGTTTCGCCCGAAGAATCCAGTGATTAATGAAATAATCAACGTGGCTTATAAACATTTTAATTAATTATTATATGTTTTAATTGAACATAAAAACACATGCTTGAAAGTGAATGAAAAAAAAATAATAATACAACGCCCATTAGGAATAAGTTAAGCTAAATACATCTTCATATATAGACGAATAATATTACAATCAAGATGTTATAGTTTTTGATAAAAGTTTATCAGCAAAGAATATTTTGCATCGAAGCCGCATGGATTTCTCAACTGGTTGTGCGTTGCCGAAACTCGGGAAGCGTTTTCGTAAATTCGTAAGTCGTCTGTGAAATGTACTCTTCCTCGGAGAGATGGCGCGCGCATCAAGATTCGTTGTAAATCGAAATTAAAGTTAAAAATTAACAATTCAACAATCATTTGTTGAACCTACTCAGATTAAACCGCAAAAACTTTGGTTTAAATATCGATCAAGTTTTGCTTAATTTTGCATTTGTTTGACATAACGCAACTGATCGTGGATCCATTGAAAAAATGTTCGTAAAAAAATGTCAGATTTGGCAGCCATATCAAAGGAGATAACAACACTGGCGTGCTTTGCTCAAAATATATCAAAATATTAAATCAGTTGCCAAAAGCTTTTTTAAAACTGTTAAAGTCTGCTTTTTCCCAAAAATCTTCAAAAGCGAAAGACCTGCTGAACTGTATCAAAGAAAATTTTAAATCAAATAGCCACTATTATGGCAAACAGCTTGAATGAACAGTTCTGTTTAAATAAGAATTCATTTTAAATATTTCTTTCCACTCATGAACCACAAAAAAGGTCATGTTCTGGTCAGAGGCCAGACCCACAAAGAAAATTTTAAGATCAATTATTGAGTTTCAAATTAAAAAAATTTCAAAATTTCAGTGGTCGTTACCATAGTGAAAAAGCTTGAAATCTTTTCTGTGGACTCAAAACCTGAACCGTTATATTCCAGAAAAACACACCAGCAATACGTGTTGATAAAAATATACTTGCCAATATCAAAATAATCGAAAAAATATGTGAATCACAAATAAATACCTGGTTCTTTAAATGAAATGTTTTTTAAATTAGCATTGCAATGTTTTTTTATAAAAGGAAATTGTATGTTAATTCTCATCTGCTTCTCTTACATTTAAATTAGAGCCAAGAAATTGTAAATGAATCTATTAGATATCAGCGCCATCTTTCCAAACAATGTACAAGCTCTTCACCGTAGTTTGCCTTTCAACCGCAAGTGGCGCATGTGTTTGGCCCCGCACAGAATCCTGGTGAACGCCTGCCGGAACTCGGGACTGAAGATCGTGTAGATGATCGGGTTCAAGGTCGAGTTGAAGTAACCGAGCCAGAGGAAGAAGGACGCCATCACGTCGTTGATGGGACAGGCGTCGCCGCAGAGAGGCATCAACAGGGCCATGATGAAGAAGGGCAACCAGCAGACTACAAAAGCGCCTGAGAAGCAAAACAAGTTTGACAGTTACGATGCAACATCAATAAATGGTTTGATTATTATTATTATTATTATTATTATGATTTATAATGATTTTTGAGAGGGTTATAGTGTTCATTAATAATAAAATACCCCACGCATTGCAAGCGTTTGACATTTTAATCGAATGTCACAAAATTTAAAGGCATCCAACGTCAAATTAAAGTTACTGGAGATCGAATGGTTGTGACGTGATATAGCGTCACTAGAATCAGAGTGACTGTGAGTATTCACAGCCTCATGGTTCTACTCCTTGGAGATTCGTCATTCTCATCAAATACACTAAAATCCTCTCAAAAACCGAGTAGCTCCATTTAGCTCAAATGGTTAGAGCAACACCCGCGACGGGTGGAAATTGTGGTTCGTGTCCCCGTTTGGGCATCGATTTTTGGGAGAGCACTGTTATAGTGTTCATTAATAATAAAATACCCCGCGCATCGCAAGCGTTTGCATTTTAAATAAGATTTCACGTAGGTTTCAACTAATTTAGATATAATTGAACAATAAACCATGATTTTTTATTTACAGAAAAAAAAAAAACGCGAGGATGGTAATACGCAGATTAATTTTTTTTAGTTCTGGTCTACTTACGCTAACCTGAACGATCGTTTACAAGAAAATTAAAATAGAGCAAGGAGATCCGTCCATACGCCAGTCATGCCAGTCATGGGGCAAAAAACCCTACTAAATCCCATTTGAAAGTGTTTTGTCAAAAAAAAAAATGTGCCAAAATGTTAAACAAAGACAAAACATAACTAGTACATGTAACGAAACGTCGGGAAATTTAGCTGTCCTTTACTGAGCATTCAAAACCCATTTCAAATTTTTTTATTAAAACAGGTGCAAGGGATAAATCAAGTAGACATGAGTCTAAAAACAATAATAAATAAATTGGGATTTTGAAACCGCAGGCACAAGTTATTATAAAGAAAAATGGCTGCGCTTATCTTTAAGGCTGTCAAGGCGTGTAAATGACTTGAATTATCTTCAATCTATATCTTATCAATATTAAATGCGATACATATCAATTAAAAGCTTTGAAAAATTGGCCCTAAAAGTGCCAATTAACAGGTCTTTTGTGTTACCTGTGATAATTGCCAGCGTCTTGGCAGCCTTCCGTTCCCTCTTCGCCTCAAGACTCTCCTTCTTCTCCTTCGGAGTCTTCACGGCCCGCTCCTTGTGGGCACTCTCCACCACGACGGGCTCCTTTTCCTTCAGCATCGTTACCTGAGAGAAAGAAATAGTCAAACTTAGAGCAAACATCGGTCCTTGTGAGATCACCAAAGTTAAGCAACACTGCGCTGACCCATGTATTAGTTGGCTGACCATCATACACATGACCAGTTCTGTTCGGAAAAAACGTATGTTGGACAAAAGCAAGTACAGCAACTTTACTCGCCTTGCTTGCCAACCTCTCGACAGCATGGATTTGTGGAGGAATCCTGTTGTTCGCGTTGTACCGTCCTTCGGAAGGAATGTTTAGCCGTTGGTCCCCTTGGTCTTCGACAAGAGTAGGTTACTGGCAGCAGATTTCCCACTCTCCCATCTTGTCTAGAGGTTAGGTGCATCATCATCCACTCATTCACTGACGCCAGTAGACCAGTGCCACATGACCCACTGTCATGATGCCCAAACGGGCATTAATTTTTGAGACGTTTAAAGTGTTCAAAATAATAAAATACCCCGCGCATTGCAAACGCTTGCAATTTTGATAAGATTTCATCGAAAATTACCAACCAACCTTTGACATATCACTCATGTGACTCTGATGACTCGCCGATCCGTTGTTGGTCGACGTCTTGTCCGGCGACTCGTTCTGCGCCTGCGCCGCGCTCAACGCGACGCCCTCTGAGATGGTCAGCACCGTCGTCTCCACCGCCGCCTCGACGTCGCCACCGTCCGGTGCGCCACTGGAGGCAGCCTCTGCGTTGCAACTTGTTTCGCCACTGAAATGCTCGTTGTTCTCCATGCACTGCGCAGGCATTCATCAAAATGGAATTAGGCATTTTTTTAAGTTAATAACATTGGTTTTTTTTGCGAATGGGACATAGGACATTCACTGTTCTTAAATAACCTGCATAGCGATTGCCATAGAGAAACCTTCAAACCAAGACCGCCATTGTCAGATTTCTGATTCTGTATTCTCTCAAAAACTCCGCGCTAATTTAAGTGTTTTCACGGTTTAAATTAGTATTTTAACGGTTTTATCACTGTCAAAATTGGTAGAACACGTGTTATAAAAACGTGCCCAAACGGGGACTCGAACCTCGATAACCACCTATTGTGGGTGTTGCTCTAACCAATAAAGCTACTAGAACATTTGAATTTTGTAAGGATGTCAGTGAATTTGATGAGAATTACGGATCTCCAAGGAGTAGGACCAAGAGGCTGTGAATATTCACAGGCACTCTGATTCTAGTGACACAACTATTCAATCTCGAGTAACTCCAAATGCCAGGCGTCAATTTTTAAGAGGTTATAAAGTGTTTCTAATAATAAAACACCACACACCATCTCCTCGTCATATGGTACATCCACCGAAGCAGTGGAATGACCCTCAACGAGCACCAGCGACGAAACCAAGGCTTCAGCAGCCGACGACTTCTTGTTTGACTTCATCTTCCGGAAGCGTTTCTTGGAAAGGAAGCTCTTCATCGGGGGTCGCGCCGCCTTGTCGCTGGTAGCTGTCTGCGGACGACGAGCTCGATTGCGGTGAATGCGCTTGCGCGCCGTTTGGAAGATCTTCCAGTAGAGGCAGAGGATGACAAGAAGTGGGACGTAGAATGTGGAGCAGGTCGCGAAGATCTGGAAGGTAAGACAGTTAATTGAGACCTTTATGATGATATTGTTGCTATTATGATTGTTTTTAGACTCATGTCTACTTGAAGTATTTCAGAAAATACAAAATACATTAGTTTTTGAGTTATTGACCCTGATTATTTTATTTAGATGCATTTAGGAAGCTTGAACTAGGTAATTTTTATAATTGTATGTGTTTTTTTGTTATCGGAAAATTGTCAGGACTGCTCTAACCTTTGAAGTAGTAGCTAGTACATGTTACGAAACGTTGGATAATTTAGTTGTTCTTGACTTAGCATTTAAAATCCAGTTTAAATAGTTTTTTTCATTGTTATTATTATTTAACACTCTCTAATTGAAAAGGTTAGCAGAGGTTGAGATGCAAATAAAAGTATTGGCTGTGACCGTAGAGATATGTCATTATAACTGGCGGTATTTATAAATAAAAAAATATCTGTCGATTAACAACTCATCACCATGGTAACAGCCAATGAGATACTCCTACTATTAAATTAATTGCAAGATTTTAATTATGGAATTCTGCACTTCTGGTATTTGATTTGCTGCAACCATGGAGATATGATGTTAACGGGCTTAAGGCTTTAGATGTTATGTCTTTTATTTAGACATTTTAATTTTTACCATATCATGGCATTGTAAAACTGACACTTTTTTAGGTAATCAAATCTTTAATTTTAGTACAGCAACTTAACTCGCTTTGCTTATCAACCTCTCGACAGCATGGATTTGTGGAGGAATCCTGTTGTTCGCGTTGTACCGTCCTTCGGTGGTCCCCTTGGTGCTCTTCGACAGAAGTAGGCTACGTGCCGGCACCAAGTTTCCCCTCCTCCCTTCTAGGCTAGATTAGGTTCTTCGTCATCCTCATCAATAGTAATGGGTGGGTGAAACAAGGGTTGTCTTGGCAATCTTAACCGAACGGTTTGGCGTGTTGGAAACACCGGTTCTCGTTAAATCACCGAAGTTAAGCAACACTGCGCTGAGTCAGGTATTGGATGGGTGACCATCATACACATGACCAGTTCTGTTCGGGAGAGAGGTTGGAGGGATGAAAGTTAGTACAGCAACTTCATTCGCCTTGCTTATCAACCTCTCGACAGCATGGATTTGTGGAGGAATCCTGCTGCTCGCGTTGTACCGTCCTTCGGAAGGGACGTGAAGCCGGTGGTCCCCTTGGTGCTATTCGACAGGAGTAGGCTACGTGCCGGCACCAAGTTTCCCCTCCTCCCTTCTAGGTTAGGTTAGGTTCATCATCATCCTCATCATCATTCACTCATTCACCGACGCCATTAGACTAGTGCCGCATGGCCAGTTGTCAAAACAGCGCGTCGTTAAACACCACAAATCAATTCCTTCTAGGCTAGTTAGTTTTATAAAAATAATTTTACTTACCCATGCATCTAACAAAGCTATTAGACCATTACCACGGGGCCCTTTATTAAAACAGTGCGTCGTTAATCAAAATTAATAAAAATGAAATAATTTAAATAACCTTCAGAAATTGGCTTTCACGTTGTATATCAGTGGCGAGCGGCCATACCTGGTAAGCGACATCCTGCGACGGCAAACACCGTTGTTGCAAATTGATTCTGTCGAGATACTCGGGGTCCTTCCAGCCGAATTGCGGCGCCAGCGACACTACGATCGCCACTGTCCAGATCATCACGATCATCCCTCCGATGCGGTTCACGTTGCGGGTGTGGATGTAGTCGACGTACGTCACTGCCCAGTATCTGAGAGAGCGTCAATAAGTAAGTGAAAATAGCATGAAGAACACCGAGATAGAAAACCATTTGAAAATGCTAAGACATGGTTTAACAATATTTTTCAACTAATAGCTAAGCTACTTTGGGTTAAATTCACCAACGCCGTTTAAATCTTGCTTTTGCGACGCTTAACGGAGGTTTTTGAGAGATTTGAAAGAGGATTTTTAGATAAATACACAAGACAGATGTTAATTTTTATTTGAATTTGTTGATGATTCAGGAAGGCTTTGTCCTTTCACATAAAAGAAATTTTATTTAGCAGCCGTCACTATTTTCTCTCTGTTCAAATCACTGTTTAATACTTGAACCTGGAAGGACGGGGTTTAACTTTTAAACTGTCATTTGGAGGTCAAAGTAAGAAGTCCCATTGATATTTTGTTTGTATTTCCAAGTCACCAGATATTTCGTTTCGAAGCAAAGATATTGTTAAAAACTATTTGTTATCCCTGTTCTTTGGGCTTGGAATTATTAAAATATCACTGTTTTCAAGCAAATTTTCGGGCCGGCTAAAATCACCCCTAAACGGTATTTAAGAGTGTTTTAAGTGGCGTTAATAAAATCTTCCCTAACTCTTGGAAACAAGTGACTTTTACTGCATGTGGTCGATTGTTGCCATGACAATCGATTTAACACCCACTTTATCTAAGAGTTTATAAAATTTTAATTTCTCAAATTTTTACAACTTATGAGTTTGAACAAACTTTTAAATTATAAATAAGTTTTCGATGAATAACCTTAATTTAGTCAACTTTAACTTTAATTTTAAGTTTCTTATTGTATTTATGATAATTAATATCGAAATATGTACCTATATTAATCGATACTTATAGCAATAATAAGTATTGATCAAGCGTAAACCAGTCTCAAATACAAGCAACAAAAATTAATTTATTTTACACTCAAAATGATATCGACTCCACTTAAAATCATCTGATTGATCAACCAACTGATTATAAGCTGTATTTTGTAAAAAACAATACTTTAACCTTTAAGACCAATGTAAAAAAAAATCTGTTAAAAAATGCTCTTTATTCTGTCAAAGAGTTTTTAAATTTCAAGCAAATAACATAGAACATAGATTTTAGATATTGACTTGTCATATGCCATTATGTACATGGTTTTTTAATTATACAATACAAGCAATTCAATTCAATTCATCCACCAATTTTTGTCGTTGTAAAGTCGCCACTCACCGGCCATTTTTTTGGAAGACACTTCATAAATTAGAGCTATGGTAGTAAGCCATAAAAGTTGAGATAACAGTATCTCAGATTTAATCACACTCAGCAAGATCACATCTCAACATTTTCCCTTAAGGTGAACATAAACATGAACCCCATCTTATTTCAATCCCTTGTCTCCCTTAAGTTCCTTCCCCCTCTGGGACCTTAGCCAAAACACAGCCAAGCGATAATTACAAGGGTAGAATGGCCTTCTCTAACGTACCATTAATGATGCGCCCGAGGAATTTCACCAGCAAAGTTTAGCAAAGATGACCCGACTGAGATAAGAACCGGGACTCGAGCGTGCTCGGACGGTTGCCTAGTGAATCGAACGTTATGGTGGGAGAGGAATTGCTAAATGGATTGTTGTTTGTTGGGGTCTATTTCGTTGCAAATGGAAAGTTTAGTACGAGCGGCTTGGCTTCGGTTTGAGTGTAATAACCCTCGATTCGGTAAATTGTAAATGATATCGTACTGACGTAGTGGTAATGTTTAACTTTCGCCGCGAAATATGGCCGTCAAATGACAACTTTAGAGTGAAATAAACTGTGAATGCCACTTGATGGAGTCACCGTCGTTTTGAGTGTTAAAAAATATAATTTAAATTGCTCGAATTTGAAACTGGTTAAACTTCAAGTATGATGGTTTTTAGACTCATGTCTACTTGATTTATCCTTAGCACTAGCTTTAGCAAAAACCTATTTGAAATGGGTGTATAATGCTAAGTAAAGGACAACTCAATTTCCCGACGTTTCGTAACATGTACTAGTTACTTCTTCAAGGACTGCTCTAACCCTTGAAGAAGTAACTAGTTTAAGTTACGAAAAGTCGGGAAATTTAGTTGTCCTTTACTTAGCATTCAAAACAAATTTCAAATCGTTTTTCTTTAAACTTCAAGTAATCTTGACAAAAATGTCAAGCCTAATGGTATTTTGAGTAGTAATAATTTATTAGTAGAGGTTTGTTGAAAAAGACGACTACAAGCGCTATCAAGTAGCAGCTACCGTTACTACGTGTTTCTGGCCTCGTTTGCTCAGCAGCTCAGCATTAGCAATTACTGATTGCTAATTTATAGGCTATGTCTCATTACATTTTCATTAAGTTAAAAGTAGGGTAAATTTATTTTCTTCTCAATTAAGGGGATGTGCATACATTAAGGGGTTTACCTTACCTAAATTTTCTCGGCATTCTATTGGTGTTTTTATTCAACGTTATCTTTAAGAAATCGTTAGCTAGAAGCCCAAACGTCGTGGATGGCGAACCAGAACACTGAAAAGTGCTAAAGTTCGGACTGTCCACTGCCCATGAACGGTGCGGGACAAAATTTTGAAAAAATTAGTGAAATCTGCTCTAAGCCTACTTCATGCGTGAGCCTACTTTTATTTCTTAAAAAAGTTGGTCAGGTTTAACGATGTGTTGATTTTGTGAGGACTATCCCATATACGCGTAAACACAGGAAAAATATTACACGCGGTGATACTTTTTAATTTTTATCTCAAAATTCTCTTTTTGTGCAACTCTGAAACCTTTAGAAATGGAACTAATACCCATAGCTAAATATATTTTTTAAGAAAAGAAAAGTACCCTTTTGAAAGATAATAAGGGTTAAAAAAATTTAAAAGGGGGATGGACGTATTTTTAATTTTTTTAATAAACCAAATTGATTTTTTATAAAACAACATTTTAATAAATTTCAAATGTTTTTTTCATTTATGTATCTTCATTACAGCCGACGCAATTTGAGAAAGAAAAGCGGCGCGTGTACCCCAAAATTCAGTACCTACCGACCCGCCGTTTCGGTGCCGTACCGGGCGAACCATTTGACTTAGAGGCAAACAAAAAAATATTTCAACAAAATAAATGATATGGTCACCATCGCACCAAGTTTTTTGGAAATCTAAGAGGTAACGGTCAATTTTCCAAAAAAAAATTGTTGAATTGACATGGAATGACCCTTATCCACAGCTTCACAAAAAAAATTACTGAATAAAAATGTTTTTGGAACCAATTCAATTTATTGGCTGAAACTTGAAAACACTAAAGTAAACATTTCACCATTCCGTAGAACTATAGTTTAAATCATATCACTTACATATCTTCTTCATGTCACAAAATTCTTTGACAAAATTGCCGCAAGTTCCTAAGTTGGCACATGTTTTGCAAACTAGATTTGTGTAATCGATAAAGTTCTAGACAAAGGGTTGTTAGTTTGGTGAAAGTAAAAACTATTAGCTATAAACCCGACAGTAGTTCGCTAGTTTGTTCTTTAATAAATTCTTGTCGTTGTCCTTTTTGCTACCATGTTCGTCAAAATGAATAGTTCCATGGAACTTGCAAGCTAGAAACTACCAATGAATCCAAGAAGTTTCCCATACTCAAAGCTAAAACTATTTGTGTTCGAAAACCAGCAAGATCATATTTAAGCTTAACATCTTTCGAGCCAAGTTTGTGATGTTTTAGCCCAAGCGCTGAACTAGTCAGTGATTTCTTTTCAAAAGTGAACTTTAATTTGCTTTTCATCTTGTAAAAAATATTTTTTTTTAATAGTAAAATGGTCAATAATTGTGTTAATTTGTGTTGATCTTTTCTACTCCATCGCTTAATCGTACTCTTTCCGTGTTCTGTTATAATTCAGCTCAAAAATAAAGCGGCTATTTTGTGTTCGTTTGTGTCAGATTAGATTACTTTGTTGCAGAATAGTTGACTTTTTCCTGCACTGGTCTAGGAGATGGTAAGACTTGTAGGGAAGACAAGTAAGCTAGAGTTTTTAGTTCGTGAATGCAACCTTATCTCATGTGTATATTAAAACTCTAACAATTTACAATATATATTTTAAAATTGTCTATATTATTCATAATTTTTTAATTTTATTACAATTATCCCATTCCTTTACCCAAACCTCTTTCTAAAAATTCCAATCCCTTTCTTTCCGAATTTTCTTCCCGTTTCTTCTTACTTACATACGCTCCTCTAAGCTTTGCCTTGTTCGCCCCATCCCCTATCTCTGGTCCCAAAAAGAGGTATTTATATAAGGTAGTTACATGTTTATTGTTCTTAAAATCGTATCTATTTTAGAACCAAATCAATTTATAAATCTAGATGACATTCTGCCACATAAAGCACAATAAGAATTTCAGCTAACATCCTAAGTTTAGTGTTATTAAAAATAGGAAAGCACTCGAGTGCTAAACAATGTCATGTCATGCAGCACGCTCTGTTGTCTGTTAATTGAACTAAACGCACCTGTCAACGGCGATGGCAACAAGATGCAAGATGGATGCCGTGCAGCAAAGAACGTCACTGCTCGTCCACATGTCACAGAGCTCTGGACCCAGGATCCAACCTTTTGAAATCTGAAAACAAACGGGTGAGGTCGTTATGAGACAATTAATAAAAACGAGGTTGAGAATGAGGATGAGGATAATGATGAACCTAACCAAGCCTAGAAGGGAGGAGGGAAAGTCAGTGCAGTCACGTAGCCTACTCCTGTCGAAGAGCACCAAGGGGACCACCGGCTTAACGTCCCTTCCGAAAGACGGTACAACGCGAACAGCAGGGTTCCTCCACAAATCCATGCTGTCGAGAAGTTGATAAGCAAGGCGAGTGAAGTTGCTGTACTAACTTTCATCCCGCCAACCTCTCTCCCGAACAGAACTGGTCATGTGTATGATGGTCACCCATCCAATACCTGACTCAGCGCAGTGTTGCTTAACTTTCATCCCTCCAACCTCTCTCCCGAACAGAACTGGTCATGTGTATGATGGTAACCCATCCAATACCTGACTCAGAGCAGTGTTGCTTAACTTTCATTCCTCCAACCTCTCTCCCGAACAGAACTGGTCATGTGTATGATGGTCACCCATCCAATACCTGACTCAGCGCAGTGTTGCTTAACTTCGGTGATCTCACGAGAACCGGTGTTTCCAACACGCCAAACTGTTCGGTATATGTGTATTTATAGAATTGACATTTTTGTTGAAAAGCACAACTAATAAATTAGAAATAAAACTTCGATAGCTTTAAATATATCAAATCAAAGTATTAACACCTCAATTAAATTGTTTTTATTTTTTTTAATTTTATATCAAGATGAGGTAAAATTAGCTTGAAAAGTGATTCTACCATTGAAAGTAACAAACAGTGTCACAGCAGAATATTGGAGTTATTAAATTCCACATCAAAGTCACATTTAACGATTTCAGACCTTTTTTGTATTAATATTTAAAATATCAAACTCAAATCAATGCTCGAAGAGTCCTTGAAATGTCAAACGCTGCCAGTTTTTTCCCCCAAAACCCTCTTTAACCTCAAATAAAACCAATTTCAATGTAATTCCCAGCCAAGAACGTTAATAATTAATTAAATACGTGACTCCAATTATATTCGACAGAGCGCAGGTCACGTCAAAAGCGATTGTCACGATTGTCAGTTGTCTGGATGACGTGTTAAACCGCGACCAATCACGTGACAATCGCTTCTGTCGCCCGAGCGATTTTAATTGTTGTTGTCACCGTGGAAATTTGCTGACGTATTTAATTTCGATGACGTCAATTGCTGCGATAGAAATTGGTGTGAGCAAGTGTCGACTATTTTCGTCTGACAGTCTTGATGAAAATTTGCTTATTTTGTTTGATGTCAATGGTTTTATAGCATATTCATAAGCCCCTAGTAACATAAGATAGCAGAATTGAGAAGCTCTGTCAGGCGATCTCAGCATCTCCATGGCTACCAAACGTTGAATCTACCATTGAACCTTCTATGCTAGGCCATGATAAACCCGTGGTAACATAAGATAGCAGAATTGAGAAGCTCTGTCAAGCGATCTCAGCATCTCCATGGCTACCAAACGTTGAATCTACCATTGAACCTTCTATGCTAGGCCATGATATACCCGTGGTAACATAGGATAGCAGAATTGAGAAGCTCTGTCAGGCGATCTCAGCATCTCCATGGCTACCAAACGTTGAATCTACCATTAAACCTCACCATATTTTTGTTTGGTTTTAAAGTTGGGAAACAAATAGACTATAACTTCTGAAGCCTTTGTCATGTATTTTTTCATTTTCCAATTAAAACTTTGAAATTCTCGGAGCGATAAAAGTGCACCGGGAGTGACCCGAGAGCGAGCATCACATGCCCAGTCGATCACGTGAAAGTTGTACTGGGGCAGAGTCACATGCACAGTCAAACACGTGAAAGTTGCACTGGGACAGAGTCACATGTCCAGTCGAACACGTGATAGTTGCACTGGGGCAGAGTCACATGCCCAGTCAAACACGTGAAAGTTGCACTGGGACAGAGTCACATGTCCAGTCGATCACGTGAAAGTTGTACTGGGGCAGAGTCACATGCCCTGTCGAACACGTGAAAGTTGCACTGGGACAGAGTCACATGTCCAGTCGATCACGTGAAAGTTGTACTGGGGCAGAGTCACATGCCCTGTCGAACACGTGAAAGTTGCACTGGGACAGAGTCACATGTCCAGTCGAACACGTGATAGTTGCACTGGGGCAGAGTCACATGCCCAGTCGAACACGTGAAAGTTGCACTGGGGCAGAGTCACATGCCCAGTCGAACACGTGAAAGTTGCACTGGGACAGAGTCACATGTCCAGTCGAACACGTGAAAGTTGCACTGGGACAGAGTCACATGTCCAGTCGAACACGTGAAAGTTGCACTGGGACAGAGTCACATGCCCAGCCGAACACGTGATAGTTGCACTGGGGCAGAGTCACATGCCCAGTCGAACACGTGAAAGTTGCACTGGGGCAGAGTCACATGCCCAGTCGAACACGTGAAAGTTGCACTGGGGCAGAGTCACATGCCCAGTCGAACACGTGAAAGTTGCACTGGGACAGAGTCACATGCCCAGTCGAACACATGAAAGTTGCACTGGGACAGAGTCACATGCCCAGCCGAACACGTGATAGTTGCACTGGGGCAGAGTCACATGCCCAGTCGAACACGTGAAAGTTGCACTGGGGCAGAGTCACATGCCCAGTCGAACACGTGAAAGTTGCACTGGGGCAGAGTCACATGCCCAGTCGAACACGTGAAAGTTGCACTGGGACAGAGTCACATGCCCAGTCGAACACGTGCAAGTTGCACTGGGACAGAGTCACATGCCCAGTCGAACACGTGAAAGTTGTACTGGGACAGAGTCACATGCCCAGTCGAACACGTGAAAGTTGCACTAGGATAGAGGCACATGCCCAGTCAAACACGTGAAAGTTGCACTGGGACAGAGTCACATGACCAGTCGAACACGTGAAAGTTGCACTGGGGCAGATTTACATGCCCAGTCGATCACGTGAAAGTTGCACTAGTTGCTAGAATTCAGCCTGGCCTAGGAGCAAAATTACATCATGCAGTAAACACATCTAGGCTTATTGCACTCGAAGGATTATTATTTATCAAAACGTACATAATTTTGCGCAACTGACGATTGGTTTAAAACCAGAATCTTTTTGAGATAAAAAAAAAAGAGTTTTTGAAAATCAATATCTCAGTCAATTTTTAGCTGTGAACACCAACATTTTTTGTGAGAGAAGACCATGTTGAGGCACTAAGGAAAAATTCGCAGACTCTTCAAATCTTGTGTTTGCGGTCCTGGGTTGTGTAATTTTTCTTTTTTTCCGGAAAAATCACTATTTTTCTGGCACGTGTTTTTCCTTGTCATTCACATAATAAGAAAATGAAAATGAAATTGAATAGAAACACTATCTATTCATTTGAGATCCATTTTTGACCATTTTGCATGTGTTAATGATGGACCTTAACCCTTAATAAAGTAACTGGTACAAGTTACGAGACGTTGGGAAATTCAGTTTTCTTCTCTTAGCATTCAAAAACCAGTTCAAATAGTGTTTGTCATAAACAAAAATCATTCTACACGATCTTTTTTCTACACCTTTTAGCCTTCAAAGCGTAGTTCACCGCCATTTTTGTCCAAAAACATTCCTCGAATATTGGATCCCAATCTAATAAAGATTTCCCCTCTGTCCATACCCTTCCAATGATTGGGCACAGATGCTGTGCGCCTATAAATCCCATCCGACCACCCACCCCATTCACAATAAAACCCCCACCCGAAATGTAATAATTCACAATGCCTTTCGATATTCCTTGCTCCCATCTCTAAATCCTGTTATGCCTAATGTTATTCCCGGAAAAATACGCTCCAATGGTTGTGAAGAAAGGGATGGAAAATTCGGTTACACACTCCACTCGAGTGGCTTTTCTCAAAAAAGGAGACAGCTGGACATTTACAAGCTGAATTGCGTGTCAGTTTTTCCTACTTCGTGGAAAATTAGATTTCCACTTGACAGTTTTGGACGAGATTAGAGCATCTTCTTTTTTTTTTATGTGGTCCGAGTCTCGTTTCGTGATTTTGAGAGAATGTGTTTCCTTGGACTACTTGTTGAAACTGATTTCAGTCAAGTACTTTTTAGATGTTTTACCAACGCCGTTTAATCTTTGCTTAGGCAGGTTTAGAGGTATCTTTTAAGGCAAATGACTTTTCATCGTTAAGCCAAAATGTTGAGTTCTTGACCGAACAAATTTTTGTACTAGAAACTCCGATTTTGGTGTGATCACCGAAGTTAAGCAACACTGCGCTGGGTCAGGTATTGAATGAGTGACCTTCATATGACCAGTTCCGTTCGGAAGAGAGGTTACAACGATGTAAGTTAGTGCTGCCACTTCACTCGCCTTATTCATCAACCTCTCGACAGCATAGATTTGTGAAGGAATCCTTTTGTCCGCGCTGTACCGTCCTTCAGAAAAGACGTTAAGCCGGTGGTCCTCTTAGTGGTCCTCAACAGGAATATGCTACGCGACTACACTGCTTTTTTTTTCTACCTTACATGGTCTGGTTTTTCATAAATCATACCACATGGCCTGATTTTAAAACAGCGCGTTGTCAACACGGCGATAACAAATATACCCCAAAATATATATCCGGTTAACGGCCCGGTGGTGTTGTGTATATCTTTTATAAGTCCCCTTGAACTGTAAAACAAGGTCATTCAACCGTGCAGAACACAGTCTCTCAATGTTACTTCTGAACAATAGGCAAGCGCTAACTCGATCAAGAGGTAAGATTCACTCTTCACTGACTCTAGACGCACGGACGGAAAAACAAAAGTGATGATTAATAAATTGAATCATGCCAACCAAGAGAGATAATAAATGAAGTTGTTAAGGCAAGGGTGGCAACAGCTATATGTATAAAACAGTGTTTGTGAGAACATTCTAGGATAAGGTTCATTGTTACAGGTTTAAGGATAAGATATTGGACTCTATGACTGAGATGGGATGCATAATTGAATTACGGATTACGTCGAAGTGAATACAGTGTGTCTGGTTGAAGAGGTTACTTGGCACGTGAGTGACATTGAAGGTGACTTTTAGCAAAAATAAGTTAAGAGTAACACTTCATTAAAACTAGTTCAACTTCTTGCGAGAGAGTGCGTTGTGCATCAACATTAGGCAGTAGGACTTGAGTTGAAAACCGGCAAAATAAACTTAATTTCAGTTTCTCTTCAGTTTAAAAGGAACATTTGAGATAGTACATGAATTTGGCTTCAAAATGGCGGATACTTTTCAGAAAACACGTTGTAATATTTTTTATACTCGAGTTCGGTCAGTGTCTTATAGTCCTGGATATGACGAACTTTGATAGGAAACAAGAAAGAAATCGAATTGAGGTAGAAATACCGATTAGGACAACGCCATTGAGTTGACTGTCAGAGTGCCAACGTTATTGTTAAACTTGCTGTTGAGTTGACGAGCCGGTTAGACGTGGTTACGACAGGTGCTACCCGATGGTACTGGTGGTAGTTCTTTTGAAAACATATTTTCAATTACAAAGATTGAAAATTTCGGTCACGTATATCAATTGCTTAAATGCCAGCACTGTTTAAGGTTAATAGAGCGTAAACCAGTATTAAATGCGAGTAATCTGCAAGAAATAACGAAATTAAATGAATTTTATTAGATTTTTATCTATTCAAGTAAGATACCAGTGACATTTCTGAGCAGACATTGAAAAAATTGCTCTTTGGATGATATTTTGTTAAATGTTTAATTTTTTTGTTGATTTTAAACGAAAATATAGACAGTAACAGAGATTTAAATTTAATACATTTGTTTCCATGAAAATAAACAATGTACGTAATGGTGGCTCAGGATAGTTCTGAGGACGTCGGCGCCAACATAAACGAAATGTCACTTTTAGGTTCATTTTAGGAACGCAAGTCAAAACCGTCAAATACACCACCGGTAGCGACGGCTAGTATTTAAAATAAGCTTTGTAATAGATTTAATTTAAAATAAATATACCTACATACAGATTAGCGCTGAAGAAAGATTAAATTATGCCGAAATGGGACATTGTTTTTTCCATACACATAATTAGTTAGTTAAAAAACGCCAATGTGTTCGAGTTCTTATTTAAGAAAATACATTATACATTAGTTTTTAAGTTATTGACCCTGATTATTTTGTCTAGATGCTTTTAGGAAGCTTGAACTAGGTAATTGTTATAATTTTATGTGGTTCTTTTGTTATCGGAAAATTTTCAGGACTGCTCAAACCTCTGAAGAAGTAACTAGTACATGTAACGAAACGTCGGGAAATTTAGTAGCCCTTTACTTAGCATTCAAAACCCAGTTCAAATAGTGTTTCTATAAACTTGTGCGAAGGATAAATCAAGTAGACATGAGTCTAAAAACCATCAGGACATTGAGCGTTTGTAAGAAAGTCTAAGAGAGTGACTTCTTACGCCGAGTTGGGTGTATTTGGCAGCTGTGGCAGCTCTGACGGCAAGACTGTGAACTAGGCGGAAGACGAAGTAAGGTGAGACCGACGCGTGGAAGTAATTTAATTTGCCCGACTGCCGCTAGAGTGCACGAGGCTATCGAGATATCTTGCTGCGAGAAAGGATACTCTTTTGGTGAAAGTTTTCTAGACTTTTATTTCTTTCGTCGTGGTCTTGATTTTCTTTGTTGGAGGGTGTTTCAAGCTTGTTTACCGGGGTGGATGAGTTTAATTTTGATTTTGAGAACAGTTGCAAAAAGTTTTAATAAATTATTATTATTAAGCTATGCATATTCTTAAAATTTAGGTATATTATTACAATAAGAATAATAAAAAAATGTACTTTCTAGACAAAAATAAATCATAAAAAATACAAAAGGGGTTATTAATTAGATTAATCAGTATTGACAAAATGAAATCAATTCATGAAAATAAAGAAATATAATCAAAATAGTAAAAAAACCAAAGGTAATAAAATAGATTCTAAAAAATTATAAAAAAAAAACATAACGTGGGGTTGTTTTAAAAATTGGGGCTAATTTAACAGTGTTTGGTTAATGATAATGACCAGTTAATACCAGTTAACGATAACTACTTCCACTCAGATTCTTATATCTTAATCACTGGCTCCAGTTTTAAAACTGTATCTTCATACTCCAAACACTTTCAGCCAAAAGCAAGGAAAATCTCGGTTTGTCAAAGTTCCTTGTAAAACATGGAATGTAGAAATCTTTTTCAATTTTATCGAATGGAATGAAAAATAACCTCCGCTAGAGTTCGCTCTCGGAGGTCACTTGACGTGGGGTTATGAATTGTGAAGATTGCTTCGTTATGAGCTTTATTATTAACTTTCAGCTTCGTAGCTCGGCATGTTCGCCCAAATGTACGACAAACTTGAACGAAAGTTGGAAAGTTAATTTCAAAGCATATTTTTTTACATATTTGTATTTGGAATTTTCTCGACGTCACATGAATGGCAAATGACGTTCTATGTTAACCGTAGGAAACATTAAAACGGCTAATTTTCTTTTCAAATGAGAGTCATTGCTTAATTTTCTATTGTCTTTCTTTTTAAAACAAAGTGAGAATTATATTATATTATAATATTACATAATATAATATAATTATATTTAAAATATTAAAATATAATACATATTAAAAATCAAAGCACCACATTACTTCATTAATGAAGTTAAATATAAAATAGTCCAATATTTTTATAAAGGCTAAGTGCCAGTTTGTAATTGGTATGGTAAAAATTAACATACCATTAAAAGCAAAAAAAAACATGTTCTGATTGGCTGTTTCCAAACAAATAACAAGTTAACGAACTGTTAGATTTAACGGACCTTTAAAAAACCTATCCCTAGTTATTAACAACTTGACAGCACTTATTTCTTTTGAAAAAAAATTACCAAACAACATGGGGAAGTTGTCAGTTAATTTTCCCGTCCTTATTTTCAACATAAAAGCAAGCCTTCCAATTCATATTCCTCTTTCATCAAAGACTCACTAACTCTTGAGCGACCATTTAAAAAAGTGCAACCCCCCTCCGTACGTTACTTCACAGATTAACTAAATGAAAAGTCATTACGTCGCACAAGAAGGTATAATTTCAGAAAACTTCAGCATGAATACGTCCCCGTATCTACAGATCGCTTACAAATGCTGCACATTTCTAAATCCTTTTCACATTTTACCATTAAGGCGCTAGTCATGTGGTGAACCCCTTGAAAATCCCCCTTAATGCAATACGCTTTCAAAGATTATGCACCGAACTGCGTTAAGGTTTCAACGTGAATTACAAAATGTTAATGGTGTGGAAAATCATTTGACAGAGAGTGGTGTGACAACATTAGCGCAAGGAAATTTTAGAACGGAGGCAAGATAATTTTATGCAATTTGATCTCACTTTAATATAAATTTCAAGTAATTAATGAGCGTGGTTTTTATGAAAAGAGTAGTTTATTTGTTTACTTGTTGGTAATTGTTGTAAACAGTTTCTAAAGACTATAATTTTTTACTATAGTTGTTTAACGATGCAGTGTTTTGTCAACTAACAGGTATAATTACTTAGGTGAATAAGTGGGTTATGATGAACTTAACTAAGTGTGAAAAGGAGGAAGGGAAATCTGGTTTTGGCACATATTCTTATCTTGTCGAAGAGCACAAAAGGGCCAACCGGTTTTTCTTTGCTTCCGAATGACGGTATACAATGCGAGTAATAGAATAAATTGTTTGTTCTTTTTTGTGTTTTTTTTTTTCAAAACTGTTTAACCGATTGCACTGAAAAGTGCAAAAATAGACAGAATAAATTAAGAAAAACTATTTGAAATGGGTTTTGAATGCTAAGTAAAGCACAACTAAAATTTCCCGACGTTTCGTAACATGTACTAGCTACTTCTTCAAGTAAGAAACGTCGGGAAATTTTAGTTATTCTTTACTTAGGCATTCAAAACCAAATAGTTTTTCTTAAAACTAGTGCTAAGGATAAATCAAGTAAACATGAGTCTAAAAACCATCACGCAGAATAAACTATTCCTTTATTTTATTAACTTGAAATGCTTGGGAAGCTTAAACATTGATTGAACGAATTACGTTTCAGCGAGAATTTAGCTTGGGTTACCACTTAGCTAATAAATTTCATAGAAATAAAGAATATGGGATAGAGTTTTGCTAGAATGTCTTCCAATAGATAAAAAAAAAAACGTCTTAGATTTTTCTAGCATTAAATTCCTTTAAGTAAATTTAAAAGAACGTTTCACTTAAATTTCTCTACAAATCAAATCTTGGAATCAATTTTTCATTTTGCAGCTTTATCAATATTTGCCTCTAGGTAAGTTAATCTGTTGCAATATCGGATCTTTGACTGAGTTGTTGTATTAAAAGAAGACTGATTTTTTATCCTAACTTACTCACTCCACGCTTGAAAAGAAATTGGATTAACGCCTTAGCGGGGTTGATGCAACCCCGCTAAGGCAGAATACTTTATGAAATGATTTTCCTCTTCTTCTTTATTTTTATTTTTATAAAGTAACTTTCTTATTATTAGTACAATATGTACTGAATCTGTCCTCGACACTTGGTTTCAAAAAACCATAAAATCAAATCATTATTGCTAAGGTTTTCAAGCAGTTAAGATTTAGCAGCAGTTGCTACGGATTGAAAAAATAACCAAGAATCTCCTTGTCTGCTGTGATCGATATAGCTTGACGACGCATTTTCTTGACGCTCTTTAAGACAAGTCATAAACCTCTTTAACCTTGCCATCTTGTATTAAAATTATGGATGTGAATCAACTTACCTTGTTTGCCAGGAAGCAAAAACTGAAGAAAGTGAAGAAACTGAAGAAAGTGAACTACAAGAAAAGCGTCCAAAATAAATAAAATCAGGTTTAGATGGCAAAGCAAAAAAAAATACTTATATGGAGACTGCCAGGAAATTGAATAACATCTTTATCTTCCCTAGAGGGACAAGAAGCTTCTACTGAGAGGCAACGAGCATATTTTTCTTTTAGAGAAAAAAAACCTCCTTGATCTTTGAAGACGGTGAAAGCAAGCAAATGAATGAAGTAATCACGGGCATACAAGCCAAGTCAATCATACAGATATACCCAATTTCGCCAATCTGTCTTTTCTATGTTTGAGAAAGAGGGAGAGGGATAGAGGGATATACGTTTGCCGAGGTCCAAGTTGATAACTTCTTACTTTGAACTTTGACATATAAGACTTTTTATTTACTTGCTTACATAGCTCTTTTGAATGTTTGATTGAAAATAAATAACCGGGAGTGTTTATGATGGTTTTTAGACTCATGTCTACTTGATGTAACCTTAGCACTAGCTTTAACAAAAACTATTTGAAATGGGTTTTGAATGCTAAGTAAAGGACAACTAAAATTGCCGACGTTTCATTACTTGTACCACAGCTTGTACATAGTTACTTCATCGAGGGTAAGAGCAGTTATGACAATTTTTCGATAACAAAAGAACCACATAAAATTATAACGATTACCTTGTTCAAAAGCATCTAAATCCCTACATCTAATCAGAAAATGTTATTTATAACCTAAGGTGGTTCTGTTCTCTAGGAGTCTTGCCAATTTATCTACTAACTTCCCACGTTTCTCCCCATAGAGATTCTTTATGATGGTTTTTAGACTCATGTCAACTTGATTTATCCTTAGTTATCCTTAATATTTATCCGCAATTTTTTCGGGTGGTTTATTTTTTTATTTTTTGACCAGGGAAATTGTACAGCAAACAATTATTTTCTTATTTTTGAGTGAATTGAATAATGCTTATTGAATACGACTAAAAACTCAAGGGTAAAGTAGTAAGATTTTGATAAATATTTTCTTAAAATTTACTGTTTATATCAAAATAAGATGGTTTTCTTTAGTTTTTAATAGCATTGATTAAGGCTCATACCATAATGCAAAGCTAAAATGGTAAAGTAAAGTATTATCTAGTAAGTAGGCATTGCAAAGTAAATTTTTAACTTTCTCAAGAACAAACGAAACTTTATGATTGGCTCTATCAACATTTTGCCGTGTAATCTACAACTGTGAATTAAGATCCAGCAACGTGTCCGATTTTTTTTAATTTCTTTTTTTTATAAATCTTCATTAATGACAACAAATTAAGATCGGGTTTAACCAGAATGTTTGACTGAAAATTGGCTTTCCAACTCACAAAAAACATTTAAATATCACTGCATGTGATTGCAAGTCGTCATGGCAATAGTTTAAACTAACACTTCCACTAGAAGGCGAGAAAATTTGAAAAAAATTTCAGATCTAAACCGAGATATTTTCGAAGTCTCCCGCAAATTTAATCGATATCGGTCCAAGCAGATTAGCAAAAAAACAAAAAAAAAATGTCCCAATCTCCAAAATCCTCCTGCAAATAAAACAAAATATTCCACAGCCTGAAAAATTTAACTTCAAAGCAACTTTTCTAATATAAAAAAATATAGGCATGTATACCAAAGTGACATCTGAGGACATCTGAGAAACAAAGATTGTAAATTTTTGAAAAATTTTAAAAATAAAATATATATACATGGCATTTCAGACAGCGTTTATCCTCTTTGCATATTCCGCCAGTATTTCCTTGATGCTAAATCTAGGATTAAGAATAATCTGAATTTATGACTTAAATTCAGACCTAACGCAACTCAAAACAACATAATTTACAATAAAAATTAGTAAACCAACCTTTACGCTACACGTGCGTTCAGAATTTAAAAAAAAATGTGCATAGGTTTACATGAAATTAGAATGGCTAACCAAAGCGCTTAAGGCACCAAAAAAAGCAAAATTTCTTATAGAACTCATAAGCCCACGCCTGATGTTGCTTAACTTCGGTGATCGGACGAGAACCGGTGTTTTCAACATGGTATGGCCGTTGATAACGTTTACGGCGGTCTCTGTGTAACTCGTCTTGCTTGGTCAACCTCACGTTGTGCGACGAAAGAAAATAACAAGTAAAAAGTTAACATTTCTGGTAAGTCATATCTTGCAAAGAAGTGTTTAGAAAGTAAGGCAGGGCATAGAGAAAAGCTTAGATACCACTGAATATAGAGCATTTCAAACCTAATCAAACCTAAATTTTAAAACTTGTCAAATACTAGGCCTAACCTAACCTTACGGAACATCACCTAACCTAACCTAACCTAACGGAACCAAACCCAACCTGTTCGTTTCTTACCTACCTAAACCTAACACAAATATACTCGGATTAATGCTTCAACGACGTAAAAGAAAGCTTAAATATTTCATTCAGAATTTCATTAATGAATTACAAGCTTTCGTGGTTCATCAGCTAGACTTTAGGTAATAAGTCATTGGATTTTGTATTTGAATATGCTGCTACAAGTATGTTTGGATGAAAATCAAAACCGAAATTTTGTTGATTCTAGACAAATAGGTTTGGCGAAATTAGCACAATATTTGATTCAATCCTTCATAGTCCGTTAGCTGAATGTGAAAGTGGTAGTTGTTATTTTAGAACCAGTGGTATTTACCATAGACACACATTGTTTCGGTTTTCACCAAGGTTATCGAACCAAATAGCTTAAATTTACATTGAACATTAAATGTTTTCGCCGTTGTCCATATTACATTTCTAGAAAGGCAAATAATTAATTAAGCGTAGCTTGAATAAATTAAGGGGAAATCTCCATTTTGATAACTAACTTTTAACTAAAAAATTGTGTAGACTCACTGTTGCTGTGTTAACCCTTTCAACGGGGTTGTAGTAAGTCTAGACAAATTATTGTAGGCCAAGATGGCTTAAAGGGTAGAAAATTGTACAATAATTACTGTAACAATAAGTGGTAAAAAATATAAATGCCAGTTAAAGACTCATTTACTAGCTTGCAAGCAATCAGATACATATATTTGCATCGTAATTGCAAGTTTTTTCGGCAACAGTAAATTATAATTTTGGACCTTACTTCAAATGTATAGTAATATTTAATTTAACTGCTCAAAGAATCAGAGTATCATCAAAAAATCTAGAAATACACACAAATAATGCAGAATTATTTTATACTTTAAAGATTTAATTTTGGTCCTACTGAGGAACTTTTTAATGCTACTTTCTATGTATTCCTACAAACATGCTCCTAAACTTGACTCAACAAATTCTTCGGAAAAATTAATGGCGTTTTTGACTGGCCTGCACCAGGGCGGGTTTGATACTTGCTCAATGACGTCATGCTCTCCACCGGGTTTGCACCAGCTCCGAGCGAGAGCGCTCCCACCCGAACACGTGATCACCTGCTGTTAGTGTATTTGATTGTATTCCAATTGCACTGTCAAAATTCTTGGAGCAAGAAAAGTGCACTGGGAGTGACCCGAGAGCGAGCAACTCTACCAGTCGAACACGTGAAAGTTGCACTGGGACAGAGTCACATGTCCAGTCGAACACGTGAAAGTTGCACTGGGACAGAGTCACATGTCCAGTCGAACACGTGAAAGTTGCACTGGGGCAGAGTCACATGCCCAGTCGAACACGTGAAAGTTGCACTGGGACAGAGTCACATGTCCAGTCGAACACGTGACAGTTGTACAGGGACAAGGTCACATGCCCAGTTGAACACGTGAAAGTTGCACTGGGACAGAGTCACATGCCCAGTCGAACACGTGAAAGTTGCACTGGGACAGAGTCACATGTCCAGTCGAACACGTGAAAGTTACACTGGGACAGAGTCACATGTCCAGTCGAACACGTGAAAGTTGCACTGGGGCAGAGTCACATGTCCAGTCGAACACGTGAAAGTTGCACTGGGACAGAGTCACATGCCCAGTCGAACACGTGAAAGTTGCACTGGGACAGAGTCACATGCCCAATCGAACACGTGAAAGTTGCACTGGGGCAGAGTCACATGCCCAGTCGAACACGTGAAAGTTGCACTGGGGCAGAGTCACATGTCCAGTCGAACACGCAATTCGCTCCCAGTGCACACCTGGGACTAACCGGGATAGCCAGTCAGGTTTTATCGTCCTTCGGAAGGGACGTTAAGCCATTAATCCTCATGGTGATCTTTGACAGGAGTAGGCTACGTGCTGGCACACGGTTTTCTTTCCCTCTTTTCTAGGATAGGTTGTACGCATGATAATTTTCTTATTATCCGAAGCCATCAGAACAGTGCCGTAGATCGCGTTGTCAAAACAGTGCGTCGTTCAACACCACAAATCACCGTACGACTAGTCCAATAAAAGTGTACGCAAAAAGACAAGAAAAAATATCAGATACTGTCACGGTTATCACTCACTTTTTCATGATTTCAATAAACCGTGGATTCATATTACGTTAAGGGAAAGCGGGGTATTTTCAACGATAAAATTTCGCCGACAATAGACCGACAAATCAAAGTCGAAATGATCAAACATTCAAAGTAGATTGAACAAGTCATCAATAATACATTTGAACGTCTTTATGTTCGCGTTGCACCGTCGATGTTACTCTTCTCGTCAGCCAGCCTGATTGATCGAATATTTCCATCATCATAAAAGCGTAAGAACTCGATTTGCTGAGTCGCATGTAGACGTAAGAAAACCAAAGTATATGACCACCGATGAAACAAAATCTATGCCCATTACCGGTATTTACTGAAAGGCGTAGCATGCCCACTAGATTGATAAGGCAATCTCAAATAATGAGGCCTGCTTTCACTTTCAGTTTGAAAATACCCGTGGTAACATTAGATAGCAGAATTGAGAAGCTCTGTCAGGCGAACTCAGTATCTTCATGGCTGCTAAACGTTGAATCTACCATTGAACCTTCTTTGCTAGACCATGATATACCCGTGGTAACATAAGATAGCAGAATTGAGAAGCTCTGTCAGGCGATCTCAGCATCTCCATGGCTACCTAACGTTGAACCTACCATTGAACCTCCTATGCTAGACCATGATATACCCGTGGTAACATAAGATAGCAGAATTGAGAAGCTCTGTCAGGCGATCTCAGCATCTCCATGGCTACCAAACGTTGAATCTACTATTGAACCTCCTATGCTAGGCCATGATATACCCGTGGTAACATAAGATAGCAGAATTGAGAAGCTCTGTCAGGCGATCTCATCATCTCCATGGCTACCAAACGTTGCATCTATCCTTGAACCTCTTATGCTTAATAGTAATTTTTGTTTTGGCAACAAAAATCACATTTTTTCTTTATAAAAATTTGTCTTTAAATTAAAGAAAACCACAAAATTGAAACCACGTCACACTGTTTTGCAGACTTTGAATGCAGAAATTGCGTACGCAATTTGACTTTCAGCATTTCACAAACTTTTTCCATTTTGACAAACTTTTAGCGAATTCCACCAAAGTATCTTACCTCGTAAACAGCACCAAGCGGCATAACCAAGCAGGCCACCATCAAATCGGCTACCGCCAGAGAAACTATCAGGTAGTTGGCAACACTGTGCAGATTTCTTTCCAGCAGGATGGCAGCGATGACGAAGACATTTCCTGAAAACAGAAGAAAGTTGTACATCATTAGGCGCAAACGTGGATGAAAAAACTAAATGTGAGTTGTCTGTTGATTGTATCTCTGTATGTTTTTACTTCTTAATTATATAAAAATACGAATACTAAGAATAAAATACAAAAATATCAGGTCAAAATGATCAACAGATTGGCGCTCCTATAAACCTTACTAAAAAATAAATATCTCTCTACAATCTAACCTCAAAATGCAAGTGAAAGCCACAGCCTTCTTTGTATAGCGCCAGATTTGAATATCCAAGATGTCCGTTAAAGATGACCGTTAAATTCGCTCCGTCTCTATGCTAGCGCTTATGCTTTTTGGTATACTTATTTGCAGTTAAACACTTATTTTTCGCATTTCGGCCTGCGTCATTCGCCATAATCGTTTTGTTCGTAGATGACTGTTCTTTTCAATTTCTGATTGACATAAACGATCAACTGCTAAGCATCATTCAGTCAAACAAGAAATGTCCAAATTCCACTCCAATGAAGCTGAAAATATCAGCCAGCCCTCAAGATTTAAATCGACCAGACCACTCCGGAAACTCTCTGAGAAACAATTTCACATTCAACAACCATTTCGTTCTAGAATAGTTCATTTCAGAATATTTCTAATCTCTTTTCTCCCTTCCGGCAGCCATGACAGTTCATCCAAACAGCAAACATTTAAAAGAAGATTCCTTTTGACTGTCGGAAAACTCATTTTCATTTTGCTACATGCCTTCACTTCTGGCCAAAGTGACAAGTTGTCAGTGTTGCCATAGCGCTGGGCGTAAAAGCGAGTCGACTTACGTTATTCGCTTTATTTTAATCAAGCTATCTCGTTGGTGGAATGAATTGAACGCTGGCAACCCATATGAAGAAGCAAACGGGAAAATGCCACTAGCGTGGGTGTATGTAGTCAAGTTAAGCTGTGCATTTGGCTGGGCTTTTCTATTCAAACATTTTCTGAACGGCGTGTTTAATTTTAGAACACAAGTCTGAAAGTTAACAAAGGTTTCTGCTACTGCGTTTGCCTGTGTGATGAACGGTAGTTATTTGTAAGATTGAAAGAAATTTGAGCGGGAATTTAATGAGAGGAATGAAAATAGCTTTGTATGCACCGTTTATTTATTAGCAACAGAAAATGACAAAAGGAATTTTAATTTTTACCTCCAATTTCAAAGGCTTTTTAACCCAGATTTGAAATAAAAGGCTAAAAAAACCGAACCTTTCACATTTTTTTGCCCTGAAATTAGTGCTTCTACTTATGAAAAGACTAAATAAAAGATAATTTACATTGAAGTAGATATACACATATTCATGATGAGGATAACGATAGTTGTTAATTTTGAGGAATACAACAAATAATAATTTTTATATCAAAAGTTTTGTTCAGAAAGCGGCGCAACTTAACCAAGGCAATGTGCAAGTTTTAGATCAAATGTCTGTGGTATTTTCGCGTTGATGGAGATGCCGTGCGCTCTGGCATCAAAAATCTGCAATATTTTTCTAAAATTTCAGTGTACCTACACACTTTGATCGAGTTGAAAGCATTTTTTTTGTTTGTGGATTTTGGTTCACTAGAAAATAATTTCCATTTACAATTTTTCCTTTTATAAACGAAATGAAGCTTGTATGTACAGGAAAATAATGATTTAAAATCGCGGAGAAAATAAAAAAGAAAACCGTTAAAACGTAACTGTGATTGTCTTCAAATTTCGTGCATTGCTTGTAAAAATAAAATACAAAACACAAATTCTTGTTGGAAAAATAAGTTTTTTTATTTGCCTTTTGTCAGAATTTTGTTAAATCAGAGCAAAATAAATCATCTTGAACAGTTTTCACTTGTTTTTGCTCCGACTCACACCACCTCCTAGAAAAACGTAGACTATTCTGCTCAAAACTGGTTTCATCTGACATAAACGAACACAAAATGGCGGCCATGTATTTGTGCCAAATTAAAAACGAACAATTAAAGAACAGAATTGAGTGAGTAAGCAGAAAATGTCACAACAAATAAACATAACCACGACATCTTTTACCAAATTAACTGATAAATTCAATTTTTCTATAATATAATGGTTTTTAGACTCATGTCTACCTAATTTATCCTTGTTTTAAGAAAAACACTTGATTTGAAATGGGTTTTGAATACTAAGTAAAGGACAACTAAATTTCCCGACGTTTCGTAACATATACTAGTTACTTCTTCAAGGGTAAGAGCAGTCCTGACAATTTTCCTATAACAAAAGAACCACATAAAATTATAACAATTTAACAATAACTATAACAATTGTTATAATTTTATGTGGTTCTTTTGTTATTGGAAAATTGTCAGGACTGCTCTAACCCTTGAAGAAGTAACTAGTACATGTTACGAAACGTCGGGAAATTTAGTTGTTCCTTACTTAGCATTCAAAACCCATTTCAAATAGTTTTTCTATAATATTTCTGTCAATAAGAAAATTAATTATTGATATTGACTAGATAATTAGTTGCAAAAAGACACAAAAAGACCGAAAACCACTATCGGCAGGGTAATGGTTTAGGCTGCCTGTTAAATTAATGTGAATGTCTTTGCGGGATATAAGAATCTTGCATTTACAAAATCTAATTTAAAAATCCTTCACAAGCATTTGATAAGGTACCCCTTTATTCTTCTTAATTTAAAATATTTTGATTGATTATGAAAATTATTTTCCACAGCCTTATCGTCTTAGACAATTAATTTTCTGGCAAAGTTATAAAACGTTTTTGCAAGAGTTTTCTGATAGTGCATTAACAAAAAGCAAAAGGAATGCAATTTGAAAATCTACCTCACCATGTAATTTTTACTAACACCAGTTCATCAAAACTGAACATCAGTAATTTAAAGCTTGAATATTTAACTAAAGATGAAGTCAATTTACACTGCTAAAATTAGAGCAATAAATCCAGTCCATTTATGCAGTAAACTATTCCTTAATAAAATTAATAGCCTCATGTTAAGTGGGTTTTATAAAAATAATGGACACCGATCTTCATTCTCAGAGGTCCAAACATTGTCTAAAACAACTTTAAAACGAAAATAAATATTTCGTTTAAATTTAAACAACCGATATTTTAAAATATATTTTATGCATTTAAGATAAAAACAATGTTATCAAAGACAATTAGAAATTTTTGAGATTCAATCTAATTTTAGACCCAAAATAAAAACCATTTTAGCTCCCACATTATCAAGGAGTTAAAACAATTCTAAAACTAAAACTAAGGATCGGATTCTCAGTGATCCGTTAAGTTATTAACAGGCCGTTAAAATACAAAAAAAAATCTTTTGATTGGCTGTTGCTAAGCAATTAACAAATAAACGGACTGTTGGACGGATAACGGTCCACTAAAAAACCTTGACTAAGAGAGATTTATGAGATACAGAACACATTTTGAGTTTTAACAAAAAATATTTGAAATGGGTTTTGAATGCTTAGTAAAGGACAACTAAAATTCCCGACGTTTTGTAACTTGTACCTGTTACTTTATCAAGGGTTAGAGCAGTCCTGACAATTTTCCGATAACAAAAGAACCACATACAATTATAACAATTACCTAGTTCAAGCATCCTAAATGCATCTAAATAAAATAATCAGGGTCAATAACAAGTGGACACTAGTCTAAAAACCATTTTTTGAGGTTGCAGATGGATCGTGTAATTGACAGGAGATGCTTTTGATTGGAGGGACTCGGAGGCAGAGGACCTCTAAAATCAATACTGATTTGAAGTCATTAAAGGTGTTCAGTCTCCAAACCACTTAAAAGCAACCGGGACTTAGGAGCTTAAGAAGGGACCGCACTCAGAGGAATTTTCATGTCAGGTATTCTTCTCATTGCAAGTTAGAGTAAGATGGTTTCGCATGGTATCTTAATATTTGATGTACCTTTGTTCCGTTGTGCATGGACAAGTGTGTCAAAATCGTGAATATTCAGAGCTTCAATTTTGATTATTTTTAAGTTACGATTTTGTTATTGGGAATTGGTTACCACTCTATCGTTTTTTTTAGCACAAAATACAAAAAATAAGTTTAATATTTCATTGTAGTATTTTTTAAGTGAAAACTACAGGGATCGTTTGTGAATTTTTTTAGACTCATGTCTACTTTATCTAGCTTTGGCACTAGTTTTGACAAAAACTATTTCAACTAGATTTTAAATGCTTAGTAAAGAACAACAAATTTTGTCCTAAAATGAATTAAAAAATTAAGCATTTGAAAAGTTAGCTATTCTTTACCTAGCGTTCAAAGCCCAGTTTAACTCATTTTTGCCGTTTTTTGAAATGTCCATTTGGTAATTAAAATCAGAGTTGTTCACGTTTCAATTATATGAAACACTGTTTTTAAAACAACGAAATATAAACCACTCACAAAATTCTAGTTACGTCACAACGAGTTCAAAGTTACATAATCCTAAGACATTGATTGATGGAACATCAAGAAATTGGAAAAAAGAAACATACTTCTCTAGCACACCAAACTCGTTCACCCGTCTGCAAGATGGGCCTCTTGCTACAGCGAAGAAAATCAAAGCTAATTCTGTTTTAATATTCTGAATTTAATTACTGAACGCACCTAGCTAGCTGTTGCTTTGCACTTAGCAACACCTGTAGCACCGATCTTAAAGTAATTAATCAGCAAGTCACTGGATTGATTAGAGAAAGGCTTCATTGGCGCTACAAACATCAAGTTTTGATTAGAAAATTGACTACATTTTCTAATTACCTGGCGAGAAATGCGAAATCTTGTCATGGTTTGGGAGTTTTGTGTGGTATTTTAAAAGATTCTGTCGCTTGAAATTAGTGGATTACTAGTTTTTTGTGTGTTTTGGAAACTAGGGCTTTGCAAGTGCACTTTAAGTTGCGTTGTTAGAAGAGTATTAACGATTTTAAGGGGTGTTACAATGTGAAACCGATCTATTGTAGGTAAATATCAAAGCAACACAGTCAAAATCCACAAAAATATCCTGGACATTTGTGAATAACAAGAGAAACTAAACAAAAACTTAACAACTACCTTATTTTGGTATTTTTCACATCTTTGCAAAGTTTGGTAAAATTATCAAACACTTTTGGCTGCACAATTTCAAAGCGTGTTTAGGAAATCTTAAATATTTCGTAAAATTTGAATAGTTTCAAAACAATTTGACTGACTTTCTAAAAAAAACAAAACGCAGGGGGTGTACAAGTGAAAACACAAAAATGTGCTTTGCAAATTTCGTTCTAATCGGAGCATGCGTTTGGGCGCTAGATTGCAAAAAAAAACAATCAATGGATTTTTTTTTTGTGTTTAAGTAGAATTGAAGATTTTGCTCGCTATGCACATCCATTACCGTAATACCTGTGGTACTGTCATAACGTTACTGATCTTCGCAAAAAAACCCACCAAATTACTACATATATACATATACCTACTAGTAACTAGTACATGTTACGAAACATTGGGAAATTTAGTTGTCCTTTACTTAGCATTCAAAACCCATTTCAAATAGTTTTTCTTAAAACTAGTTCTAAGGATAAATCAAGTAGACATGAGTCTAAAAACAATCATCTCCAAGGTTTCACATCTTAAACATCTGCTGACTTCCACAAATCCATGGTCTACCAAAACACCACTAAAGATGGCTGCAGATCAACACTTGAAAAGCGCAGAGTTTCTCGGCGTGAGGTGCTTTCAATATCAGGTCGCTTTCAACTCGTGTAATTGGTAATTTTAAGGCGGCACGATCCACCAACCCGCTGACAGCTTGTCGGTATTGCCAAGTAATTGAGAACCGTAAGGATGTGACTTTCATTGAGTCACGAAGAGCGAAGGAAATCATTGGCACAGATGTTAAGAATTGCTATCAGAGTTATTGGATGCCAGTAGGACAAGCATTGAATTAAGTGTTATTAGTTAATATGGTTTTGGTATTAGTTATTAGGCACTCTAAAAATGGGCTATCATAGTTTTTAGACTCATGTCTACTTTATTTTATCTAACTACTATTAAAAGTGGGTTTTATAAGTGAAGAAAAACGTTTTGTAACTTGTACCTGTTACTTTATCAAGAGTGAAAGCAGTACTGACATTTCTTAGAAACAAAATAATGAAAAAATTACAACAATTACCTAGTTCAGGCATTCTAAATGCATCTAACTAAAATAATGAAGGTAAATAATTAAAAACTAACATAATTGTATTTAAAAAAAATAGTTTGATTTATTTTATTAGCAATGTAGTTTTTGCCCTCGTACTTCTTTGTTGGAAATATTTTTTTTATTGAGAGAAGCCAGCAAAGCTCAATTCGATTCTAGCCAAATTCAATTTTTCAACCCGGATTTTGTTATGTGTTCTTGTTTGCTACTGGTCAAACAGTTAAACCAATTCCTTTCTCTAAAGTAAGCCCATTTTGATGACATTTTCTAAACATGAACTTCCACTCCTTGAAAATAATCGGTTTCGTGGTTTTGTAGAAAATCAAGATTCAAAAACATTCTAATAAAAATATCCGGAAAAATATTGCCTAGGATAAAATTCTCAGAAATATTTTCCATTGAAACTTTTTACAGTTCGGATTTCAAAATTGCCTTTGGTGAGCAAAAATTTCAAAAGAAGAAGTAAGAGGCACAAGTAACGAAACGTTAGGACATTTAGTTGTTCTTTACTTAGCATTCAAAACCCAGTTCAAATAGTTTTTGTTAAAACTAGTACTAAGGTTACATCAAGTAGACATGATTCTAAAAACAAGAGGTATACTCTTTTCAAAAAAACAAAAAACAAAAACAAAAAGGACCCATTTTTAACACTAAAAAACATCTACGCTGATGTCCGTCATCTTCTTATTGCTATAAATATCATATTTTTGTTATTATTTTTTATTTTCACGCTATCATATGAAAAACAAAAAAAAATGTTTGAATCCTAATTGTGGCTCCTTAAATTGTAACTGAAATAACAGTCATGAGTTGATAGCAATGCAGGGAGTAATCCTTGTGCTGGTATCTTCTCTCACGGACCAGACTGTAGCAATGCAGGGACAGTCCTTGTGCTGGTATCTTCTCTCACGGACCAGACTGTAGCAATGCAGGGACAATCCTTGTGCTGGTATCTTCTCTCACGGACTAGACTGTAGCAATGCAGGGACAGTCCTTGTGCTGGTATCTTCTCTCACGGGCTAGACTGTAGCAGTGCAGGGGACAGTCCTTGAGCTGGTATCTTCTCTCACGGGCTAGACTGTAGCTATGCAGGGGACAGTCCTTGTGCTGGTATCTTCTCTCACCGGCTAGACTGTAGCAATGCAGGAGACAGTCCTTGTGTTGGTATCTTCTCTCACCGGCTTGACTGTAGCAATGCAGGGGACAGTCCTTGTGTTGGTATTTTCTCTCACGGGCTAGACTGTAGCAATGCAGGAGACAGTCCTTGTGTTGGTATCTTCTCTCACGGGCTAGACTGTAGCAATGCAGGGGACAGTCCTTGTGCTGGTATCTTCTCTCACGGGCTAGACTGTAGCAATGCAGGGGACAGTCCTTGTGCTGGTATCTTCTCTCACAGGCTAGACTGTAGCAATGCAGGGGACAGTCCTTGTGCTGATAACTTCTCTCACGGGCTAGACTGTAACAATGCAGGGGACAGTATTTGTGCTGGTATCTTCTCTCACGTACTAGACTGTAGCAATGCAGTGTCCCATAAATAACCAAGCAATTAAAGCAAACGGTTTTTAAAGTTTCTCAATGTGAAATGGTTAGAAAAAAACACGCCATATTACAAAAGGTGTTAAAGTGCCAAAAACTTTTAGCTATGTATAAAGGTAAAGAATGTGAATCGTTGTTAAAAATAAAAGCAAGTGCCTATAATATAGATGACGACACGGTAAAAGAAATAGCTACTAATTTCCTTGCAAGCTTTATCCCTTTTTTCTTTCTCTTGTTATAAACCCTCGAGAAAAAAAATATATAAAAAAGTCCGTCTCCCGTTTCTCATCTCGTTGTTCCTTGCTTTTTTTGCTTTTTCTTTCGAGCTCGAAGCTGGTCGTAACAAATGTTTAATTCTTTCTTAACGACTAGCAGGTGTTTACTAGGCGAGTTTAGTTTTTTTGGTACCACCAGTTTATCACCACAAGATTCTTTTCTGTGAGCCCATTTCATTCCACCAAGACCAAAAGGTTTGATGTATTGAATTAACTTGCAGCTGCTGTTATCATCGAATTTTGTATCATTGAAATCAATAATTTATTGAATTTTTGATCACAAAACGGCTTGGCGTGTTGGAAACACCGGTTCTCGTGAGATCACCGAAGGCAACACTGCGCTGAGTCAGGTATTTGATGCGTGACCATCATACACATGACCAGTTCTGTTCGGAAGAGAGGCTGGAGGGATGAAAGTTAAGCAACACTGCGCTGAGTAAGGTATTTGATGGGTTACCATCATACACATGACCAGTTCTGTTTGGGAGAGAGGTTGGAGGGATGAAAGTTAAGCAACACTGCGCTGTGTCAGGTATTTGATGGGTGTCCATCATACACATGACCAGTTCTATTCAGATAAAAGTTTTTTGGGATATAATTTTGTGCCAATCTACATGAGCACTTTACGTGTGAGCACCGGAATTTACCTCTTCTCTTCTAAGCTAGATTGCATCTTTTAATTCGTCATTCTCGTTTACCGGTGCCATTATGGGGTCAAGTTTTCTGAACATTTAAATAAACAAGAAATAAAATAACTACTTTACTAGAAAATAATATATTTCGAAAATAAAAACGAAATAAAAATCGGAAACTACTTTTAGCAGTAAAGTCTGTTTTTAAGCCGGGAAAAATGTTCAATGCTGATGCTAATTTCAATTTTCAACTTTTACACATCAATCACAGCCAGAGCGAATAATTACCATAACTTATCGTCTTTAAACCTTTTAAAACGGTATCATTTTGAATCTGACAGTTATCTGGCTCATCGCTTCCCACGCCCCTAGCGCTTGAACACTGAAGCTGAGTCTGATTGAATCAAATTAGCACGGCGCCCGTCCGGTTCTACGAGATGCCAAAGTGCGAAACGCACGAAAGAATTAGGGAGAGTGAAGATGAGAATCTTTGAACTGAGACTTCGCCAGCTACAGAGGAGATATTTTAATGGGAAAATGAGAAATGAAATTTCCTTTCTCTCCTTACAGCGAGGATTTTCTTTACGGTACGGAATAGGGTGAAAAGGGTGGATTTCATTTGGGATCCAAGGCTTATTCATGGTATGTGGGAGATTTGACTGCTGTCGTTTGGTATCAAATTATTCAAATATCTTTCGCTTATTAGGCATATTACACTTTCGAACGAAGACTCTGTCGATTTAATGTTTTCTTATTAATATGATCAAATTAGTTGAGCATGAGATACATAAAAGGGCGAAGAGATTTCTGATATACTAGACCAGTTCTGTTTGGGAGAGAGGTTGGAGGGATGAAAGTTAAGCAACACTACGCTGGGTCAGGTATTGGATGGGTGACCATCATACACATGACCAGTTCTGTTTGGGAGAGAGGTTGGAGGGATGAAAGTTAAGCAACACTGCGCTGGGTCAGGTATTGGATGGGTGACCATCATACACATGACCAGTTCTGTTCGGGAGAGAGGTTGGAGGGATGTAAGTTAAGCAACACTGCGCTGAGTCAGGTATTGGATGAGTGACCATCATACACATGACCAGTTCTGTTCGGGAGAGAGGTTGGTGGGATGAAAGTTAAGCAACACTGCGCTGAGTCAGGTATTAGATGGATGAACATCATACACATGACCAGTTCTGTTCGGGAGAGAGGTTGGAGGGATGAAAGTTAGTACAGCAACTTCACTCGCCTCGCTTATCAACCTCTCGACGGCATGGATTTGTGAAGGAATCCTGTTGTTCGCGTTGTACCGTCCTCCGGAAGGGACGTTAAGCCGATGGTCCCCTTGGTGCTCTTCGACAGGAGTAGGCTAAGTGCCGGCACTGGGTTTCTTCTGCTCTCTTCTAGGCTAGGTTATCTTTTTAACGAACAAGCACACTTTGATTTGCTGTTGTTAGGTAAGTAACTTAACAAACTCTTAATCACTTAACGGATCAATAAAAAAACCGGTCAGAATTATTGTTTTCCTATTTTTTTGCCATCTTTCATCAGCACAAACTTGCAACGGACAATTTTATAAATACAAATTCAAACTTTCTCTAGAAAAATACCAAATAAAACTTAAAAAAAAAACTAAGAAAATACTTGCCTTATCTTTGAACTTTTCGCCATCCTGCAATACCCCTGGTAGCTTTTCTCTAATTGGGTTCATTTCAACACCAGCACGTGACTCTCACAAAATATTATATATATAAATATATATATATATGTGTGTGTGGGTGGGTGTGGGTGTGGGTGAACATTAAAAATGGCCGCCGTCTGACTTAAGATTCCAAGATTCAAGAAATAAAAGTCATTATCTCAAAGTTTTTGCGTGCGTCTGCCTGACTTCGATAAGTAGTTCGCGTGAAAATGTTTGAACGCCAAAACAACGCCCCGAATTTTGAAGCTAGAGACGATGGCGAAAGAAATATTGAAATACAGTGCGTTCGTTGTAAGAAAGTTCAGGTTATTATGGGTTTTAAGACGTTGCTAGATATGTGCAGGCTGAAATAATTTGTATTTTTTAAACTTAATCATAAGATTGGTGAGAGCGTTTAAATTGAAACATAACACAATAAATAAATAATTCAATAATTTAGTCCATAATTTATGAAATTGTTTTAAAAAAAAATTTAAGTCCCAAGAAAAACTTTTTGAAATAGGTTTTGAATGCTAAGTCAAGGACAACTAAATTTCATCTAAATTAAGTAGTCCTTTACTTAGCATTCAAAACACATTTCAAATAGTTTTTCTTAAAACTAATGCTTAGGATAAATCAACTAGACATGAGTCTAAAAACCATAATTTTAAGTTGTGTTTACGCATCATGAATACGTTGAGTGTTAAAAGCATTGCACATTGACACAATTTTTCCTCTGATTTAAAATTCGGTGGAGATATTCAAATATTTACTGCTGTCTTTATTTTTGAAAATTTTAAGTGCCCTAGTTTAGTGTTAAATTTAGTGTCAAGTGGGATTTATAAATATATTTGTTGAATTTAATTTTATAAATAATTAATTTGAATATAATTTTAAATATATATACAATTATCTAAATGTTTTTTTTTAATGTAATTTATTATAATATAATAATTGTTATGATATTTTCTTCGGTTTTGCTCTGTGTTGAAGAGGTTTGTGGCAATAGAAAGAGTCTCACGTCTCGACGAGGCACGGCTCGTCATCTTCAGGAGAATGATGTTGTTTATGTTTAAACAAAATCTCGTCTCATTGAAACTTCGAGACGTGGGACCCTTTCTAGGGCCACAAACCTCTTCAACTTCAACACAGGGCAAAAGCGAAGAACATAGCAGTACATCAAACCATAGCTATGACAAAAACCATTCAACCAATATAATAATTTATTCATTTATATTTAATTATATATCATATAATATAATATATAAAGTTAAACTCTAAAATTTACTTTGGGCTTTTTTTTCCTTTTTAGCCTTATACGCTCTGCACATCTTTTGACGTGAAAATGGCACAGGAATTTTTTTCAAGCCTGAGACATAACAGCACACATAAACATAGCTCATATATATCTGAAATCTGGAGACAAATTGGCAGAAAGATGTCTTTAATATTACTAAAATGCGGCTTGTATATGTCCAAACATGACTCAAATATGGCTTTAAACTTAAAAACTACGCAAATATGGCAAACCTATAGTTTAAATAAGGGTTTGCTATGACTTAAATATGGCTTCAATATGCCTCAACTATTGGCTATGTAACTTTAGGGTATGGACAGGTTTGGTAAATGTAAATTTGGTTAAACAAAAGTATAAGAATAACTTTGAATTGCAAGCCATATTTCGGTTTTAGTGCCCTGTGGCATCAACGGAATAAAAATATACTGTACTTTAGATGATAGAAAGAGAAAGCGAACACAGGAAATGAACGAGGACATTCTTTTTTGGGCAAGAAGGTTTTCCTTCTGTCTGTGGCGTCGAGAAAATTCTCAGCAAAAATAATTCCAAGAGCAAAAAGAAATGAAGTAATTCATTTCTTGCTTTTCTTTGTACCTACATTCATGAGCTGAGGTGGATTATTTTGCAGAACTGCGGTGGGTTTCTTGTCATCGAAATGTGTTCGGATTAAAAAATGGGAAAACTTCAAAGGTTTTTCCATTGCAGTGATGAATTTTTTTTCCTACTGGATTTTTAATCGTTCACGTTGCGGTTCACAGCATCTAAAACTAGAATTCTGAATACATCGTTTTTATCTTCTAGAAAAAAAAAGTAACGGAGAGATACATCGAATTTTTTGAAAATCAATATTCTTGCATCAATCTGGAATTAAAACAGATGTTGGCAATTTTATTTCTTTTATTTATTTATTTTTTAATTCTTTTAATTTTTCGCTAACTTCCTCAAACGTTTCATCATCTCGCTCTCAATATAAGATTCAATAGTTCTGTTCGGGAGAGAGGCTGGAGGGATGAAAGTTAGTACAGCAACTTCACTCGCCTTGCTTATCAACCTCTCGACAGCATGGATTTGTGGAGGAATCCTGTTGTTCGAGTTGTACCGTCCTTCGGAAGGGACGTGAAGCCGGTGGTCCCCTTGGTGCTTTTCGACAGGAGTAGGCTACGTGCCGGCAACGGGTTTCCCCTCCTCCCTTCTAGGCTAGGTTAGGTTCATCATCATCCTCATCATCATCCACTCATTCACCGACTCCATTAGACCAGTGCCGCAGGGCCAGTTGTCAAAACAGTGCGTCGTTAAACACCACAAATAATAATAATAATTTGTACAACACTTCATAATTACCATAACCATAATCATAAATATTATTAATAACAAATTGTATTAAAATATAGATCAGTAAGCTAGACCTAAATGGTCAACCATATATTTGGATAGCTGTCGATTTTTTAATAAATTGATTTTCCTCCATATGATACAGTTACGATTCATACAAAGGGAACAAAAAATAAAGTTTTGAAAAATCCCACAATCAGTTAAACTTGTGTGTGGGCTGTCAGAACTATAAATATTGATATCTTCTACGAGCCACTAACCTCAAGGTACTAGTAATGTTCACAAATTTAAAAGCAACCTTTCATCTGATAAAAATTAACTTGATATTCTCCTGTTATTAAATATACTTTTACTTCTTGGGTGTATTAGCTTGAATTCTTTCACAAATTTAATGTCACAAAAAAAAATACCTATACGCCTAAACGCAGCCCGCAAAATAAACTTGGCACCTCCATGTTCTCAACTTTACAAGCAACGACGTCCTATGTCTATGACTTCTTAGGAAATATTCAGCCACAATAAGTTCGGTGTTGAGAAGAGAACGTAGACCAGTGGGAATATTAAGATGTTTGTCTCTGTTCACTGGAGTAAATATGCCAGCATCTGCTGAGGTTACAACCTTACAAACGAGGTTGATCGATATCCAAAACCAAATCATTCCGTTCCCAGCTCTACTCTAGCATGACACTCATATTACAAACGGTCTGGATGCTTCATAAACGTCCACTCTCACTACCAGGATAGCCAGCCATGACCAATGACCAATGACCATAACCAAACCTGGGACTTCCCAAATACAGAACAGACATGGCGCTCTCACTTCAAGGGTAGCTGGCCTCCATAAACTAACCTGTTAATTCCCAAATGCACGAAAGACATGGCGCTCTCACTTCCATGATATCTAGAAACCAGGATCAAATCTGGGACCACCTGAATGCAAGGCAGACATGGCACTCTCACTACCAGAATAGCCGGCTACCAGGATCAAATCTGGGACCTCCCAAATGCAAGGTAGACATGGCGCTCTCACTACCAGGATAGCCGGCCACCAGGATCGAATCTGAGACCTTCAGAATGCAAGGCAGTCATGGCGCTCTCACTACCAGGAAAGCTGACCACCAGGATCGAATCTGGGACCTCTCGAATGCAAGGCAGACATGGCGCTCTCACTACTAGGAAAGCCGGCCCCCAGGATCGAATCTGGGACCTCCTGAATGCAAGGCAGACATGGTGCTCTCACTATCAGGATAGCCGGCCACCAGGATCGAATCTGAGACCTCCCGAATGCAAGGCAGACATGGCGCTCTCACTACCAGGATAGCTGACCACCAGGATCGAATCTGGGACCTCTCGAATGCAAGGCAGTCATGGCGCTCTCACTACCAGGAAAGCTGACCACCAGGATCGAATCTGGGACCTCCTGAATGCAAAGCAGACATGGCGTTCTCACTAGAAGGATAGCTGACCACCAGGATCGAATCTGGGACCTCCTGAATGCAAAGCAGACATGGCGTTCTCACTAGAAGGATAGCCGGAAACCAGGATCGAACTTGTGACCTTCAGAATGCAAGACACGCATCTAGCGCTTTTTTAAGTTTTGTTGGTAAGAAGATATTATTTAAAAAAATAAAAATAATTAGAGAATTATATTCTAAATCCATAAACCTATAAGCCTCAGGTCCACAGAAGAAATTAAATCCTATTCGTCAACAGTTTTAACTCTTATGAGGTGCAGATAGAGTTTCAGAGAAAATTCACTCAAAGTTTTCATAGTATAAAAGAACACCCACACAAGTACAAGAAAATAAAATAACATGCTTTTAAGCTAAAAAGCTCTTGAGGCCAGCTGTTTTTATTTTCTTTGAAGATAGTGCACATGAAAACACAATTATGGCCACTTTCCTTGCGTTATGCACTGTCTCTAAAACCAGTCGTTTCTTTGCTAAGATGCTATAAACTTATTTCTAGCTTTAGAAAGATTTGCGCAGCATCAACTGTAAAAACGAGGAATAAAGAATGGCTTGTCCCTACTTGCAAATATTACCGTGATATTTATGTGCTGGGTATTCTTAAAAGAAATGCTACATGCTTGGTGCTATGGTGGCGCTGGTTAGCACAGTGCTACTGACAGTAATACCAGGGTTACGAATCACCGCTCTAGGTCGGAGTTACTGCTTGGTGCTATGGTGGTGCTAGTTAGCACGGTGCTACTGACAGTAATACCAGGGTTACTGCTTGGTGCTATGGTGGTGCTAGTTAGCACGGTGCTACTGACAGTAATACCAGGGTTACGAATCACCGCTCTAGGTCAGGGTTACTGCTTGGTGCTATGGTGGCGCTAGTTAGCACGGTGCTACTGACAGTAATACCAGGGTTACGAATCACCGCTCTAGGTCGCGGTTACTGCTTGGTGCTATGGTGGTGCTATTTAGCACGGTGCTACTGACAGTAATACCAGGGTTACGAATCACCGCTCTAGGTCGCGGTTACTGCTTGGTGCTAAAGTAGTGCTAGTTAGCACGGTGCTACTGACAGTAATACCAGAGTTTCGAATCACCGCTCTAGGTCGCGGTTACTGCTTGATGCTATGGTGATGCTAGTTAGCACGGTGCTACGAGCAGTAATACCAGGGTTACGAACCACCGCTCTAGGTCGAGGTTACGGCTTGGTGCTATGGTGGTGCTAGTTAGCACGGTGCTACTGACAGTAATACCAGGGTTACGAATCACCGCTCTAAGTCGGGGTTACTGCTTGGTGCTATGGTGGTGCTTGTTAGCACGGTGCTACTGACAGTAATACCAGGGTTACGAATCACCGCTCTAGGTCGGGGTAACTGCTTGGTGCTATGGTGGTGCTAGTTAGCACGGTGCTACTGACAGTAATACCAGGGTTACGTATCACCGCTCTAGGTCAGGGTCACTGCTTGGTGCTATGGTGGTGCTAGTTAGCACGGTGCTACTGAAAGTAATACCAGGGTTACGAATCACCGCTCTAGGTCAGGGTTACTGCTTAGTGCTATGGTGGTGCTAGTTAGCACGGTGCTACTGACAGTAATACCAGGGTTACGAATCACCGCTCTAGGTCGGGGTTACTACTTGGTGCTATGGTGGTGCTAGTTAGCACGGTGCTACCGACAGTAATACCAGGGTTACGAATCACCGCTCTAGGTCAGGGTTACTGCTTAGTGCTATGGTGGTGCTAGTTAGCACGGTGCTACTGACAGTAATACCAGGGTTACGAATCACCGCTCTAGGTCGGGGTTACTACTTGGTGCTATGGTGGTGCTAGTTAGCACGGTGCTACTGACAGTAATACCAGGGTTACGAAACACCGCTCTAGGTCGGGGTCACTGCTTGGTGCTATGGTGGTGCTAGTTAGCACGGTGCTACTGACAGTAATACCAGGTTTACGACTTAACGCTTCAAGTTAAAGTCGAAGACTTTTGACAACTATTTAATCGGTAACTCACCGATAACTGTGATGAGTATCATGAGTCCCAAGATGACGGATATGACGGCCATGACAATGACGTCAGCAAGCGGTTCGGCGCCACTGACGTCACTACCAGTGGCGTTAGTCGAGTTCGCCACTTGACTCTCATTGAGACAGAGATAAGTGGCGGTGACGTTGTCGCATAACTGGTTGAAGTAGTTTCCGAGAGGTATGGCGCCATCTGTGAGGAAATAAATCAAATTTTTTTGTTTATTTAGAATGCTGATTGCGAATTTTAGATACATTGGTTAAGCCCGCATAAGAGAGAGAGTATGTTTGTGTTGGTTTTAAGACTCATATCTACTTGATTTATCCTTGGCACTAGTTTTCAGAAAAACTATTTGAAATGGGTTTTGAATGCTTTATGGTTTTTGATTTAAGGTTTTTTTGCTTATGGTTTTGAATTAAGTTGTCCTTTACTTAGCAATATCTAAGGTAGATAATACTAAGGTTTTGAAAAGTGCAGATTTATATGGGCAATCAAAAAGGACCTCTGGTTTTAAATGTTATGTCAAGGAAAGCAATTATTTATATGAGCCATATTTTCTCAAAATTTGAAAAATGTCTGCTGCGTTACTTATTTTGTAATACAAGTTAAAGGGTAAAATGACTTATTAAATATGCGTAAGAGCCGGAAGGATATTTTTTTGTTTAACAATAACTTTACCTTTAAATTTTTAACACAATTTTGGACCAACTACGACCAAAAGCTACGCTTAAGGATGTTGTATCGGGAGCTTACTCAGGTCTTAGCTTTCACGCTGGCCCTTTAAAGATCAATATACATTTGATACCAGTACTTTCCTTTACTAGCTTCACGAGTTTTAAATTAAACTTTCCCCTTTCATGACTCTTTAATAAAGTAAAATACACGTTTACCGTTATTAAATTACTAATTAGCTTTCTCGGAAACCACACAAATTCCACGAACCAGTAGCGTCAATATTCTATCCATTAAAACACACTTTGAAAGTCTTCCAAGAAGCAAAGGGTGTCATGTGCCATCGCCAGGGGCGAGTGTTTCATGACAATCAAGAGACCAGGTGTTAATTATATTCAAGAGGACTTAGCGTTCATAACCCAGTTTAAAAAGTTTTTATCAAAACTAGTGCTTAGCTTAGGTAAAGTAGATATGAGTCTAAGGCTGTTTCTGTGAGTTAGGAGCTTTAATCTGCGTTAACAAAAAATTATTATTTAGGACATTAGAAAATCAACTCCGAATTAACTCAAATATTATGAAATCGGACTTTATGAGGATTTTTACAAAAGTTTAAACTATATGGTGAGCTTCTGACTAAAAAAAAAGTTGTATTTGTTAAAAAATTTGCTCACCGAAGTCATCTGGAGGCAGGACCTCGTTCCCCCCAGGATCGGGACTCCTTGGTACTACGTTGAATGGGTTCACCGAATCCGCCATCGGGACGACGGTAGTGTCATTGCATGGGTGCTCCTGGAAAAAAGAAAATGATCCGTCAGCTACTGAAAGATATGCAGATGGAGGGACATGACAGTACTTCATATTGACTGATTACTGATTATTGAGGTTTAACGACGCACTGTTTTGACATCTGGTCATGTGGCACTGGTCTAATGGTGTGGGTGAAGGAGTGGATGATGATGAACGTAATCTAGCCTAGAAAGGAGGAGGGAAAACCAGGTGCCGGCACGTAGCCTACTTCTGTTGAAGAACAAGCGGACTATCGGCTTTACGTCCCTTCCGAAGGACGGTACAACGCAAACAACAGGATTCTACTTAAAATTGTTTTATTAATTATTTGAAAACTTTTGTTCAAATCTGGTGCTCGGATTGTGATGCATTATATTTGAGTCTGAAAACCATGAAATAATTCCAGTAATGCCTAGAATTTTGCCTAGAACTTTTAAAATAGTTGTTGGTTGTTTTTTTATTTTCACTCTAGCTAAACGATATTATTTTCTAGCAGCTAAATCAGACCTCCCAAGCTGATATTTGTAAGTCGAACGAATTTTTCTGGGTTCAAATAATTCTCGCGCGAACTTCGAGGCATGTTGAAATGTAAAAGTTTCCGATTACTCGAGATGCACTGAGGCGACGACTGCAGCGCGTCTGGTGTGAATATTCGAAAGCTCGAGTGAGTCTTCACGTTCAAAAATACTCGACGGTTAATGCGCCGTGAATGATGGAAAACGTTCACGGTCGGGAAAAGTCGCACTGGAAAATCCATCGAGCCAGGAAAATTCACAAAACCCGCAGAAAAAAATCTACGTTTATAAAAATGTCAAGAAAAGTGTGTGTGCAATGTTTTTTTTTTTTTTTTTTTTTCTCTCTGGCTCCTTTTGCCATTTTCACCTCTACGTATATTTCTCTCTGTCTTTTCATTTTCTCTTCTGAAAGTGGCAAAGAAATATCGAGGCAGATCTGTTAAAGTAAGAGGTTTTGTCTTCCAGACGAAATTGCTCCTAGAGTAAAGATGTAATTTAAAATAAAGAGGACTTCACTCTGAACCTGTTGTGAAGGGTGTATTACGTTCCAAGCACCGAGTGCGTACAATTTTCTGTTGTTAAAGTGACAAAATGGTCGCTTTTTCAAAATAAAACGTCCTCTCATTTACCAAAACAAAGTGCGTGGGTTGGTCGAAAGCGACATTTTGTTCTGCTTCAGACAACGCATTCCCTTTTGTTTTAAAAGAAAGACTTTATTAATACTCAAAAGAAAGCGAAAAAAACTTTGAAATCTCGGTACAGCTGTCTTTATTCCATTTAACTTCTCCATGCTATAATATATTGGGTTTTTAGGTTTAATCAAAGGTCACAGCACTAAAACGTTCAGTGTAGTGTGTTAAAATTGTTGCTAGGTGGAGACACTGACTTTTTCAAGCGTAAGAAATTAAATTCCAGTATTTCTCGCAGGTAACTCGCATTTAAGACTGGTTTCCGTATAATTTTATCTTTATTTATGCTAACTTTAACGATTGACAGACATGTGTCGGTTTTTTTAGCTGTTATTTTTTAACTGTAGAGTTTTTTTTGTCACAAACATGTGTCGCCGGCTAGTTTGAAATAAGAGCCGAGACTTTGACCGAAGTCTTATATAAAATGTCAGATGCATAAGCAAAACGATAATAATAAAATAAATGTGACATGTGATTTAAATTGCTATATGCACGGGTATTTAATAATAAGGAAGACCAATACCCTCTCAAGAATTGATGTCAAAACGAGGAAATAACCCGTTTGGGCATACATTTTTGAGAATGTAGTTACCTAGTGTTCCTAAGAATTAAAAACGATGTACATATTTTCACTTTGAAATGACCATTAAATACTATTTGTGTTTGTAATTTAAATATTTTTAATTTCTCTCCTTTTTTCACCCGTCTTCTGCTAGTCCTAAATATTCTAGAAACAAATTGTGAAGGTTACATTTCTCCAAGCTTATATGTAGGTATAAATTGTCCCCATTGCCAAACTAAACACAAGTTCAATTACAAATTCATTATCATCAATGCTTAAAAAAAAAAACTGTTCAAATTGTCTCAACATTTATTAGTGGTTGGGTGTCGTTTTGCAAATAACAAAAAAAGTCTTGAGGAACGAACAATGCTAGATGGATATATTTACAAATGTTATGGGGGAAGAACAACTTTGATGAGGGTTGCTGAGTTGGTGCATGAATCAATTCAGGAACGAAAGGATAAAAAATAATAACAAAAAGTTTGCTGAGTTTAAACATAAGAGAGCTAGATGAGAACAGTTTCTCTAAAAATCAGAACAAAAGAAACTAAACTCAGGGATCACTCCAGTTTGAATAGATTTCAACTAATTTTAGATTGCGAAGCTGAAACTTTCTGATCTTCAACCATCGGCAATCAACGGATGTTTTATATTCAGATAACTTTGTGTTCAATCCTCAGTGAATTGCCAGAAAAAAAAAATACTTTTCCTGTCAAAGAACGAACCAAACGGTACTCTCCGAAAGACGATATAACTCAAGTAACTGAATTTCTACACATGCTGTCGAGAGATCGATACTCAATGCGAATGTGATTATTCGATGATCTCAAGAGAACCAGTGTTTTAAACATGTCTAACCGTTCGGTAGTCAACCATCCAATACCTGACACAGCGTAGTGTTGCTTAAATTCGGTGATCTTACGAAGACCGGTGTTTTCAACACGCCAAACTGCTCGGTGTTCACCCATCCAATACCTGACACAGCGTAGTGTTGCTTAAATTCGGTGATCTTACGAGGACCGGTGTTTCCAACACGCCAAACCGTTTGGTGGTCACCCATCCAATACCTGACCCAGCACAGTGGTGCCTAACTTCGGTAATCTCACGAGGACCGGTGTTTCCAACACGCCAAACCGTTTGGTGGTCACCTATCTTATGGCGATCTTAAGGGTGAAGTTAATTATGCCCTTTGTCAGATCAGACGACGCTTGAAAGTGAAACCAAAAACAAGTTACTAAATAATTCCGGCTTCCTTCGAAACAGATTTAAAGAACGAAATGAAAAGCTAGGAAAAAACATTGCTGCTAATTTTAGCGTCATAAAGCGAGATAAAAATCGTTTTTTTTCCTCTCGATTTCAGGACATTGTTTTCTTTGGCGGTGTTTACGAAACCCTGGACTGGTTGCGGTTCAAACAGAGCGAAGTTTCACCGTCGAAATTGTTGTGTATCTTCTCCTTGTGTATCACTGTTAGCCAAACAAGCCAGTCTTGCAAAGTAGAGATCTTTGAGACTTGAGCCTTGAGAGCCACCTTGGGTAAGGACCTTCTTACCACACCGAGCTGGCGCTCCCGTTTCAGCCGAGATAGCTGATGTTGATGTTTGCCAGCACGAGTTTTGCAACTTCAAAGAGACCGTCGAATGGCTTTCGAAAGAAAAGTAGAAAATTAGTTTGTCTTTGATTTTAGATTGGGTGGAAATTCACATCCTGTCTGATGGTAAAGTTTGACGATGTTCGTTCTGTATTTTTTTTGTTTTGCGTTTGTTACCGTTTTAAATCCGCATACATATTTCTTAAGGATTGTTTTTAGACTCATGTCTACTTGATTTATTCTTAGCACTAGTTTTAAGAAAAACTATTTGAAATGGGTTTTGAATGCTTAGTAAAGGGCTACTAAATTTCCGACGTTTCGTAACATGTACTAACTACTTCTTCAGAGGTTAGAGCAGTCCTGACAATTTTCCAATAACAAAGAACCACATAAAATTATAAAAATTACCTAGTTCAAGCTTCCTAAATTCATCTAAATAAAATAATCAGGGTCAATAACTAAAAAACTAATGTATTATGTAGTTTCTGTAATAAGATCTCGAACACATTGGCGTTTTTTAACTAACTTAATATTTCTTATTTGTTTAAATAATTGCAAGGCAAATTCTGTTGGTATTCAATTGGATGATCTTTTAAAACCACAAATTTTAAGACCAGCTGTACGACATGTTACTAGCTCTAAATAATTTAAATTCCATCTGCATTTTTATTGTGTAATTATGAAATTAATCGGATTAAACGAGAGCAAATTAAACGAGAAATGAGAAAGATTGTCGAAGGATCAAATTTTCTGTACTGCAAAACTGACACAGTTATTCACTGTCAAAGATTTGTCTCAGTAACATTTAATTGGTTACAAATTTGCTAACCAACCGCAAAATTACCGAATCGCTGCTCATACAGCATTTTAATTAAAAGTAAACCAACCAACCACCCTCACTTTATTAAATTCTTCTCTCCAAACGGTTTTTTTTTTTCACTGTCAGTCAACCACAACGCCCCTCTGATACATTTCGATAAACTTTATGACCCCCATTCAAAACCTCATTCACAAATTTCAACCATATAAAAAAAAAAAAAAACACTCTATGTGATTAAAAAAAATAGCATGACATAAAAAGCAGGCATTGCACTTAATTTGCGCCTTTTTACGAGCGTTAAATAACGCTTTAAAATTCGATTTTGCTCCCTTATAAGAGGCACTAAAGGGTGATGGGGGGTCTGCCTATAATTTGAAACTGTCACTGCCAAACATTCGTAGCGTGCCTTCACTTTACCAGAGCCATGAAAACCAGGGGCATGCTGACCCTTTGGGTGTCCAGATACCAAAAAGGGTGATTCAGTGAAGGCAAAAGCAAGGCGAAACTTTTTTTTTTCGTTTGACTCGCAAGGGCTAGCAATTAAGTTATCCTGCATAAATGTTGGGATAAACAAAGCTTTAATGAAACTGTTCAAGACTAAGCGTGTCCAGAAACATACCGACTCTTTTAGAAACGTGCGACAGGCATAAATTACTTTCACCTTTCGAGCGTGATAGAGAAATGTAATAGGAAATAAGCTACCGTTAAAAGTAGCGGTCACACGACCAAAATAAAATTAAAACAAACAACATCCCACTTTCGACCCTTGTGGCCGGCGTTTTGAGAGTGTTATGTCTACCCCAGATAGGAGGCCTGGATATCCTGGTGGCCGGCTATCTTGGAAGTGAGAGTACCATGACTATCTCACATGTCTGAGGTCCCAGGTTTGATCCTGGTGGCCGTCTACCCTGGATAGTGAGAGTACCATGACTACCTCACATGTCTGAGGTCCCAGGTTTGATCCTGGTGGCCGGCTATCTTGGAAGTGAGAGTACCATGACTATCTCACATGTCTGAGGTCCCAGGTTTGATCCTGGTGGCCGGCTATCTTAGAGGTGAGAGCGCCATGTCAGCCTTGAATTCAGGAGGCTCTAGGTTTGATCCTGGTGACCGGCTTTCCTGGGAGTGATAGCGCCATGTCTGCCTTGCATTCGAGAGGTCCCAGGTTTGATCCTGGCGGCCTGTTATTCTGGGAGTGATAGCGCCATGTCTGCTTTGCATACGAGAGGTCCCAGGTTTGATCCTGGTGGTCGGCTATCCTGGTAGCGAGAGCGAAATGTCTGCCTTGCATGCAGGAGGCTTCAGGTTTGATCCTGGCGGCCGGCTATCCTGGTAGTGAGAGCGCCATGTCTGCCTTGCATTCAAGAGGTCCCAGGTTCGATCCTGGTGGCCGGCTTTACTGGTAGTGAGAGCGCCATATCTGCCTTGCATTCAAGAGGTCCCAGGTTTGATCCTGGTGGCTGGCTTTACTGGTAGTGAGCGTTTGCCTTGCATTCAGGACGCTCCAGGTTTGATCCTGGTGGCCGGCTTTACTGGTAGTGAGTGTTTGCCTTGCATTCAGGACGCCCCATGTTCTGTACTGGATGTTCGCCACTGTTCATGCTAGATCGTGGTATGTCAAGGGCGTGACCAAGAACTCTTCATGGTTCCATTAGACACGTGACCTCAGCAGCTCGTGCATGGTGCCGACTTGATCATCTATGAGAGACGCGTTTATTAAAACCTAGGCCGGGGTAAATTGTTCTCTGCCGTTACTTCCTGTTTGCTTGTAATAAGGTTATTTGTTTGCGAGCTCTTGGATGGATGGGTCGTTGAATTCCACCTACAAATTATGTACACCTTGCAGTAATTTCGTTTTGTTTACTTTTAACCGGTTATCACTTGAGTGATAATTGATGTGACAGGAGCTCTAATTGCAGTTGTGCTTCAGCGTATTATTGCGGCTATTTAGCTAGTTAAATTAACATATTCATGAAATTGTTTTTTTAAATATCTATGCATATTTTTCTTTCTGTGTTTTGTGTAATATTTTTGTTTCATCGTCTTTTAATAGTTCTCAAATAAATCGTTCTTAATTTAATGTGTTTTATGGTAATTTAAATAATTTACACATTTAAATGCCTCAAAATTGAGAATAGTTTCTTTTTAAATTTTTCACACATTTTCGAGAAAATGTTTGCATGAGTTTTGGCTGTTTTTCTTCAATCTATATGTAGACTGGCTTGGCATGGACACTACAGCCGGAGAATGTGTCGTGATGTCGTCATCGATACACAAGCACTAGCTTGGTATGTACGCTAAAGCCGGAGAATGTGTCGCGATGTCGTCATCGATACACAAGCACTGGCTTGGCATGGACGCTATAGCCAGAGAATGTGTCGCGATATCGTCATCGATACACAAGCACTGGCTTGGCATGGACGCTATAGCTGGAGAATGTGTCGCGATGTCGTCATCGATACACAAGCACTGGCTTGGCATGGGCGCTATAGCCGGAGAATGTGTCGCGATGTCGTCATCGATACACAAGCACTGGCTTGGCATGGACGCTATAGCCGGAGAATGTGTCGCGATGTCGTCATCGATACACAAGCACTGGCTCGGCATGGACGCTATAGCCGAGGAATGTGTCGCGATGTCGTCATCGATACACAAGCACTGGCTTGGCATGGACGCTATAGCCGGAGAATGTGTCGTGATGTCGTCATCGATACACAAGCACTGGCTTGGCATGGGTGCTATAGCCTGAGAATGTGTCGCGATGTCGTCATCGATACACAAGAACTGGCTTGGCATGGACGCTATAGCCGGAGAATGTGTCGCGATGTCGTCATCGATACACAAGCACTGGCTTGGCATGGACGCTATAGCCGGAGAATGTGTCGCGATGTCGTCATCGATACACAAGCACTGGCTTGGCATGGACGCTATAGCTGGAGAATGTGTCGCGATGTCGTCATCGATACACAAGCACTGGCTTGGCATGGGCGCTATAGCCGGAGAATGTGTCGCGATGTTGTCATCGATACACAAGCACTGACTTGGCATGGACGCTATAGCCGGAGAATGTGTCGTGATGTCGTCATCGATACACAAGCACTGGCTTGGCATGGGTGCTATAGCCGGAGAATGTGTCGCGATGTCGTCATCGATACACAAGAACTGGCTTGGCATGGACGCTATAGCCGGAGAATGTGTCGCGATGTCGTCATCAATACACAAGCACTGGCTTGGCATGGACGCTATAGCCGGAGAATGTGTCGCGATGTCGTCATCGATACACAAGAACTGGCTTGGCATGGACGCTATAGCCGGGGATAGTGTCGCGATGTCGTCATCAATACACAAGCACTGGTTCATCAGCACACATAAACGTGTGTCTGAACGGATTGTGCAAAAAGCTCAAAACGAGAAATACATAATCGGGTTGGTCTTCAATCTTTCTTTGAGAAGCTAAAAAGTAAAAAAAAAAAATGGTTTTGTGCCCCTGCACTCACTGTACTCGCTCAGAAATTCAAAGAAATTCGTAAACTTTTGCGAGATAAAATTTTCTCTGTGTAGTGCACAAGAAGGTATTGCATTAATGTATAGTAAGTAACAAATATAGGTCTTGTTGGTGGTGAGCGGGGACGAGGTTAAAGGTGAAGTTTCAAATTGGAAAAGCAGCAAAAGTAAGTGAGAAAAAAAAAAAAAACTTGAGATATTATCGAATGTATTTGAAGTACAGGAAGTACGATGATTTAAACTTACGATGCAAGGATAAATAAAACATTTTCAGACCCGTGGCGAGACAAGATTCAGTGAAACACTGCGACAGAGTCGTAAGTAAAGTAATAATGAAGTTCAATGCTGTCCGTGTGATTCAGAGTAACTGTTTTGTACAAATGCCCCCTTTCTTCGCCCCAAACCCCTCTTCCAATGCCAAGTGACAATCATGCTCATTTTCTAAAACCATATAACGTATTTCAGATATTTTTTAAAACTGTTGGGTAAATCACCCCTTTTCTCCCCACCACACAATTAAATCACATAAAATAACTTTTTATTCTAAATCTGTTGCATAATTTGCTGAACGCTTATAGGTCGTTAAACCCCACTGATTAATTCAGACCATTTTATAGGTGATTGATTATTAATAATAATAAAAAAAAAAATAATAATAATAAAAATAATTACATTATTGTCACGATTGACGATCATGGTCAATTGAGTAAAATGAATTTAAAATAAGAAGGTTTTTTAAAACATTTTTTATTTTATATTCGTTTGATTCTTTGGTCTTAATGTTGTAAATAGCCAGTGATTTGTTGTAAAGCTTTAAACTAACTGCTAAATAATTTTTTGTCGAATTTTGATGCTTTTTTTCTTAATCTAAATACATGACTTTCTCTTGTCAAATATCTCTGCGTAAAATAACAGTCACTTGTCAATTATTTATTATCTGTGTTTATTATCGATTATTGGGGTTAAACGACTTATTGTTCTGAGAACGGGCCATGTGCTAGCCTAGAATGGTAGAGGTTGGCACGTAGCGTACTCTTGTCAAAGTGCACCGACTTAACTTCTCTTCCGAAGGACGGTACAATGCGAAAAACAAGATTCCCCCACAAATTCATGCTGTCGAGAGGTTGATAAGCAAGGCGAGTGAAGTTGCTGAACAAACTTTCATCCCTCCAACCTCTCTCCCGAACAGAACTGGTCATGTGTATGATGGTCACCCATCCAATACCTGACTCAGCGCAGTGTTGCTCAACTTTCATCCCTCCAGCCTCTCTCCCGAACAGAACTGGTCATGTGTATGATGGTCACCCATCCAATACCTGGCACAGTGTTGCTTAACTTTCATCGCTCCAACCTCTCTCCCGAACACAACTAGTCATGTGTATGATGGTCACCCATCCAATACCTGGCACAGTGTTGCTTAACTTTCATCCCTCCAACCTCTCTCCCGAACAGAACTGGTCATGTGTATGATGGTCACCAATCCAATACCTGACTCAGCGCAGTGTTGCTTAACTTTAATCCCTCCAACCTCTGTCCCGAACAGAACTGGTCATGTGTATGATGGTCACCAATCCAATACCTGACTCAGTGCAGTGTTGCTTAACTTTCATCCTTCCAACCTCTCTCCCGAACAGAACTGGTCATGTGTATGATGGTCACCCATCCAATACCTGACTCAGTGCAGTGTTGCTTAACTTTCATCCCTCCAACCTCTCTCCCGAACAGAACTGGTCATGTGTATGATGGTCACCCATCCAATACCTGACTCAGTGCAGTGTTGCTTAACTTTCATCCCTCCAACCTCTCTCCCGAACAGAACTGGTCATGTGTATGATGGTCACCCATCCAATACCTGACTCAGTGCAGTGTTGCTTAACTTTCATCCTTCCAACCTCTCTCCCGAACAGAACTGGTCATGTGTATGATGGTCACCCATCCTATACCTGACTCAGTGCAGTGTTGCTTAACTTTCATCCCTCCAACCTGTCTCCCGAACAGAACTGGTCATGTGTATGATGGTCACCCATCTAATACCTTACCCAGCGCAGTGTTGCTTGACTTTCATCCCTCCAACCTCTCTCCCGAACAGAACTCGCATTCATTTTAATCATAATCAAATGAGAGTAAATATTTTTTTAACTCTTTTGTAAAGACTCAAAACTACTCGTTTAAAAAAAAAAAAAAAAAAAAAATTAAAATTCTCTTCACTCTCCAAGCTTGTTAATCTTCCACCTGTACAATTCTGGTAGACACTATTGAAGCCGGTCGGGTTTCCCTTTGGGATTTAAAAAGCCAGGTAGACACGCCGCTCGCTTCGTTACAGACATGATCCCCCTGTCAGTAATTGCCAGAGAGTTGGCGCTCACGCTCCACTGCCAAGTTTAAAACGTATAGCCTAATTATGAAGCTAGAACACGATCATTTCTAGAAACCGCGTTCATGCCATGTTCTTCTGTGACGATTTTCGCAAGGAAAGGCTGAAATGTCATTGTGACAATTTTCTGGAAATTATGTGACATGAGGCAGCTTTCAAAAGGTGACGGTTTAGTTGTGTACGTTTAGCTTTACAAAGCAGCTTGTTTTGAAATTAAATTTATGAAATAAAACTGGTTGTAAAGCTATTTTTTTTATTTACTTTTTTTAATTTTTCTATGTGTTATTTTGTATGTATAATATAAATTGAATTTGCTGACGTTTTAATCCTGCTTCATTCGTTTTTGTATATTTTAAGTTGAAAATTGATCATTTTTCGTTGATTTGTTTAAGCTGTTATACCTCGGAGAAGGAAATTGCAATTTAAGCAAAGCAAAGCAAAGCAAAAGCAAATTTAAATTTATTATTAATGTTTTCTATAGTTTATTCTCATAAAACATGTTCACGCAGTGCTATTCACCCTTTTAATTATAACAAATTGATTTGTCGTTTTATCCCTAAGGTAATAATGGTTAAAAATCATGTCCATTTTATTTAGCCTTGGCACTAGTTCAGAAAAAAGCTGCAATGTTCAATGCTAAACAAAACCAACTAATTTTCCCTGATTTTTTTTATTTTACTGAAAAAAAGACCCAAAAATAAAATTGCATTACCACTTGAAGTTCCTATGCAAGAAGATAATATCTAGGTTCTTAAAATGAAAAATATTTTGACTTTCTGACACTTTATTGACTCCGAATAGAAAAAAAATTCTGCTTAAGTGTGTGTTAGGTTTTTTTTTAAACAAAAAAAATACTTCCCTACCTTTTTCAGAAAAAGAACTCTTTCGTCTTCTAGTTTATAAGCAAAATAAATCTACAAGAATGTTCATTAGGAAAGGCAAAAACAGGCAAAATGTGTTTTGGTAAACAAGTGAAGATAATTGCTTCGTCGTGAAGTATAGCAAAGAAAATTCGGTGAAAATGTGTTAGCAAAACCCGAGTTTAAAGTCAAACAAGCTCGAGTCAAGTTTTAGTTCTTGTAACTTGAGAAGTAAACGCTTTTCAAGCGATAAAAGCTGCTGGAAAATTGTGAAAATAACAAACTAATTAAGGACAGAAACACCACTAAAAACACACGGTTTATTTTGTGGTGTAAGCACACAAGTATTTTTTTTTTAAGAAAGTACCAACAAAACTTTATAACGAAGCTATAAAAAAATTTAGTTATTTTTTATTTTTGTAAGGGAATATGTTTTTCAGGATCGTAATCATGGAAGTGAAGTAATCGTAAAGTATTTAAAGGGTGATAATGGTTGCACATTTGGCGTGATTAAAATACCATTTCGTGTGAGATTTACTAAGTTAAGCAACACTGCGCTGGGTCAGGGATTGGATGGGTGACCATCATCCACATGATCAGTTCTGTTCGGGAGAGAGGTTGGAGGGATGAAAGTTAAGCAACACTGCGCTGGGTCAGGTATTGGATGGGTGACCATCATACACATGACCAGTTCTGTTCAGGAGAGAGGTTGGAGGGGTGAAAGTTAAGCATTACCTGACTGCGCTGGGTCAGGTATTGGATGGTTGACCATCATACACATGACCAGTTCTGTTCAGGAGAGAGGTTGGAGGGATGAAAGTTAAGCAACACTGCGCTGGGTTAGGTATTGGATAGATGACCACCGAACGGTTAAGAGTGTTGGAAACACCGGTTCTCGGTAGATCAGCGAAGTTAAGAAACACTGTGCTGAGTCAGGTATTGGTTGGGTGACCATCATCACATTGCCAGTTCTGTTCGGGAGAAATAAAAACGACCACTTTGCCGATTAAGTTCATAAAATAACAGCTACAATAGACGCGTTTTTTTACATATTTAGCTTGGAATATGAGAGAAGGGAAAGAGGAAAACCAAGAGAAAGATGGATACAAAAAGTACCAGCAGATGTGAAGGAAAAAGGTAGGAAATTGAAGAAAGTAGAACAGAAAAAAATCTGGCTGAATAAGGAGATATGGAAGAAGTTGGTGAATAGGAAAGGAATATGAAAAAATTCATGAAGAAGCCAAAAAATTATCTGGCATAATCAAGGTAAATATCTGAATTAAAATATTTTCTACCTGTTGTAAAAATAAAATCGAGTACAAAATATATATACAGCTGTATAAAAATATATGTATCATTGGCCTTTTGTAATTTTGTTGCAACGAATGTATCCTCAGTTTGGGCTGCAACGAATGTTTACTTTTATTTTAGGTAAAACCATATCATTTTTTACTGAAAGTCTGTAAACTGAAAAAAAAGCAAATGCATTTTTTTAATTTCAATTTTATATTAAAGAAGCATTCTCTCTACAACTTTAACTTCTCTTTCGTTGCTTTTGTTTAACCAAATTACACTTAAAATTTTTACTTTTTTGAAATTTTTTTGTTATTTTTAACTTTTTTCGACACTTGATTACTATCAGTTGCAAACGTGGCGTAGAACGCCACAAAAAATATTTTTATGTCAAACCAGTCCATTACGAATTACCCGCTCCCTGCCCCGAACAACATTTGCAAATCTGTATTTGCACATAAATTATCTTGGTCGTCACTGTATCACATGTTTTTAATAGTTAATCAATAAGTTAATTATATTTTTCTACGCACTGTTTTCTGTCCAAATCACATTTTCTCTTTTTTGTTGCCTAAATGTGTCCAAAAGTTAATTATATTTCATATCATTGCGCTCTTGTAGAGAGCCTTTGGTTGCATGAGAGTGGTCAACGGTGTCAAAGTTTCATTTAAAAATAACAGTCATTTTTTAATTTCACTCACTACATATCTATAAAATCTCTTAGCCTGGATCCACAGAACATAGTTTAAGTTTGATGATAGATTTGTGATGTTTAACGACGCACTGTTTTCACCACGGGCCATGTTGTACTGGTCTGACGGCGTCAATGAATGAGTGGATGATGATGAGGATGATGATGAACCTAACCCAGTCTAGAATGGAGCAGGGAAAACCCGGTGCCTGAATCATAGCTTACTCCTGTCGAAGAGCACCAGGGGGACCGCAAGATTAACGTCTCTTCCGAAGGACGGTACAACGCGAACAACAGGATTCCTCCACAAATCCATGCTGTCGAGAGGTTGATAAGCAAGGCGAGTAAAGTTGTTGTACTAACTTTCATCCCTCCAACCTCTCTACCGAACAGAACTGGGCATGTGTATTATGGTCACCCTTCCAATACCAGACTCAGCGCAGTGTTGCTTAACTTCGGTGATCTCACGAGAACCGGTGTTTTCAACACGACAAACCGTTCGGTTATTAATTTAACTAGAGAGCCGATCTCTCACTCCTCTCTCTAGCGTTTGGCTCTCTTTTCTAACCGAACATTTGTAACAGTATCAGCTGTTGCCTGGCGCTCTGAAATTACTTTTTTAAATATTTGATATCACTGATTTCAGGACCTGTTTTTGTAGAAACACGTGTACAGGGGATAATGGAAAAAAAATATTTACTTCATTACCGTATCACGTTTCTAATTGCTAGTCTATTTTTTTAAGTTGTTTTCTTTTTGTTTCTCTAAACCATTTTTTAAATGATTGCTAAATACAAAAGGGATGGGTTTCCCTTTTTTGTGGCCATATTTTTTTAAATCTTCATGGATTTTTTTTTAGCTTTTCGTTGTTTGATTATTGGGGTTGAATGATGTTTTGACATCTGGCCATTTGGCACCCGTCTTATAGTTTTTTTCAATTTTTTTTTATATATAGGTATATATGCTGAGATGTGTTTTGTGATTTTGCTATGTGTTGAGGAGTTTTTTGGTTCTTAAAAAGGTCGAAAGTCTCGACTTTTTTTTATACATATTTTTTTTTTACAAATGCAACAATGGTTGAGGTGCTATAATTGTTTTATTAAAAAGAAGTTAATTCGCGAAATAAGCTGATTAGATATAAGCTTCTTACAAATACTGTTTTCAAAAGTTGGCAGTGTTGTTTTGCTTTGTTGTGATGGCATCGCGGTACTTAAAACGACCTTGAATACAAACCACAAGGTCAACATCACCGCCATCTTCTCGTGGCCTTGAACCACACCGCTATTTCAATAACACAGCTGCTGTTATTTCAGATATCTTTAAACTGGCCCTGCGGCACTGGTCTAATGGAGTCGGTGAATGAGAGGATGATGATGAACCTAACCAATTCTAAAAGGGAGACGGAGAAACCTGGTGTTGGCACGTAGCCTACTACTGTTGAATAGCACCAAGGGGACTTACGGCTTAACGTCCCTTCCGAAGGACGGTAAAACGCGAACAACAGGATTCCTCCACAAATCCATGCTGTCAAGAGGTTGATAAGCAAGGCGAGTGAAGTTGCAGTACTAACTTCTATCCCTCCAACCTCTCTCCCGAACAGAACTGGTCATGTGTATGAAGGCCACCCTTCCAATACCAGACTCAGCGCAGTGTTGCTTAACTTCGGTGATCTCACGAGAACCGGTGTTTTCAACACGACAAACCGTTCGGTTATTAATTTAACTAGAGAGCCACCGTTAATGTTAAACGTGCTGCTGAGCAAACGAGGCCGGCAACACATGGTAACGGTAGCTGCCACAAGATAGCTCTCCAAAAGTCATTTAAAAAAAAAAAACTGCAGTTAAATAATTACTACTAAGAATATTGATACATGTTTATCAATTGTCGAGGTTAGCATTTATAAAGAAACAGATTATAAAAAGACTTTGAAATCAATTGTTTTACACACAAAAGGACGGCGACTCCACATAGAAAAATCTTCCATTTTTAGAAATCATTTGGCGGCCATTTTTCGCCCAAACAGTTTAAAATGAGCGCCATGGAAGTACGGCATAGCACATGATTAACCAAACATTGGGCGCTAGCATGTTACCAGTTTCCCCAAGATAGCGCCTCTCGCCGAGACAAGCGCCAGCCTGATTTGCTGACGTCACACGTTCTGGTATTAATTACTGGGAAAGCTAATTACAAGAAATGCAAGAAGGAACGACGGCGAAAGAGAAATAGGGATGGGGGATTAGTGACTTTGCTAGAGCGGGAACGATGGGTTAGAAGAGATAAATGAAGCTTTCAAGAAAGGGCATGTGAATTAGAGATGTCTACAAATCTGCTTTGGCAATCGCTGCTTTGCTGTAAAGAGTTTAGTCTTCTTTTCGCGCTACAGTTTGGTTTGGCGGTGGGCAAGAAAAATGATTGTGTAATCCGTAAAACGTATGTAATTGGTGGTTGTTAATGTGGGAACTTTTTGCTAGCTTGAAGGAGTTGACAAATAACATGGAGAATATTTATGTGTAAATTGCATTTATGTAGCGATTGTTGCAAGTACAAGTGTTAGTTTTTGAGTAATTTTATCACTGAACGGCTTGTACACGTCTTAAAAATTCTTATCAACATTACAAAAATGCACCGCCATTTTTTTTTGTACTTGTTATCATTTTCAAACGACCTGATAACGGCCACCAAACTGTTATTTCAGTAACTCCGTGCAAATGAATATGGCTGGTATTTAAAATAGATTGGTTTGCGGAATTATTTTTATAGAAAACTAGTCAAACTTTGCCATAAAAGCCAATTTCAAAGCAAAAAAAGCAACAAAAACCTGATTTTGATTTAATTTAATCGTCAGGTGAAACGATTTATTCCACTGTCTTCACAAATTTTACACTTTAGCAAGGGTTTAAACAATCGACCAATTTGGGCATGCGTCGTGGTGACCAAAAACAACGGTTTAATAAAGGTCTGGTTAGAAATTTAACTCAAAGAAGACAATCGCAAATGCACCGACGGTAAATATCATTTGTACCGTAAAATAATTAACCTCCAGGGCCTTTTAAGTATTACACCTGAAAAGTAGAACATAGAATAATAATAGTTAAAACAACAACCACACTCAAATAAAAACCGAGTGCATGATAAAGTTGAATCCGTATACCATTAAGTATTGTGCCAGTTAACGACGGAAAAAGCTCAGATTAACGCATACAATAAGTGCACGACCCAAGTACTCGTTACTCGTACCTAGTAACTAGATAAAGCACCGCGAAGCCATTGTCCACGAACCAGACATTTTCAAGGGGCATCGAGTAAAAGACGACACGTGCAAACCTAGCCCCATTGTTTACCACCGCCATTGTCCAGGTCACGTGTCCTTTGGAGAAGTCAAAAGGGGGGTAATTCAGGGACGTGTGTGACGCCAATTATTCGCGGTGAAAGACGTCGAGACGTCGCCCGGGTGTCGCCCAAGTGAAATGAACCGCACGGTTTCAATGGGAGAAGTTGAATTTGTGGTACCGGTTTGTTTACAGAGAAATTGGTGGACAAGTTCTGTGTGCCTGTTCAAGTTTGAGAGCCTTAATACTAAACTTGTGTGTATATAAGTGAACGTGATTTACAGCTAGTTACATGTTTGTAAGTTCAACTTAAAGAAACCAGTGGGCTTACCAATAGCGGCCATTTGACAATGGCACTATGATGCTAATGCTAGATATTATATAAACCTGACCTAGATTGGCACTTTTCAACAATGCTAGAGTTTGTTGATTTCAGCACCACTAGCAACCGGTTTTACGGAGATGCAACGACGGAAGCATTACCAAGAAGGCATACTGGGTGTCTGTTGATCATCACAGTGCAATGAGAACAAAGCAAACAATTGCATGAAGCGTTACTGAAGCCAGAGTCGGTGAAAATGGTGTAATTAATACTGCCACTCTAGGTCGGGGTTACTGCTTGGTGCTATGGTGGTGCTACTTATCACGGTGCTACTGACAGTAATACCAGAGTCACGAATCACCGCTCTAGATCGGGGTTACTGCTTGGTGCTATGGTGGTGCTAGTTAGCACGGTGCTACTGACAGTAATACCAGAGTCACGAATCACCGCTCTAGATCGGGGTTACTGCTTGGTGCTATGGTGGTGCTAGTTAGCACGGTGCTACTGACAGTAATACCAGGGTTACGAATCACCGCTCTAGGTCGGGGTCACTGCTTGGTGCTATGGTGGTGCTAGTTAGCACGGTGGTACTGACATTAATACCAGGGTTACTAATCACCGCTCTAGGTCGGGGTTACTGCTTGGTGCTATGGTGGTGCTAGTTAGCACGGTGCTACTGACAGTAATACCAGGGTTACGAATCACCGCTCTTGGTCGGGGTTACTGCTTGGTGCTATGGTGGTGCTAGTTAGCACGGTGCTACTGACAGTAATATCAGAGTTACAAATCACCGCTCTAGGTCAGGGTTACTGCTTGGTGCTATGGTGGTGCTAGTTAGCACGGTGCTACTGACAGTAATACCAGGGCTACGAATCATCGCTCTAGGTCGGGGTTACTGCTTGGTGCTATGGTGGTGCTAGTTAGCACGGTGCTACTGACAGTAATACCAGGGTCACTGCTTGGTGCTATGGTGATGCTAGTTAGCACGGTGCTACTGACAGTAATACTAGGGCTACGAATCACCGCTCTAGGTCGGGGTTACTGCTTGGTGCTATGGTGGTGCTACTTATCACGGTGCTACTGACAGTAATACCAGAGTCACGAATCACCGCTCTAGATCGGGGTTACTGCTTGGTGCTATGGTGGTGCTAGTTAGCACGGTGCTACTGACAGTAATACCAGGGTTACGAATCACCGCTCTAGGTCGGGGTCACTGCTTGGTGCTATGGTGGTGCTAGTTAGTACGGTGGTACTGACATTAATACCAGGGTTACTAATCACCGCTCTAGGTCGGGGTTACTGCTTGGTGCTATGGTGGTGCTAGTTAGCACGGTGCTACTGACAGTAATACCAGGGTTACGAATCACCGCTCTTGGTCGGGGTTACTGCTTGGTGCTATGGTGGTGCTAGTTAGCACGGTGCTACTGACAGTAATATCAGAGTTACAAATCACCGCTCTAGGTCAGGGTTACTGCTTGGTGCTATGGTGGTGCTAGTTAGCACGGTGCTACTGACAGTAATACCAGGGTTACGAATCACCGCTCTAGGTCGGGGTTACAGCTTGGTGCTATGGTGGTGCTAGTTAGCACGGTGCTACTGACAGTAATACCAGGGCTACGAATCATCGCTCTAGGTCGGGGTTACTGCTTGGTGCTATGGTGGTGCTAGTTAGCACGGTGCTACTGACAGTAATACCAGGGTCACTGCTTGGTGCTATGGTGATGCTAGTTAGCACGGTGCTACTGACAGTAATACTAGGGCTACGAATCACCGCTCTAGGTCGGGGTTACTGCTTGGTGCTATGGTGGTGCTAGTTAGCACGGTGCTACTGACAGTAATACTAGGGCTACGAATCACCACTCCTCACCAATTTTATAGAGGTCATTAGTGTTTGAATACAAATTCAAAGCATGAAAATTGTTTATAATAGTACCTTGGTGCTCATCTGACTAAACAAACAACACATGTGCCTTTAGTATTTACAATTGCTTAGAAAGCGTATGCTATATATATAGTCGGGGTAATTGATCGTTTCATTTGCTAATACAGCTTCGTCTCGGATTGGATTTTAAACTAATTGGTAATCAAGTAGGTCTGGTACTGAAGGTACAGATCACCGGTGCTCGTTAGAAATACCAAGCTGAAGAGGATATATGCACAGGATATATTGCAGATGAAGGCACTCTGGTGAATCGCAGCCCTGGGAAGGATCCCGTTGTCAGGAGAAATATTAATCAATGAAATGACAGGAGAACATTTGGATAATTGAAAACGGCTTTGTCTCCGTTTCGAAGTCGTTTGCTGTTTTAGTAAATTGTTTGATTGTGTTTCGTTGCTGAAATGTTCTACTCGATTGATTTTTGAAGAAAACGAGTGTTTTTTTTTAAACAGCACGGCTTGTACTGGTTTTTAGACTCGTGTCTACTTCATTTCAACTTAGCGCTAGTTTTGATAAAACCAACAACAAATAGTTTCTGTTATAGTGCGATTTTTATTTAGATTTTGGTACAAAAATGAGATACGCTTCGGTGAAGGCGGTGAAAGCATTGTTATTTAAAACGTGTCATCACTGCAAATATCGATACACGTTTATCAATCGTAAAGTTAAGCATAGTTGAGTGTCAACAAATCTAAATTTCGATTATTTTGAGAGAAATTACGCTATTAACAAAAACTATTTGAAATGGGTTTTGAATGCTAAGTAAAGGACAACTGAATTTCCCGACGTTTCGTAACATGTACTAGTTACTTCTTCAAGGGTTAGAGCAGTCCTTACCCTTGAAAAAGTAGCCAGTACATGTTACGAAACGTCGGGAAATTTTAGTTTTCCTTTACTTAGCATTCAAAACCCAGTTCAAATAGTTTTTCTTAAAACTAGTGCTAAGAATAAATCAAGTAGACATAAGTCTAAAAGCCATCGTACGCAATTAAGTATCGTTACACACGAAACGAGACGAAATCTAGTTGCATGCTTCATTTTTGTCGCTGTTAAGCAGTCATTTGGTGACCATTTTTCATGAAGTCAGTTTGACAAAAGCGATTGTATTAAGATTTCAGACAAAGCGCACGGCACCTCCATCTTAGCGGAAATAGGATGGGAATTTTCACAAATTTTGACACTTTACTTTAGGTTGTGATTTTTGAACTGAGGGTTTGAGCTCAATTTATTTGTGATGGTCTTGGATGATCAAACTTTTCCTCATTGAGAATTTTTTTTTTTTCAAGCAGTCCAATAAACAAGTGTCTTTGGGTATCTTTGTTAATCTTATGGGCTACGTTTTTGTAAAGACCTCAGCTGAAAAAGCCATCTATTACAACGGTTCAAATTGACAGCCAACGTTAATAAAAACAAGACAACAAGAAATCTGTTACTCTGAACAAATTAAGACGAAGAAAAGTACAACCACTCAAAATATATTCCTGAATCTATTCGAACAAACTTGATATAGATCGATACTAACGACCCTTAATAGAACATAGGCTACAAATGAAACAATTCAATCACAATAAAGCTCTACGTCGTAATTAGCCAATACAAACTATTTGTCTAATCAAAATCGCAGTTGATTTTCAAAGCGACGTTAATTTCAAGCATTTCCTTGCTAAAACCATCTCCGAGAATTCCACCTTGTTTCAGCTAACACAACGGGCACTAATACACTCCATCTAAGCTCATTTTCTCCCTTCCTTCCTCTCTCTATTCTATTTCTCTATACCCCAATCCTTCATTTCCCAATTGCAAATGGTGAAGACCAGCAGAGGAAGCGAGATTTCTACCGTGCTAAATGTCTTCGGCCATTGTGGGTGTGTTCACTAATTTAACCCGAGCGTGGAGTACAGCGGGCTAAAGCTAAGCGACTTGAATGGGACATTAGCTAACAGGCATAAGACGTCTCAGCTATTCCGTTTGAAGATGATGAAGAGCACTGGCTTTACTGGGATATGTTGATTACTGTTTTCAGCAATTAAACAGAGATAAATGTACGATTCGTATGTAGAAAGGCAAAGGTTTCTAGGAGTCCGTTGGGTCTATGACAAGAAACAATTTCAGTTTGAAAGCAACACTACCCTTGTTTCACCAGCCAATTAACCTTATATAAAAGCCTTAATTTAGCGATGTTCAACTTTTTAGTTTGTATCTGGCTGGGATGTATGTGACGTTAGCTGAAATGTTGATAGAAATTGCGAAATTTGGTCAAAAACGTGTGCAATTGGGTTATATTTGTTCGTAATTCTGCTCTCCATTGCTGGGTGACATTTTGACGGCGATTTGAGAGCGTTTTCATGGTGAAAAGTTGCTAAATATGACGGCAAGATATCTCAGAGCCAGGCGATGCAGCTCGATTTTATAACTCTTTTAATACTCGAGTTTTTCTTGCCTAGAGCTCCACGGTGATTTTTCATGCATTCGTATTAAAGTTGTTGATGTAATTGAGCGAAAACACATTCAATTGCGATCGTTTTACGTGAAAAAGAATTAATTTTGCTAATAAACTGACAGCTTTGATCAATTGTTTGCTTTTTTGTCACCACAGCAAGGTGTACGAAATCGTGAATGTATCTTCTCAGCAGTGCATTCAGGAAATTCAAACGTCAATGTCAATGTCAACGTCAATGTCAAATTCTTTTCAAAATCTCTAGAACTGAAGGGAAATAATTGACAGAACTGAAATATTGTTGGTGTCTTGGCTAGCAAGATTGGCTAGCCCAGATTGTAAAAGGTATTTCACAAGTTTCACTCTTTTAAAGAAATATTTCAAGAAATCATACACGGAAATCGTTTGACAGCCAACGTCGTTTGTTTTCGAAATTGTCATCGTGGTCACTTTGGAATACCACAGAGTTTCCACAATGCAGTGACCCCGAGTGACATAAGCGGCAAATTTCAAATTCAATTCATGGGGGTACTTTTGGTTGTGGTCCCATTAAAGGCTTTACAATTGAAATCAAAATGCCCACTTCCTCAAAATAGAAAGCGGCCGTAGGCAGCGGGTTCTGCTAGTTAACCTTATATAAAAGCCTTATTTTAGCGATGTTCAACTTTTTAGTTTGTGTCTGGGATGTATGTGACATTAGCTCAAATGTTGATAGAAATTGCGAAATTTGGTCAAAAACGTGTGCAATTGGGTTATATTTGTTCGTAATTCTGCTCTCCATTGCTGGATGACATTTTGACGGCGATTTGAGAGCGTTTTCATGGTGAAAAGTTGCTAAATATGACGGCAAGATATCTCAGAGCCAGGCGATACAGCTCGATTTTTAAAACTCTTTTAATACCCAAGTTTTTCTAGCCTGGAGCTCCACGGTGATTTTTCATGCATTCGTATTAAAGTTGTTGATATAATTGAGCGAAAACACATTCAATTGCGATCGTTTTACGTGCAAAAAGAATTAATTTTGCTAATAAACTGACAGCTTTGATCAATTGTTTGCTTTTTTGTCACCACGGCAAGGTGTACGAAATCGTGAATGTATCTTTTCGGCAGTGAACCTAGGATATTCAAACGTCAAATTCAAACGTCAAAGTCAAAGTCAACGTCAATGTCAAATTCTTTTCAAAATGTCCAGAACTGAAGGGAAAACGTTTGAAATTGGCTTATATTGGTTCTTTATTCAGAATTTAATCCCGCTACGTCTTTTTCACGGTGATTTTAAAGTGCATTATTACAGTAAAGTATCAAAAATATTGTTGATGTCTTGGCTAGCAAGTTGAAAAATAGCCACTTGACAAGCCCGTGGCATTCTTGTGGAGGTTATTTACACGTCAAAAAGGTTTGGAAAGTTAAACAATCTATTAACACAACTATTGGAATCTTTTGTAAACACATTTAAAGATATTTATTGTAAATAGTATACGAAAGACAAGAAATTTCTTAAAATACGACGATTTTTCTCCATCCCCAGCCTAGACAAGATCACACAGTTGATTCCAAGCCATCAATGATATTTGTGACAATTATGTAAATCAATAACAATCCTAACTTTCTTTGCAGGTCTTTAAGACATTAAATAGGGTTTTTAAACAAACGAAATACACTTGATTAGTTTTTTATTGATAATTTTGCCAAAACTAGATTTAGAGTGACACTGACAGATCAAAGATAAACATTTGACAGATATCTTTCATCGAATCAGGATGCCGTGGATATTTATTTCATTTTCGAGAATGCCGTGATTATTCAACAGGTATTTAAATTCAAAACGTCATTAATGACAGAGTGCAGTTTTATCAAATCTAATCCAAATAAGCAATCTAAGTTTAATATGGTTTTCTATGGAATTGTATAATATTGTATTGTACTTAATGGTGTAACATGGTAGTCTATGGTATAAGGTGATATTGTATGATATTGTATGGCATTCTATGTTATTCTATGGTATTCTATGGTATTCTATGAAATTCTATGGTATTCTATAATATTCTATGGTAATCTATGGTATTCTATGGTATTCTATGGTGTTCTATGGTATTCGTTGGAATTCTATGGTATTCATTTGGTATTCCATGGTATTCTATGGTATTCAATGGAATTCTATGGTATTTTATGATATTCTATGATATTCTATGGTATTCTTTGGTATTCTATGGAGTTCAATGGTATTCTATGGTATTCTATGGAGTTCTATGGTATTCTATGGTATTCTATGGTATTCTATGTAGTTGTATGGTATTCTATGATCATGTTTGGTATTATATGGTATTCTATGATATTGTTTGGTATTTTATGGAGTTCTATGGTATTCTATGGTATTCTATGGTATTGTATGGAGTTCTATGGTATTTTATGATATTCTATGGTATTGTATGGTATTGCATGATACTTTTAGCTGTGGTCGTTTTTAGAGAATTTGGATAGGGCATCAAAGAAAACTCGAGAAAGTTGTCGATATTGTATGGATTGTTAATAATGTGGACAGTTTAAACCAAAATGCCTACACCCTTAACATCAACAGGTGCCGTTAGGCAGCGGGTACTGCTAGTTACTATTACATTGTGATGAACCTGCCCGATGCCGGGCACGGGTTACTTGTTTTAGATTGCCATGCCAACCCTTGTTTCACCCACCCATTACTATTACATTGTGATGAACTGCCCGATGCCGGGCACGGGTTACTTGTTTTAGATTGCCATGACAACCCTTGTTTCACCTACCCGTTACTATTACATTGTGATGAACTGCCCGATGCCGGGCACGGGTTACTTGTTTTAGATTGCCATAACAAACCTTGTTTCACCCACCCATTACTATTACATTGTGATGAACTGCACGATGCCGGGCACGGGTTACTTGTTTTAGATTGCCATAACAAACCTTGTTTCACCGACCCATTACTATTACATTGTGATGAACTGCCCGATGCCGGGCAAGGGTTACTTGTTTTAGATTGCCATGACAACCCTTGTTTCAACCACCCATTACTATTACATTGTGATGAACTGCCCGATGCTGGGCACGGATTAATTGTTTTAAATTGCCGTCACAATATATATTTATTAATATTTTCTAATTTCTAATTATAATAAAAATTAAAAATGAATAATTAATCTGATAAGTGATTAGCCTATCTAAAAGTAGAAGCTTAATATTACCCCAGTGATTAGTTTTCGATTGGCACGTTAATTAATCTTCTTTACCAAATTTCGTTTAAATTTGCCACAAATATTTTCCCCCTTATTTTAAACACATTTGCTAACAGAGGTCCCAGTGCAATCAAGTTACCCAGTAACCGATCATATATATATATGTATTTCCTCTTAAACGACCAAATCAGCGCGCGCCGACCAAATATTTGCCAACTTAAATCATTCGGGCAAACATTGTCGCTTAGCGTTGGTTATAATTGACAGTGATGTTGGTGGTTGGGGCTATTTGATCGAGACGTGATAGTAATTTGGAATACCTAGGTTGTCATATGCATGAGGCTCTAAACCAGCAACAAATGTCTGGATTTAATGTCTGGCCACCGGATTTGTATTAAACTGCGTGAGAAGTGAATAATAATAATAATAATAATAATAATTTGTATTTATTCTCGATTGACCAAAAGCTTTGGTTTGAGACATGTCATTACAATATATTAGTGTTTTACACTCAGTCATATTATATTATAATTACATATTCACTTAGGTTAGAAGGTTTATAATAAAATGTGTTTGAAGAATGTGAAGAATGTGTTTGAAGAAGGTTTATAATAAAAGTTTTCTCCGATTTTCCTGAAAACTTTTCACATAATTTTAAATTAACGGATTTTTAATGAAATTTTAAAAATACAAATGAAATCCATTTCAATTTTTATAGATAAACCATCGAGTCTATGGGTATATTTAGAGAACCAGCATTGATTTAATAAGTGTATTGTTGAACAAATGAGCTGTCTATATTTGATAACGCTGCGCTTCCAGATTGATCTTTCTGACGTTTTTTTTTTTTAGCAAACTTTTAAAATCAAATTACCACGAATCTAAATATCGATATATGTTTATCAATCGTTGAGGTTAGCATTAATAAAGATCAATTTAGTGAAAACCAGTCATAAATGCAAGTAATCTAAGAGAAATAGTGAAATAAAATTTCTTAAAACTCGAAACGACGGTGACTCCATCTTGAAGCAACTGTACTCAAATTGCCATCAATAATCTCCGATTTTTTTTTTTTTTTCAGTTTTAAGCCTTTTTTTTAAGCAAATGCATACGTTTTGGGTAAGCCAAGTGGGTAGTTGTTTTTTACTTGGTATTCAAAGCCCAGTTGAAATAGTTTTTGTCAAAACTAGTGCTAAGGTCACATCAAGTAGACATGATTCTTAAAACAATCAGCATCTCAATACGCTACATTGTTTAAATATTTTCTTTTAAAGAAGCCTTTTGGGCATAATATCTGGGAATATTGTATATGAATATCTTTCAATATCCAGTGTTACCAGCACAGATTACAACAAAGAGCCTCATTTGCCCTTCGCTGTGCTAAAGTCTACCACACCCATAACAAATCAAAGATAACATAACAATGTTAAACCACCTTTACGATAATTGCAATCGTCCAAATAATTAACACAATCATTTGCATGAAATCAGCTGAGATTGTAGCGTTATCCATAATAGTATAACAGTGGTCTGGTACAACCAAATAACGGCACGAAGTCCCAATTAGTTAGTCGTCACGTGTATGTTGATTATGACCGGCCGCATTGGCGGATCATGGTTCAGGAATCACGTTCAGAAATTGGAACCTTGATGGAATATTTAGGCGGTTTTGGGTTCAAAGTGGAATTGGGATTGAGATAATATGGATGTGGTAAATAACGCTTGGCACAAGGACTGTCCGTGGCAGGATTTAAAAACACTTAGGTCGGGTTTTAACAAAATGATTAACTATAATTTGGACCTATAATTCAAAGAAACATCTGAATTTCACTGCATGTGATTGGAAATCACTTTGGCAATAGTTTCAACTAACACTACAACTAGCAGTTGAGTTTTTGGTAAATCCGGACTGCATTGTATCTACAAAATAATTACCATGGTTGTCAAAATAGGCGAGAAAAATTCTTTAACAGCTCGAAAACAAAATATTTCGGCATGATTAAAGCCTGAGAGCAAAGGGATGTTGGCGGATATCAACGACGGTTTAAAAATGACAGTTGGCCTGCGTGACGCTCCATAACGACTGGTGGCGCCTTCGTTGGAAAAATATGGCATCTCGCTAAGCCAAGTATCGTAGAGGTAAGTAACGAAAACGGGTTAGGTAAGAAAAATATTTTTATGATGATAAATTACTTAAGTAGCTTTTAATAGGTATTTATATTTCAAAAGATAGCAATTTGTTTCGATTATTTTTCGACTTATTGCCAATTACACTGAAGCAATTTCTTGTGTACACAATAGATCAATTAAATATCATGGTAATTGATTACAATTTTCAAAAAAGTTTCATAACACTTTGTTAATTATATTGTATTTATATTTTTTGCCTCTTTCCCAAACAGAAATGGTCAGGGGTCACTTATTTGTCCACCAGGTCACCTATCGCATACGAGGACCGGCGTTTTCAACACGGCAAAATTTTTCGGCGATCACCCATCCAATACCTGACCCAGCCTACTGTTATTTAGCCTCAGTGATCTCACGAGAACCGATGTTTCCAACACGCCATAAATATATTCTGTATTCCCTTTTTTAATTAAACGCTATGTTTTCAGCCATCAAATACTATGAACAGTCGTTCAGGTACACGACACTATTTCACAAATTGCACTGAGAAAACACAGCAATTATAACAACTCACAAATTGCCCTTTCGACCTCGTAATATTTTAATTACCTTGTAAAGAGCTAATTACCCTATAAATAACTTGATATCAACGCGTTACATCAATACCTTATGAATACAAGACCTCGTACACAAAGCGCGCTGAGGCGATATCTGGCTAGAAAATCGTTATCACATAAAATTACAGTAAATTATGGTTTAAATCTCCCAACAATAGCCATCTGGGCACTTGCTACTTACTTCCCTTAGCATTCTATTTCATATAGCTACAAATAATATTTGTTCTCTGCTTTTCGCTGCTTTTTTTAAAGGGCACAAAACGGCTATAAAAGAATCTTACAAATTGTGTGACACCGGCCTCTAGTCTTCTTAAGGTCGTAAAATATCAGCTGCGTTGTAAACGATAAGAAAAAAATAGCTGTGTACAAGAAAATATTACTGAAAGTTTTACGGGGGGGATAGCGGTACGTAGGAAAAATCAGGGTGAAACTGATTTATTGGCAGTAGTTTTCACGTACGAATTTCGTTCTAACGGCTAGAAAAAGTCATTTGGAAATGTTCTATAAATGTATTTTATGCGTCTTGACCTAGACGCTGGTGATTTATATGCGATGACATTGGTGTGTTTTTGTAGCCATCACCATTATTGAACGTCATAAAGATTGGCTAGAACGGTGATGTTATTCGCCATTTCGTTCTTGTCCATTTCACGAATTTGCCCTTTTTTTGTTATAAATTGGTTCATACTTGCGGTGGAATCAAAGTGACTTTATAGCCGATACTACATTGGTTACCTTTCTTTTTTGCTTTTTTATGGATTATTTATATTTCCTATAAAACGAGGATGAGAACCAAATTTTTGTAAAAAAAAAAATTCTGCAGTTTGCGTTTTAGCTTATTTGCTTGAGAGTCAAATTTGTTATGGAGAGCAATCCAATAAGAACAAATAATTATTCTATAGTAGACTCGTTTTTAATGGTACCTATTCCTAGAAGGAAGGTGTTTTTTTTCCTTATTACACACTTTAAAAAACGAAACAACATGCTTGCAACGAGAAGGGTTTGGTCCCTTCCACTGATTTTTGTCTTGTTATCCACCTCCCATAAGAATTTACATAAAAGTGTATTGGTAATGTACCTAATGGTAATAAATATGTCATATTTAAGTTTAATAGATACATTAAATATATTTATTTTATACATTTTGTATGTATTTTATTTTTTATTATTATTTAATTGCTTTGTTTGATTTTTTTTTTTGTATTTTTTATTGTTTAATTAATTTGTAAAAAGTGTCACACACTCATTTAATACAGAGCAAACTGAAAATCTGCAATGCAAGTATCCAAGCCTTTAAATTATCTCAGGATCAAACAAAAGGTTTTATGAGTTACCAAATAAAAAAATCATAAAATGAAAAAATAGCAGAAATCTTCAAAAACCAAACCTATTCGTTACGAAAGAAACATGAACATGAACAACAGAAATAAAATCATTCGGGCAATTTCGTACTCAATCGCTAGGAAAATCAATCAGGCTTCTCCGACATGGCCCAATTCTAACCCTTACCCCCGTACCCCCTTACCTTCTTCGCATAATGGCCAATTTTCTTTGCCGCCTTTCCCTTCTGGCCTATCGAGGGTTTTTTTTTTTATCAAAACCTTGGATTCTCTTCGTGTGTCTCTAGCAACGGCAGTGCTGATCACGACCCACTTGCTATTTCGCCATTAAATCCCTTAAAAAACCACAACATGGCTACGAAAAAAAGTCTATAAAAAAGCTCTGCTCGAATCATGAAGATTCATTAATAAAACTTAACGGATTTTTTTCCGTTCGTTCGCTGGAAACGAAATGGCTTTCAAATAATCTGTTTTTAAGCTTCAATCGTCTTTCATGGTCTATAAAGACTCGAAGTTTCACTCTCATTTATGTTACGGTTTTCGATTAATTTCCAATAAGTCTTTTAGAAAGTAATTATAAACAGATTCAATCTAAATTTTTTCTTTTATATTTCGGTTTTGTGCTATTAACATGTTGTTTTTCTTTTCATTGAGTTTTAAGGCACAGTCAGAGAAAAACCGTTACTTTTAAACATTCTGTTGAACAAACGAGGCCGCCAGCATGTGGTAACGGTAGGTGCTACCCGATGGCGTTTGCGGCCGTTATTTTAAACAAACATCTTCAATTAAATAATAACGACTCAGAATGTCGATACTTGTTAATCAATCGGTTAGGTGAGCATTTGTAAAGTTGAACTAAGAGTTAACCAGTCGCAAATGTGAGAATTTAAGAGTGAAATTTCTTAAAAATCAAAAAGACAGGGACGCCATCTGGAAAAATCCTGCGTTTTTGTTGCTGTCTTTCTTTTGCCGCCATTTATCTCGCATTGTTAAAGAGCCTGTTTAAGGCGTTTTTTCTGTGTGTTTTCAGCAATAAAAAATCAGAGTTTTTGTAGCAGATGTGGATTCAAAATTTCTTCAATCTCTCAAAACTAACAAAAAAGACATAAAAAAAAAATACTTGAGCCCACCATTTATGTATTTATGTTTTTCTAGTATGTATGTAAGTATTTTTTAAATAGATTTCCCTAAAAGTGTAAACAACAAGAGATTTTTTAAATTGCTGAAACAGTTTCTGCCAACCGAAATTAAAGATGAAAATGAATGATTTTTTTTTCCTGGATTCCCCAGAAAAGTAAGACGGAGGCGATACAACCTCTTAAAGAAATGAAGTGAATTTTAACTACATTTTAAATTAGTCGATTATAACGTTGAAATAAATAGTAATTAAAAAAATATTAAAAACTCAAGCTCACTTTGATTAAAGCGAATAGAATGATCTACGTTCAGTGAGAATAACGCAATTGAGTTACTTTCACTTTATAATGCTGAACTCATTTGAAACCAGTTAAAAAAACCTCATAATAGCTGAAGAAAGATGAAGGATTCAACAAATATGTACCTGAACATTGAAACGAATTTAAAAAATCTGAAATAATTGAATTCTGAGGTAAAGATTTCTCCAGAAACACAAATTACATGAAAGCTGCTATAAATATAGTGATTTAAAACGATAAATAAAAACAAAAATGCTATAAATTATGCGAAACAGCTTATAAATAAGCCAATGGCTTAAAAAAATATTAAAATTATCACAAGTCTTTCAGTGAAGCGAAGCTAAAAGAATTACACTTGTATTTTTAAAACAAAAATAACCACAATGTTTTAAAACAACAACACCTCCCATCTCAGTTTTTGTTTATTTGTTTGTTTATCCAATGACTTAAAAGCACCAGCTGACAATATACCAGAGTAGCTCACAAGTCCAATAGCTAAAGAGGTGTCGTTTTTCGCATAGCTGAGTCTGTTGGCCCATGAAGCAAATAAAATGCATGTTGTTCTAACCTTTTTGCCCCCCATTGTAACAAGGAAGAAAACACGAAAATGCACTTCTATCTAAAGTTAAATAATTGGAAGTGCATTGTGTAGCTAGGTAAATAAAATAAAATAGTTGTGCTTTTCGTGCTTTTTACAGAAAAGCATTACACAGGAAAACATTCCAAAGTAGCACAAGGTAATATTTTTTTTTAATAAAATTATTTTCGTTGAAATATTTGAATTCAAAATAATGTCCTCAAGCAAAGGAGATTCAACGTTTGGTGTAGATGCTGAGATCGCCTGACAGAGTTTCTCAATTCTGCTATCTTATGTTACCACGGGTATATCATGGTCTAGCATATGAGGTTAAATGGTAGATTGAACGTTTGGTAGCCATGGAGATGCTGAGATCGCCTGACAGAGCTTCTCAATTCTGCTATCTTATGTTACCACGGGTATAACATGGCCAAGCATAGGAGGTTCAATGGTAGATTCAACGTTTGGTAGCCATAGAGATGCTGAGATCGCCTGACAGAGCTTCTCAATTCTGCTATCTTATGTTACCACGGGTATATCATGGCCTAGCATAGGAGGTTCAATGGTAGATTCAACGTTTGGTAGCCATAGAGATGCTGAGATCGCCTGACAGAGCTTCTCATTTTTGCTATCTTATGTTACCACGGGTATATCTAGAGCATTATAAATTATAATAAAAAAGTGTTTTCTTTAGATCTATATTCACTCCTCGGCAAGCTTTTAAAAAAGGTGTTGCAGTTTGAAAACTCGAGTGTTCATTTCGCTGTTTGTTCTTCTTGTTTGAAGAAAACTTTGCTCTTTTGATTGAAACAAGATTAAACAAAAACAAATTCAGGTCAACGAAATCGACCCAAAAACAAGTTTAAATTACATGAAATTCTGCAATTATCGAAAACTACTCCCTGTTGGCTTCTAACAATAAAGAATTTACAATCCTTAAAAAGACCAACTATAGATATATTATCAACAATGGCAGTCTATTTCAGTTTGCAAATAAAATGGAATATACATTCTAGTTCAAGAAACAATGGTTCTGCGATCCACACGAATAAAGGATTGGGGTAGGTTAAGGTGCCCAAACCAGCACTTGTTCGCTCTAATGCAAAAGCTATGTTTCTTACCTAAAGTATCTTTGAAAAATAAGGAACCTCGAGCCTGTGGGTGCAAAAACTTGCACAATGGATATTACCACCACTGTGACCAATTATTTAATTGCTGGGGTAACTACACATCGTTTTGACATAGGTCCCTAGAAGAATGATCTTCAGTGAATGAGTGGATGATGATGAGGATGATGATGAATATTTCCTAGCCTACTCCTGTTGAAAAGCACCAAGGGGACCACCTGCTTAAAGTCCCTTCCGAAGAACGGTACAATTTGAACAACAGGATTCCTCAAGAAATGCATTATGTCAATTGGTTGCTAAGTTTCTTTTTTAAACCCAAACAGAACTGGCCAAGTTTATGATGGTCATTCGTCTAATACCTGGCCAGTGCTGCTCAACTTCGATGATACGAGAACTGGTGTTTTCCACAAGCGCAACAGTTCAACACTGATCAAACATTTCACACTTAAGTAATATGCAGATCAGAACTGCCCCAAGCAAAACTCGTCAACCCTTCATGCCAACCTCATAGAAGACTTCATTCACATAAACGTATCCAAATCATTTGCATATCTCTCACTTGTATATCATTGTCTATCCATGCAATTTAAGTGTATTCCCTTTTTGACCTATACTTGGGTACTCCAAGTCTATTTAATGTTATTTCTCCTCAAATTGTGACCTCTTTGATGCATCTATCTCAACCATGGCTGCCAACTATCTACCACTTCAGCGAAAAAAATAAAAATACAGCACCTGCTAACTCACTGTGCTGTTTCTGTGCTAGACATTTGATATTTTGTGAAATGCATTTATACATTTATCGACCATACATTTCTAGAGCTACAAACTGAAAATAAAAAAGCTATGGATATAACTGCAAGTTGGTGAGTGTCTGCTCCTTTGCAGGAAGCCATGCAAGCGCCCTGTCACGGAATGTTCAGCACAGAGGCGACGGCGAGTGTCCGCTCCTTTGCGTGGAGCGCAACAAGCACCCTGTCACGGAATGTCCAGCACAGAGGCGACGGTAAGTGTCCGCTCCTTTGTGAGCGAAACAAGCACCCTGTCACGGAATGTCCAGCACAGAGGCGACGGCAAGTGTCCGCTCCTTTGTGTGGAGCGAAACAAGCGCCCTGTCACGGAATGTCCAGCACAGAGGCGACGGCAAGTGTCCGCTCCTTTGCGTGGAGCGAAACAAGCACCCTGTCACGGAATGTCCAGCACAGAGGCGACGGCGAGTGTCTGCTCCTTTGCGTGGAGCGAAATAAGCACCCTGTCACGGAATGCTCAGCACAGAGGCGACGGCAAGTGTCCGCTCCTTTGCGTGGAGCGAAACAAGCACCCTGTCACGGAATGTCCAGCACAGAGGCAACGGCGAGTGTCCGCTCCTTTGCGCGGAGCGAAACAAGCACCCTATCACGGAATGTCCAGCACAGAGGCGACGGCGAGTGTCCGCTCCTTTGCGTGGAGTGAAACAAGCACTCTGTCACGGAATGTCCAGCACAGAGGCGACGGCGAGTGTCCGCTTTTTTGCGTGGAGCGAAACAAGCGCCTTGTCACGGAATGTCCAGCACAGAGGCGACGGCGAGTGTCCGCTTTTTTGCGTGTAGCGAAACAAGTACCCTGTCACGGAATGTCCAGCATAGAAGCGACGGCGAGTGTCCGCTCCTTTGCGTGGAGCGAAACAAGCACCCTGTCACGGAATGTCCAGCATAGAAGCGACGGCGAGTGTCCGCTTTTTTGCGTAGAGCGAAACAAGTACCCTGTTACGGAATTTTGGAAATAGTGGTGACAGTAAGTATCTATTTCTTTGTCAAGAGCGAAACAAGCAATGATCTAGGCATCTTATGGTTCGAAGATCGCGTTGAATGAGTAGAAGGTTTGGGAGTTTAGGGTGGTATGTGTAGGGTAGGGGTGGTCGGGCGGGATCGTAGCCTCGTTCAGAGACTCTGGAGAGATAAATTGCCTTCATTGATTCTTGCCAACACTTTGCTGCCAGCTGATGTTCTTGAAAAACCTCTTTTCCCAGAACCCCACCCAGAGATCCGTTGGAATGGGTGCGATGCTTTGTAGAAACGGGGCGATAGGCAAAGGTTCTATGCACTTGCTGGTAAACCTTTGCTTTTCTATATTGCTGGAGGCATCGCTTAGCGAGATGTTTGTTTATGGTACAATCAAAGTCAAAACTATATGACAAATGGAAAAGTGATGTTTCTTACTTTTTATGCAAAAAAGTGTTTTATTTATTAATATTTTTTTATAAAATTTTTCTTAATTGTTGTATAATTATAAGCTGTCACTGGTTATTTTTTAAACCAATTTAAAAAAAATGTTCTTATCAGATTTGTGATATTGATCTCACTATCTGAAGGTCTGCAAGTAATTTAAATTATTGAAAAACTCAACAATGTCGAGTATGTATCTTAATCTCTGATAAACAAAATTTGCAGTCTAGAAACAATTATCTTACCGAACTATGAGGAAATTCAACCTTTTTGCATAGTTCTTAAAATAGTGAACATTATTTTTGTTATGTAATATTTATTTTTTGTTTCGTATTAGATTCAGACATATTATTTTTTTATTGTTGTTTCAATATTCATATTCAGAAAATACTTTTAGAAAAACCTAAAGGAAAAGTGCCAAAAAAAAAGCAGTGTTCTACCACTACAGAAAAAAATTGATATTTTCTGATCTACTATACTCGGTTTGGTTAGATAATCTAAACATTTAGAATTTTCACAGCGCACCTTCAACTTCCCATTGTATTTCACATTTATTCGCTAAGAACGCTTAAAAATTAAATATCAAGTGACGGTGCCCCTGAATGCAGCCCTCAGAGCAACAAAACCGGCACCACCACCGAACTGGCAACGCCCACACTTTGCTGAAAGTGACTGAAAAGGCAAATTTTCATCATTTTCCAAGCCGAGTTTGAATAGAGAAGCATTTTCTATGCAGTGAACTATAAAGTAAACTATTTACAAATTGTAAAGAATGTTGTGCTCCTCGATGCAACCCGCAGATCAGAGAACCTGGCTCCTCCACAACAAAGTAGTTCTTTTTCTTGATTTAACGAAAAAATATGGTTTTTAATAAAAAAAAATTTAATGCAATATTTTTGAGGGATGAATACGATAGATTTGTTGTCATGAAGTACTTTATTGTACTTAATTATAGAAAATAATTTCGTCTAAATTAGGCAACTTTGGTTTATTTCTTTGTAAATAAATTACCCAGTAGTTTTAGAGTTATGCCATTCTGTAAAAAAAAAAAAACGCCATAAAGAGTTTTTTTTATTTAGTTTCTTTCATTTTTCATTGGCTACAAGAACTGCAAGAACTGAAAAAAAAAAATGAAGGAAAAAATGCAAATTCCAATTGAACACGTTTTGTTTGTCCCTATGTCAATTGTGAGATAAAAATCATGTAGAAATATGGAAAGAATAGAATATTTTTAATTTAAATTTAAATTGATGGATTATGATTGATAAAAAATATTGATTTTTTTTTTCGCTTAATAAAAAGCGCCATTTCGGCGATTGCTTAAATATATTATTATTGTGCAAAGATTTCCTAAATTTTCACCCGTTGGTTATCATTTGTAATGATAAAAATACCAGTGATAATTTTAAATAACAAAGATTGATAAGCGTGAAAATGTGTGTTAATGAAAAAAAAGGCCACATTAATAAAAAAATAATGTTGATTGTTACAAAAAATGAACGATTGAAAAAACTTCTGATTGTAAGTTACCTCAAAAATTGGGCAACGTTTTTCCAAAGCGTCTTGCAGTACAGCCACTCTGTTCACCTACCTAGAAGAGACAAGATACAGAATAATTAGCAATTTATAGACATACATTTCAATAATTCCCAATATCTCGTAACTTTTATCTGTTACCTTAACAAGGACCGCTTTAATCCTTGATTAAGTAACAGGTACAAGTTATAAAACGTTGGAAAATTGAGTTGTTCTTCACTTAGCATTCAAAACCCAGTAAAAAGTGTTTTTGTCAACTTCTTATTAATTTGTCCGCGTTTAGCCAGCGATCAATCAAATATATCTTTTTATACTTAAAGAAATCCAAGTCAAAATACCCTTACATCTCGAAGATAAACGAGCAATTAAACCTAATTACCCAAACCAATCAGATCACAAGAACAACAAAAAAAAAACACATAAAACTATTTTCCTCTCCTAATGCAACGATCCAAAAATAGAGTGCGCTGTTTCTGCTTGAGTTATGTCCAAGTGACGAAGAGTAAAAAACAAAAAAAACTATCAATTACTATAGTCTCGATGAAAGGGCCAGCCCGAACAGGGACCTACATAAAACCTCAATCCCGCTAAGTGACCACAGTGGAGAAATGAAGCCAGGACCTCGATTTCACCCCGAGAATATATGTGAAAGCGTTGAAGTCGTCGCCTTCTAGAGCTCGTCCGACCGGCGTCATGTTTTATTTAACAACTTTGATGGAAGATAGGAAGGCGTTTTTTTTTCAGTAGACGTTCAAGGCTAGAGAATAAGAGTTAAATTGTTTGAGATTTCTTGAATTTATTGGTAGGCGATTTATTCAAATTGTAATAAGTAACTAAGTGGGCATTGGTATTTTGTTATAAGTGTTAGTCAGGTAATATGTAGAAGCCACTTTGGAACTAGTTATTTATCTTGTTTCTATTGAAATACCTAATTTATCACTAGTACTGTATCCAGTGTCAACTTTGTATGTCCTGGAAAGTTATGTCAAGTGCCGTATCATTGAACATTACCACTTAATATTGTGTCATTGACCAACTGGTCCCTGCGGCACTGGCATATTATAGCTATAGGTCAATGACTCGCAGCTATTTAGCTTACATACACTGATAGATATTTGTGAAACTGGCTCTTAACCTAAGTCTGAGCTAGCCAAGACCGACACTCAGCTAACCTTACTTTCCCTTGACTAACATAATCTTAGTGAACCTAGACTGAACGATAGGTGTGAAACCGATGCCTCGAGATAACCTATGCTTAGATTTACCTTAACCTTGAATAACCTAACCTATATAAGCCTTTGACCAACAAATATTGTAAAACCAATATATAGTTTAAGCTGGACCTAACCTAGACCGAAACTAACCTAATCTTAGTCAACCTGGAATTTAAGATATTTGTTAATCTAAAACCAAGTTTAAGCCAAAGCTGTGATTAAGTTTAAAATGGCAAATGTATCTTCTTTACAGAGAAAAGCCAAACAGAACATTTTTAACCAAATTAAATAGTTTTACAAAGTCACAGTTGGTCTTAGCAACTAAATCATGTTTCTACAAAAACCGCACACTATTTTCACACATAGTACCTACATGAGTCACATTTTCTAATTATTGTTAGGGCCGATTGAATGAATGAATGAATTGGGGGGTTTTGAGGCCAACATTTTGAAAGGTTTCAAAGAGCATGTTTAGACAAATAAATAAAAAAGATGTAAATTTTAATTTTAATTTGGTGATGATTCAGGAACGCTTTGTCCTGTCACATAAAATAAAATTTTATTTAGCAGCCGTCACTATTTTCTCTCTGTTCTAATCACCGTTTAATATTTGAACCTGGAAGGATGGCGTTTAACTTTTCAACTGTCATTTGGAGGTCAAAGCAAGAAGTCCCATTGATATTTTGTTTGTATATTCAAGTCACCAAACATTCCGATTCGAAGCAAACACATTGTTAAAAACTATATTATGTTCTTTAGTTTGTAATTATAAAAATATCATTGTTTTAAAGATGAAGTTAAACGGCGTTGGTGAAATCGGCATTTCGTGTCTTTGTTACCAATGGGCATTGAAAGATAATAAAATTAAAGATATTTATGGACCTAAAAAGTGTTTGTCGTCGTTTGACAACAAGCTTACAGATTAATTTTTAGACAAGTTTCATTTGCACCGAAGTTTTTTAACTTGAAAAACTCTTCACTTTCAAAGTTTGCGTCACATTAAGAGGGCGTCCAGAGTTGAGGTAATTAATCATTGCTGCTAATTATGTTCAAGTCGAAAAATAAGCGGAAGGTTCTTGTTGCCAGTCATGTTAAGTATGCCACGAGCACTGTAACGAGAGACCAAATAAAATAAGGGTCAAAAAATTAAAAAAATATAAAACCGTTGTTTTATAACTTCTATTGAAGCGATGTAATATCTTAAGAGTATTTTATTAATGGCATTCTTGGGTATAAAGTATCGAAAAGCTCGTTCAGCATCCTGAATGCAAGAAGCAAGAAGACGTGCTACTCTTCGCTTGTATGATGCATCGTGAATTGTCTAGCGCGATTTTCTTCCAATATCTTTCGTTTTTCTTTTTCATTTTTTCATTTCTTCTTTTTTATTATTTTACCAAGATGAAAATGCACGTCTTGCATGACTGCATTTTAATCGAGGAAACTTGCACCGGAAAACTGTTCACACAAACATCTTGGAAGAAAAAGCGATGAGATTTTTTATGGAAAAATATTTCAGAAAAAAAATTATCCTAGAAAATCTGGAACAAACGAGCAACTATATCTATGAAAGCAAAGTTTCTGATGGATCAATTTTCTTTTAAATTTAAATTTAGTTACCTGTTTCGTTTTTTGCAAAGACATTTCAAAAATAGCGCTGTAGCGGTACTTTTCTAGATAAAAACACCTCATAATTTCGCTAATGCTAAAAAAAAACCCAAAGAAAAGCAAAAATAAAAACAATACCAGCGACTAAAACACATTCCTCCACGATAAAACACCAAAATATCTAGACAATCACTTTTTACTGTAACGGTACACCCTTAACTTCAACCCCAAAACCATCAAACTCACAAACATAATGTTCTTTGCTACGAAAATTCTCACCCTCAACCTTATCCGAAACCACCAAAAACCAACCCCCATATAAAAACCCAAAGAGCAACAACCCTTTATCTATCTTGTGTCATAAAATATTCCCATCCTTTTCTTTACCTCGCGATAACGGATAACACCTTTCACTCCGTCTTACATGGAAGGTATAAAAAGGATAAGAGCATCTATACCCTTATCGCCTTATATACGCCCGTAAGTGATAGTGGTAGACTGCTCTGCCGAGATGTGCAGACCATGTCATGTGGCGTCACGCCTCATGTAAATTTTTTTTTTTGTATGGCTAGGACATATTTTGAAAAGGTCTTGAGGTGACATCGAAATCTGTGTAGAGGGATTTTGTTTGGAAATTGCGAGGAAGGTATGGTGGGTTTTGCTAGCTGTGAGCTCATTTTTATTTAGGGGCAAACAATTCGGCGCAGAATGATTACAAAAGTGTAGTTAAATGTTTTAAAATATATGTTTTGGCACGTTTTTTAGAAGAAACACTATTACCCTCTCAAAAATGTTTGCAAAATGGAGGGGTTATTAGTGTTCCTAAGAAAAAAATACCCCACGCATCGCAAGCGTTTGCAATTTAAATAATTTTTTAACAAGTATTTACATGTTTATTAATTTGCAGATAAGAAATAAGCTTAATAATTTATTAATACCCCGCGCATTGCAAGCGTTTGCAATTTAAATAAGATTTCATCCTAATAAAGTTTAATATTATTTAACGGTCAAAAGCTCACCAAGTATTTGAGTTGTTAGTTTAATAAAAATTAAGAACATATTTAAGTTTTTGTCTTCATGGTTTTAAGCTGTAATTATTTATAAAAAGACGGTTGCATTATTGATATTACATACATCTATTTTATGATAATGTATTTTAAATCACTACTGTTCTACGAAATATTGCCAAGCCTACGGTGTAGGGGGTTGGATTTACGCTTCCTTAATTTCTCCCAAAAGCTAAGCTACACATATTTTATAGTATACTAAGATTAGGTATAAGAAAAAATTATTATTGATACTGAATGTTTGTAAAACATACAAACTAATTAGAACCAGCCATGTAACTACACCCTATAAAAGAATTCAAACACACACAATTAATAGTTCACCAGTTTTTATAGGCAATTTCTTAAATTTAAAGAAACTACAGAACATTCAAGAAGCATTTCAGCTTATCTTTTGTGAATTCTTATAAAGAACAATGTATCTGTAGCACGATACCACCTTCATAACAATGGCTTGCCTTGTCTTCAATAATCTTGCACCAAGAGCTGCACATTCCTTTGACCTACATCTGAAGACGCTTGAATTGAAATTCTAAATAAACAACCGAAGAATTTTGCAAAACGACCAGAAACAAGAAATGGAAAATGGAATTTTCTCAATGCGCTTTGAAAAAAGGGTTCCAAGTTCACGTGGCAAATGCTATTTCCCTCAACTAACGTAAACCACATGTTTTTAAAAGAGAATTACCAACGAGTTTATAGGTATGGTCAGAGATCCGGCGTTAATGTTTATCCAACTGCTGAGCAAACGAGACGGAAATGTGTGGTACCGGTAGGTGCCACCTTATGCCGTACTTTAAAACAAACATCTACAGTAAAATAATTTATTATTTTATTTGCTTTGCTTTAGTAATTATCTGCACTTAAAATAACTTACCACTGTAATATTATAGTTTCACTATTTTTCTTTCAACAATTACTCAGTTACCACTTAGAGTGTCCCTTTAAAAATGTGCCAATGTGCTGTGAAATGATGGGAAAACGGATAAATTACACCATAGCCCAGCAACAACGCATTGGGTTGGATTGGTAACCATCATCAAAATTACCAGTTCTGTTTGAAAGCGACGACAGAAAGTGTTCGTTGGTACAAAAATTGTTGTTCGCGTTGAACCGTCCTTCTTACCGTCTTACCGTCCTTTTAATTTTTTTTTTTATTCTTAGACTTGTAGATTTTAAGACAAAATGCTCTGACGGGCACGATTGTATTTATTTTTATTATAATAATTGAAACTGATACCTACAGCTCTCAAAATGTCTGTACGCCAGCATTATTATGTAATGATCTATCTTATCTATCTATCTATCGGAAGGGACAAAAGTCCTAAGGTCCAGTTGGCGCACCACAACAGGAGTAAGCTATACGTGACGGAACCAGATTTCTCCTCCTTTCTTCTAGGCTATGATAAGTTCATCACATCCAGTCTTTTACTGATGATATCTGTTGTCAAAACAGTACGTCTCCAAACACCAAGCTAATCGATCAAAGTTGCCTGCATATTTAATAGCACTAAAGAAAATGTTGATATTACATACTAATTAATAAACTATTAAACTATTAGACTTGTTAATTAGAATTAAAATAATAAAAAAATATATTTGAATGAAATCTTATTTAAATTGCAAACGCTAGCAATGCGCGGGGTATTTTATTAATATCAACGCTATAACCGTCTCAAAAATTGATGCCCAAAAAGGGGCTCGAACCTCAATCTCCACATGTCGCGGGTTTTGCTCTGAAACATTGAGCTATTTGGACACTGGCTTTTTGAGACAATTTTAGTGTATTTGATGAATTTTATTATTATATAATTATTTTATAATGAATTTGATTTAGTGTATTTGGAGAACTGTCATTCTCATCAAATACACTAAAATCGTCTCAAAAATCCAGTGTCCAAATAGCTCAATGGTTCAGAGCAACACCCGTGATAGGTGGAGATCGGGGTTCGCGTCCACGTTTGAGCATCAATTTTTGAGACGGTTATAGTGTTGTTAATAATTAAAAAAATTACTTGTAAGAAAGTGAAATAAAAAAAAAAATTACTTGTTCAACTGTCTTAATTGTAAGGAATGCCAGTCATACATCCTGATAGATGGAAAAGCATAAATTGAAGACCAGATGCAGGAAGGAGGTCGTGGTTTTGTTATCTGGGTCACTCGCAACCCATCGCAATGTGGGTGCATGACTGGATAATTAAAGGCATGAACTGAACTTTGTTTAAAAAAGGAATAAAATTCAACCGGAAAAGTTTTAGTTGGTCATGTTGGTGATTTTGAATCGTTTGAGACCACTAGCGTCCCTGATGGCGTTGTCATGTTAGCTTGATTTAGAAGCAGTTATCTTTGATTTTTGAGTTTTTAGAGATTTTTCGGACAGTTAATGAGAAAAGCGGCGCTTTTTTTGAGTTGTTTAATTTTTGCTACTTTGATGCTAGTTTCTGGTGGTCGGTAGATGATATGTTTTTAGCTCAATTACATCTTTTACCGTAAAAAAACACTAAATTATTCCCTAAGTGAAAATCATGAATTGATTAGCAAAAATACCGATTGATCTGCAATGAGGATTATTTTTGTTAAATGTCCATATTCTCAGTAAAAAAAAAAATTGGGTAAAATTTTAATAAAACTATAACAATAATAACAGATAAATAAGTAATTTTTATTCGTAACTTAAATAAAATATGTAATTGAACTTTACCTAGAGAAAGGTTAATGACTTAACACACTGATGGCCGATATCACCACTATCAGACTTAACTTGGCTCAACCTTGGTTTTGGCTTAAACATTGATACTGTCTTTCTAATTTAAGGACATTTTGCAAATATCAAGCAAGTCAATTACGGCAATTCACATAAAACAGACAAAATTTAGTTTTTAGCACAGAGTTAAAATTACTGGGATTTATTTGTGATAAGAAAATATGTAACGCTTACGTCTGACATCATTTTCAATGAACTTAAAGAGTGTAATTAACTCCAATTAGGGATAAAAATGTGATTTTGTTCCCTGAATTTTCCAAGAAAAGAAGATGGACACACTGCAGACCTCCTTAAATCAAGAACACAAAGACAATCACCTTACAAATACTAGTACAAACTAGTACCACGTACAACAAAGTGCAACAAAACCGTAAGTTTCCTCTAGAGCTACGATAATACATGAGAGATGCTATACATAACATAACTTCACTAATTTCATAATTTACTGGCTAACTTTCAAACATTGTTAGCGCGCAGGTGAGCATTGAGAATTTAGTGACTGTACATTTTGTTCATTTCCCATACGTTCCCATATAAACACATAGAACGTTATGCAGATATATTTAATCATAATGTCATCGCCATTTTGATGAGCTCGAATGCTGTTTACCAACTCTTTGAATAGAAAATGTGGTATGACGTAGTTCATATACTACGCTAGTCATTGCAAGTTATAATTGACCCATTTCTATGAAAATTAACTTGTTTAAATAGTTTAATTTCATTTCTACAAAAGATAGGATAAATTAGAATTACGTGCTTATTAGATATATTGCGTGATATGTTTGTGTAAAGGTATTCTGACCTGTTTATGATAGTTTTTGTAATAATATGACACACAAATATTATTTTGTTTATGAGATTGTTAACATCAATAATACCTTTACAAGATATATATTTTTACTTTTGATTGATTGATTGATTATTGTGTTTAACGACGCACTGTTTTGACATCTAGCCATGTGGGACTGGTCTAATGGCGTCGATGAATGAGTGGATTATAAGGTTTATGATGAACCTAACCTAGCGTTAAAGCGAGGATGGGAAATCCAGTACCGGCACGTAGCCTACTCCTGTCGAAGAGCACCAAGAGAACCACCGGCTTAACGTCCCTTCCGAAGGACGGTACAACGCGTACAAAAGGAATCCTTACAAATCCAAGCTTTCGAGAGGTTAATAAGCAAGGCGAGTGAAGTTGCTGTACTAACTTTCATTCTTCCAACCTCTCTCCCGAACAGAACTGGTCATGTGTATGATGGTCACTCATCCAATACCTGACTCAGCGCAGTGTTCTTTAACTCTCATCCCTCCAACCTCTCTCCCAAACAGAACTGGTCATGTGTATGATGGTGACCATCCAATACCTGACCCAGCGCAGTGTTCTTTAACTCTCATCCCTCCAACCTCTCTCCCAAACAGAACTGGACATGTGTATGATGGTGACCATCCAATACCTGACCCAGCGTTGTGTTGCTTAACTTCGGTGATCTCATGAGAATCGGTGTTTCCAACACGACAAACTGATCGGTTGTTCATTTGTCAGATCAATAAGACTTCACGTAGGATTTAAAAACAAGATTAAACTAATTTTACAAATAATATACACTCTAGTCCCGGTAGGATAAAAAGGTAATTTTAGAAGCTCTGTCTGGTGATCTAAGCATACCAATGGCTACCAAAAGTTATTCTACTATTGAATAGCATATGCTTGAAAGTCACCTTCTCAGAATTATTGGATCTGTTTCCCCAAAATAACTACTCAAATCTGTAAATAGATAAAAAATCAAGCATCCCCGACATTTTTATGAACATGACCTTAAATTAAAATATCCTTATTTCCATTCCTGCGACAGTTTACAGTAAAACTCTTACTTCATTGCTGTCATCACTTTACACATTTCATCAAATTTTGATTAAATTATAATATTTTCTTTTTAACAATGCATAATTTCGATATCTAGTCAACGTCGCCTTGACTCCAATTTGTATTTATGATCAATAAAAAAATTATTTGCCCACTCTCATCTCCAACAACACCAATTGCGTTCGCGAAGCTCTACTACATTTCCTCGCTTAAGCGCCACCATTTCCAATGGGTGCATTGGTGCGAAATCGCAGAAGAAAACCAAACCGGAAAATCGTTCCAATATAAAAAAAAAATTGTGCAAAGCTTCAAGTTTATATTCCTCGAAAAAGAAGCAGACATTCGCACATTCGCTGGATATTTGAAGATTCTAGCTGTCTGTGACACTAGAGTATTGAGTCTCAAAATAGCACCCGAAGCAAAAAGGAGAAAAAGAGAAAATTGTGGAAAAGGAACAAAAAAAAACGGAGAAAACATTTGGCTGCACATTCGTATGTGGAAAGGTAGTCGCTCCCTTTTTCATAAGAATAGTACGAATGGCAAAACCCGATTTACCATCTCGAAATATGATTCTAGGGAAATATGAATGGAAAACATTCTAACTGTGGAGATATGGGCTTGTATTTGTGTATGCTGCATTTTAGAAGAGAACGGGTGTGAATTTTGAATTCGTGTGAAAAGGAATTTGAGTTGATAAAGGAATGGTATGGTATTTCGTTAGAGGCAGAATTCCTTATATCTTGGTGGTATGTACTAGAGGGCAAATTTAAAACTTGAATCTCAAGGGACAGAACGAACGGTTTGTCGTGCTGGAAACATCGGTTCTCGTGTGATCACAGAAGTTAAACAAAACTGTGCTGGGTCAGGTATTGGATGGGTGACCATCATACACATGACCAGTTCTGTTCGGGAGAGAGGTTGGAGGGATGAAAGTTAAGCAACACTGCGCTGGGTTAGATATTGGTTGGTTGGCCATCATACACATGACCAGTTCTGTTCGGGAGAGAGGTTGGAGGGATGAAAGTAAAGCAACACTGCGCTGAGTCAGGTATTGGATGGGTGACCATTATACACATGACCAGTTCTGTTCGGGAGAGAGGTTGGTGGGATGAAAGTTAAGCAACACTGCGCTGAGTCAGGTATTGGATGGGTGACCATTATACACATGACCAGTTCTGTTCGGGAGAGAGGTTGGAGGGATGAAAGTTAGTACAACTTCACTCACCTTGCTTATCGACCTCTCGACAGCACGGATTTTTGACGGAATCATGTTGTTCGCGTCGTACCGTCCTTCGAAAGGAACGTTATACATTTGGTTCGCTTGGTAATTTTTGACTAAAGGAGGCTTACTTCTGGCAACAGAGTTTTTTGCACACTTTTAGCTTGGTTATTTCCATAACCATAATCTTCATTATCATTCACCGACGCCGTAAGACCAGTGCTGCAAGGCCTTTAGTAAAAAAATGCGTCGCTGAATACCCCAAAAAAATAAATTATTTCGTCAATCATGTTAGATTTATCACAGTTTTAGCTTTTTCTGTTTAGAGTTTTCAAATGCAGATACCGCAATTTCAAAATCATTCGTGGAAATAAAATTATGAACAGGGAAAAACGGTTGTTTGGTAGGTTACACCAATATAGTATATCAATACGTTTTCTTTTTCAAGAGAAAAAAACAGTGAGTTGTTGGTTAATGGTATGCTATATTTTGAATATAACTCGTGAGTGGCAGCTAAATTATCAACAATATTTCCAGTATAACTGGGTTAGTAACTAATTTCAAGTTTCAAACTTTTGAAATTGCAATTGTCGGTAATTGTTCCACGTAGTTCCCATTTCCACGCAATAACATTACAACTTTGTACACTCATATTAGAATGTTCAGCGGAAATTTTGTAATGCATTTTGTTCTGCAAATATTCTTCTCTGTCCAACTTTCAGGAATCGTTACTTTCAACATTGCTTGTGATATTTTTTTCTCTTAATTCTGAATTGGCGTGAAATGTCAGAACAATCATCTTCTTTGTACAACAGTTCTGTATAAGAAAAGCTATCAACTGGTCTTATTTGTGCCTCGAGCGATCTAAGACAAGTATTAAGTATTTTATGGCCGTGCGAGATGGGGGTGAAAAGCTTCAATATGAATCGACTGTAGAAAAGAGATGTAAATAAAAAAAAAAAAAAAAAACGCCAAAAGGGTAAAAAAACCTTTTGGGGGACCAAATTTAGACCAATGTTTATGACCAATTAAAAAAGTTTTCGAAAAAATACACGTAGTGTGTTAAAACTAAATTCTACGTGTTGAATATACTCAATTTATATAATTTTTCCGTACGGGTCGGGTTATATTATCTCTGGAAAGTTTGCTATGTTTCCCGAATGTTTTACTCCAATTTTGTGAAATTGGTGTCACTGTAAATCTCAAATAACCTGGATAGAGCATAGGATCCAGCCAGCTGATCTCAAATAACCTGAAAAGAGGACAGGATCCAGCCAGCTGATCTCAAATAACCTGGATAGAGCATAGGATTCAGCCAGCTGATCTCAAAAAACCTGGATAGAGCATAGGATCCAGCCAGCTGATCTCAAATAACCTGGATAGAGCATAGGATCCAGCCAGCTGATCTCAAATAACCTGGATAGAGCATAGGATCCAGCCAGCTGATCTCAAATAACCTGGATAGAGCATAGGATCCAGCCAGCTGATCTCAAATAACCTGGATAGAGCATATGATTCAGCCAGCTGATCTCAAATAACCTGGATAGAGCATATGATTCAGCCAGCTGATCTCAAATAAACTGGATAGAGCATAGGATCCAGCCAGCTGATCTCAAATAACCTGGATAAAGCAAAGGATCCAGCCAGCTGATGTCAAATAACCTGGATAGAGCATAGGATCCAGCCAGCTGATCTCAAATAACCTGGATAGAACATAGGATCCAGCCAGCTGATCTCAAATAACCTGGACAGAGCATAAAATCCAGCCAATCAGTAAAAATTAAAGTTATATAATCCTTTGTTGGCTTAGGGCTGAACAAAGTTTGAATAACATATCCAAAACAAAAGAAATAACCTGCAGAGATTATTCCCCTTGAAAACTTATAGTAAGTTTTAAGACAGCGTCAAGATTTATTTATATTAAATTTCAAGTCTTGAGACACTATTGTCTTGTCAGTGCTCTGTGTTCTTGAAAATCATGAAGGTGTAAAATTAGGGCACCAAAAGTTACCTTCTAGTTTTTGCATGACTAGAATTTCAGGCTTTACAAGAACTCGGAATAAAGTGTCATGCAAGAAAAGTTTTTAATCTCAAATTCATAGATAAAGGTAAATAATCTTTGATGGTTGAGGAACTCTGACAAATAATGAGATACATTTACAGCTTAATAAAGTTAGTATCTTAGCAATTGACGACATAAAGTTTGGATGGTTAATTAAGGAATGTTTGGTAAGTATATAAAACTAATATTATGTTAACTATGCCACATCATATTTAACCAATTTTAAGTCACAATTTTGAGATTCAAAAAGTAGTCATGAAATATTCTGAATTTTTAACTGATTCAAAATAATTTTATTTACAGATATTAGGCTGCTGCAGGTTATTTCTGGTTGGAAAAAAAACTAACTCATCATTCATTCACAATATTATTTTTTATTAACAGGGTGAATTTTCAGTGCACAACGTTCAAGAATTTTTATATCAGCTCTGACAGCTACAGTCTAGCCCGTGAGAGAAGATACCAGCACAGGGACTGTCCCCTGCATTGCTTCAGTCTAGCCCGTGAGAGAAGATACCAGCACGAGGACTGTCCCCTGCATTGCTACAGTCTAGCCCGTGAGAGAAGATACCAGCACAAGGACTGTCCCCTGCATTGCTACAGTCTAGCCCGTGAGAGAAGATACCAGCACAAGGACTGTCCCCTGAATTGCTACAGTCTAGCCCGTGAGAGAAGATACCAGAATTATTCCATTTTCCAGAAAAGCATACTTTCTCGATGAACGGAGTATATTTATATACGCATTTAGAAACGCATTCGATCTTTTCTGAAGCATCTCAATCAATAATATTATTACAATAAGATCCAACGATATTAAACTGCCGGCGGGGTGAATTCCAATTACAGACAAAAATAAAGTGGAACTGCTGCAGAGAAAGAAAATGAACAGAATATTCTTTAGGAGCCGAAAAATTTATCGTTTAATGTTTACAAAGAAAATATAGAAATGTGCTAGAAATGTACGGAGACGATTGAGGCAATTCAATTGATCGATTATAATTGCTGTACCTCCTGCTTTTATAACTAAATAAAGAGTTTCATATCGGAACATTCCAGAATGAAAACATTAATTGTTTACCTCTTTTTCGTTGGTCATAACTTTCTCAATTCCGTTACGAAGTGGCCGTTGAAACAATTTTAAGTGTCAATCCCAATAACCTGAAGTGAAACTTGGCTGTTTTTTTTTGGCTGAAGCTGAAACTCAATTAAGGCTGAACCTCCATTAGCATGTGTTCAAATTTTAAACGGAGATTGTCAGAAAAGATACATTTTCGAGCCTATTATTTTTTTAAATTTTTTACAGAACAGCGCCATCTTGAAAGAAAATAACATTTTAATGTAAGTTTCCATGGAGAAACACTAGTTATTTCTGTGTTATCTTTTTTGAAAAATTATAATATTTTCGAAAATCAGTATTAAAAAGTACCTACGATTAAACTTAATCTAAGCCAAGTTTAGGTCAATATCAGTGCTATTGACAATCATAGTTGAAGATGTTTGTTTAACTAAGGCTTTGCAAACACAATTTGACTTCCGTTGTAGCGATATTGGAGCAAAAAAGTCGAAATTGACTAAATTAAACCAAAAATGTTTGAATAAAAAGGCAAGAAAACATAAACGGGTCAAAAACTTCACAACTTTTCAAATAGATGTCTTGGAGATATTTGCAAAGTTTGGTAGAAAAATATCCAACATTTTCGGTGGTACAACAAAAAAAAAAAGTCTTAAAAAATCTCAAAATTTTGTAAATTTTGAAGAGCTAAAAAAATTATTCGACCAATTTTGTTGACTAACGCAACGGGCCTGAGAAAAGAAAAAAATATATATATATTTGCAAATTTCTTTGAATTTGGAACAAGCGTTTGGCAGCTGGAGCCAGAAAAAAACCACGAAAAAACAAACAAATGAGTTTGTCTAGGTTAAGTAAAATAACAGCAACACAATAATAATAAGTTTATAAAAAAAAATCATCCTAAATTTGAGGTAACTATAACGCAAGTGACGGCAGCTACAAAGTGACAATTTTCCTGAAATTATTCCCTAGAATGTCAAGAGAAGATCCTTCTAAACGGGCAAACAATAGCACGTATCCTGTTGACAACGATCCACTCTCTAATATATTCACATTATATCTGAGCTGTTAAATCTACATACCGTTTTGTGCCATCGCCATTGTATTCACGGTGAAGATGTCACATGCAAAGTATTATGGTAAACTCTATGTCGACCTTGCTTAGAAAACACACTGCATTTAAATTACCATGCCATTGTTGTTAAATCCACGGCATTTAATAAGAAATGTCTTATTTACTATGATATTATGTGACGTTGAAGAGGTTGTTGAAATAATTTTTTATGTGGACTTAAGTTCGATTTTACGCTCTTAAATGCCGTTTAAGGGTGATATTTTAATAATTACAAATCAAAAAATCAAGACAATATACAAAGAAAGAAGATGAAATAGTTTTTAACAATGTGTTTGCTTCGAAACGGAATATTTGGTGACTTGGAAATACAAACAAAATATCAATGGGACTTCTTACTTTGACCTCTAAATGACAGTTTAAAAGTTAAACCCCGTCCTTCCAGGTTCAAATATTAAACAGCGATTAGAGCAGAGAGAAAATAGTGACGGCTGCTAAATAAAATTTCTTGTATGTGACAGGACAAAGCCGTCCTGAATCATCAACAAATTCAAATTTAAATTAACATCTTTTTTGTGCATTTATTTAAAAATCCTCTTTCAAATATTGCAAAATATCAGTTCAGCGGGAAAAATCGATTTTGGTATGAAACCTCCCTTAAAACGCCGATTCAGCAAGATTTAAACGGCGTTGGTAAAATTAGCCCTTAGATGCACATGGAAAGTTAAAAGAGTGCTAACGGAAGTTTGTAAGACTTCGGCCGAAGAGCAAGGCAGGAGGTGCGAAAATACGAAAATACAATAACTGGAATTAACTGGAAACCGTCCACATTACTTTCCTTTACTGTGTTTTTCTGAACAAAACTTATGATACAAATGTGTCATATGATTTGGATAACTAACGTCAGCCATATATTGGTATATTTTCTATTCAGCAAACCTAAGTAGAGTTGCGACAGGTCGAAAAATTGATATGCTGACTTTTTTAAATGCTACGTTTTCTCTGAAGACCCACTCCAAAAACAAACATTTTTATTTTTCATCGGAGCCTTTTTGATGTAAATATTTTAAAAGTATTATAAAGACTCATTAAAAAGATGTATTACAAAGTTAATTAAAAATAAAACTGCTAGTTTGACGGTTATGAACTCATCTCCATAAAAACCAATCGAATAATAATAATTATAATATAAGTTTTATTTGTCTAGGTTGATTCAAAGACATACATAATGAACAATTCGTTTCATAAAACATAAAATACTTAGACAGAAATGAATTGTAGATAGATTATTAAAGAAAGGTATCAAAAAATATGTGTAACAACCATTTCTTTAATTCTTTTTTAAGCTTGTTCTGGAAACGTCCAGTTGAATCTAAACTTCCGTTTGGTTATATTAAACTGGAAATGATAAAACTGGCCCATAATATTCAACCTTTGTACACATACAAGTTCAAAATGGCAGTGTATACCTACAGATAACCTGAATTTTGTTTTCATTCATGTCATACTTCATCATGATCCTTATTTTCATTTATTTGTTGTTTTTTTGTAGTGCATGTAAAATTATCACAAATTTAACAAGTGTAAATCCACAAATATGACATGTGATATCACGAATTTGTTCTACCTTAACGTAAAAAACCTCTGTTTTTATCATCTATAACTGAAATTAGAAGAGAATTATTCCCCGTCATCGTAAAACGTCTGAAATTCTTGGCACGGTATTTCCAATCGTTGGCGGGATTGATTTGTAGGGCTGCTGTGGGTGCGGGTTAGGGTGGGGTTCGAGGCGGGAAGGGAAACCTTCATATTGACTCTAACTTCATCCCGATTTGGATTCCAGAGAGCTTTTAAAGACGAGCCTCACCCGGAAGGGATGCCACATCGTGTTATATGATATTGCTGGACCAATTTCTGAAATATTTCAGCTGAGTTTACTTTTAAATTTGCTAAATCTAGAAAATCCTGTATTTTTTATTACCAAAAATTTGATTTACAATTTACTAGTGAAATTTTATTTGAATTGCAAATGATTTTAATGGGCAGAGTGTTTTATTACCTCTTACAAATTGGTGCCCAGCCCGGGGATCGAAACCTGATCTCCATCTTTTGCCAGTTTTGCTCCAAGCACCTGACCTATTTGGAAATGTTATTTTTTGAAAGATGTATCTCAAAAATGTCTACCTAGAGATTCGTCATATTTAATAAATACGCTTATTTAATCTCAAAAAAGGCTCAGTCCAATCAGTTCAACTGATTAGAGCAACACCTGCGACAGGGCAAGATCTGGGGTTCGAGTCTACCTTTTCTGCCAGTACTACCAATTCACTCCAGGCTAAAACTAAAACACCAAGGTAATCATCATACCTGAAAACAAAATGCTGGCGATGCTCCTGGAATGACGAAAGTTGTTTACTTTGTTTTAAATGACAAACTATGCAAAAAGAAATTTCTACAAATAATTTATATTTCATATCATCAATATTATTTCATTATTTTCTTCACATTATAATATGTTGAATGCTTTGAATTAACTGAGGATATTTGTGATACTAAATTATTAATTTCTGATGAAGCTTTTTTAATAATACAGACAGTAATATTCTAATTCAGATAATTGTTAATCTATATTCTATTGAAAACCACTACAAGTAACATAAGTCCCAGTTCTTTTTCTAATAAATAAACAAAAAATAAGCCTATTTTTTTGTTTTTACCTTGGAAATTAACATAAAAAAATATTTTGATTTCAAAACAGGACTTCACTTTTAAAAACTTGTTGAAACTTATTAAAACCTCGTTCATAGATTCTAGATGTCAACAATCTTTTCCTTAGGGTCGGAGGTTGTTGACCCGTTCCGATCCAACCACGGTTTTTGACCTTTTTCTTTTCGTCCTCTTCCCACTACAAAAGCTTAAGTATCTCAGCCTTGTCATCATTCATTCCGTCTTCCCAGGCGCTCATCTTAACTTCCAGTCACTTGCCACCTACTTAAGGGATTGATTAAAATGGGAATGCTAATTTTATGGGAGTTTTTCTCGGTTCCCCTTTCAATGCTTGGGATAGAATGAACAGAATTAAATGGGATTGCCTTTCACGGCATGTTCGGTCGCAGAATTATGCAGTAACGTCATGTGACAATTTTATGTGTGGCTTTACGATTCTATTTGAGTTATGTACTTTACATTAAAGATGCAATGAATTAAATCGTTAATAACATTGCAGTTTTTTGGGTTTTCTGGTGATTCCTCTAGTGAGCTGAAACCAGCAAGCGATGGATCGTTTTCCTAAATTGTTATTCTCAATTTAGGATAGTTAGGATCCAAATAGGGATATTCGATTGGCTGTGACATGCAGATAAGTCTTTAGTGGCCGTTATCTCTTGAAAGGACATTTTAAAACTGATCCTAAGTGCATTGTGATAACGCAAAATAATTTTTTTACTAAATTGGCCAAGCAAACAGAATACAACCACCATTTTCAACGATTTTAAAACACAGCTGCTGTCTCATTTTCTTTTTTTATACTGTTAAACGTCTTGCAACAATCCAAAAAGAAAAGATTAGAAGAAAAAAAGACAAAAAGAAAATGTTTATAATTTTATGTGGTTCTTTTGTTATCGGAAAATTGTCATGACTGCTCAAACCTCTGAAGAAGTAACTAGTATATGTTACTAAACGTCGGGAAATTTAGTAGTCCTTTACTTAGCATTCAAAACCCAGTTCAAATAGTTTTTCTTAAAACTAGTGCTAAGGATAAATCAAGTAGACATGAGTCTAAAAACAATCAAAAAGATAAAACATTATCAATTCTATTCGAAAATCGATTTTACTTCTAAGTCAGATTGTCGCCTCACTCCTAAATAATACAAATCTAACAACTCAAAAAATATATATAGATATTCTGCGACGTTAACGCTTACAAAACACATTTAACAATAGCAAAAGCACTTTTATTTCGCACCTTATCTATTTTCAAGCACTTCACAATGGAGTTAGCGGATAAAAACCAGGGATGAAGAGAACATACACGAAAACCTTTACCAAAGTGAAAGATAGATTGATCATCATATCATGTTATTATACGTACTGGTGGCTTCACCGTATATCGAACGTGTGATGATAATACCATTATTGTTCACAAAAAATATACTATATACACACCAACTCATATATCCGTCTCTGTTGCTCGCGTTGTGTGCGTGAATTCTCGCGCTTTCTCACTCTCGTGTTAGTTGTTTGCTCTCGTTCGGCTGAATTTAGCACGTCATCAATCAAACCCTATTCACTCTTCCGTGACGTCATCGCTATATGATATAGGTATAATTTAATTCGAGGAAAAACTTGGGTATATACGTGGGTTAACTTGGGGGATAAAAGAAAAATTCAAGTCTAGTTGGAGAAAACGTTTTCTGAAGATGTTGACTACATTTAATTTTTATTTCCAATATAGATGCCCACAGTTGGTTTATTTCCCCCCTTTTTTTTGTAAGCGACGCTCATTCAGTTTCGGTTTCGTTAAAAATCCGCAGCACGTTTACCAAAGAAATGTGTCCGGTTTTTAGCAAATTTCTAACCTTTTTTCCAATTATGTTTTTTTTTTTAATTTCTGTGACTGATTTGATTATTTAGATTTGACGACGCGCTGTTTTGACATCTGGCCATGTGGCACTGGTCTTATGGCGTCGGTGAATGAGCGGATGATGATGAGGATGATGATGAACTTAAAAGGGAGAGGAAACCCGGTGCCGGCACGTAGCCTGTTTCTGTTATAGAGCACCAAGGGGACCACCGGTTTAATGTCCCTTCCGAAGGACGGTACAAACAAAATGCACATTTTTTTGTATTTTTCAATGCGGCCAAATAAGGCAAAAATTGTTTAAAAATTGTTACAAGAAACCATGAAAACGCTTACAGCGAACAATCTCGCAAGAAACTCTTTCCCTTACGCTGTAAAAAACTGTAAAATTGTAAAAAAAACTATTACTGTTCTTACTGTTTTAAACAGCTGTTGAAAATCAAATGGAAATTATGGACTAAAAACCAGTAAATGATTTCAACCGTCCCGAAATGTAAATTAATTTTTGATTCGCTTTTACACTTTGGAAATCCCTTGCGTCACCTAATCTTAAACTTAACCCTCCCGCATAACCCGCTTACCCGAAAACACTAAGTCCCTCTCTGTTTTAGTATTAAATCCCATCGTAAGATTTAACTTGCTAGCATAACTTTCACAACATTTCTAGCTGGCGAAAGAAAAGTGTTCAACCCAATGGTCAGATTAGCTAAGTCAGGAAAGCTCGCGCTAAAAGGAAATAGCATGTAAGCTGAAAATTGACAAGACTGAGCACTTGGAAAGAATTTTAGACAATTCTTTTGAGAAAGTTGAAACACTTGGAAACGGAATACACGTTTAGTTTTCATGTAATTTTGCTTATCAGTAAACGAAGTAAACAAATAAATCGTGAACATTTTGCAGGATCATATTTACAGGTAGAGTCAAATTATATATACATGATATTTACATATTATATCGGTATGCAAAATGAGAATAATAAAGATATATATATGTAAATAAATGTATTTTTATATATTTTTTAAATATAAAAACCTAGTTTCAAAATAAACTTTATTATTTATCAATCTTTCTTAAATGTTGTCCTGAGTTCCTCGAAGTTCACTTTCTCTAAAACGAAATGCATTCTAAAAATTGTAAAACATTATTTTCAGATTTTTTTATCAAATAAAAACCGATCCTTTATTTGTTTTACCTTGCCAAGGACTTATTTCATAATTTTATTTAGGTTATCTTGAAAAATCCCAGCATTATTTTTAAATTTATTGATTATTGTGTTTAAACTTTGTACACCCTTAAAACAACAATGGGTTCCCTGACTCCAATTTGTTTACTGAATAAGCACGGGTTACTTTGGCCATTGGCACATGCTCATCAACGATATGATTCAATAGAAGACCAATGTCACAAAATTAAAATAAAAAAAAAAATCTGGAAAAATACCAAACTTTTCAGAAATATTTTCATCTTGGTTTGAAGGTAGAAGTGAATTTGATATTTTGCAAAATATGTATTTACATTTTCACATTCTTTGTCTAGAACGTGGGTAAAATGCTAATTTTTCAGGAGTTCATTTTGGCAAACGAAAAAAATAAAATAAAAATAAAAAAAAATGTTGAGTTTTCGGTCTTCATCGTAACGGCCAGAAAATCTATGTGAAAATTAGTCAAAAACCACTAGAAGTAAATTCCCTTGAGCCGTCTTGCTTCTGGTTAGGTACTGACAATTTTCCTAACAATATCCACAAAGTGAATTCAGAGTTTCTGATAAAAAAACAAAAAAAAAATACTTTTCATTCCTAGCTGATAGTGAAAAAATACAAGCTTAACTTAAGCCATTAGTCTAAATTTCACTGTCTATATAAGCTTGCAAAAATACCCGTGAAAGCAGTCAGTCTTTATAGCTTTGATCGCTTGTACGTCCCATTTAGTTTCTTCCCATTCCTGAATTGCAAACGGGAATAGCTTCATCGAGCAGGTGCTGTAATAATATTCTATTATCTTTGGTAACAGTCAAGAAAGGTGCTGTAAAGTTGAATCAGGCTAAAAAAAAGGGATATCGCTTTGGCACTTTGGCAAAGAGAAAATAAGAAAGTGTGTTTTCCTTTCAGGCTTACTAGAAAATGTTTTCCTATAATCTTTGTCACATAACACTTTTCTTTTGACTTACACGAATATTTATTAGAGCGTTTATTAGAAGTGTACGCGTTTTTTCTACTGTTATCATCGCTTTCCAACGCTGGATGCTTGACAGTGATTTTTATCAATTTTATTTCTTCACTAAAGGCAAGTTTTTAGTATGTAATTGCTGTCAACATTATTAAAGAAGTGAAAATAACGGGCTTTTGGTTTTGGTCCTACGGTGAGCTCTGACCAGTTTCTTATAAAAACAAATATAAATCTGTGCACGCAGAACAATTTAAATACTCGCTATATTTTTTCGAACGACACACCTGAATAAACAGCGAATTAAATCAATAAAACCGTTTTTTTTTCATCACTTTTTCAAATAAACATATACTAGTTACTTCTTCAGAGGTTTGAGCAGTCCTGACAATTTTCCGATAGCAAAAGAACCACATAAAATTATAACAATTACCTAGTTCAAGCATCCTAAATGTATCTAAACAAAATAATCAGGGTTAATAACTTAAAAAACTAGTGTATTATGTATTTTCTGAAATAAGAACTCGAACACATTGGCTAACTTGTGCTAAGGATAAATCAAGTAGACATGAGTCTAAAAACCATCATAAGTCCTATGGTCTAGAACAGCATAATATTTTTGTAGCAAAGAGACTTCCACCGTCATCTAAAGCAAACTTCTGCTCGATTCAGATAAACTCTTAGTACAGAAGGTATCAATCGCACATACCTAACTCAAAGTGAATGATATCTATTTCCCTTTGGCAGAGCAATAGACAATGCCTGCCGCTTTCCCATTGTCTACGTATCTACCTTACAAAGCAGAATAACTCCATCTCCGTTTCGTCGCTACTATTTCAACATCTTCCATCTCTCTTTAACTCGACCGAAATATGTCATCCGTTTCATTTACGCATAACATCCTTGTATAGCTGGTTATGTCTCTACCATGCAGTCCAGCAATACCATCTCTTTTAAACTTCCAACATGTCCAACTATTTCATCTTTCTCAATTCCCAACCCTTGACATACTTCCTCTCTTTCTCTCTCTGACCATTCTGTTATCTCCGTCACTCTTAGAGGTTTCTTTCGCATACATATACCATGATCTCTCTCTATCAAATATCACGCCTGAAAACTTCCATCTCTCTCTGGCTTAAGGGTTACAATCGAAATACCTAACATGTCCCAATAACTCTCTAGCACAGGCTTATCTCTATTCCACTCACTCTCGTCACCCATTCTCTCATCAATTCAAATCTTTCTCCACATCTAAACCATTTATGCCAGCGTGACTATAGATACAGATACAGCATTTACCCTTTATATATATATATATGCTCATTTGCAATGTCATTCTCTCTCGCTCTGGTGCCCTCTTAAACAAATATACACCTCTTCGTTGGGTGGCATGATAGCAGGTCTTTGTACTTGGTGTGCTAATGAGGGCGACGTTAAAAACCGGGGCAAGTCTCGTCCTTGTCGTTTAATTAGTGAGCGATTCTCTAGGATGGTTTTGGGAGGAGTTTTTTTTGGTGTCAGCTACGTTTTGAAGGTGAATGATGTCTATCCGAGATGAAAGTGTTTTTAGGTGGGCTTATTTTCTACTTAAATGCTGCCTTTGTATATTGCAATAATCGAGTTTATATGGCGACCAGATGGGCAGCGTTAGTGTTTAACTTTCTGCTATGCAAAAGAGCCAAAAATACTTGGTTACAGAAGATGCCCACTCGATGGCGCTTGCATCTGATTTTTATTACATCTCTAAAGATATAAATTGAAATTGAAAATATCGATTCTTGTATAATAGTAGCGATTGGCATTAAAAAAAATTAGCGTAGTCTCAAATGGAGGCAATCTTTATTATGACCACTAAATAAAACGGCACCTCCAACAAAATGTTTAACTTGTACGCAGTTTCAAACTGGCCTGCATCAGAGCGACTTGCTCGATGATGTAATGCATTCCATCGGGTTTGCACCAGCTTTGAGCGAAAGCGCTTCCACCCAAACAGGTAGTCAGTGCATTCATTTGTTCTCCAATTGCACCGTCGACATTTTTTTAGCAAGAAAAGTGCACCGTAGGTAACCCGAAAGCGAGCCTCAGTTGCACAAAGGCAGAGTCACATGCCCAGTCGAACACGTGAAAGTTGCACTGGGGCAGAGTCACATGCCCAGTCGAACACGTGAAAGTTGCACTGGGACAGAGTCACATGCCCAGTCGAACACGTGAAAGTTGCACTGGGGCAGAGTCACATGTCCAGTCGAACACGTGAAAGTTGCACTGGGGCAGAGTAACATGTCCAGTCGAACACGTGAAAGTTGCACTGGGGCAGAGTCACATGCCCAGTCGAACACGTGAAAGTTGCACTGGGGCAGAGTCACATGCCCAGTTGAACACGTGAAAGTTGCACTGGGGCAGAGTCACATGCCCAGTCGAACACGTGAAAGTTGCACTGGGACAGAGTCACATGCCCAGTCGAACATGTGAAAGTTGCACTGGGGCAGAGTCACATGCCCAGTCGAACACGTGAAGTTGCACTGGGGCAGAGTCACATGCCCAGTCGAACACGTGAAGTTGCACTGGGGCAGAGTAACATGCCCAGTCGAACACGCCATTAAATTTCTCTCGCGATAAAAGCATGCTAAAAGCACGATCATTTTTCACAAACTAATTATATTTTGATATAAAATATCAGATGTCAGACTGAAATATCGATAAAGAGACAACATTTCTTCAAGTAGAGCATATAAAAAGAACACGTAGCTATTTTAATATGGACATAAATATTTGAGTACCTCTCGGAATGTTAAATCATGTCGATAGGCTAATGAAATTCTTTCGTGCAATTTTGTCGGATAAAAGCAATATTTTTCATATTAAAAAATTGTCTTTTGCATCTTTCGGTGAAAGCAACGATATGCGAAAGTTATCTCTCGCATGAAAATGTTTTCTTCTAAATTAAAGACATAGAATAAGAAGGCAGTTTACGGTATCACCATTAAGTTTATAATGTTTTGTCAGAAAGTCAGCTTTAATGTGTAACGTTCAGCTCAGCAAACGAGCAAAACACTCTTAAAAATGATTGTGACCACTTGACAGTGCTGGTGGCCGTGATTTCGATAAATCCTAACAATAAAATAGTTACGATTCAAAATATCAATACATGTAGGTATATCAATCGTTAAGGATTTCATTATTTAAATTCAATTAAGCGTTGATTTGTCTCAAAAGCGAGTAATCTTCCAGAAATAACGATTTTAAATATCTTAACACTCGAGACGACGGTCCTCCATCTTATTTTTTTGATGCGATAAAATAGTCATTTGGCGGCAATTTTTCACAAATAAAGTTTAAAATTAGCGTTGCAGTAGTATAATATTAAGTTAGCATGATTAAAGTAAATAACTGACGGCAAATTATAGTTTTTAGACTCATGTCTACTTTATCTAAACTTAGCACTAGTTTTGACAAAAATTATTTTAACTGGGTTTTGAATGCTAAGTGAAGAACAACTGAATTTTCTAATGGCAAAAAACATACCTTGCATTTAAAGACACATTTATTATTTTAAATGTGTTTGTTTCTTTAACTCACGATACTTTCAAGCCATGGTGAGATATAACACGCGTTCCTTCCAAAAATATACTCTTATATGCCAAGAAAATTTTCCGATATCAGCTCTTTTGGTTCACTCCCATTTTCCAAACGTTGCAAAAAGAAAGAAAAGCAAACACACATACCTATAAAGAATTCGTCTGTCCCCCATCTATTTGAAAGCCTCTTTTTTTTTTTTCTTCTCATATATAGAGTTTAGCGCGTGTAGAAGAAGTAAGTGTCAGATCACACAAGTGGTAGATACGAACGGGAAAAGCGTATGTCTTTCGTTCTCTGAAAAACTCCCGACCAGTATCTTTATCCCGTTTGCCAGCCCCCTGCATTAGATAAAGGGTCGGGGAAACTTTGCTCAAGAGTAGCGAATGGTTAACGGAAAAGGAGTTGGAGGAAAAAAAATAGAAGAAAAGACCATGAAAAAAATTACTTCCTCTGGTTTCTATTAGATGTTTGCGACTAATAGCATTGTTTTCTTTGTTCAATAGTGTGAACGGAGGTAAAACTTCCAGTAAAAAGCGGATTTTATTTGTGCAATTAAATATATTTTTAACCTAACAATGTGCCCCAAAGAAATACATTAAATGGTGAAACCTAATTGCAAAAAAAATTAATGGCAAAACCAGGCTGAATTTTTTTTTTTCATTTCAAAGTACGCAAAGGTCTTAAAATTGGTAATTGAAAAAAAAACTTGAATCTAATTTTATTTAATTTTGATTCATTCTTTTGAAGTTAAACATGTTTTCAATGTACTTATGCTATAAGCTTCAATCCTTAGCTCCCTTGGACGCCCAAAGATTCTTTTTATCCACATTAATTACAGTACAGTTGCCTCTTTCCTTTTCACTCCCTACTATGACATAAAAAATAACAACTAGATAACGTCTCTCCCAAACTGATTCTTTAGTTACTTCATTCAAATGATTATGGCGAGCGTTTGAATTGTGTTGAGTACGCAGCTTTTTTATTTTTATAATTCTGGTAAAAGCTCACCAGAGAAGAGAAACTCAAAGCGAAAGTAGCAACAAATATTCCATATTAATATCCTTTCCACCACCACATTAAACAATATATTCCACTGCCTAACAAATTTGACATCAAAGCAAAGTTGTCAACAATCTACCAATTGGGAAATACACAGTGGTGACCAAAAGTTGGACACTTTGTGCAAATTGGTGCCATTTGGTGCCATAATTCATTGAATTCATAATTCAATGTATTTTTTTATTTTGACGTTCGTTTTATTCGAATGTAAGCCCTGTGATTGAGGAAAAATAAATATACAATACAATACATGTCGTTAATACTAGCTTAGCATCTCCAGTATCAATGGTGTGGATTTAATTAAGATTTATCACTCTTATTGCAAGCGTCTTTAGCGTTACACCATCTTATTATTAAAAAAGTAACGATTGTGGAAGTACAATTTTAACTTGCTGCTGAGTCGAATGTTTCTCTTACCAACGGAAACCCATGAGGTATGATACCAGATCAAGTAAGAATTTTAGTTGCCAAAATAGATTTGAGTTGCGTAGAAATGTCCAATGTGAAAATATTAAAACAAACCGAACAAACACCCGCCTAATTGACAAATAAGTAATATACCAGTGCACCGTAGTTTTTGGGTTACACTCTAAGATCCATATTTTAGGTTAGGTTTTTAAATTTATAACGAAAATAGGCAAAATTAAGTCCGTTTAAGAGATGCAAACTTAAGAACACACGCCTTAAGATATTAAACAGACTTTAACATTTTACAACGACAATTCACTTTAAAAATTCGTGGCTTCAGCATTTTGTAACGGCACTTTTTAGTTCTACCTAACTTAAATTAGGCAATTTTGTAACAAGTTACGAAACTACACGATCTTACATCGGCTCTATTTTTCCTTCTCTTTAACCTTGGCCATAAAAAAGTCGATTTACTTTTCGTAAGACAGGATTAAGGGTAGAGTACCAAACCAAAATCTCTACTGTGTACAGTCTAAAGCTTGCTAATTCTGAAACCAGATCAAATTGACGTCACTGATCCAGCATCTGTCCTCCTTTACCATGTTTAACCATGATGTATTCAGAGTTTCACGGAGCCAGTCCTTCGCCCGAGACGCTTAATCACTCTGGATTCGACACCCAATAGTCCCTCGCCCCTAGCCACCCACTGGACCAACCCATTCCAAAATCGACTGCCCAAGGCCAAATCGCTAGAGGATTAAATGTGAGCCCAGTCTTAGCTTACGTCTACGCTGCAAAGTTTGGGAAACGATATTGTTTCATCGTATGTTCATTTCGAAGAAATTAACCTGAATAAAGTATACAGATCTGTAGCGGACATTTGGCGGTGCTAAAACAAGGCTACATAATGCGACCGGTGGTATTATATAACCCTGACCTAGAATGACAACCGGTATTAAGGAGATGCTACGACGGTAGCATGATCAAGAAGACATATTGGGTTTCAGTTGATCTTCACAGAGCAGTGATGACAAAGCAACCAATTCAATGATTCGACCAAGTCATTAAAAATGGTCCTTATAAATACTACCGCTCTAGGTCGGGGCTACTGTTTGGTGCTACGGTAGTGCTAGTTAGCACGGTGCTACTGACAGTAATACCAGGGTTACTGCTTGGTGCTATGGTGGTGCTAGCTAGCACGGTGCTACTGAGAGTAACACTTGGGTTACGAATCACCGCTCTAGGTCGGGGTTACTGCTTGGTGCTATGGTGGTGCTAGTTAGCACGGTGCTACTGACAGTAATACCAGGGTTACGAATCACCGCTATAGGTTGGAGTTACTGCTTGGCGCTATGGTGGTGCAAGTTAGCACGGTGCTACTGACAGTAATACCAGGGTTACGAATCACCGCTCTAGGTCGGGGTCACTGCTTGGTGCTATGGTGGTGGTAGTTAGCATGGCGCTACTGACAGTAATACCAGGGTTACGAATCACCGCTCTAGGTCGGGGTTACTGCTTGGCGCTATGGTGGTGCTAGTTAGCACGGTGCTACTGACAATAATACCATGGTTACGAATCACCGCTCTAGATCGGGGTTACTGCTTGGTGCTATGGTGGTGCTAGTTAGCACGGTGCTACTGACAGTAATACCAGGGTTACGAATCACCGCTCTAGGTCGGGGTTACTGCTTGGCGCTATGGTGGTGCAAGTTAGCACGGTGCTACTGAGAGTTGCACTTGGGTTACGAACCACCGCTCTAGATACATTCTTGAAGCTCATATTGCTAGCGTTGCATGAGTCCGACGCGGCAAGTTCTATCCACAATGTCTGGTCATGAATTTCCTCTGGTGGAAAAACGGTGACGTGGAAAGAGGTTCATTATTTTCCCGGGACGATTCGATGGAGCGTTCCCTGGGGAAGATTCTGGAGACAATCGAAACGGGACCTGCAAGATGGACCTGACGGGGTCGGATAACTTCTATACATGGCCAGTGGCGCTCGGTTTGGTGGTTATTTAGTACAAGAGCTTTTCAAATAAGTTTTGTTTTGAAAGAGTGAAATACATATGTTAAATATGATTTAAATTGAAAACGCTTGCAACACCCGGGTTATTTTAGATTTAAGAATACTACTTCCCTCTCAAAAATCGATGGCCAGACGGGTAATCAAACCCCGATCTCCTTCTGTCGCGGGTGTTGCTCTTACCCTTTGAGCTACATAAAATTTGAGAGAATTTAAGTGCATTTGATGAGAATGACGAATCTTGTAGGAGTTAAACCTAGAGGCTGTGAAAATTAACAGTCACTCTTATTCTAGTCTTCTACGTCACAACCATTTCAATTTCTAGTTACTCTAATTTTACTCTGGATGCGTTTAAATATGTAAAATCTGATTTAAATTGCAAACGTTTGCAATGAGCGGGGTATTTTCTTTTACGAAATCAATGCCCAAATGGAAACTCGTACCTTGATCTTCACCTACTTGAAACACATACTTTTTTAGAGATATTAAGTGCATTTGATGAGAATTGTGGATTTTCAAGGAGTAGAAAAAAGAGACACTGAATCCATGATGGTTTTTAGACTCATGTCTACTTGATTTATCCTTAACACTAGTTTTAAGAAAAACTATTTGAAATGGGTTTTTCTTAGACACTGAATCTAATTTTAAAAGGAAGAAGTGTTTCTAATAAGAAAATATTTCAGGTATATTTCTTTTATTTATTAAGTATATGATATATGTGAGTTTTTGCTGTATTAGGATGAAATCTTATTTCAATTGCAAACGCTTGCAGTGCTATATGCCATATGATACTACAAATTATTTCACTGCGATGGACATGGCAATCCGCCACCGAACAGTTTCACCAAGAAAACAAAGTTTCCACGAGGTATTTTCTTTTTACGACGACGACCAATGGTCTAGACAAGACAATGCCAAACGGTTTGCGAATCTTTATGGCTGAACAAGAAGATATCTATAATCGAAAAATTATCGTCATTTTCTCAAATCTTAAAAAGCGAACAAAGTACAGAATATGCGTTTGAAAAATGTAAAGCTTACGCGTTGAAACAAATCCCTTTAAACTGTTAAGAGTTTTGTTGCTGACTTCAAATTGACTCTTTGTTTATTTTTTAAAACAACTTGTAGAGCATAATTGAGTCTGAAGCAGCATACTTTTCGAAATGAGTTTATTTGCCTTCAAAAAGGTTAGAAAATATCCCGATTTAAGGCACAAAAATTCATAAAATTATCTGCTCTATCAATTTTCTTCTTCTTTTTCATGTTCCTTACAAAAAACCAACGATTCTTCCATACTTCCTTGACCATTTCATTTTATTTCTATTCCATTTTCCCCTTTTTATCTCTAAATTAGCTTTTCCATTTCTTTCCTTCTTTATCTTAGTCTTTTTCTTCTCTTTCTCTCAGATTCTATGTTTAAAACCTTTTATGGCAATATTTTTTTCATCGATTTGTAAGACTTCTTTAAACATTGTTATATTCGACATCCATTAAAACAAATAACAAAATACCAACATAAAAAAAAGACAACTTTCTTCTCAAAAAAATTAATGTTGCTAATTTTCCACGAAGTTGGCAAAAAACCCCACTTTGGTGGCAGCGGTCGCTACAAACTGGTGCCAGCGGTGGGATGAAATTATTTAAATTAATATTTGTACTTTTTTCACAGGCCAGGAATATATAAATACATTGTGATAAATAATCTTTTAACATGAATGTACCATTTTCAGAAGCAGACAAATTGTTTAACTTATTGCATAAAATCCAACGAGAATTTTTCAATTACCATACTGATAGATTTTGATTTCAGAAATTACCAACAGGTGTTATTGCCTTCCGAATCTGTTTAAATGCCAGCTTTTTAAAAGCACGTCAAGCAATTTACATACCGTTGAGAAACAACAAATATTTTCTGATTGACAGTTGCCAAAAGATACCAAATTAACATACCCTTGGGTTCCTCACGAAAAAACCAAAAAACTGGGAGTCAATTTTGTTCTTTTTCAGTATTTTTTCTAGGACCGTTCATCTTATTTGAAAAAAAAATAGATAGGTATCATTGCTTCTAAGAATTCAACAATATATCATTGAACAAGATAAGGCGCAAGAACAAACAAATCTATTCAACCTTACCCAAGCCCCCACCTAAACAACAAGCAGACGACATAGCCATATCAATAACGCACCCCAGCAAAGTCCAACGAACTAAAGAATCCTGCGTGACGCACTTTTACGTTCGCGTGGTATCCACGGCAACGGCATGGCGCTAACGGGATGCTGAGGCTCTGAGATCGATGCCCGGCGAGACCGCACGTGTCTGCTAGCCGCTGCCGCTGTGACGTCACGAACATCTGGCCGTGAAACTTTTCGCCAAATCGGTCCTTTGTTGTTTCTTGCTTGGCTTTAGGCCTTTTTATTTCAAGAAGCTGCTTACCTTTAAGGTTTGTTGGGTTGTTAAGGTTTGAACTTGTTTGGAGAGAGGTTAATGTTGTTAAACGCGGGCATAGACCTGTTAAGGTTAGGTTACTTAGTCTATTCACATTGCGCACTGATTATCGAGCATCGCAATAGTAAATAGTAAAGGACCAATTAGTGCTATGCCTCATTTAAATATCAGAATTAGTGCTTTGATGATTTTATCGGTAAATTCAATTTGCAAGTAAGTTAAAAGTTTTTTGTTTTAAAGGGTCATTTTTTGATAAAACATTTTTGACTAAACATTTTTGACTTTTTTACTAAACATGCCTTTGTTTTTTTTTCATTAAAAACCTAGATTTTTTTTAACTAGATGCATGTAAGCTGTTGAGGAAAAGGTTGTTTATGATTTTGTGGTTTTTTTTGTAATCGGAGAAATGTCACTGCTATCACCCTTAATGAGATAACAAGCAAAGTTGGGAAACTTCGGAAATATGTGTTGTTTATTAGCCCAGTTGTAAATATTTTTTTATCAAGTTTATAAACATTATATTTTCTTTGTGGGTGGAAGGGAGGTTCACGCTCACGGTTGACATAAAATAGAATTTCAAAAAATGTATTTACCTCGTCTTAAAACAGTAAAAAGAGAATTTTTGGGTTTTTTTATGGGCATGAGCGGTTAAAAAAAAAATGAAAAAAGGAACCATGTTACTCCATGGTTTAATATTGTATCTACAAAATACTTTAAGTGTTTGTACATTACATTGTACTTATATGTACATACCTACATTGTACATTATCTGTACCTACATTACGTACAGGAAATCTCTAAAAAAATTAGTCTAAAATCATTAACGGTTTTTTTTTCTCTTAATTCAAAGTTCTTTTCTCGTATTCTTTAATTTTGCTCTCACTGTAATGACAAATGTACTTCTAGTTAATCACTTTCCGTGTTGGCAGAGTGAGGCAGTTGGTCCTGTTTCTAGCTTTATTTATTTCAAAAGTGCCAGGAACACTCACCTCGTTAATAACAGGGCTCAGCTTCATCTGGACCCTTTATACCAAATTTTAAGGTTTTCTTAGAGATTGAAAAAGTTTATTCCTTAACTTCACTTTATAAACGATACCAAAATAACGACGTTTTTTAAACTCATATTCAATAATCAAACATTAGAACTAGTTTTGAGAACGAACAAATGTTCTGCTAAGTAAAAATAACTATTTTTCCTGATGTTCCACAACTTAAGCAAGTGAATTCATCAAGGGTGACGGCAATGATTTGTTTCCGACAACAAAACAACCACAAACATCTGGAAAACCTGACCAAGCACCATTTTTGTTTGATTATTTTATTAACATAAAAAAGTCACTACTTTTACTTCTGATGAAGAAATAGGCATAAGTTGGGAACGACATGAAAACAAATTTTTAGTACGCTTAAAAAAACCCGTTTTAAAATTGTTTTTCTCATTACACGAAATTTTAACTGAATATTTATATTTAAAACAGGTTTGAACATTTAATTCCGTGTTTAAAAAACATATTTTCATTCAACATCTTACAATGTTAACATTTCTATTTAAACATTTTACATTTCTAGGTACTTTTCTGTTCTTTTTACTTCTCCCATTCCACTAATTAACATTTCTATCTAAAATTTCAACCCTTTTCGCACCCCATTCTCTTCGCATTACTTTAAATTTGAAGTTACAACCGAACTCATTTCAACAAGGTTCCGATTTTTTTTTCCGATTTTTTTGAACTTATATCCCCTTAAGATGGGGGATATAAACTTAAGAATGAGTGAAAAAACTTAAGAAAAATACTTCAAAATCTCCTCGTCGAATAGAGGTTAGGCTTACCTGTTGAGCAGCGCTGATTTCAAACAAATATCAAGTGAAGAGTGCATACCTGTAAAAACAAAAACAAAAATATGTTAGAAATTATTAAAAAAAAAAACCGTCAATCGTGTTTAGATATCCGTTGGTGACTTTATTCAAAACCTTCGTGAACTTACGGCAAAACCAACAAACGAAACCATCGAGTTCGTACGTAGAGTTACCACCGTACCACTTGGTAACGGTAGATTCCACTAGATGCCGTTAACGGTTGTCGTTTTTAACAAACAACTAAAATTAAATAACTAAACACCTTTAGAAAATATATTTTCAAACAAATACCTTACATTACACATATACCTACATTAAATAAATTATTCAGTCAATGTTTTGGTAAGCAAATCATATGTTTATTTCTCTTAATTCTAAAATAAATACACTTGTTATGGTCAAAATACTTTCTTTTATAAATACATAGCTGCAAGTTTTTTTTTTTCATTCTTAACATGGTTCTTAAGGCTCCTTTTTTTTTTAACAAAAACCCTTTTTTGAGTTATCCCCTACCGTCGTACCACTTAGGTAACCTAAGACTGAAAGATTAATAGGTTGACGATAGCTTGATAATACAATAATTTTGTTTAACTGCAATGCACCAAACCACCTGGACGTGTCTATTTTAGAAATACCTCTACAAGCCCAGCCTCATTTCCTTCCTAACGCTAGTTTAAGCACCAACTTAACAGGAAAATGGTCCCAATATTTCTTCAAAGCTACACGTTCTATACGAGGGTTTTATTCGATAGAACCAATAACAATAAATCACAATAAAATTCCACGTGATCACAGTTAAGCTAGCTAAAGCGAGCTCTTCGTATGATGGTGCTTACACTGTGGCCGATTGCCTCGGGCATCAATTTGTCAAGTTTTACCTTCACCAGAACGTGAAATCAATCGCTATCCGCTTGGAACTTGAAATTATTCTAGGTCAAATGTGATCAAAATCTCAAATTTCAGTTAAAGTGCTAGTTGAAACTATTATCATGGCCAATTCCGATCACATGCAGTGAAATTCAGATGTTCCTGTGAGCTAGAGATCCAACTAATAGTTGAACATTTTGTTGAAACTATTTCCATGGCCAATTCCGATCACATGCAGTGAAATTCAGATGTTCCTGTGAGCTAGAGATCCAACTTATAGTTGACAATTTTGTTGAAACTGTTGCCATGACGACTTCCAATCACATGCAGTGAAATTCAGATGTTTCTGTTATATGGATTGATTGATTTGTGGGTTTTAACGAGAAACTGTTTTGACAACGGGCCCTGCGGTACCGGTCTAATGGTGTCAGAGAATGAGCGAATGAATATGAACCTTACCTAGTCTAGAAAGGGAGGACGAAAAACCCGGTGCCGGCACGTAGCCTACTCCTGTAGAAGAGCACAACGGGGACCACCTGCTAAATATCCCTTCCGAAGGACGGTACAACGCGATCAACAGGATTCCACCACAAATCCAGTGCACACCGGTGCAGCCAGTCGAATACGGCATACATTGAACTAGAAGAAGGCATTTCAAAAGCAGCCAAAAATATATTAGGTGTTGCAGAAATGCTAAATCTGAGTATTTAGGACATATCGAAGGACAACTTTTTGTGAGCTTGTACTGTAGACGAAATATCGCAGTCTGCTCGAACCCAGCGGCGGCTTAGAGCATTAATCGATGTCGGTACGGCGTAGAATGCATCACGTTTGCTGATAAACTTGCAGCGTTGGGAAACCAAATACGTGGACCGAATGGAGATTTTATAGCTGGCAATAAAATCAATATACTTCAGAAGTTGGCATCACATTAAAGAAATAGCTTCTTTTAGGGGTAATTGCTTTAAGTAAATAAGATATTACTACTTTTTAAGATTTCAAAGTATCTAAAATTAAAGATGAATTACATTTTTTAAGTCTCATAAGTTGACGTTTTTTGGTTAAAATACTTCAATCAAATCAATTGAAAAAAAAAAAACATGTAAATTTTCATCCCTTAGCACCTAGAAATGTAGCTGCTTAGAAAAACATAGCTCATAAAAATAACACAGTTACATTTTCAACCCCTACTTCTAACGCTGAACAGTTTGGAGGAAATATTTAATACTTCAATGTGACATTTTTTGATAATCCTATAGCAATATTTCAGGTTTTGAGTAAATTCCTACGCTATTTGCAAATCTGCTTATTTATTGGCTTGTTTCTCCCCAAATCGAAATCGACATCTAGAAACAGAAGCCTACAGGATCTTGTCTTCATCCAGGGAAATATGATTTTGATATCGTCGTTTGGAGAGGAAATTGGAAAACGCGCTCAGCGAATAGTATTTTCCAATTATAGATTAGAAATCATCCCGGTGAAGGTGCAATTAAAAAGGCCGATGCCAATTATTTTCAAAATATTACTGTTATAAATTCGATGCGTCAAGAAGAATTAAATAGTATTTCAAAAAAATCTCAACCATAATGATCTTGTTCCGGCAAAAGTAGAAGACCCAATGGATCATTTTAAAATGTTTTTAAAAAATTAGGGGCGATAAACAAAAGAGAAACAAACAAATAGTTTTTTATGCAGAAACATTTGTGAAATACATTTGATTTCTGTAAAACTATGAAGCCACAGAAAAATTCAAATGAAGCGAAACAAGCACCCAGTCACGGAATGTCCAGCACAGAGGCGACGGCGAGTGGCCGCTCCTTTGCGTGGAGTGAAACAAGCGCCCTGTCACGGAATGTCCAGCACTGAGGCGACGGCGAGTGTCCGCTCCTTTGCGTGGAGCGAAACAAGCACCCTGTCACGGAATGTCCAGCACAGAGGCGACGGCGAGTGTCCGCTCCTTTGCGTGGAGCGAAACAAGCACCCTGGCCCGGAATGTCCAGCACAGAGGCGACGGCGAGTGTCCGCTCCTTTGCGTGGAGCGAAACAAGCATCCTGTCATGGAATGTCCAGCACTGAGGCGACGGCGAGTGTCCGCTCCTTTGCGTGGAGCGAAACAAGCACCCTGTCACAGAATGTCTAGCACAGAGGCGACGGCGAGTGTCTGCTCCTTTGCGTGGAGCGAAACAAGCACCCTGGCCCGGAATGTCCAGCACAGAGGCGACGGCGAGTGTTCGCTCCTTTGCGTGGAGCGAAACAAGCACCCTGTCACGGAATGTCCAGCACAGAGGCGAAGGCTAGATTGCGTGGAGCGAAACAAGCGGCTGTTTAGGCCTCCTACACAATGAATTATGAAATATAACCCGTGACTTTCCGGCCCGTTGTGCTGCTCGCGTTGTGCTGTTTTGCAATTCAGTGGGGATTTACAATTCCAGGCAAAGCATCATAATCAGTGTAAAAACAAAAATAGAGCGAAGCTTTTACGTTCAGGAAAGAATTTGTAATCTGAGGACTAGCACTTAAAAAGATTAAAATTAAAAGAAACTGATATTTATATCAGATGAATTTAAAAAAGGAATTTTTTTACTTTATTTAGTTTTTAATAGTGTTAAGACAGTGTCTGGTTGAACAAGCAACGAAAAATTGAGATGCAATTAGACTTATCTGGTTGGCTGTGACCACAGAAAGTCTTTGCATTATGGTATTTTTTTCTCTCTTGGGCATATTTATCTAAATATATATATATATTTTTTTTATACTTTTCATTACTATTAGTCAGGAGCTATCATTTGTAACCTTTTTTTAATTCTCTTTTAGAAATAAATTAGATTTAGTTTTGACTAAGGACGACTTATACATTTTTAAAGTTTTTGAACTTCAATTGACGCTCTATAAATAAAAATTAAAAAAAAGCAGTGGTGTAGTTGAAATTCTTTTAATTTTTAATTGAACAGTTTTAAAAAATCCTATTTCAACTAAGAGCAAGGTACATGTTATAATTATGCAGCCATTTCAATTTTCTTATAATTAAGTTAAGTTGCCATGGCTTGGTATAAGACACAAAACATTATCATTGAGAGCGGTAATATATTTAATTTGTTCTAAAACTTAATTACTTGAGCTTAATAAAGAATTATTTTGTCGATGGTCTCTGAAGCTCTGGCCAAGCAATCAATGAGAATGATGATAAACCTAACCAAGACATAGACAAAAATTCCATCACGTTCGAACGACAAGATTCCTTAACAAACTTAAATAAATAAATATATCATAAAGGCGAATAACGTTGATTTTATAACTATCATCCCTTAAACCTCTCTACCAAACAGGGTTCATTACATCAGTTTTGTAGTCATTCACTCAAAATGTGAACAAGCGCCGTGTTGCTTAACTTCGGTCATCCAAGGAGAACCGGTGTTTTGCGTTCGGTGATCTCCTTTCACATACCTGACCTAGCGCAATGTTGCTGAACTTTCATCCCTCCAACCTCTCTCCCGAACAGAACTGGTCATGTGTATGATGGTCACCCAACCAATACCTGATCCAGCGCAGTGTTGCTAAACTTTCATCCCTCCAACCTCTCTCCCGAACAGAACTGGTCATGTGTATGATGGTCACCCATCCAATACCTGACTCAGCGCAATGTTGCTGAACTTTCATCCCACCTACCTCTCTCCCAAACAGAACTGGTCATGTGTATGACGGTCACCCAACCAATACCTTACCTAGCGCAGTGTTTTTAACTTTCATCCCTCCAACCTCTCTCCCGAACAGAACTGGGCATGTGTATGATGATCACCCATCCAATACCTGACCTAGCGCAGTGTTACTGAACTGCAAAAATCTTACACAGAACGGTATTCCAGCACGATAAGTCATTCAGTGGTCACCCATCAAATACCTGACTGAATACAGTGTTGCTTAACGCCAGCGATCTCACAACAGCCGGTGATGCGAACATGCCAAACCATGAAATTCTTTAAGGCCCAGTTAAACGAATTTATTAACACAGAGTTAAACCGCTCTGATTGGTTACAGCCATGATAATTAATTTAACGCTCACTTAATCTGGGAGTTAAGACTCCCAAAAACAAGGCGACTCATCACACGATTGGAAACAAATTGACGCTTTTCAAAATCACAAATGATTTCGTCTTATAGTTACACGCGTTGTAAAAGTGTCTGTTCACGGCACTTTTCCGTTTTTTTTTTCAGAAAAAAACGTATTTATGTGTATATTTATATATATATATATATATATATATATATATATATTTCCTTTCCCTTGATCTCCTAGAAAAAGATGATAGAGGCGATAAAACCCCATAAAGAAAAGTGTAATACGGAACTTAAGAACAATATTTCTGAAACAACGTGAAGCGTGTCTGTTATGTTTGGTGTGACATAAATTAAATTTCCCGAGAATTTTGATGCCACTTTGATGTAAAAAAAAAAAAAAAAAAAAAAATTGAAATTTTATCACGACTGAGAGAAGAAAATTTCAGTTTTCATCTTTAAAACGTTTTTTTTTTCCGTTGACTTTTCCTATTTTTGAACTTTTCTTTAATATTGTAATTTTTAACGAATGTGTGTTTACGTGTGGCGGTGTAATTTCGAATACAAAATTCCGGATACATTTTCGACTGGTAATTTTTTTATTTTACGGTAGGAATTCGGTTCCGTGACGAGGTGGCAATTTGCTGGAGGTGCTGAACGGAATTTCAATACATTCTATTTGATCATGTTTGCCAAGAGAAACGAGGAAGAATTTTGGTACCGAAAATAAACTTCCTTACTATGGAAATATTGATTTTCATCACACAAAGTTGATGCTATGGTTTGGTATATCATAAAACCGCTACATTTTCGAGGAAAATGTCTATGAAAACGGTAATTTTTTAAGAGTAATATCATTATTCTAATTATTATTTTATGTTATTACCACAGGTTAGTGCAAAAAACAATGTTTTGTTACTAAATTCATGATTTGTTTTACAAAAAAAAATTTAACCATGCTAAAAAAAAGTTTCCTATTAGCCACATTGTCATAAGAGCTAGGTCAATTGAAAAAAAGGTTTTTATTTTTGTATTTTGTGAAATATTTTAGTGACGAAAACAAAATTCTTGTTACCTTCCATGGATATTTTAAAAACAATGCCAAGCCAGCCACACAACCTATAAGCAAAGAAATCTACAAAAAAGCTTACTCATATTTTCGCGATACCTAACCTGTCTCTCACACCAAACTTTCCTCCAGACAAATCGGCAAACCTTAAACTGGAAAAGCTATATTATTGAAGTGTATAAAAAGGTGGCCTCCGAATGCTACCGAATTAAAAATACTTATGTAAGTGTCAGCAATCAAAACTGTTAGATAAGTTTATTTTGCCAACATTGAAGCCAGATTATCAAATGGAATTATACTATGGAGAGGTTCTTCCAAAGCAAAATGGTTGTTCACCTGACAAAACGAGCCTTAGATTGATGGCAAAAGCCAGTAAAAACCCTTGAGCAGAGATCTGGATGAAAGATTCATATATACCTCCTTTTCAACATATTAAAGTACTGAATCTTACTAGCATGTATATTTTTAATGTTGTTATGTCTGTTTTTTTAATAGCAAGAGCTTGGCAAAGTCTAAAACAAATTCTGATGCTTCCAGACAGAAATTAAAATATGGGCTAACTATAACTAACTAAATGTATATATTTTTTAAATTACCTGTTTATGCTGGTTTATGCTGGAGATTAAGAATGTAATTTATGAGTTTAAATGTTGTCTCAAGCTATATCCTATTGAATATTGCTTTTTTAGCAAAGAAAAATTTTTACATTATAACTGACTGTCCTGTTTAACATTTGATATTCTTATGAAATATTTTTTTTTTGTATTTTCATTGATAATATTTTTATTTCCTAAAAAAAAAAAGCCTCGCTCCCCTACAGTTCGAAATCCCATCTGTTGCCAAAAACTACACCAAAAACCGCCGCCAGTGATAAACCATTTGCTGCTAGCAATATCCCTTTCGCCGAAATCCGAAACGGTCGGCTCACGAAGATAGCGATCTCTTTCTTTTCTGAGAACATCTCTTTTACCAATTTCTTATCAGAAAACGCTCATCTCTCGTAAGACGATGCGGATGAAACCATTACAGCATTTGGCGAACGAAGCACACAAACACCACTGCAATTTTCTCAGGAGCTAGTTTTTTTTTCTTCTTTCTTTTACTCCGTTTTGTTTCCTCACATTGTATCAGATTCTTGCCAAGTATCAACAAGAAATTTAAAGTCATGCTCGACTTGAAAGGAACATTGTTGATTGTACTAGTTTTATGTATTTTGCGCAGCGAAAGACAATATTAACAAAACCGTTACTATTTGAAAGCTTTAAGAGTTTTGAAAGTGAGCTCGAAACTTGTTAGATTCCCATTAGGACAGTTTTGATAAGATTAGAAACCCAATTTTATAACCGTTATTAGTTTCTAGCTGTGGCACACTTTCTTTTGTTTTTCAAGATTGTCTTTGCGCTACTTTCTGTCTTGAGTAAATGAGTTTTCTTAGATAGGAAGTTAATGGAAAATATCAAGAAATAAGTTACTAATTACATACTTGCTAAATTTAGTATTAATGTTATTATTTGATTTATATATTATTTAATTTAATTACAAACTCATGTTTGTACCATAGCAACCTTACCATAGCAATAGCTGGGACAAACAAAAATATAGAAAATTAAACATTAAAACTTTATCTGCTTATATTTAGTTTAAAATAGTTTCTATAGCACTTAATAATTATAGTTGCAAGCAAAATACAAAAATTAAAGAATTAACTTACAAATACTTATAACCTACACAAGGAAAAGCATAAAGAATAATGGTTTTTAGACTCATGTGTACTTGATTTAGCCTTAGGACTAGTTTTAACAAAAACTATTTGAAATGGGTTTTGAATGTCAAGTTGCATGTTTCGAAAATACATGTTTAGAAACGCCAGGAAATTTAATTGTCCTTTACTTAGCATTCAAAACCCATTTCAAATAGTTTTTGTTAAAGCATAAAGAATCTTTATATATATATATATATATATATTTCTTTATGCTGTTCTTTATGTTGTTTATTCTTTATGCTCTTTCTTATAGAATAAGAAACCCAAACTCCTGAGGCACTGTTTTTTTAAGGAGATACACCGTTTTTTTCTTCTGTAAGAAGAGAGACAGCCTCCTGGAAAGAACTCTTGCTTGCTACGTGACGTGATTTTAAAATGCACCAGATCAAGTCATCTTTTTTTCTCAGCTGCGTGAAACCAAAAGGCGAAAAAAAAATTAAAAATACGTTCAACGGAAAGAATTCCTCAAATAAACAGAGCAGATAAAATATCGAGACATATTTTTTTTTTTTTTCTGAGAGAAACTTGAATAGAAACCACGTTGAATGAATCCACGTTTTTGTATTGTATTTCATTTTTAACACGGATTTGTTAAACATAGCAAGGACCAATGAAATATTACCTAAATGGGCAATGAATTACATTAAAAAAAAAACGAAAAAAAAAACGATGAATAAAACGAAAAACCACCGCGACTCTTTGCTATATCACCGAAAACCGCCCAACTTCCATTCTACACTTTGATATTTACATTTTCATGTGGCTAAACTCTAAAAAGGAGAGTTAAAAAAAAGCTACCGAAAGAAAATAAACTGGCTCCGCATGTCATTATAAAACCAGGAAAATCTCGCTTCAGCCCCTGCCACCTCAACCCCTACAGGTTCAGAGCAGGATTTAAGCTCCATTACAAATTGTCTAATATACGCATATTTTTGTATCATGTCGCCGAATTTTCATGAGTTTAATTTTACTGGCTTTTATATTATTCACTCTCTGGGATCCATTTGGTATAAAAAGAGATACCTGTTTTTCAGTTAAGACCAAACGGTTCAACGTTTTGGAAGCACCGGTTCTCGTGAGATCACCAAAGTTAAGCAACACTGCGCTCGGCCAGGTATCTGACAGGTGACCAAAATACCAGTTCTGTTCGGGAGAGAGGTTGGAGAAATGAACTTTAGTTCAGCAACTTCACTCGCCTTGCTTATCAATCTCTCGACAGCATGGATTTGTAAAGGAATCCTGTTGTTCGCGTTGTACCGTCCTTCGGAAGGGACGTTAAGCCGGTGGTCCCCTTGGCACTTGTCAATATGATTACGCTTTGTGAATATACAGACGTAAATACAATAATAATTAGAGAAACATAATAGAATTGTAATGTTTGTAATGAAACACACTAGATTCTATAACCATAATTAATTAAATTATACAAACACACCGATTGTACATTTTCATTATTTTCTCAAACAACATCACCATATAGTAAAATCAGGCAAACAAAAAATCTCACCAAAAAAAAACCCCGCATTTTCGGATGACAAAAATGTGGTTACGCCGTCGAGGCTACATACAGACGTTTCCTTACAATAATGAAAAGCTGTGCATTACTTTTCCGCCTCCGGAAAATGGTTTAGCGGTAAGTTAGTATAGCGGTTATGTGGTGGTGTGCAAGGGCCAGAGGCGGCGGGCAGAGATACCAGAGGGGTGTCTGTGAAATGAAGGCGCAGCTAAATGGAGATGAAGAGATTAAAAATGGAGAGGAGAAAATTAGATTTTCCTTCTCCAGACGCAAGATACGACTATATAGATATACATGTGTACATGCAGAGGGAGAGAGATTCGCGTGGTAAGGTTCATAACAGTAATATCATGTTCATGCTCTCGCCGCGAGCAAATATTTAACTCTGTGGTACAGTTCGTTGGAAAATGTTTCAAACAGGGAGTAGTGTTAATTGAAATGTTTAATGTTTAAATGTCTTGAATTGTCTTATAAATTTTGTTCCTATTGGTTATTGAAATGTCTATAGGGGATCATTGTATTGATTTAAAACAAACTTTTTTTGCAACCCTGGTATTACTGTCCGTAGCACCGTGCTGACTAGCACCACCATAGCACCAAGCAGTAACCCCGACCTAGAGCGGTGATTCGTAACCCTGGTATTACTGTTAGTAGCACCGTGCTAACTAGCACCACCATAGCACCAAGCAGTAACCCCGACCTAGAGCGGTGATTCGTAACCCTGGTATTACTGTCAGTAGCACCGTGCTAACTAGCACCACCATAGCACCAAGCAGTAACCCCGACCTAGAGTGGTGATTCGTAACCCTGGTATTACTGTCAGTAGCACCGTGCTAACTAGCACCACCATAGCACCAAGCAGTAACCCCGACCTAGAGCGTTGATTCGTAACCCTGGTATAACTGTCAGTAGTACCGTGCTGACTAGCACCATCATAGCATCAAACAGTGACCCCGACCTAGAGCGGTGATTTGTAACCCTGGTATTACTGTCAGTAGCACCGTGCTAACTAGCACCACCATAGCACCAAGCAGTGACCTCGACCTAGAGCGGTGATTCGTAACCCTGGTATTACTGTCAGTAGCACCATGCTAACTAGCACCACCATAGCACCAAGCAGTAACCCCGACCTAGAGCGGTGATTCGTAACCCTGGTATTACTGTCAGTAGCACCGTGCTAACTAGCACCACCATAGCACCAAGCAGTGACCCCGACCTAGAACGGTGATTCGTAACCCTGGTATTACTGTCAGTAGCACCGTGCTAACTAGCACCACCATAGCACCAAGCAGTAACCCCGACCTAGAGCGGCCGTATTAATTAGCACCATTTTCAGTGACTCTGACTTCAGTAACGCTTCTAGCAATTTTTTGCTTTGTCCTCACTGCACTGTAATGGTGAATCGAAACTCAGTATATCTTTTTAATAATGCTACCGTCGTAGGACCTCATTAAAACTTGTTGCTAGTGGTGCTGAAATCAACAAACGTAAGTATTGTTGAAAATAACCACTGAAGGGTTGGGTTTTATATTATCGCTGGTCGTATTATCTAGCACCATGGTTGCACCGCCAAACGGTGGCTCTAATTTGAGGAAATATAATTCCACGGGTCTTATGAAGGTATTATAAATTACCTCTTTAGAAAGAACTCCGGCTGCTTAGTAAAGAAGGCTACGAAACACTTAACTTTGAATAATTCTTAGCTAATACTTAACAAGCAGTTAAGAAAAAAATACGAGCAAAAATGAAATAAATGCCAAAATTTACCTTCTGCGCATATATATCGACTATGTCAGACTTCCTACTCTCCCTATGGAATGTCAAAATCTACATTGGTGCTAGTTGTATTGACAAAAACCGTCTGAAAATAAAAACACTGAAAACACTGCACGCAACAGCTAGCTTGCTGTTCCAGTATTTTCCTCCACCTTGACAAAGTGAAGTCGGTGGTCCTGTCAGGTTCTACAGTGCATGAAACTTCGGTGAATTATTCATGTCTGGTAGCAAGCACAACGCATGTACGGCTACAACGCGGTGGCGTGCGGTGGCGTGCGGTGGCGTGCGGTGGATGACAGCTCTTTACTTCAAGTAATCGAGATAAATTTTGATTTTTTAGACTTGTGACTGCTTTATAAAATTTAATGAATTTAACACATAAGAAAATAAAAATGAGTTTTTGAATGCTAAGTAAATTAGTAAAATTTTCCGAAGTTTCGCAAATTATGTCTGTAACTTTACCAAGGGTGATAGAGAAGGTAATGAAGTTTTGTAAATTATATTTTTTAATTATTTATAAACATTGGATAATAAAGATCGTGACAAATATAGTTGAAAATGGAAAATTTTTGGTGCCTTTTTTTCCAGATTTTTGTTTACAGTGGTTAGTAAAAATTTGCGTGGTACGTAAAAAAAACTACCATTTTAAGCTATATACTTCATGCAATTTTTGTTTTGCCATTTCATCAGCCTTGAAAAAAGTTTTCAAAATTCAAGTTTCCTAATGCCAAGCTAAAAACATTTTTGCTAGTTAAAACTCATCTCCAAAGTCACAAAGCCGTAAGATACTTTTGATAAAAACTATTTAAAACCCGTAATTTTTAAATTCGACGTAAAATCAACTAAATTTACCAATAGATATCGCAACTGATGCCCGTTACTTCAGCAAGAGTTGAAATCAGTTTTAAAAATCTTTCCTCAAAACTTGTTATAAGGTTAGATAAAGTAGTCAAAGTTCTAAAAACCTCTAGTGGTAAGCGATTTTTTGGTTTTTATGGTAATCTCACTAAGGAATCGAAGCCATCAAGCAAAGAACGGAAAAATTAAGTTTGTACAACCAACCAGAAAACGACCGCAGGATCTTTAAATTACTGGACGGGTTCTGTACCAACTGAGCTACACGGGCATACAGATTTGACAACTTTAATCATACAACCGCTCGCCACTGACTACCTTCACCTTTTTTTTTTAAGCTGGCGAGTGTCTCAAGAGAACTTGACTGGGTACGTGCCATGATAAAAAGCGATGGGTTATAGCACCATTCTTTATTAATGTGTAGGTACCTTTTGATATAATACCACAGTCCTAGGCAAACACTGTACAGGACGCAAACGGCTTAACTGTCGGTTTAAAAAATTTAGTGGCGTCGTTGTCATCGACCGTTATGCTGATTTTTTGTCACCGAATTTCTCATGCGTTTTATAATTCGCTGGGAAAATGTAATTAAATTGTTTATTCGAGCCTTTTGTGATATGCCTAGCAAATCATGATATGTGATGAATATGATAAACAAATGGTATTGTTGTAAAATCTCGCAATGAACGCTAAAAACCACTGAAAAAAAGCTTTGTTTAATTGTTTTTTATAAGAATGGTGGATCTCTAAGGAGTTGAACCAAGAGGCTGTGAATACTCACAGTCACTCTGATTCTAGTGACGCTATATCACGTCACAACCTTTCAATCTGTAGTAACTCCAATTTGACGTGTGAGGTGATATTTAATTTTAATTGAGTATGTTTATGGCGAGCTAAGTATTTTATTTTGTAGTGTATATTAAAAAAAAAATAAGATCTTATTTTTAAATCCTTTAAAACAAAGAGATATATATATATTTTTTTTTTGAGGAAAATTTTAAATTTTTGCTGCTTTTGTCTAAAACTTCTTGAAAACAATAGGTACGCATGTCTACAAATATTCTTTTTAATATAAAGAACATTCGTGTGGATTTTAAATTGTAAACACAAAAATAATCAGGCCTCTATAAAACAAAAGAAAAAAGCTTCTGTGGAGTTTTGATATAATTTTAATTATGTAAATACCAACTGCGGGGCATAGAAAAAAAAATTCTTTTGAAGCAGGTTCAGCGTTTGGCAGCCACGAAGAAAATGGTAAAACCTGACAATTGTTATAGGGGGCTTTTTTTTAGAGATCTATTCATCTTTTGAACTTACGGTATTGAAACTTGCCTCAAGGCACTAAAATAAATAGGCTAATATTTTTGGTTACAAATGAGTGTTATTTTGCACTTGGTCTTTCTTAAAAGTGAAGCTAGCTTACCCCGTGCCAGTGCAAAGCTTCTCTTATCGTAGATTACCAAAGAGACCACTTAATGTCCCTTCCGAAGGACGGTACTACTTAAACAGCAGGATTCCTCCACAAATCCATGCTGTCGAGAGGTTGATAAGTAAAACGAGCTAAGTTCCTTAACCTCCAGCCAAACCTTCGAGCTCACAAAGCAAAAAAGGCCATGGGGATTATAAAAAATATATAAAAAAATATATATGTACATATGGAAAAAGAGTTCAATATTTAAAATAGCGTCAAAAGTGTATAATCAGGAATACCTTCTCAAAAATTGACGCTTAACCTATCGTAGATGTTGTTCTAACCCATTGAGCTATTTGGACACATAATTTTTGATCTACTAGTATATATATATATATGTAATATTTTTATTTATAAGATGCTATTTTAAAATTCATTTTCACATTACCTGTTCTACTCTTGTATAGTATTTTGATGATAACATATAATTATATAAAAATCAAAAACATTAAATCATCCAGTTTCATTTGAAACAACTATATTTTTTTCCCATCTTCTATCAAAATTTTCTTTCAACCTTAACTTAAACATTTCTAAGTCTAATTTTCTCATATCTCCTGGTTAACAATTGTAATGTTTCGCTTCTTTACATATTTATTATTTCTAACATATATTCAGGCATCACTAGTAGCTAATAGCGTTGACCGTGTAGCATTAAAGTAGTGTTTCTAATAATAAAATACCCCACGCACTGCAAGCGTTTGCCATTTGAATCAGATTTCACGTCTAGCTGACATAATTTTGAAAATAAATCTGGTTCTAGCCTTACTAGAAAAATCAGTTTGCAAGTAAAATAATAAAAAAGCTCAGCACTTATTAAAAGAGAAAAAATCACAGGCAAAAAAAGGGGTAATATCTGATGAAACGCTTTCAGCATCCATTCAGCTGTCGATGGATAGAGCTTCACGCTCTCGGGAGAAAGAGAGGACATAAAAAGTCTCTTCTTAAAGGATGGGTATAATACCTAGACGGATTCTTTCATCGTTCGACGTTTTTTAATCTAAATCTTAATTAGTTTCTCGGTGTAATTAAACGCGAGCAGCTCATCGCTCTGCCACCGTGCTCAACACGCTCTCAGCGTCGCGACGCCGACGCCGACACTTGGGACGACGTCGACGCAAACCGGTTCAACAGTGGCGGAATGGCAGGCAAAAAAAAAAAGATTTTTGAAAAAAAAGATTCACTTTAATTTAGTGATTTGAAGTTTGACGACGCAATGTTTTGACAACGCGCTTTGCGTTACTTGTTCCTTGACGTCAAAAAATGAGTGGGTAGTGACAGTTATTTTTTTCTAAATTATTAGGTAAACAACTATCCTCTCAAAAATTGATTTCCAAATGGTGGCATCAATTTTTAAGAGGTTATTAGTGTTTCTAATAATTAAAATACCTCACGCATTGCAAGCGTTTGGAATTTAAATCAGATTTTACATGAACAATTCTGTTTTACAGAATTTCCCAGTCTTGGAACGTAGCCTACTTCCATCGCAGAGCACCAAGGGGACCACCGGCTTCACGTCCCTTCCGAAAGACGGTACAACGCGAACAACAGGATTCCTCCACAAATCCATGTTGCCCTGAGGTGAGTGAAGCTTATCGAAGTACAATAATTCTAACCTCTGGACATTTGAAATTAACTTCAATCGAGACTGGGTTTTGAGTGGAAGTGCCAAGTTTGCTCTGCGGGCTGCATTCAGGGGCTAACTTATATATAAATATATACATTTTTTTTAAACTATATGTATGGTTATTTGCTTGTTATAAATAATTTCTCAACGTAAAAGATAACTTAGGATGAAATTGTATTTAAATTGCAAACGCTTGCAATGCGCCGTGTATTTTATTATTAACAACACTATAACCGTCTCAAAAATTGATGCTCAAACGCGGACCGCGTTTGGGCATCAATTTTTGAGACGGTTTTTGCAACAGGGTCAATCGAACGCAAATGATTTGCTGATTCCAGCTAGAAACATAAAATTAGTATTTGTAAATTTAAAATCTAGCATTTTAAACATCAGTCAATAGCTGTAATTTTTTTATATAGGTACTCTATTTTGCTGATTTTTTACAAACCTGACTTTCACATTATGGTTTTTAGACTCATATCTCCTTTATCTAGCCTTCGCAATAGTTTTAAAATAAACTATTTAAACTGGATTTTGAATGTTTTAAACCCCAGTTAAAATACTTTAAATCCTTGCTCTCTTATATTCTGTCACTTTTCAATAGATAGCGCCACTGTCAAGTTCTGCATATTGACTAGCACCTAGTTTTCCGAGAACGTGGAAAATGATGCGGAAAATCGGGACGAAGCGCTTTTCCACGACGTCAATTTCATGTATGTAGCTTGTGGGGTGAAAGTAGTCGATGATAGGGTGGCGGGAGGGGGGGGGGGGGGGGGGGGGGGCGCTATAAATAGCACTCTAGTGTAATATCTTTGTTAGGTCATTGACAGGAAAACTAGCAGAGATCTTGAAAATTAAATAAATATGTGATATTAATTAAGTTTATTATTTCTCTGCTTACAAATATGAGTGAAATGCTATTTCAATTTAATAAATGTTCTTTTTTATTAATTAACTAGTTTATTTATTTTGAGGCACTTCTAAATCATTGCCATTTCCCGTATTACTAAATCTTTTCTAATAATAATATTTTCTTCATGTTTATTTTTAATATCCTTTTTTCTTTAAAAATGTTTTTCTATTTTAGACCGAATAGAGTTAAATAGGGTTGACCAGAGATACCCTAAGCTGTGTTTTCTACAAAAATATATAAATATATGGATATATTTTTTTATGTTATGAGTAAAATTCGTTGTACTTAGTAGGAACTTAAAATTTTTAAAATACCATTTTAAAATTTTCTCTTTTTTTTAATAGGAATTAACTTTCTTTTCACTTTTAACTTCAATTTGGAATATTTGATCTCAAGAGACAAACACAGAAGATCCCATGGATCCCTATGCCCCAAAATCTGTTAATCTTCTTTTAAATTTTCCATAAAAAATGCAGAAGAAAATAGTAAGAAAATTTTTTTTCTGACAATTAAATCTTTTGTTACTAAGCCAAGCTTAATGAAACTATTCGTCAAAGGTTAATTATACAGTCACTTTTTTATGCCAAACTACTTTAATGATAGTTATGACAACGCTAAAACAATATTACTAACGCTTTGATCTGGCTATGTTTTCTGTGACCGAATAGGCAAACAAACAGTATTTGTTCTACGGTCGAACTGTAAACTAGCTTGTCCCTGATCCCAAAGCAAAATACTCCGAGCAGTATTATTTGTCTGTCTAGACTCAGTTCAAATATCTGGTACAAAAACTGTTCGCCTTTTTTCTGTCCAAAATGTGAGAACAGACAATAATAAAAACAAACGTTGACTAATTCGGTTGCTTTTTTCGTATTACCATCATTATTTCCTTTTTTGCCCTAAAACATTTTTAACACCCTGTTTAGCCTAAACTTCTCACTCAATTGATACCCTACTTAAACAATAACCCATAAAACATACATACCCACACAAATAAACATTTAACATACTGCAAATGTACACTTTAAACATCTTTTACAACCGAACGGTTTGTCGTTTTAGAAACGCCGGTTCTCGTGAGATCTCCAAAAGTTAAGCAACACTGCGCTGGGTCAGGTATTGGATGGGTGACCATCATACACATTACCAGTTCTGTTCGGGAGAGAGCTGGAGGGGATGAAAGTTAAGCAACACTGCGCTGGGTCAGGTATTGGATGGGTGACCATCATAGACATGACCAGTTCTGTTCGGGAGAGAGCTGGAGGGGATGAAAGTTAAGCAACACTGCGCTAGGTCAGGTATTGGATGGGTGACTATCATACACATGACCAGTTCTGTTCGGGAGAGAGGTTGGAGGGATGAAAGTTAAGCAAAACTGCGCTAGGTCAGGTATTGGATGGGTGACTATCATACACATGACCAGTTCTGTTCGGGAGAGAGGTTGGAGGGATGAAAGTTAAGCAGCACTGCGCTAGGTCAGGTATTGGATGGGTGACTATCATACACATGACCAGTTCTGTTTGGGAGAGAGGTTGGAGGGATGAAAGTTAGTACAGCAACTTCACTCGCCTTGCTTATCAACCTCTCGACAGCATGGATTTGTGGAGGAATCCTGTTGTTCGCGTTGTGCCGTCCTTCGGAAGGGACGTTAAGCCGGTGGTCCCTTTGGTCTTTGATAGGAGTAGACTACGTGCCGGCACCGGGTTTCCCCTCCTCCCTTCTAGGCTAGGTTAGGTTCATCATCATCCTCATCATCATCCACTCATTCACCGACGCCATTAGACCAGTGCCGCATGGCCAGTTGTCAAAACAGTGCGTCGTTAAACACCACAAATAAATAAATACAATAACGCTGCCTGTATTATTTCATTTACGTCCACAAGGCTCTAAGGCAGACAAAAGCATTGTGATTAAATATCTTTCTGTCTACAAACATAAATTTTACCAAAAATAAATAATTGAATATAATTTCTTTCGGGTTTATAAGTTAAGTCAGAAGACCAGAGCTAATTTTGAATTGACTTCTCAACAAAAAGTCAACAAATGACCACTTTACCGTAATTTTTTTTTTCTGAAAATTCCATTTAAATTGGTCTTAAAGTTTGGTCAGCAGAGACGTAAACAAAAAATTGTATGCATTTTATGTTCCCGGTTATTATTGTAGTAATTGCTTCGCACGCTACGCTCATCCTGACAGGTTGACTCTTTTTCTGTTTCTTAAAACCTTACAAGTGTTCACTTTCTTTACTTTTTCACTGAATTCGCATTTTTTTCCTCCGCGTCGAAACGCCACTGATTCGGGTCTCCTATTGCGACGCATACAATAGCACAGGTAATAAACTACATGGTTACTGCCATTTGAAGAATCGTTCTCCCCCGGTGACGTCGACCCGAGGTGGGAACTTCAAGTATAAAAACTACCAACTTTAATACGCTTGGGGTAAGAAAGAAAAACATACTTAAACCGTATTTTTATTCTCCTAGGCAAAATTTTCTTTTTATTGTTGCCAACATGTGTAGCGAACATTGTTGAATTATTAATGTATGTGACATATAACCTGTGCAGTATATTCAATTAATTATTTTTGGTAAAATTTATGTTTGTAGACAGAAAGATATTTAATCACAATGCTTTTGTCTGCCTTAGAGCCTTGTGGACGTAAATGAAATAATACAGGCAGCGTTATTGCATTTATTTTATTTGTGGTGTTTAACGACGCACTGTTTTGACAACTAGCCCTGCTACACTGGTCTAATGGCGTCGGTGAATGAGTGGATGATGATGAGGATGATGATGAACCTAACCTAGCCTAGAAGGGAGGAGGGGAAACCCGGTGCCGGTGTCGCATAATATTTATACTGTCCACTAACATTACCCCCCAGTAAACACAGCATATGCTAGTTTTACTGGCCAGTAAACTCAATATGATCTACGATTACTGTACCAGTAAACTAGAAACGTTTTGAGATTACTGTACCAGTAAACTAAAGACGATTTGAGATTACTGGCCCAGTAAAAATAATACATATTATTACATATACAGTAATACAAAATTTCAAAACATCACTATAATAGTATTACTGACTATGCACAAATAAATCACATCAATCAAATCACAGGGTGACCAAACACATTGCAGGGATTAGCGTACTGTTTAGCTTAAAAATTAGCCAGGCTACTTGCTGGGGGGACTTCATATGGAATACGCCCCATACCTTTCGATAGAAATGCAACAACACCCCTTGCCAACATAATGAAATGTGAACTTACCTGTGCATTTTGATGCAATCGAACTAGATGCACTACAGGGTGTGTACAAAACAATGCAGGGGAGTAATCTGATAATAGCCTGAAGGTATAATGCTATTACTCCCCAACATAATGAAATGTGAACTTACCTGTGCATTTTGATGCAATCGAACTAGATGCACTACAGGGTGTGTACAAAGCAAATGCAGGGGAGTAATCTGATAATAGCCTGAAGGTATAATGCTATTACTCCCCAACATAATGAAATGTGAACTTACCTGTGCATTTTGATGCAATCGAACTAGATGCACTACAGGGTGTGTACAAAACAATGCAGGGGAGTAATCTGATAATAGCCTGAAGGTATAATGCTATTACTCCCCAACATTATGAAATGTGAATTAACCTGTGCATTTTGATGCAATCGAACTAGATGCACTACAGGGTGTGTACAGAACAATGCAGGGGAGTAATCTGATAATAGCCTGAAGGTATAATGCTATTACTCCCCAACATAATGAAATGTGAATTAACCTGTGCATTTTGATGCAATCGAACTAGATGCACTACAGGGTGTGTACAAAACAATGCAGGGGAGTAATCTGATAATAGCCTGAAGGTATAATGCTATTACTCCCCAACATTATGAAATGTGAATTAACCTGTGCATTTTGATGCAATCGAACTAGATGCACTACAGGGTGTGTACAAAACAATGCAGGGGAGTAATCTGATAATAGCCTGAAGGTATAATGCTATTACTCCCCAACATTAAGAAATGTGAATTAACCTGTGCATTTTGATGCAATCGAACTAGATGCACTACAGGGTGTGTACAAAACAATGCAGGGGAGTAATCTGATAATAGCCTGAAGGTATAATGCTATTACTCCCCAACATTATGAAATGTGAACTTACCTGTGCATTTTGATGCAATCGAACTAGATGCACTACAGGGTGTGTACAAAACAATGCAGGGGAGTAATCTGATAATAGCCTGAAGGTATAATGCTATTACTCCCCAACATAATGAAATGTGAACTTACCTGTGCATTTTGATGCAATCGAACTAGATGCACTACAGGGTGTGTACAAAACAATGCAGGGGAGTAATCTGATAATAGCCTGAAGGTATAATGCTATTACTCCCCAACATAATGAAATGTGAATTAACCTGTGCATTTTGATGCAATCGAACTAGATGCACTACAGGGTGTGTACAAATCAATGCAGGGGAGTAATCTGATAATAGCCTGAAGGTATAATGCTATTACTCCCCAACATTATGAAATGTGAACTTACCTGTGCATTTTGATGCAATCGAACTAGATGCACTACAGGGTGTGTACAAAACAATGCAGGGGAGTAATCTGATAATAGCCTGAAGGTATAATGCTATTACTCCCCAACATAATGAAATGTGAATTAACCTGTGCATTTTGATGCAATCGAACTAGATGCACTACAGGGTGTGTACAAAACAATGCAGGGGAGTAATCTGATAATAGCCTGAAGGTATAATGCTATTACTCCCCAACATTATGAAATGTGAACTTACCTGTGCATTTTGATGCAATCGAACTAGATGCACTACAGGGTGTGTACAAAACAATGCAGGGGAGTAATCTGATAATAGCATGAAGGTATAATGCTATTACTCCCCAACATAATGAAATGTGAATTAACCTGTGCATTTTGATGCAATCGAACTAGATGCACTACAGGGTGTGTACAAAACAATGCAGGGGAGTAATCTGATAATAGCCTGAAGGTATAATGCTATTACTCCCCAACATAATGAAATGTGAACTTACCTGTGCATTTTGATGCAATCGAACTAGATGCACTACAGGGTGTGTACAAAGCAAATGCAGGGGAGTAATCTGATAATAGCCTGAAGGTATAATGCTATTACTCCCCAACATTATGAAATGTGAACTTTGATCTTCAATCTTCGTTGTTTGCAGTGTCACTGCACTATAGTGCATTTAATTCGACTGCATGGAAAAATGGTAATGGTAAAGTCACACTTTATCCAAATGAAATTTTTTTAGTACATATACACTGCGGAAAAGTCGAAAACTTTCGCAAAAATAGATTAATTAAATAAGTTCTGAACCGAACGTTTACAAAAACGTCTAAACTGAGGACAAATGAAGATCCTCTGAAAATTTCATCGGAATTAGAGCAGGCGTTTGGGCTGTAGAGCACGCGCGCGCGCGCAAAAAAAAAAAAAAAAAATCATATGTGTTTTCTTTTTCGGGGCAGCGCAATTGAAGATTTGGCTCCGCACGCTTCGTTGATAAAAAAAATCAAGTAAAAACTAGGGCTACGCCAAACGCTCGTTATCGCGTTGCAGGATGAGCGAGTTTCAAAAACATTGCTGGTATCCATAATGAAGCCAACCAAGGTCTCGATACTGATATTAACAAGGTCTTGATATTGAGTTCGATTGCATCAAAATGCACAGGTTAATTCACATTTCATAATGTTGGGGAGTAATAGCATTATACCTTCAGGCTATTATCAGATTACTCCCCTGCATTGATTTGTACACACCCTGTAGTGCATCTAGTTCGATTGCATCAAAATGCACAGGTAAGTTCACATTTCATAATGTTGGGGAGTAATAGCATTATACCTTCAGGCTATTATCAGATTACTCCCCTGCATTGATTTGTACACAACCTGTAGTGCATCTAGTTCGATTGCATCAAAATGCACAGGTAAGTTCACATTTCATAATGTTGGGGAGTAATAGCATTATACCTTCAGGCTATTATCAGATTACTCCCCTGCATTGTTTTGTACACACCCTGTAGTGCATCTAGTTCGATTGCATCAAAATGCACAGGTTAATTCACATTTCATAATGTTGGGGAGTAATAGCATTATACCTTCAGGCTATTATCAGATTACTCCCCTGCATTGTTTTGTACACACCCTGTAGTGCATCTAGTTCGATTGCATCAAAATGCACAGGTAAGTTCACATTTCATTATGTTGGGGAGTAATAGCATTATACCTTCAGGCTATTATCAGATTACTCCCCTGCATTGTTTTGTACACACCCTGTAGTGCATCTAGTTCGATTGCATCAAAATGCACAGGTTAATTCACATTTCATAATGTTGGGGAGTAATAGCATTATACCTTCAGGCTATTATCAGATTACTCCCCTGCATTGTTTTGTACACACCCTGTAGTGCATCTAGTTCGATTGCATCAAAATGCACAGGTTAATTCACATTTCATTATGTTGGGGAGTAATAGCATTATACCTTCAGGCTATTATCAGATTACTCCCCTGCATTGTTTTGTACACACCCTGTAGTGCATCTAGTTCGATTGCATCAAAATGCACAGGTAAGTTCACATTTCATTATGTTGGGGAGTAATAGCATTATACCTTCAGGCTATTATCAGATTACTCCCCTGCATTTGCTTTGTACACACCCTGTAGTGCATCTAGTTCGATTGCATCAAAATGCACAGGTAAGTTCACATTTCATTATGTTGGGGAGTAATAGCATTATACCTTCAGGCTATTATCAGATTACTCCCCTGCATTGTTTTGTACACACCCTGTAGTGCATCTAGTTCGATTGCATCAAAATGCACAGGTAAGTTCACATTTCATAATGTTGGGGAGTAATAGCATTATACCTTCAGGCTATTATCAGATTACTCCCCTGCATTTGCTTTGTACACACCCTGTAGTGCATCTAGTTCGATTGCATCAAAATGCACAGGTAAGTTCACATTTCATTATGTTGGGGAGTAATAGCATTATACCTTCAGGCTATTATCAGATTACTCCCCTGCATTGTTTTGTACACACCCTGTAGTGCATCTAGTTCGATTGCATCAAAATGCACAGGTAAGTTCACATTTCATTATGTTGGGGAGTAATAGCATTATACCTTCAGGCTATTATCAGATTACTCCCCTGCATTTGCTTTGTACACACCCTGTAGTGCATCTAGTTCGATTGCATCAAAATGCACAGGTAAGTTCACATTTCATTATGTTGGGGAGTAATAGCATTATACCTTCAGGCTATTATCAGATTACTCCCCTGCATTGTTTTGTACACACCCTGTAGTGCATCTAGTTCGATTGCATCAAAATGCACAGGTAAGTTCACATTTCATTATGTTGGGGAGTAATAGCATTATACCTTCAGGCTATTATCAGATTACTCCCCTGCATTTGCTTTAAGACACCCTGTACCCTGCAGGTGATGCTTTTGTTTTGGGAGTAATATTATTTCACTGTTTTTGTTTTACTGGTACAGTACAAATAATATGTTCTCAAACGCTAGGTTTTCTCAGCCAGTAATCTCATTACAATTCTTGTTTACTGGCCAGTAATCATATTATGAACTGAGATTACTGGGGGTAATAATATTATGGCAGTACGAATATTCTGTTACACCGGCACGTAGCTTGCTTCTGTTGAAAAGCACCAAGGGGACCACCGGCTTAACGTCCCATCCGAAGGACGGTACAACTCGAACAGCAGGATTCCTTCACAAATCCATGCTGTCGAGAGGTTGATAAGCAAGGCGAATGAAGTTGCTCTACTAACTTTCATCCCTCCAACCTCTCTCCCGAACAGAACTGGTCATGTGTCTAATGGTCACCCATTCAATACCTGATTCAGCGCAGTGTTGCTTAACTTCGGTGATCTAACGAGAACCGGTGTTTCCAACACGCCAAACCGTTCGGTGCGTTATTGTAAGTAAATTAGCATGAATAATGATGTTTGTTTTGTATTTTTCGATTGAAAAGATAACTTACCGTGAAAGACAAATCCCTATTCACTGCAAATCAGGTAGAACTATTTTTTTAAACTGTGGAGAATTGCAGAGCAACCATCAGAATGTGGATAAGTTGATGGTAGTTTTCTGTTGGTGATAAACGCAAGGCCCTAAACAGGACCAAAAGGCAGCTGTTTTGAAAAGGTAGGCTTCAACGCCGACGAAAAGTTGACCAAAATCATTTTAAGGATCAAAAGACCGACACAACAGAGAACAATCTTTAACAACAACACCATTTTTATCTTTATCTCAACGTTTAGTTATTTTATAAACTGGATAAGAAAAAACTGACCCTAATAAAAGAACCAAATCTTTATTTATTCTCAAAATGACATTGCAAAAATAAAAAGTATATTTAATATATTTTACAGATTCAGATAAAAAATACAATTCGTTTAACTTTCTAATATATTTTATGTTTAGCGTTCTTTCTTTACTATATTTACTTCTTTAGAATTTATCAAAGAATCGTGTACGAGACTAAACTGCAACTGAACTATTTTCTTTGTACCTTTTTTGAGGTATTGCAAAGTCACCAACAGAAAATTGACTTGCCGTTGGAAGAATGTACTTGAGAGAAAGTTGTAAATGGGAGATTTTAGTGTAAAAATTAATTTAAGAATGTGTTTTATAACTTTAAGAAAAACTATTTGAACTGGGTTTTGAATGCTGAGTAAAGGGCTACTAAATTTATGGATAAATACGGATAAATCAAGTAGACATGAGTCTAAACACCATCATGTTTTCTAACTATTTCACGGCCCATAATCAAGGATTATTTATGACCAAACGGTTTTCGATGTGATCATTTTTGAATAAGTACCTTGATAAGAGTTACAGTTTAAACAATGGGCCTTTATCACGGGTCTAATGACATCGGTAAATGTGCGGGTAATAATAAGGTTGATGATAAACCCTTACCTTAACATTACCTAGAAATCAGAGGCTTAGATAGTGGAAAGTAGAGAGTAGAGAAGTGTCAGCGAGATGTGAACTACAATCGAAGAGCACCAACAGGGACCTCCGGCTTATCGCCACTTTCAAAAGAGGGTACAACTTAAACAACAGGATTATTCCACAAATCCATGGTGTCGGAAGGTTAACGAGCAATGTGAATTTAGCTACAATACTAACTTCTGTACCTCACATCTCTCTCTCTCGAACAGAACTGGTCAAAATATTGGTATGACGGTCACACATCCCAAAACGTGATCCAGTGTTGCTGAACTAGGGTGGTCTGATGCGACGCGAACTTTCTTGGAGTAACTTTTCCAACCCTATGGATGCGTTCTATTAAAGAAAAGGTAAATAACACTTAGCCTGATTGAAAAAAAAAACAATGCATCCTCAAGTTACTTAATAAAAAAAATATCTTGACTTTAAAACCATCAGACAATCAAGTTGTCTTTGAAGTCTTAGAAACTTGCTTTGTAAAGACACTGCCATTTATTAACATATTTTAATTGACTGAACTTTATTCAGTATAGCCTGTGAGAGAAGATACCAGCACAAGGACTGTCCCTGCATTGCTACAGTCTAGCCTGTGAGAGAAGATCCAAGCACACGGACTGTCCCATGCATCGCTACAGTCTAGCCCGTGAGAGAAGATACCAGCACAAGGACTGTCCCTGCATTGCTACAGTCTAGCTCGTGAGAGAAGATACCAGCACAAGGACTGTCCCCTGAATTGCTACAGTCTAGCCTGTGAGAGAAGATACCAGCACAAGGACTGTCCCTGCATTGCTACAGTCTAGCTCGTGAGAGAAGATACCAGCACAAGGACTGTCCCCTGCATTGCTACAGTCTAGCCCGTGAGAGAAGATACCAGAACAAGGACTGTCCCCTGCATTGCTACAGTCTAGCCCGTGAGAGAAGATACCAGCAGCAAAAAGGGTCGCTGGCTCTCACGCAGCTCTGCTGGTGTATTATTCGCAAATCTATTCCAGACTAAGCTATGGCATTTTATTTTGGGGTTGTGATCCGCTAACGAGAAGAGTTCTCATTCTTCAGAAAAGGGCCGTACGGAAATTGGCTGGAGTTCCCCGACGCCACCCATGTCGAGATCTTTTTATAAAACTGAAGATTTTAACTGTAATCAATATATACATTTTAGAAGCAGCTCTCTTTGTAAATAACAATCGAGTTCTTTTCCCTCTAGTCTCACAAAGACACAACTACTTTACACGATCAGAAAATAAAATATTTTTACCTTCCACGAACCTTAGTTTTTCAGAAAAAAACCCTAAATACATGTGTTCTTTAATTTTTAATAAACTATCTGAATGTACGCCAAGGGGGCCAACTTCAAATAACTTTAAAAGTATTGTTAAGTCATTTTTACTTAATCACCCATTTTATACCATTAGAGAATTTCTTGAGCTCTAAATTTATAATTTATATTTGATTTACATATATTTTATACCTTACTATTTTATACGTTTTTTTGACATGTTCCATACTATATTGTATAGTGTTACGGAATTAAGAATATGAATATGAATATGAATATGGACTGTCCCATGCATCGCTACAGTCTAGCCTGTGAGAGAAGATACCAGCACAAGGACTGTACCCTGCATTGCTACAGTCAAGCCCGTGAGAGAAGATACCAGCACAAGGACTGTCCCCTGCATTGCTACAGTCTAGCCTGTGAGAGAAGATACCAGCACAAGGACTGTCCCCTGCATTGCTACAGTCCAGCCCGTGAGAGAAGATACCAGCACAAGGACTGTCCCCTGCATTGCTACAGTCTAGCCCGTGAGAGAAGATACCAGCACAAGGACTGTCCCTGCATTGCTACAGTCTAGCTCGTGAGAGAAGATACCAGCACAAGGACTGTCCCCTGCATTGCTACAGTCTAGCCCGTGAGAGAAGACACCAGCACAAGGACTGTCCCTGCATTGCTACAGTCTAGCCCGTGAGAGAAGATACCAGCACACGGACTGTCCCCTGCATTGCTACAGTCTAGCCCGTGAGAGAAGATACCAGCACAAGGACTGTCCCCTGCATTGCTACAGTCTAGCCCGTGAGAGAAGATACCAGCACACGGACTGTCCCCTGCATTGCTACAGTCTAGCCTGTGAGAGAAGATGCCAGTACAAGGACTGTCCCCTGCATTGCTACAGTCTAGCCCGTGAGAGAAGATACCAGTACAAGAACTACCCCTAGCAATGCTACCAACTGATTTTACTAGCGGGATTTTTAAATATCTATTAATATCTGCATAATAACAAAAAGATTTTTATAATCTGTAGACAGATTTGTATCAGATCGAAAAACTAAATATCTTAGCACGACAAAACTTTTACAGCAAAACGAAATTGGGAGCAATCGGCGGAGGTAATTCGTATTGCTTTTTTTTACTAATGACAGTTGTTTCACAAGTTCAAAACGATTCTTAACCGGAAAAATATGTTCTTCTGCTGAACTTTACTGTGAGTTGATATTTTGTTCACTCTAGTTAACGCCGTTCACACCAGAATTCTCCAAGGAACGACTCGTAACGTTCTAGAACTGTTATTAATATTCTAACCATCACGAGCTACCAATTACACCTTTTGTCTTCGTGAAAATTTCCACCTCACCAAGTCTTGACGCAGAACTTTAAGCACTTAAATACGTCATCTTATATACAAGACGTCTCGAGTGCAATAATTGTTTCAAATTAGAGTCGTGCCCCCTTTTGTAATTTGTAATTAGCAGGCCTGATTATGCGTAATTATTTTGCCTGTACCTCTTCTCTAGTCACGCAAGACAGTTAAGGTACTCAACATGAAGGGAAATGTGCCGTGACTAGAAGTTGTATCAATCATGCACTAAATACGTTGGATGCCAGCGTTGGCATAAGAGATCAAATATTTATGGCTTTCAGGTTTTGGTCGTATTTTCTATAGCGTAACTACAGTTATATTTGCATTTAAAAGTTCAAGTATACTGACGTTAGCTATGACTAGTTTATGTGATTGATTCATACAATTTACAAACCAGTTTCGCGTTGACGAATGAGCGTTTCGAAAGACTTACTGACTCTTTTTTAAGTGTAACCAAATGAAAAAAAAATTAAAACGTAGCATTTTTTTTGATCCAAAGTAGAATCAAGCTCTAAAAAACCTTGTTTAAAAGGATATCAATTTATCTAAGATTTTTTGAAGGGAACACAATTTCAGCGTAGATCACAATGATAGTAGCTAGCGCCATAAATCCCAAACAAGGTAATCTTAAACAATGGTAGAATGCTTATAAAAACTAAACAAGGTATAAATGCATATACCTTATTATTTATACCAAAAAAATCAAGCTGGACATGCAGTACATTTGCTAAGGTAAGGTATTTCGCTAAGAAATATTGCATCTTTTCATATCTACTTTTTCATATTTAAAAAATATCGAATGCGATTTTTCAATGGAAGTAAAGGATTTACTGAGATTCCAATTGACAGCTGCAGTGACAGCTGCAGTGACAGCTGCAGTGACAGCTGGAGTGACAGCTACAGTGACAGCTGCAGTGACAGCTACAGTGACAGCTACAGTGACAGCTACAGTGACAGCTACAGTGACAGCTGCAGTGACAGTGACAGCTGCAGTGACAGCTGCAGTGACAGCTGCAGTGACAGCTACAGTGACAGCTGCAGTGACAGCTACAGTGACAGCTGCAGTGACAGCTACAGTGACAGCTACAGTGACAGCTGCAGTGACAGCTACAGTGACAGCTGCAGTGACAGCTACAGTGACAGCTACAGTGACAGCTACAGTGACAGCTGCAGTGACAGCTACAGTGACAGCTGCAGTGACAGCTTCATTGACAGCTACAGTGACAGCTGCAGTGACAGCTACAGTGACAGCTACAGTGACAGCTGCAGTGACAGCTACAGTGACAGCTGCAGTGACAGCTGCAGTGACAGCTGCAGTGACAGCTACAGTGACAGCTACAGTGACAGCTGCAGTGACAGCTACAGTGACAGCTGCAGTGACAGCTACAGTGACAGCTACAGTGACAGCTGCAGTGACAGCTACAGTGACAGCTGCAGTGACAGCTACAGTGACAGCTGCAGTATCAGCTCTCCTGTCAGCTTAATCAACAAAAGATCTTTATAAATGTTATCAAGGTCAATTTGACTTAATTGAGAGTGAGAGAGGGAAATAAAATTAAAATACAAGATTGCAAAAGTCCAAGTTGTTTAGAGAAAGAAACTACTAAATGAAGATATTGTTCTGCTCAAATTAAAATACAGAAAAGCTACCACTAAAGTCAAAAACGAGCAGCTGTTTCTTAACCGTTTTTTTTTTCTTCAAATTTCTCGTCTAAAAGATTATCTACCGAGCTAATAAGTTTAAAATATCTTGGGTTTTTTCTTTCACTTCTCGCTCTCCGTAATAATTAGTTCAAATTACAAGACTCTACCCCCCCCCCCCCCCCCCCCCTCCTGCACCCTACAGAGTGAGCGCCCTTAAATATATATACATGGACAATTTTCTAAGCTCTTGAAGCTCAGAGCTTTTTAATAATTAGACGGATACTAATAAAGCGGAAGGATTTAATTATGCCAGCATCAAAGGAGTAAATTGGGGCAAACTACGAGGAAGCTGATAACTTAGTAGAATGAACCTCATTTTTATATACGTACTAGAATTTCTGTGGAATTTATGTTGGTAATGAAAAATGCCATGTTTTATTTTAAATTGTTGCAATGTGGACTACACTAGTTTACTCATAAAAAGGAAGCTTGAAAAACCGTTAAAAATGCGAAGAAGTTCGGGTGGTCGACTGTTAGGATATACATTTAGAGATCAAGTTCGTGGTTTGCCATATGTTTGCATAAATTATTGATTGGTGGTAATTAACGACGCAATGTGTGGCTAGTGGGCCTTTTGGCACTGGTCTAATAGCGTCGAGGAACGAGTTGATGAATTGAACCTAGCATGAAAGAAGGAGGTAAATACCGGTGTCGGCACGTAACCTAATCCTGTCAAAAAGCACCAAGGGAACCAATATATTAACGTTCCTTCTCAAGTAAGGTTCAATGTGAACAACATGACTCCTCAGAAGTATTTTTTTTTTAGTAGAAAAACTAATCAACTTTTGAGATTTAGTGCCCAATAGGGGATAGAAGTTTTGATTTTCACCCGGTGTTGCTATAGAACATTTTTTAATTAAAATATATATTTTATGATTCTCCTGAATTCTCTCATTGAGATCATGTCCTATAAGCTTTATTTGTCTCTTGATCACGTCTTATTTTTTGAGATAAAACAAGAATCAATTAAAAATCTTCTAAACAATTGTCTAATTTTATTATTAACAAAACTATAACCGTCTCAAAAATTGATGCCCAAACGCGGACTCAAACCCCGATCTCCATCTATCGTGGGTGTTGCTCTGAACCATTGAGCTACTTGGACTGTGAGTATTCACAGCCTCATGGTTCTACTCCTTGGAGATCCGTCATTCTCATCAAATACACTAAAATCGTCTCAGAAATCCAGTGTCCAAGTAGCTCGATGGTTCAGAGCAACACCCGCGATAGGTGGGGATCGGAGTTCGAGTTCCCGTTTGACCATCAATTTTTGAGACGGTTCTAGTGTTGTTAATAACAAAATAACCCGCGCATTGCAAGCGTTTGCAATTTAAATCAGATTTCATCCTAATAATTGTCTAATTTTGCTATGGATAATTTATACAATTACAGTTTTGGTTCCGATGGTTGTTATGGACTCACTGAACGTATTCGTGAAAACAATATACAAGCATAACAATGACATCACTTCCAAGCAAACATATCAAAGACATCTTCTTAAGAAAATTGAAAGACATTTCACTAATTGGTATACCGAGCACTCGGTGTTTCTCTAAAGAACACGATGAAATTGAACCAATTAGTGAGTTAGATATGTTTTAATGAATTTATACCCGAAGAGTAAGACATTTATGAATATATTTAGGTGGGAGAATTTGTCTGTATTTGCATAAAGTCACAAAGACAGGAGCGTTTCAGACTTGAAGCGATGATATTGGTTTTGTCAGAATTTCAATCTCTTGGTTTTAGGATACTACAAATTCAGTACCAAAGAAGTCAGCGAAGAAGTGTTAATTATTGTTGTCTTGTTGTTTTATCCCAATTGTCCAGCCTATCACAAAACAGTATCGCGTCGAAAGAATAAGTTGGTTGAGATCGATTATTACCCATTTTGATGAAACATTTTTAACCGAACGGTTTGGCGTGCTGGAAACACCGGTTCTGATGAAATCTCCGAAGTTAGCAACACTGCGCTGGGTCAGGTACGAATCATCTTGCACATAACCAGTTCTGTTCGGGAGAGAGGTTGGAGGGATGAAATTTAGTACATCAACTTCACTCGCCTTGCTTATCAACCTCTCGACAGCGTGGATTTGTGAAGGAATCCTGTTGTTCGCGTTTTACCGTCCTTCGGAAGGGACGCTAAGCCGGTGTTTCCCTTGGTGCTCTTCGACAGGAGTAGGCTACGTGCCAGCACCGAGATTCTCCGTCTCTCATCTAGGCTAGATTATGTTCATCATCAATCCCATCATTAACCTCTCATTGGTTAACGCCATTAGACCAGTGCCTCAGAGCCAGATGTCAAAACAGTGCGTCGTTAGACCCCAATAATCAATCAAACTTTTTTTTTGTGGAAATTGGTAACTCCTCTTAAATTAAGTTTTAAAAAAATTAAAAAATGTTCAAGGTTTGAGAGATTGTTTAAGTTTCTAATAATTAAGTTCACTGCCTATGGCAATAATTTAAATAAGATTTCACAGCATTAAACGTCAAATTGGAGTTATTCGAGTTTGACAGGTTGTGACGTGGTAAAGCGTCACTAGAATCAGAGTGACTGTGAGTATTCACAGCCTCTTGGTTCTACTTCTTGGAGAACTGTCATTCTCATCAAATACACTAAAAATTATTTAAATATACCAGTAGCTTAATGGATTAGAGCTACACCCGCGACAGGTGGAGATCAGGGTTCATGTCCCCGGTTGGGGGCCAATTTTTGAGAGGTTATTGGTGTTTGTTAAAATACACTTTAGGTACAAACGTATGTCCAGACTGAAAAAAAAATAACAAAAAAACACGACAACTATACTCCAGCTCTTGTCTGTGCTGAAGCAGTCTATTACGAACCAATATTTATAAAAATTTATTTTCAATGGAACGACCTGACTTCTTTTTCGTTGTCAAAATCACCAGTCATAAACAAACTGGATTGACGCCAAAAAAAAAACAATATTAGGGGGTTTTTACAAAAAAACAGACCCCGTATTGACTCAAAACGAACAAAACGAGTTTTGAAAATGTGTTATTTTTTCGCCACGGCCCAGCGACAGCAAAAGTCACCCTCAGCTGAGAAAATAAATAGTGGATTTTTTTTTTTTTTTTTTCAGAATGACATTCGCCGCAGCCCGTTAGTGAAAAGGAACGCTGGTGGAACTAAAAGCATGGGTACCTGTTTACCTATCCTGCTCAATTTTACTGAGTGTTTGGTACAAATTCAGTCTTTTTCATCTCAACTCCCTGATTAATTTCCCGGTTTTTTCCTAAAGATCACCGCTGGGAAATTTCTCAATGCGTGTTTTTTCAGGAGAAAAAAAAGAGTGAGGTGAAAATAGCCAACTGCTAAAAACGGCTCTACTTAATCAGTTAGTATAGAACGTAAAAAAAAAAACTATTTTATTAATTAATTAATTGAAGTAATTTAATTGAAAATTTTTTTTAACACGAGTTATTATTACATAGATACCTTAGAAAAGAAAGTAGGTACTTGGTTTTATTGCGACAAAGTGTAAAAATGCCCATAACAGACACCAATTGCACTTTTTCTTGCTTTCTTTTCTTTTTTGAGTATATTAAATCATTATGAAACGTTGTCTAAATTCTGGTTCAACTTACATTTCTCAGTTAAACCTTGTTACTACAACATTATTTGTGAAAAATTACCACATAGCCTAATAGCCTAATAGCCTCATGGCTATACTGGTTTTTAGACTCATGTCTACTTGATCTAACCTTAGCCCTAGTTTTGACAAAAACCATTTGAACTGGGTTTTGAATGCTAAGTGAAGAACAACTGAACTTCCTAACGTTTCGTAACTTGTACCTGTTACTTTATCAAGGGGTTAAAGCAGTCAAGGTTTAGAAAAGATTAGCGCGAAAAAATGTTGAGTATTCAAATTTGCTTCTAGGTTCAGTCACCGTACTTTTAAGTGAAAAAAAGAACTTTAAACAGTTTTTTTTTCGTGAATTACTCGCATTTGAAACTGAATTACATTCTTATAAACCGTATTAATGCTAAGTTCAACGGTTAATTTACATATATCGATATTTTGAGTAGTCAATATTGAATTGGAGTTTTTTTATTAAAAATGCAGACCACAAGCGCCATCGGGTGGCACCTGCCCTTATCACGTTTCACCGGCTCGTTTGCTCAGTAGAATGTTTAACAACTACGCCGGCTCTCTTCCTTGAACCATAAACTCAAAGGTTATGGATTTCCGATATTATATTAATTTTATTTGATATCTTAAAATAATATATTTACTTTTGAAACAACGATTATTTACCCCAAGAATTGGGGCCAGTAATTATTTTATTCATTACGAGCATTCACACAAAAGCTCCGTCTAAAAACTTACTCAAAAACCTTTCCTCTGACCTTTTGACTTTTCTCTCCTCTCCAAAGAGTATTATTAAATATTTTTCTATTTGTTTTCCTTCAGTCTCTTTACAGATTGTAAGCTGATCCTTAGCGTTAGCAGAGAGGTCCTTAAGGAGACGTTATACTTGTTTGACTTTTGGGAAAAAAACGCAGTTGGCATCTTTTCTTTGTTCGCTGAAAGTCTTTGGACTTGGTCTGGTCAAGACAGCTTCTTCTATTGGAAAAGTACAAAGGGCACAAAGATTGTGTTCAGAGAAGATAGCATACCTTAACAAACACTAAAGGAACATTTGGTATCAGCTGGAAATCTTACACGATTTATTGTTTATTTTAATTAATGTCATAAAACTTGAGTACTTTATAAACTAAACTTATAAGTAAAGTTAGCGCTCAGGTTCACCTGTTTTCGCAGAAAATGGCCACCGAATGGTTATTTTATCGTGACTAGAATAATGCACGCTACTTGGTCTACTAACCGTCGTTTCGAAGTTAAGAAATTAAAATTCGTTATTTTTCTTTCTTAAGTATTAAAAATTTCTAAGGATGAAATCTTATTTAAATTGCAAACGCTTGCAATGCGCCGTGTATTTTATAATTATCAACACTATAACCGTCTCAAAATTGATGCCCAAACGGTGACTCGAACCCCAATCTCCACCTATCGTGGGTGTTGCTCTGAACCATTGAGCTATTTGGACACTGGATTTTTGAGACGATTCTAGTGCATTTGATGAGAATTCATACTTTGCCAATGTCCCCGTTTGGGTATCAATATCCCCGTTATTTTCATATGTCCCCGTTTGGGCATCAATTTTTGAGACGGTTATAGTGTTGATAATAATAAAATTAAAAATGTCTCCTAGATAAAGTGGGGACTAAATTAAATGCCAAAGCAACAATGAATCAAGTCAGCTGTTTTTTGGGAATCAGAAGCTTAAATATGAGTTAAAATCATATTGTAATACCGGGCAATTGAGTTGCCCGGAGTTGCCCGGAATATTACCTCAATTGAGGTAATACAGCTTACCTCAACAATTAATAAACATTTATCGATATTTTGAGTTGTTAAAAGTACCTGAAAAGGTTCATTAAAAAGGATGGCCGCAAGCGCCAACGGGTGGCACTTACCGTTACCACTTTTTGCCGGCCTCGTTTGCTCAGCAGAATGATACCGCATTAATTGCACAAGTAGAAACAATTAGATACATTATCTTATTCTGTATTACTTTGACAAATATCGTAATGGTAACGGTATGTTAATTATATAAATGTTTTGAGTTATAGTATTTGTTTAAGTAAAAAACTGTTAAAACTAAAGTTACCTTGAATTTGATGACCTAAGGGTCCTCCTGGTAGTCCCTTGGCTCAGATGAAGATTAACCTGCAAATAATAAAGTACGTTTAAAAATGCATTTCAAGTATTGTGTATCAGTTTTTATTGTAATGCCAATTCAATGGCAATTACTGTAGTTATTTTTAATAATGTTTTGAGTCTTAATCTTACCAAAAGATTTTTTTTTTTTTTTGTTTTTTTTGTAAATAATATCGAAATAAATGCAAAAATAAAAACAATTATAGATATAAGATTATTATTATTATTGTTTATTTATCGACAATGGAGGCAAGTCCACAGTGTGATTTAATAGAAACATGGTATATGTGTGAACGATTAAAAACATGACATTTAACAAACTTAAGCATAAATTAAGAGGTAAAACAAGATAATGTAGTTGGTATTGAATCAGTTACAAGTTTTCATGGGCAGCTTTTTGATCGCAGTGTTTAAATAGGGATTTTTAAGTCATAGAGAATTCTGAAAGGATGTCAATGTCAGGGTAGGTTGTTTTTATTCTATTGTAGGTAGTCATTAGTCTTTGATGCACCCGTGCTCGACTTTCATAAGAAAAATGCGAAAAATGTTAATTTTATCATTTTAATCTACAAGGAGAAGCTTGTACTGTGACATATTTTTTTTTAGTGACCATCTAGTGGTTAACTTTGATAAAATTACGAGAACCGGTGTTTGATTGATTTATTTGTGGTGTTTAACGACGCACTGTTTTGACATCTGGCCATGCGGCACTGGTCTAATGACGTCGGTGAATGAGTGGATGATGATGAGGATGATAATGAACCTAACTTAGCCAAGAACTTAGCCTACTCCTTAGCAAGGATTTTCGATACTGATTTTTTTTGTGTGGGTGGCTACGTCCTTTTTTTCTTCGACCGCCCTTTACCATACTCAGCACCAGCACCAAAATATACCACCAGCCGCCACTGCTTGTTTTATGATATTCCTTAGAGGTTTTGCCAAATTTAAGATGCAATGTTAACATGTATATATACATGTGTTTACATAGGAGGGAAGGTGGTACATAAGTGGGTCACGGTCTATAGTGGGCAATCAAACTTTTCTGCCACCTGACTGGAAAGTAAATTTTCAAAAAATTACAATATTTTTTTGTTGATCTAAGCTACATTCTTATACAGTTTTTAAGTGGTGCTTGCATTGAAGAATTTTGAGATATTCAGTCATGTCAAATATAACCTGCTATATGGGTTGGTACATGGCAAGTCAAGTGGTAATATAGTGGGTCACTTCAGATATTTCAGCCACAAATGCTTGCATGATTCTAGAAAAAACATATGTTGTTTCAATCACTGTAATGCATGTTTAATAAAAATTTTCCTCCATTTACAGCTACTGTGAATGAGGAAACTCAAAAAAACTAAATCCGACCCACTATGTAGGTACCAACTTCCCTTATACATGTGGGTATACATGTATTCATTTTGCATTTATTATCTGAATAAAGCTTCAAGCCGCAACCTTTTAACTAAAAGTTAAGCGAGAAAAACGAGTTCATTTTTTGATTTTCGAATATCTCAAGTTTTCTTTTACGAATGAGTTAAAAGCTTTCATGAATTTTAAGACCAATTAAAAGAGAAATGTCGGACGAGCGTTTCTGTAACGAAATTCAAAAAGTTTCTCTCTTAGAAGCACTTTTATTTTCTTAGATATACAATATCGAATTCGTTTCTCGTATTTTAAATTTAATAGTGGATTTCTTGATTAATATTTATTAAGTTAGCAATGAAATGCAGGCAATTTTTTTCTGAAAGAGTGGGCATGAATTAACGACGGCGTTTTGGTAGGGAAAGAAATATGCAACGAAATAATTGCTGAATATTTAGATTCAGAAATAAATCCGTCGAAAACTTTTTGTTTTACTCTGTGGAATCCAGTTATTTCGTTGAGTGGTTTTCGGCGAATTCATGCGAGTTGGAGAAGCACAGAGTTATTCAAAATTCAAGTAGATTTAAAAAACAATGACAATACATATTTGCCGAAAGCATACGCTTTTTTGAATGATTTTTAAACAAAACCTAAAAAAGATTTTTTTTTATATTTTGTAAATCGTATAGCCAAAGATTTGAGATTTCTGGTTAAATAAGTCTAAAAAGTTTTTAGTGTGTTTACTTTTTCAGTCCAGAATATAATCACTGCTGCAGTCCACCATTTTATTTTTGCATTTTAGCTTATTTCCTAGCAAAATGATTTGTTTCTTTCACTGTTTTCAATAATTTTGCAGACAATCATAAAAATTCTGGTAATTATTTTCCAGGTATGAAAAGCATTTTAAAAATTCCACCACTTAAATTTTAACTAAGATTTAATTAATTAGTCTGGCAGTCCTTTGACGGTGTTTATTTGTTCTTAGGGACTTAGTTAAAGTCATATGCTTAAAGCGAAATGACTTAATTTTAATGTAACATTAAATCTTACCCATTCATTGACCTTGGAGAAGTTCCACAAATTTAAAAAAAATAACTGCTAGTTTAAACTCATCTCCAAGGTCACATTTAATCAGATACTTTAATTTTTAATCTCATCAAGGATTTCTTATTTAACTAAACATTGTGAAACTGGCACATTGCTGTTAAAATTATTCTTAAAATAGCTCGAGTGTTGTTTTCCAAAAGGATGAGGTTTATATTGAACCACATATCAGTGGCAACCTTTGGCAACCAAAATAATCAAATATGAAGAACAAGATCCTCTTGCAGTTCCTCCTTAGTGACTTAATCTTTAAGTCACTCGGGTGCGAAATCCCATGAGATTAACATCAAGTCACCTGATCCATACCATGTTGAAAACCACTGGAATATGTCTTAAACCTTTAATCTCTGTCCACAACCTAATTCTAGTTCTAAGCCGACCCAGGTAATGTGGTATGGAGTACGTACAAGCGTGTGGTGGGCTATTTCGCTGTGTATGCAAGATTTTGTGTATGACAATTACAAGACACTTATCTGGGTATGTTAAAACTTAACTGTCAACTTGTCAAAAGTGAAAACGTTTTCAATAAGCAGATTTTTTTTTTATTTGAAATGCTAATAGCTCTTAAGAAATCGGTGCTTCAAAAAAGATTAAAATAAAGATTATATGGAATTAACAACCCAATTCCAGATCAACCTTTTTTAACTGCTGAAAAACACTGATTTTTGTTTACTAGGTTATTTTTTGCTTGGATTTCATACAATTCGACAGCGATTTAAGTTTTTTTTTAAACAAAACTAGTCCCGTATACAACCGGTATGTGACTCTGTCCCAGTGCAACTTTCACGTGTTCGACTGGGCATGTGACTCTGCCCCAGTGCAACTTTCACGTGTTCGACTGGGCATGTGACTCTGCCTCAGTGCAACTTTCACGTGTTCGACTGGGCATGTGACTCTGTCCCAGTGCAACTTTCACGTGTTTGACTGGGCATGTGACTCTGCCCCAGTGCAACTTTCACGTGTTCGACTGGGCATGTGACTCTGTCCCAGTGCAACTTTCACGTGTTCGACTGGGCATGTGACTCTGCCCCAGTGCAACTTTCACGTGTTCGACTGGGCATGTGACTCTGCCCCAGTGCAACTTTCACGTGTTCGACTGGGCATGTGACTCTGCCCCAGTGCAACTTTCACGTGTTCGGCTGGGCATGTGACTCTGCCCCAGTGCAACTTTCACGTGTTCGGCTGGGCATGTGACTCTGCCCCAGTGCAACTTTCACGTGTTCGACTGGGCATGTGACTCTGCTCCAGTGCAACTTTCACGTGTTCCACTGGGCATGTGACTCTGTCCCAGTCCAACTTTCACGCGTTTGACTGGCAGAGTTGCTCGCTCTTTGGTCACTCCTATTGAACTTTCACGACGGTGCAATTGGAAAGCAAATAAATGCACTGACAGCTAGTGATCACGTGTTCGGGTGGGAGGGCTCTCGCTCGGAGCTGGTGCAAACCCTGTGGAGAGCATGACGTAATCGAGCAAGTCATAAACGCGCTCTGGTGAAGGCTAGTTGAAAACGCCATTAATTTCAAACAGTTTAGTTTTTTATAAAACTCATTTTCTGTTGATCTTATGACTCTAACTTATGTTTGAACAATTTTTTTTATTTATTTTGGACATAAATCAATTTTACTGAAGGTTTGAATTTATGGTATCGTACTCATAATAAAAACCTAGCTCATTGACCTCATGACTCAAATCATTACCTAAAACATTTTACTCCTCACAAAATGCGACCACCATTTTATTCTAAAAAAAATAACCTGGCACCTGTCTGGCGTCACAAAAAAAAATCAGTGACAAAAAGAAAACACAATCACGCACTACTAGCCACAATGGAACCACCAAAAATTACCAATGTAAAAAAAAAATAAAATAACCTAACGCCCGCCACGAAAAGCGTACACCTATATAATTCATCCTGTAATATAATCAACCACTACTGGTCGACCACGGCATGCCATGATTTCCCTACGGACACTGAAACGCTCGGTCAGTACCCACCAAAACCGCGCGACAATGTTGTTCAATTTCCCATGCACCACCAATGACAACAATATGGCAGTCACAAAAGCAAACAACAATGAACTGAAATTGCCTGTCAGTATAACATAACATGCAGTGATGTTACCATTGTGGGCATGTGCCATGCGTCAAATTGATTGTGATTCGTTGATATCGTGGGTGATTAGTAATTGTTTTGATTATCCTATGTTTAGTTAGATTATCGATTTTGCAGAATTGAACATATGGGGTGTGATATTTGCTTTGTTTCCACGTGGAATTTAATTGGCGTTATGTTTCAATCAATCAATTTCGCGCCATCCCAGCTCAATTTAATGTCATAATAGATTCTGTTTCATTCATGTAACTGATCACAATTAGGTTAATAATCCTATCTATATCTTTGATAAAGTAATCTTAAAACAATTGGCTTATTCGTGCTTATGAACTTCCTATTATACTTATAGGTTAATGTTGCAAGACAGCTGTGTGGTCGGCTATTCTAACTGGTGGACTTCACCATTGCTTTTATGGGTTAATGTTGCAAGACAGCTGTGTGGTTGGCCATTCTAACTGGTGGACTTCACTATTGCTCTTATGGGTTGATGTTGCAAGACAGCTGTGTGGTCGGCCATTCTAACTGGTGGACTTCACCATTGCTCTTATGGGTTAATGTTGCAAGATAGCTGTGTGGTCGGCCATTCTAACTAGTGGACTTTACCATTGCTCTTATGGGTTAATATTGCAAGACAGCTGTGTGGTCGGCCATTCTAACTGGTGGACTTCACCATTGCTCTTCTGAGTTAATGTTGCAAGCCAGCTGTGTGGTCGACCATTCTAGCTGGTGGACTTCACCATTGTTTTTATGGGTTAATGTTGCAAGCCAGCTGTGTGGTCGGCCATTCTAACTGGTGGACTTCACCATTGCTCTTCTGAGTTAATGTTGCAAGCCAGCTGTGTGGTCGACCATTCTAGCTGGTGGACTTCACCATTGTTTTTATGGGTTAATGTTGCAAGCCAGCTGTGTGGTCGGCCATTCTAACTGGTAGACTTCACCATTGCTTTTATGGGTTAATGTTGCAAGACAGCTGTGTGGTCGGCCATTCTAACTGGTGGACTTCATCATTGCTCTTATGAAAATGTTGCAAGACAGCTGTGTGGTTGACCATTCTAGCTGACGGCCATATTTCGGTTTTTAACAGGACCGTTAAGTAATTAACAGATCGTTCACAAAAAATAATCATATTTTAATTAGGCTGTGGCGTAGCAATTACAGAATTTATGGACCGTTACGTTGTTAACCGAAAACGAGACCTAAGAAGAATATATTTTTATTTTTATTCGCTGATTTTGATCTTGATTTATGAAATGTGATTTTAAGTCAATATCTCCCGTCTGCACATATCTGAAGCTACTTTGTACCTACGATTCTCAATCTCACCAGGCCATCGCACAAAATTCCCAAATATCAAGCCATAGCATGAGCCTAATGATTCTAAATCAAAGCTTTCTCCACCCCTTAGCAACGTTAGCGAAGCGTCTACAGGCCTAACAAAGCTACAGCTGGCGTGTGAACGAATGATTGATCGATCGTGTCAAGATATTTTCTCAGTCGACGGGAACAAATACAATCAGTGCATGCAACAGAAAGAGAAACAAGATTGGGTGGTGGGAGTTTAAGAAACCGAATGCTAATCAAGAGCAGGGCGACCAACTTGACGGTCGACACGCTAAGAATGTTGCCAAAGTAACAAGCTTGAAGGTTGACACGAAATAAGTGTTAGTGATTTTGTGAAAGAACTAGAAAAAATATGGACTGTTTTTTTTTGTATTATTAGAAACACGAATAACCTCTAAAAATTGATGCCCAATTGGGGACTCGAACCCCAATCTCCATTTATCGTGGGTGTTGCTCTAACCAATTGAACTACTTGGAAAAATAATTTTTGAGACGATTTTAGTGCATTTGATGAGAATTAAAGATCTTTTAAAGTATCATCATTATAAAAAAAAACGCATTTTTAAATTGCATTTGAATTCGCTTCAACGTGAACAGAAGGATTCCTCCACAAATCCATGCTGTCGAGAGTTTGATAAGCAAGGTGAGTGAAGTTGTTGTACTAACTTTCATCCCTCCAACCTCTCTCCCGAACAGAACTGGTCATGTGTATGATGGTCACCCATCCAATAACTGACTCAGCGCAGTGTTGCTTAACTTTCATCCCTCCAACTTCTCTCCCGAACAGAACTGGTCATGTGTATGATGGTCACCCATCAAATACCTGACTCAGCGCAGTGTTGCTTAACTTTCATCCCTCCAACCTCTCTCCCAAACAGAACTGGTCATGTGTATGATGGTCACCCATCAAATACCTGACTCAGCGCAGTGTTGCTTAACTTTCATCCCTCCAACTTCTCTCCCGAACAGAACTGGTCATGTGTATGATGGTCACCCATCAAATACCTGACTCAGCGCAGTGTTGCTTAACTTTCATCCCTCCAACTTCTCTCCCGAACAGAACTGGTTATGTGTTTAATGGTCATACATCCAATACCTGACTCAGCACAGTGTTGCTTAACTTCGGTGATCTCACGAGAACCGATGTTTCTAACAACACCGTAAGGTGGCTGCATTCATATGATGCTTGTTGAATGAATAATATAATTAAATCGATTTAATGTAAAATTAAGTAGAATGAAGTAGAAGAAAAAAAACTGGTTAGATAAGAAGATAAGGACGAAGTTGGTGGATAAAAATGAATATGAAAAAGAGCATAAAGACGAAAAAGGATTTGAAAAAACATTTCTAACTGTGGTAATAAATAAATAAAAAATAAAAATCAATTAAAACCAAATATATTAATTGAGTAGACCAGCATTTAAAATTATTTTCAAACCGTTATGACAACGTGGATCACTTTTGAATATTAAAACATGAAATGAAGGACATTGTCGAGATGTTATAACTTGCTGTAAAAACTAAGTAATTAATAGGTTTTCCACCCAAACCTGGGATTAAGCAAAGCAAAAGTTTCCAGGAAAGCTTTAGAACCTTGGATAGAGATGGCAACCGACCTTTTAATGTAAATTATCTTGCAACTGGACGATCGGGCACATGAAGTGGTTTGTCAAGCCAAACGACCTCGACCGGTCAGATCATTAGTCAAGTCTTCAGGCAGACAATTTGCATACGATTATCCCGCCTTCAAATACTCAGTGGCGGACCAAATTGCGGTCTTTTTGAGCCTCTAGTCACTCTTTATATTTTTCTGGCATATTTAAAAAATATATTTTTGCCATGTTTCTTGTATCGTAAAAATATTTTTTGTACTATGTTCGTTTTTTTTTTGTTTTATCTTATTTTCAATTTGGTCTACAAAAGATTGTTTAACATAGTTTTTTAAATTGTGTGGTCTGTAGAAGAAGGTGGCCGGCCCTTGATGATGTTGGACAGGAGCAGCCAACACAGTGTGTCAAAGTGACAAGGCTAAGCGGTGGCCGGCCCTTGGTGCTGTTGTACAGGAGCAGTCAACACAGTGTGTCAAAGGGACAAGGCTTAGCGGTGGCCGGTCCTTGGTGCTGTTGGACAGGAGCAGCCAACACAGTGTGTCAAAGTGACAAGGCTAAGCGGTGGCCGGCCCTTGGTGCTGTTGTACAGGAGCAGTCAACACAGTGTGTCAAAGGGACAAGGCTTAGCGGTGGCCGGTCCTTGGTGCTGTTGGACAGGAGAAGCGAACACAGTGTGTCAAAGGGACAAGGCTAAGCGGTGACCGGTCCTTGGTGCTGTTGGACAGGAGCAGCCAACACAGTGTGTCAAAGTGACAAGGCTAAGCGGTGGCCGGCCCTTGGTGCTGTTGGACAGGAGAAGCCAACACAGTGTGTCAAAGGGACAAAGCTAAGCAGTGGCCGGTCCTTGGTGATGTTGGACAGGAGCAGCCAACACAGTGTGTCAAAGTGACAAGGCTAAGCGGTGGCCGGCCCTTGGTGCTGTTGGACAGGAGAAGCCAACACAGTGTGTCAAAGTGACAAAGCTAAGCGGTAGCCGGTGCTTGGTGCTGTTGAACAGGAGCAGCCAACACAGTGTGTCAAAGTGACAAAGCTAAGCGGTGGCCGGTTCTTGGTGCTGTTGGACGGGAGCAGCCAACACAGTGTGTCAAAGGGACAAGGCTAAGCGGTGGCCAGTCCTTGGTGCTGTTGGACAGGAGCAGCCAAAACAGTGTGTCAAAGGGACAAGGCTAAGCGGTGGCCAGTCCTTGGTGCTGTTGGACAGGAGCAGCCAACACAGTGTGTCAAAGTGACATGGCTAAGCGGTGATGTTGGACAGGAGCAGGCTGCGTGCTGGTAAACCCATGGCTCTCTGCCATACCAAGCTAGCTTCATCATCAGCATGCCTGCTGCAAAGTCTACAATCCGATATGTGGCCTAAACCCGTCTACGCCACTGTCCGTCATGTTTTGTTCTAAAAGGGTGATTCAAATCGAAATGGAAACCGTTGCGCGAGCAAATGATGGAGTTGAACACTGCGTGGCGCTGTAGTCACGCTTATAACTGGTCCAATGGCCAATCGACATCTGGCATTAACGGCTTAGCGCACGGGGCAAGGATGGAATATCCAATTAGGTTGAATCATTAAGACCGCTGGTACCGTGGTAAAGGGGGTTTTGGATGAGGGAGGGTAATTTGTATGGGTGCCTGTGTTTTTGGATTACAGGAGTTAAATGTGCGATTTTTAAAGCGTTGTGGAAAATATATATCGCTAGTTTAAAGGGAATAGGGTGGCTTTTTTTTATTTTGTCCATTTTGGTTGGACTTTTGTTTGCTTTTTTTGTTGAAAAAATGTAATTTTTTTATCTAACAGTTCATAACGTGCATAAAAGCGGGATTTTAAATTTAACCTAAATAATAAAAGCCTTTATCTTGTAACGTTCCCGCCACTTTGTGCGGTTAGTAGCCTGTCCCTCCACCAGAGCACTTAGGTAGGGACAGAGACGATCCGAAAGGGCTGCGACCCCAAGGAGAGGCAGTTGACTTCGGTCCTCCGAATGTATTACCGGTCTGCCGGATTAACATCTCTTTGAATAAATCATTGTTTTCATCCTATCTCTTGGCTTCGTTCTTTATTGTGATAAGCGAATCCTTACAATCTGACACTGTACAACGCAGCGAACGGAATTTTATTTTGATTGATTCTATTGAGTTGTATTATTATTATTAGTTTATAACGAAACTGTGGTTCCTGTGATACTGATCTAATATCGGAAGCAAATAAGTGTCAACTGTAGGTAAAAACCGTGTATTTTAAAAGGTGGAATTTACGCTAAAATAATTTCTGAAAACATCGATGAAAATCAGTATATCTATTTTTAAAACGTTGTGACTATTTTCGAATCAGTTTTAAATTGTACGTAGGCCAGGTATGAAAATTTAGTTTACTTTCAGGTAAAGTAGGAGTTAGTTTTATTGCAATGGCAACAACCAATCACTGGGGCAGAGTCACATGCCCAGTCAAACACGTGAAAGTTGCACTGGGGCAGAGTCACATGCCCAGTCGAACACGTGAAAGTTGCACTGGGACAGAGTCACATGTCCAGTCGAACACGTGAAAGTTGCACTGGGACAGAGTCACATGCCCAGTCGAACACGTGAAAGTTGCACTGGGGCAGAGTCACATGCACAGTCGAACACGTGAAAGTTGCACTGGGACAGAGTCACATGCCCAGTCAAACACGTGAAAGTTGCACTGGGACAGATTCACATGCCCAGTCGAACACGTGAAAGTTGCACTGGGACAGAGTCACATGCCCAGTCGAATACGCAGATTAATCTACGTGAGCACCCGGGGCAGCGAGTCAAATTCACAATTAAGCTATTATCTCGAAACGTTGTCACGCTTTTACGAAAAAGTGTGGGTGGCAAGTTGACAAAAGAAAAGTCAGTTTTTCTTAAAATGTTCAACTGAATTACAAAGAAGCGTGACAACGATAAAAACTTGTGCATGTTACGCCGGCCATATCATTTTCAAAGCTAATAACAGTCTTTATTTGTAATCGTGATTACCAAACGAAGCAGCTTCGAATAAATAACGTAGCTCCAGTAAAATATGTATTTCTCTGTGTTTTATGGCGTCCGGCACGTGTTACAGACTGCTTTTCCACGCAATCTCGGCTTTTCTATTTTCCCCAGTTTTCCTTCTTATCTTCCGTCGGGAAAACTCGCCGAGTGCCACGAGATGCGGAAAATGCAGCGTTATGAGAAGCAAAGGAATCGGATAAGTAATTCACAGTGTGTTTGGGCTTAGATGCCGGAGTAAAGATTTTTTTTGGAAAAGGGGTGAAAAAAGAATTGCTTGAAAATATTAAATTGAATGTTTTTTTTAATACAAAAAATTCTTGAGCTTGACTAAGTTAGAAATGATTAAACATAAAAAAAAAAACACTTAAGTCAGTAGTTGAATTAGTTTGTATCCGCACAGAACGTTTAATCACATAAAATCACAGTTTTAAGCAACACTGCACTGAATCAGGTATTGGATGGGTGACCATTATACACATGACCAGTTCTGTTCGGGAGAGAGGTTGGAGGGATGAAAGTTAAGCAACACTGCGCTGAGTCAGGTATTGGATGGGTGACCATCATACAAATGACCAGTTCTGTTCGGGAGAGAGGTTGGAGGGATGAAAGTTAGTACAGCAACTTCACTCGCCTTGCTTATCAACCTCTCGATAGCATGCATTTGTGGAGGAATTCTATTCGAGTTGCACCGTCATTCGGAAGGGACGTTAAGCCGGTGGTCCCCTTCGTGCTCGACGACAGGAGTAGGCTTCATAAAACAACTAAATTGACTTTACTTCCTTCTAGGCTAGATAAGGTCAATATTTAATCTATTTATCATCCACTAATTTATTAATGCAACTTGACCAGTGCCACATTGTCAATTGTCAAAATCGTGCTTCGATAAAAACTATAATGCAATCAATATATCTATCGATTGACTGATTTATAAAAGATAGCGAACATCACAGATGCTTGGGTCCAGTTTTGTTTATTTTAAATTAGGTTGTTCATTTTGTTATGGAGAAAGTATAAACTGGACTATCTTAGATTCCTCAGGGTGTACCTTACAGTCATTTTCTCTTTAATTCTTAAGCTACAAGGAATGTAAGTATAGCATGTTCTTAGGTGATTTTCTTGTACTCAGGCCAGATTATTGGCTGTTCGCTGTAGTATGGCAGACTTGAAAAATGGGCAAGGTTTATCACACAATGGTCCCGTGAAGGTATTTTTTCTGTAACTGCCAGACATCAGTGATTTTTGAATTATGATGGGATTTCGACACGAGATAGTCGTTGATGATCAATATCGGGGACAACGCCCTCTTTTATTTTCGTTGTCAATTACTAACATAGAGCTAATGTTAAATTGTCATTGGCCACCAAATGGACACAAATTAATAATGCTTTCACGATTGATTAGATATTTGGTAGCATTTGAAAAGTCTGCCACATCAAATAGACATAGATATAAAAGATAAATGTACATAAAATACATATTTTTATTCGTTGTGTTCAAAAAGAGACTATTCAGAATTTTTTTCCGTGCATTCTTAAAAGCCGAACCATCTTTACATTTTAATCTGGTAAACTGCTTAAAATTGCGCTAAGAAATTTCATTCTGTTATTTCTCGAAGATTGCTTGCGTTTGAAACTTATGCCCAATCAACTTTTTTTATACTTACCTCAACAATTAGTACACATTAATCGATATTTTGATTGTTAAAAAAGACTCCTAAAAGTGCCATCAGGTGGCACCTACCGTTACCACGCGTTGCCGGCCTCGTTTGCTCTGTAGAACGGTTAAAATTAACGATAAATCGATGCTAATTTATATCAAGTCAAAGGTGAAAAGCTTTGATTAAAGGGTAAAAAAAGAATTTAAAGTTTGTAATAATAGAAAATTGCCTTGCTACTGATCGATTCTGGTGTGAATTGATAAATTGGAAATTTATTAGGTGATTTCTGGAGCTGAATTTACCGATAAAGTTGATGTTTTCGTGAAAAGTGATCATTATTCTGCTGGCGTGATATAGTTGAAGGGCCACTTTGTGGTGACCTGTAAAGAAGCTCTAAAACTGCTTTGAAAAAGAGAGTGATTTATTGATGGCATGCGAGAAACAAGTAAAAGCATTGTTCGATTTATTAAGAGGACAAAACACCAGCAAGAAAATAACTGTGAGATAGAATTTCTGTAAAGAAAATCAAAATTACAACATAATCTTGACAAAAACTTTTTGAACTAGGTTTTGAATGCTAAGTGAAGAACAACTAAATTTTCCTACGGTAACTTGTACCTGTTACTTTATTAAACTTAATAAATAGTTTTATAATATATTATCCATAACATATTAATATAGTTATAATAATAATATTTAATATATCTTAAATAAACTTTGTAGTATAGCGTAATCAGTTGCCTAGTTTTTGTTTCGTCGCGATCGGACAAGTGGTTTGGCCAATTAGTTGTATCCAGTGAACCTGGATAGACCTGAGTAAGCTCCCACTCCAATAGACCTGAGTAAGCTCCCACTCCAATAGACCTGAGTAACCTCTCACTCCAATAGACCTGAGTAAGCTCCCACTCCAATAGACCTGAGTAAGCTCCCACTCCAATAGACCTGAGTAAGCTCCCACTCCAATAGACCTGAGTACCCTCCCACTCCAATAGACCTGAGTAAGCTCCCACTCCAATATACCTGAGTAAGCTCCCACTGTAATAGACCTGAGTAAGCTCCCACTCCAATAGACCTGAGTAAGCTCCCACTCCAATAGACCTGAGTAAGCTCCCACTCCAATAGACCTGAGTAAGCTCCCACTTCAATAGACCTGAGTAAGCTCCCACTCCAATAGACCTGAGTAAGCTCCCACTCCAATAGACCTGAGTAAGCACCCACTCCAATAGACCTGAGTAAGCTCCCACTCCAATAGACCTGAGTAAGCTCCCACTCCAATAGACCTGAGTAACCTCTCACTCCAATAGACCTGAGTAACCTCCCACTACAATAGACCTGAGTAAGCTCCCACTCCAATAGACCTGAGTAAGCTCCCACTCCAATAGACCTGAGTAAGCTCCCACTCCAATAGACCTGAGTAAGCTCCCACTCCAATAGACCTGAGTAAGCTCCCACTCCAATAGACCTGAGTAAGCTCCCACTCCAATGGACCTGAGTAAGCTCCCACTCCAATAGACCTGAGTAAGCTCCCACTCCAATAGACCTGAGTAAGCACCCACTCCAATAGACCTGAGTAAGCTCCCACTCCAATAGACCTGAGTAAGCTCCCACTCCAATAGACCTGAGTAAGCTCCCACTCCAATAGACCTGAGTAAGCTCGCACTCCAATAGACCTGAGTAAGCTCCCACTCCAATGGACCTGAGTAAGCTCCCACTCCAATAGACCTGAGTAAGCTCCCACTCCAATAGACCTGAGTAAGCTCCCACTCCAATAGACCTGAGTAAGCTCCCACTCCAATAGACCTGAGTAAGCTCCCACTCCAATAGACCTGAGTAAGCTCCCACTCCAATAGACCTGAGTAAGCTCCCACTCCAATAGACCTGAGTACCCTCCCACTCCAATAGACCTGAGTAAGCTCCCACTCCAATAGACCTGAGTAAGCTCCCACTACAATAGACCTGAGTAAGCTCCCACTCCAATAGACCTGAGTAAGCTCCCACTCCAATAGACCTGAGTAAGCTCCCACTTCAAAAGACCTGAGTAAGCTCCCACTCCAATAGAGCTGAGTAAGCTCCCACTCTAATAGACCTGAGTAAGCTCCCACTCCAACAGACAGGAGTAAGCACCCACTCCAATAGACCCGAGTAAGCTCCCGATACAACAGTCTTAGAAAATATTTCTCCATCAGAAATTGGTTAGTTCTTACATCAAGATCGTGTCACAGAGATTTCATTGCAATATGGATTATAAAGATTGTAAGGAGCTCTTTTTAATTTGAACAGAGGTTCGTCGATATGAATCCCGAGCTTGGGTCTGAAAGTTTTTGTAAGGCTACCAAAGCTGGAAGGTATCTTGCAACAACATCGTGCTAAGATTGTATTATGCAGCCATTGTGGTATCTTTATTACGCCTAATTAAGCGCATTAAGATTTAAAACTATGTTGATTATAGCACTGATACTAAGAAAAGCAGGCAAAATATATTGTTAAAGAATACCGTGCTACCGCAGCGCTAATGTTAAACTTTCGACACGAAAAATAGCCGCTAATTGGCTACTTTACCACGAAGAAAATAGAGAAAGATACTAGATAAAGCCACCGTCGCTTTGATTGTTAAGAAATTTAATTTAATTTTGCGTAGTTTACTTGCATTTGAGACTGATTTATAGTATATTAATCTGTATTGATGCTAATTCGAACGTTTTAATATACATCAGTAGATATTTTGAACATGACCAGTTCTGTTCGGGAGAGAGGTTGGAGGGATGAAAGTTAGTACAGCAACTTCATTCGCCTCGCTTATCAACCTCTCGACAGCATGGATTAGTGGAGGAATCCTGCTGTTTGAGTTGTACCGTCCTTCGGAAGGGACGCTAAGCCGGTGGTCCCCTTGGTGCTTTTCGACAGGAGTAGGCTACGTGCCTGCACCGGGTTTCCCCTCCTCCCTTCTAGGCTAGGTTAGGTTCATCATCATCCTCATCCTCATCCACTCATTCACCGACGCCATTAGACCAGTGCCGCATGGCCAGTTGTCAAAACAGTGCGTCGTTAAACACCACAAATAATAATAATTATAATAGATATTTTGAGAGGTTATTTTTCTAATTGTTCGGGTTTGATGAATAGAGTGGCCGCTAGCGCAATCAGGTGGCACATACCGTTCCAGAAATTTTAAAATTAACGCTGGTCATCTGCCTATATGTATAAACACACCAGTAGCGTTGACTTCAATTAAAAAAGTTTGTCATTTGGGATTGCAGAAACAAGTATCATAAATCTCTCTGTATTTGTTTTTGAATTTTAATATCTCTGTCTTTATATTTAGATATGTATGGGTATTCCTTTTTAATTTGTTGATAGGTAGGTATCTCCCCAAAAATTAATAATGTAAAAGACATCTTTTACAGTATGAACATCGAAACTGAATAATCATAATGTTCCTAAAAACTTAATTTTATTTATGAGTCCCCTGTTATTTATGGAAAATATCACAAAAAAATGCTAAAAAATCCCAAAGGAAAAAATAATAATTCCAATTTATTACTTTTTTCACAAAAAAAAAAAAAAAAAAAAAAAAAAAAAAAAAAAAAAAAAACACACTCAGTCAATATTTTCCGCACAAAACAAAAGCTACGCTCAGTTTTGGTGAAAATAATTATTTTTTTTAAATGAAACATAAATTCAGGAAAAGAAAGAAAATTCAAAATCAAAATTAAAGAGATATCAGGACCGGAATTTTGCATTTCTTTGTGAAATGTTATTGGATTTGTTTGTTTGTTTGTTTTGCAATTTCACCATATTGCCTCATTGAATGCCAGTTATTGACATTTTCATGCTTGAATGTACTTCATACTCGAAACCGTTTATCTACATTTTACAAACGAACAATTATTTCTTAAAGGTTTATCCGTAATTTTTTTGCATATACATATTTTTCTCGAATCTCCATTCTCAAATCTAAGGTTTTTATGAACTATGCTTCACTGTAACTGATTGCCAGTCAACACGACAACATGCTCATTCTACTGCCAGACACAATGCAAAAGTTGATTGACGAACAACGAAATGGCAGTCCACGTGACACATAGAAAATAACTCATTAACATTTAATATCATCGATCTTTGCTAAATTTTTTTTACCCAAAATCGACGCAGTAAAGTAACCTAAATGTACCCTAAACATTTTTCTGATTTCTTGTAAAGGCAAGTGTCCGCTCCTTTGCGCGGAGCGAAACAAGCACCCTGTCACGGAATGTCCAGCAAAGAGGCGACGGCGAGTGTCCGCTCCTTTACGTGGAGTGAAACAAGCGCCCTGTCACGGAATGTCCAGCTCAGAGGCGACGGCGAGTGTCCGCTCCTTTGTATGGAGCGAAACAAGCACCCTATCACGAAATGTCCAGCACAGAGGCGACGGCGAGTGTTCGCTCCTTTGCGTGGAGCGAAACAAGCACCCTGTCACGGAATGTCCAGCACAGAGGCGACGGCGAGTGTCCGTTCCTTTCGTGGAGCGAAACAAGCACCCTGTCACGGAATGTCCAGCACAGAGGCGACAGCGAGTGTCCGCTCCTTTGCGTGGAGCGAAACAAGCACCCTGTCACGGAATGTCCAGCACAGAGGCGACGGCGAGTATCCGCTCCTTTGCGTGGAGCGAAACAAGCACCCTGTCACGGAATGTCCAGCACAGAGGCGACGGCGAGTGTCCGCTTCTTTGCGTGGATCGAAACAAGCACCCTGTCACGGAATGTCTAGCACAGAGGCGACGGCGAGTGTCCGCTCCTTTGCGTGGAGCGAAACAAGCACCCTGTCATGGAATGACCAGCACAGAGGCGACGGCGAGTGTCCGCTCCTTTGCGTGGAGCGAAACAAGCACCCTGTCATGGAATGTCCAGCACAGAGGCGACGACGAGTGTCTGCTTCTTTGCGTGGAGCGAAACAAGCAGCCTGTCACGGAATGTCCAGCACAGAGGCGACGGCGAGTGTTCGCTCCTTTGCGTGGAATGAAACAAGCACCCTGTCACGGAATGTCCAGCACAGAGGCGACGGCGAGTGTCCGCTTCTTTGCGTGGAGCGAAACAAGCAGCCTGTCACGGAATGTCCAGCACAGAGGCGACGGTGAGTGTCCGCTCCTTTGCGTGGAGTGAAACAAGCACCCTGTCACGGAATGTCCAGCACAGAGGCAACGGCGAGTGTCTGCTTCTTTGCGTGGAGCGAAACAAGCACCCTGTCATGGAATGTCCAGCACAGAGGCGACGGCGAGTGTCCGCTTCTTTGCGTGGAGTGAAACAAGCACCCTGTCACGGTATGTCTTGCACAGAGGCATTGGCGAGTGTCTGCTTCTTTGCGTGGAGCGAAACAAGCACCCTGTCACGGAATGTCTTGCACAGAGGCGACGGCGAGTGTCCGCTCCTTTGCGTGGAGCGAAAAAAGCACCCTGTCACGGAATGTCCAGCACGGAGGTGAAGGCGAGCGAAATCTCTTCGAAGGAATTGAACTAGTGAAGAAACTTCTAGCCACAACGATGTTCGAACTTCTGAAGTGAAGCAAAGTCAACGACTTCTCGGGCTGAAGTCACAATTTTGAAACTCTGGCCACCGCATATGATTAACGCCTGGTGGTCCCCCAGTTATCTGGATGGCAATCCCTCATAGACGGAATGAAATCGCAAAGTAACATGATATACCCGGACACACTTCAAAAACTTAACCGAAAAGTCAAGCTGCTACGAATATGAGTTATATTTTGGCCCCTCACTCGTGGTAGATTTATTTATGATCGTAGCCTAACCCGGCTCGTGAATCATGTGAATTGCTCTCTTCTCGGACCCCTGGCAAAAGTTATATAATTTTTTTTTTTTTTTTGTAGTTTATAGCGTCTTTATCATAGCTCCTGATAAAATTCTATTCTAGTCTCATTTTACATCAGCATTTTCTTCCATTTTGACCTTGAAATCGTTGTTATTTCTGCTTAAATGTTAAAAACACTCTAATACCATTTCTTATAATACAGCTGAAACTTACTAATATTTTGCATCCATCTTGAAACAGCAACGCTTTTGTTGATTTAAATCTTGCGTTTAATAGAAAGTGAATGGAGTAGTGAATGAATGGACTAAAACTTCAAGACTAAACAGCTACTCATGATAACTTCTACATGGATCATGACCAACTGCATTATCTTGTGTTACTTCTTAATTTGGGCTTTATTTTGTAAATAATGTTTTTAACTGTTCATGTTTCTGTAAACCATGTTAATATTATATCTCACTTGTGAACTTGCCTTTTTTGTCGATAAATAAACAATAAAGAATAATAAATAAATCAAGATTGCTCTGCGGGCTGCGTCTAGGAGTTTAAGCGTGGAGGAGCCAAGTTTGCTCTGCGGGCTGCGTTCATGAGTCTAAAAGTATTGATTGATTTGTGGTGTTAAACGACGCTCTGTTTTGACACCAGGCCCTGGAGCACTGGTCTAATGGCGTCGAAAAATGAGTGGATGATGATGACGATAGGCCTAATCTAGAAGGGAAGAAGGGGAAACCTGGTGCTGGCACGTAGCCTAATCCTGTCGAAGAGCACCATGAAGACCACCGGCTTAACGTCCCTTCCGAAGGACGGTACAATGCGAGCAACATAATTCCTCCACAAACCCATGCTGTCAAGAGGTTGATAAACAAGGCGAATAAAGTTGGTGTACCAACTTTCATATCTCCAACCTCTCTCCAGAACAGAACTGGTTATGTGTATGATGGTCAGTCATTCAATACCTGACTCAGCGCTATATTGCTTAACTTCTGTGATCTCATGAGAACCGTTCGGTTGTTTAAAAGTAGACGAGCCAAGGTTTCCCGGCAGGTTGCGTTCGGTGCTTCTATCAAGTAAATAAACTGAGTTTCATGTATTTTTATCATTACTTTAATCACTTAACAGAATTCCACGACGCTTTTTAAAACTGATTTCAAAGAGCGGCACAATCGACCTAGCACCAAAGCATTTATTTAACAAACTCACACTATTGATGTGGATTTAAGCAAGTATCCACCAAAATCATGTGGTTGGCACACAAAGATATACTACTACCACTGTCATGGTGACAGTAGCATTTGGGGATAGTTATATTCTGGAAGGCTGTACGCATGACATACCACATGCTGGGCATTCAATTTATCTTGCCAGCTTTCTGGTCTATTCTAACTTTATAGAATAGGTACCAGGGCCGTATGACACCGACAACGACACGTCAAAACATTTTGTATTTTATGGTTGGCTCTATTTCTGGGAATGTCACTTGAGATATTATCAAGGTTCGTGACTGCGTGGTGTAAGGTGATGACGGCGATCAATCAGGGTGAATGTGGATGAGCATAGCAAGACGTGGAAGGAATTTATTTTTCTTCTCTGGTTTTTGTCTAATGGTCGACTGTTTGTAAAACTTGAAATTGGTAAAAGGGGTTATTGTTTCAATGCACAGCATGATGAAATCTAGAAGTTTAACACACTGTCTTATATAAAAGATCAATTAAAATATGAATTAATGTCTTTATATAAAAAAAAGGGAATTCTAATATTTTAAACACTTAAAAACCTTCCAACACGCCAAACCGTTCGGTGGTCACTCATCGAATACCCGACCCAGCGCAGTGTTGCTTTACTTTCATCCCTCCAACCTCTCTCCCAAACAGAACTGGTCATGTGTATGATGGTCACCCATCCAATACCTGACCCAACGCAGTGTTGCTTAACTTTCAACTCTCCAACCTCTCTCCCAAAAATAACTGGTCATGAGTATGACGGTCACTCATCCAATACCTGACTCAGCGCAGTGTTGCTTTACTTTCATCCCTCCAACCTCTCTCCCAAACAGAACTGGTCATGTGTATGATGGTCACCCATCCAATACCTGACCCAACGCAGTGTTGCTTAACTTTCAACTCTCCAACCTCTCTCCCAAACAGAACTGGTCATGTGTATGATGGTCACTAATCCAATACCTGACTCAGCGCAGTGTTGCTTTACTTTCATCCCTCCAACCTCTCTCCCAAACAGAACTGGTCATGTGTATGATGGCCACCCATCCAATACCTGACTCAGCGCAGTGTTGCTTTACTTTCATCCCTCCAACCTCTCTCCCGAACAGAACTGGTCATGTGTATGATGGCCACCCATCCAATACCTTACTCAGCGCAGTGTTGCTTTACTTTCATCCCTCCAACCTCTCTCCCGAACAGAACTGGTCATGTGTATGATGGTCACTCATCCAATACCTGACTCAGCGCAGTGTTGCTTAACTTCGATGACATCACGCACGCCGGTGTTTCCAACACGGCAAACCGTGTGGCGATAAACTAGAGTCAGGAGTCAAGTCTACGCTGCAAATGAAAACTCTGACCGTTGTTTATTATCTTCCAAACACCCGTGTCGCGTGTCGGGGGCAACGAAAATGCGAATTTCCTCTGTCGTGTTTCTGCATTTTAAACACACAATATCTTATATGATAAACAACGTCATTGCGTTCTATTACGTTTTGTTTATTTACGACAAAAAGTCATACCGTACGCATGTTTGGTATTTTTTTGTGCCGTCTAGCTTTTTTCGGGGACATTTTGTTTATTTTTGACAATTATGGATAGCGTGTAATAAATTTGTGTGTTCGTTTTGCATGTTGTTTTGTGTGTGGGTTTTTGTATATAATTTTTTTTTGTACTACGTGCGAGTGATTTTAACCATTTATGTTAATAAAATGACTTCATGTATTTCGTGTCCGCAGTTCAAAAACAATGTAAAGCAAATGTTTTAATGGAAACGTTGTTTGAATTTTTATGTCTTAGGAATTACCTTTTTAGAAATATTGGTGTATATATATTTTTTTTGATGAAACGGATATTTAATCATATTTTATTATTAACAACACTATAACCGTCTCAAAAATTGATGCTCAAACGGGGACTCAAACCTCGATCTCTTCATATCGCGGGTGTTGCTCTAAACCATTGAGCTACTTGGACACTGGCGTTTTGAGACGATTTTTAATATATAAAGCATCAATTTTTGAGACGGTTACAGTGTTGGTAATAATAAAATAACCCGCGCATTGCAAGCGTTTGCAATTTAAATAAAATTTCATCCTAAAATAATCATATATTTTTTGCTATTTTTACTGTGAGTTTGACATTTCGCGAAGTTTTTTCCAGTTGTTTCTAAAAATCAACCAAATCTGTGTAGGTACTCAGAACAATTGAAATAGTCACAATCATTATTTAAACGATATAACCGAAAAATAAAACTGTAAGCAAATACAGTTTGTCACAAGGTTGTCATCAGGTTTTTCAAAAAAAAAAAATTTTTGAAAAATAAACAATACTTTTTTTTAGCAAGCTGGATTGAGGTGAGTAGGTCATAAAATGAACGTCATGCCAATATTGAACTAATGTTCAACAGATGTGGCAGGCGAAGTGGTTTATACCTATTTACTGAAAACACCTCAGATATATTTCAAACTTATATTGTTGTTTTTCCAACGTTCAAAAGCAGATGTTTTCAATTTCCGGTTTTTTCACCCGTCATTTCCGCACCGTCAATTGTTAAGTAGACAGAGAAATGAAAAACGAAGAAATTCACCACAAAGCTGTTTTTATTGACAATGCTGGAAAGCAAAACTTTTCAAATGAGTCTGATTTAAAATCATTAAACAATTATATTCAAAAAAGCACTTTTCGTCTCTTATAGGTCAAAAGTAAACCGTTAATTTATCGAGGTTATTTTAGCAAAATTAATTTTGTATCACAAAAGAGAAATTAAATTAACAATTTGCAATATAAAACTACAAAGTTACTGGTTCTGTGTTTAGCTCGAGTCGTGAACTGACCCAGGGCACACGTTTTGTGTTAAATGTTTTAGATATCAGGGATTTTTTTTCCTGCCTACCTAGAATTTTGATGGTGGAACCTTACACCGTACGTCTTTCAAACTGGACTTTCGTTTGGTACTTCAAGAATTAGGAAGATTTCTCCAACGTTTTTAGCAGTGGTGACGATACAAATTCAGTAAAAGATGAAGTCTTAATGACTCAATGTAGGCAAAATATTGCCACAATTACATTTATAAGAAATTCAGCGCTAAGAATATTTAATGTAGCTGATCAAGTAAATTTTTGCAGATTAAAACAGCTCACTCCTAGTGAGAATTCAACCTACAGAGTTATTGATCGTCTCTTTTCGATTCCACCTTGGGATGTCAAACCAACTAACTACCAAGCATGACAGCATTACACCAGCCGAAAAGCTGAACAATGCATTCTACCTTTACGACATAGTTGATCCTTGCATGAATCCTTGCATGTCCGCACATTAGAGATTCCTGTTGCTTGCAACGGGCTGCACAATCTTTGATAGTGTAAGGCAGAGGCGATGTAGTGTGAAGCGATCTTTGATAGTGTAAGGCAGAGGCGATGTAGCGTGAAGCGATCTTTGATAGTGTAAGGCAGAGGCGATGTAGTGTGAAGCGATCTTTGATAGTGTAAGGCAGAGGCGATGTAGTGTGAAGCGATCTTTGATAGTGTAAGGCAGAGGCGATGTAGCGTGAAGCGATCTTTGATAGTGTAAGGCAGAGGCGATGTAGTGTGAAGCGATCTTTGATAGTGTAAGGCAGAGGCGATGTAGTGTGAAGCGATCTTTGATAGTGTAAGGCAGAGGCGATGTAGTGTGAAGTGATCTTTGATAGTGTAAGGCAGAGGCGATGTAGTGTGAAGCGATCTTTGATAGTGTAAGGCAGAGGCGATGTAGTGTGAAGCGATCTTTGATAGTTTAAGGCAGAGGCGATGTAGTGTAAAGCGATCGCCATGTTTCCAGAGTGGGATGGGGCAATAAAAGTGGATTTTTTTACTTTGACTGCACTGATAGTGTAATTAAAGGAACCTAGGTGGATCCTGATCGACCCTGATTATTTTAGTTGGTTACATTAAGGATGTTTGAACTAGATAATAGTTATAATTTTGATGTTTCTTTTGTTATCGGAAAATTGTCAGGACTGCTCTAACCCTTGATAAAGTAAAAGTAAAAGGCATTCAAAACCCAGTTGAAATGGTTTTTGTTAAAACTAGTGCTAAGGTTAGATAAAGTAGACATGAGTCTAAAAACAATCATAGGTGGCACCTAGATTCAGGTAAACTTTCAGTGAATGCCAATAGAATCGAACTTTAATAGAACGTTGAATATGATTCAGAAATAATATTACTAAATTTTTAACTCTAAAAGCAACATCATTTGTATATAGATTGTGTGATTGTCTGAAATTGTGTGATTTTCTGTGCAATTGTGAAGCAGTTCATACGGAACCTGGTCTCGGTGATTCGCTCCAGGATTTTTTTTTTTTGCCTTTTTTTGTGATCTCGTTGCAGCGGAAAATCTGTTTGAGTTTCCTATTTATCTGTACCGACGTGCTCGCTAGTTTTCCATCCTACCCCTCGTATTTAATGCCCTCTGGTCTTGTTTGATTTAAACCGCCAATTGCAAAAGGGGATTTCGAATGTGCGCCCTATTTTCTATTGACTGCACAATGAACGCCAGGGCATACTCCTTTGTTATCTACACCTTTTTATTTTTTACTCTTATCTTTTTTTTTGATTTTGAACCATTGTCTAGACTTTTCATAAACTTTTTTTCGGTGTGCATTTAGTTTTATATGTAAGGTATTTCTACCCGTTCGGGATATATTTAGAGTTAGGAATGTCTGTGATTTTATATTGTTCCAATATTAGCACCATCAATTGCAGGGAATAAAATGGTTGGACAAAAGTATATTTGTACTATTTCCACTCTGGTTTTTAGACTTATGTCTACTTTATCTAACCTTAGCACTAGTTTTAACAAAAACTATTTGAACTGGGTTTTGAATGCTAAGTGAAGAACAACTAAATTTCTCTTAACTTCCCCAGCTAAACTTTGCCTAACTTGGCTTAACTTCTTGAAAATTTAGTTGTTCTTCACATAGCATTTTACTGATCAAAAACAAACATGATAACGCGACTACACTTTACAAACTTTACGAACGATTTAACGAGCTGATTTACACTAACTTTTCTACGTCTCTGTCAAAAATTTGACATTTGCAAGTGTCATCGTTTCGCCCTCAAAAGTCACCGCTCGTCTGAATTTTCAAGGAAAAACAAACTCAGCAGTAATGTTTATGAAAATCTTCTTTTTTTTTTTTTTTTGTGACTTCTGCAAGATTATTTTCCCAAAGAAAGATATCTCTTGGGTGGGCGAAAACTCAGCGCCAACAAAATCTACATCACAGCGCTAAATATTAAGTTAGATATTCACGATCTCGACCGGAGACACGAATAAAACTTGATTGACTCGAGAAACTTGACTTTCCATTTTGATATTCTCTCTTTTCAATGCCCGTCCAACTTGTCTGACGTCTTTTACTTCATCAGAGTTTCTTAAAATGAATGTTTCTTGTGGCGTTCCCTTGGCGTCTTCGAAAAGTGTCCACGAAAATCACGAGAAAATATTCAAGGAGTGATGTAAATAGGAATAGCCATATTTACCTTCTTTTTCAGAGAGTAGAAAAAAAATTATTAGTGAAAAATATTTTACTGTCTCATACTTACGGTACCTTATCAACCTTAATATGAATCTGAAGAAGAAAAATAAATAAAGATTTGCATTTTTAACAGTTTTTTCTATAATCGTAAACCATAAACAGCGTTTTCTTAAAAGGCAGACTTATAAAACAAATTACTTAAAAAATTATTTTCATCATAGCTGTTCTGAAGCATATAACATTGCCTTTATAATAAAGTTGCTATCATGCAACAATCTTCCTCATAACCGAATTGATTGGTTAATTATTGGTGTTCAACGACGCACCGTTTAGGCAACGGGGTTCTGTGTCACTGCCCTAAGAGTTTAGATAGTTACTTAGTCAATTAGTAACTTAGTTAATTCTGTCAAGTGAGACCACCGGCTTAACGTCCCTTCCGAAGGACGGTACAACGCGAACAACAGGATTTCTCAACAAATCGATGCTGTCTAAAGGTGAAGTTGCTGTACTAACTTTCATCCCTACAAACCACTCTCAAAAATAATAAGACAATAAATCGTTTTAATAATTTAGGTTTTTTCATTCCTTTTTTTATTGAGTTGTTTAACAGGTTTCATAAAAAGTATCGAACAACAATCGACGGTTTTTTTAGACACCTTTGTTTTGGATAACAATCTTCGTTGTTCATATAAACTCCACGAAACAAGCACCAGAGCCGCGATGGATGCCGAAGATAAAACGATAATACCGAGGAGAAGGACAATAATGTAGACGATAACACGGTGATTAATAACATTTATATCACGATCTTTCGACAGTTCACAACATAATCTAGTTTTAATCACTGGCGCTGCTTTTCGAAATTCCGTAGAGCGGCATAAAAAAAAGGTTCGTGACCCAACTATGAAAATAACTCAGTTGCGTGACGTAGAAATAAGAGAAGAAAAAAAAACTTCAGTCATCTTAATGAGGAAAACAAGAAAGTTGAGAAAATATGAAAAGTTTTTATTCAGTTTTCTGTGATTAGGTAATAATTTATAAGTTCAACATGCACTTCTTCCCGCCAATTGTGTTTTATGATAACCATTGAGTTTTTAGGCGATAATGTTTAACTTTCTGTAAATAAAACGAACCGGCAAAGTGTGATGGCGGTAGATGCCACCCAATGGCGCTTGCAACCGTCCTTTTTTTAAATTCTTTAAAATTCAGCTATAACCTCTCAAAATATCGATACTTATGTATCAATAATTGACTGGCTATATCAGTTTTAAATACGAGTTGTATGCGAAAAACAACAAAATTAAATTTTTTAAAACTCGAAACAACGGTGACTTCATTTAGTATTATCACCCAATTTTGTGGTGGTAAAGTAGTTTTTTGGCGGAAATGTTTTTGCAAAGAACGTTTAACATTATTGGTGGCATTCTAACTTTACCAATAAGCTCCGTTAAAGTCTTACCAAATCAACAACCCGCTTTTACGGCACATCCATCTCCAACCATTTCCTTTACTTCTTTGTGCGATTGAAATTTTCTTTTGATGAAATACCAATGGCTATTTTATTATTATCAACACTACAACGGTCTCAAAAATTGATGACCAAACGGGGACACGAACCTCGATCTCCACCTATCGCGGGTGTTGCTCTAAACCACTGAACTACTTGGACACTGGCTTTTTGAGACGATTTTAGTGTATTTAATGAGAATGACAATTCACCAAGGAGTACAACCATGAGGCTGTGAATTTTTGCATCAATTTTTGAGACAGTTTTAGTGTTACTAATAATAAAATACCCCGCGCATTGCAAGCGTTTGCAATTTTAATAAGATTCCATCCTGAAACCAATAGCCGCATTTTCAAGCGAGAAATTAAGTTTAATCTCAGAGCTTGAAAATATTCAGCCAATCACAGACGGTGTTTTTACATATGTCATATATTGTTACCATGTTAATAACAGTTTTACCTAAGCAAATAAGGCGTGAGCAAGGTGCTTTGTGGTTCTGGTGACTGGGCAATTGTTGTAACTCCAATTTTAAACCTCATCTAAAACCAGACTCAATCTTGTGTACAAAACCAATTCCGACCAATTGTCTGACCTGCAATTTGCGGAAAAAGGTTTTGAAGTTGTAGTACAGCAACTTCACTCGCCTTGCTTATCAACCTCTCGACAGCACGGATTTGTGAAGGAATCCTGTTGTTCGAGTTGTACCGTCCTTCGGAAGGTACGTTAAGCCGGTGGTCACCTTGGTCTTCGACAGTAGTAGGCTATGTGCCGGAAACTCTTTGGCTAAAACAAGAGCATCCAAATGTGATATTATTATTATTTTTACTATTTTTACTATTTTAATTTTTTGTTGTCCCCATACTTCACTTAACATTGATCTATGTTCAATTGAATAAATAAAGAAAACTTACTCATTTCATCGACGCCAATAGACCAGAGTTACAAGGTTGACAAAATAAAAAAAAAAAAAAAATGATAAGTAGGATTTAACTTATTTTATCCTTGATTACCCGAGATGTCTGCAAAATTTCTAATTTTTCTAAACATTTAAATAGCTAGTTTTTCTATTTTTGTAACTAGCGTCAAGGTTAAGAGAAAAAAAAAACATAATACAAAATATAAATTAATCCAAAAAAAAGATGTGTCATACTGAATTTTAAAAGCCATCTCCAGTTCCTTCACTTTGTGTCCTTATTCTGGACAAAAGGTAAACATTTTCAGCGGAGCTTTTCGACCAAACAAGAAAAAAATGTATGATAGTTGGCTGGAAAGCAAGGGGGGGGGGGGCGGGGGGGGGGGGGGGGGGACGTCCAGTGAAATGGGAAATCTCCTCCACGGCCGAACCACTTTCATGCGTTTTCTTGCGTACATCAAACCTTAGCCGACGCTCAAAGTGGAGATTGCTGATAACAGCTGAGGGGGAAAATCCTCGCACTTTGCTGAGATTTCGTCGAGAGGAGATGGCCACGGTTCAAAGGCAAAGTGATGGTACAAGGAAAAAACATTTCGACGTTATTTTCAGACGTGGAACTTAAGAAGCCTAAATGCGTGCAGTTTTTATTTTTGTTTGCCTTATAGAAACACAATTTCAAAGATCTATTTCTTTTTACATTTCCGTAATCGTTCTCACAAAATCCGCAACAAATTTATAACTAACTTTGGAACGTCAAAGGTATGGCTAGTTTTTTATAGTTAATTTTGGTCAGTTTCTTTCTCGCAATTCTCATCAAATACACTAAAATCGTCTCAAACAGCCAGTGTCCAAATAGCTCAATGGGCTAGAGCAACACCCGCGATAGGTGGAGATCGGGGTTCGAGTCCCCGTTTGGGCATCCATTTTTGAGACGGTTATAGTTTAGGTCAGATTTCATCTAAACCTTTATAACATTTCCCTAAAAGTAACTCACACAGTAAATTTATAGTTCATATATGTATAATATTTACATACAAATTTCATATTTATTTCAATAATAACCAGTATTACTTTTCCAGTTAAATAAGCAGTTGTGATAAAATAAATTATCTTATTGGCTGCAACAATGAACTTTTAGGTCTTTTCTAGCAGTTATAATTTTAAAGCAAAACATTTTAAAACTGACCCTTGATTGTCCAATTATTAACCAAATCGTCAAAACTCTGAATATCTTTTAACTTTTTTCGAAGGTATATTTCACCAACAGGAATTTGCAAATTCTGCCAAGCCGTATCCGACACATCTAAATTTCCATCCCAAGAGTGACACAAAAGCTGAAAATTTATGGTCAAGCTCCCAAGCCCCACGCAGAGATCAAACTTTTGAAGACTAGTCCCATCATCTCTTTGGTATTTCGTATACGGAGAAAGTTGCTCCGGGATGATACTGTTTCAACTTTGACGGACATTGTGACCAGTGGCGCATTGTGTGTGTTACTTTTATTGATGCTTATGTTAAACTTTCTGTTGAGCAAACAAGCATGTAACATGTGGTAACGGTAGGTGCCACCCAATAGCGCTTGCTGCCGTCACCCTCAACAAACCCACAAAATTGAGAAATTTCTACTCAAAATATCGATTCATGTTAAAAAAAAACCCGCTGAGGTAAGTACTAATAAAGTTGAATTCAGCATAAAATAGTCTAAAGTCTTAAATAATCTGCGAAAAAAAAATCATGGTGTTTAACAACGCACTGTTTCGACAACGGGCCCTGTGGCACTATTCTGATGGCGTCGCGGCGAATGAGTGGATGATGATGAACATAACCTATTCAAGAAGGGAGGAGGGGAAGCCCGGTGCCGGCACGTAGCCTACTTATGTCGAAAAGCACTAAGGGGACCACCGGCTTAACGTCCCTTCCGAAGGACGGTACAACGCGAACAACAGGATTCCTCCACAAATCCATGCTGTCGAGAGGTTGATAAGCAAGACGAATGAAGTTGCCATACTAACTTTCATCCCTCAAACCTCTCTCCTGAACAGAACTGGTCATGTATATGATGGTCAACCATCCAATATCTGACCCAGCGCAGTGTTGCTTAACTTTCATCCCTCCAACCTCTCTCCCGAACAGAACTGGTCATGTGTATGATGGTCACCCATCCAACACCTGACCCAGCGCAGTGTTGCTTAACTTTCATCCCTCCAACCTCTCTTCCGAATAGAACTGGTCACATGTATGATGGTCACCCATCCAATACCTGACCCAGCGCAGTGTTGCTTAACTTTCATCCATCCAACCTCTCTCCCGAACAGAACTGGTCATGTGTATGATGGTCACCCATCCAATACCAGCGCAGTGTTGCTTAACTTCGGTAATCTCATGAGAACCGGTGTTTCCAACACGCCAAACCGTTCGGGTAAGTGTTGTTATCCACCACTGACTTAAAAATAAGGCGACTAGAGTAAGAAAAGTTTCTATTGCCGTGCAGGTTTCGGCGCTAGCTGAGTATTGTCGTTACGGTGAGCTTTGTTTCCTTTGCAAACTTCACAAACTTCACAAACATCCATAAATCAAAATGTTTGCTTTTTATGTTTCATGTTTTGTGTACGTCTTTTTTTAATGGCACGTCTGATACTGAATTGTTGAAACACCTGGTAGTTTTGTGCCAAAAAAGTTTTTTTTCTCAGAGGACAAATATTGGTTTTGGAAAAACTGGTTTCAGGCTGGTTTTTATAATCCTTATATATACAGTTTGATCAGATTTTTAGCTGGTTGAAGATGGCTACTTCACATGCAAGCAGTGGGATTTAGATTTAAGTGCAAAATTACATGAACATCAGGCTAAGCTTTGTTTAAACTTGGTTTAGGATTAAGATTTGGGATTTAGGATTTAGGATTAAGATTTTTAGGATCTTGAAATCAATGGCATTTTGTAATCGTCAAGCAAGTAATAAAGAGTCCATGAAGCAATTAATAATGTTATCTGCATGTTGATAAGAAGTTGAAAAACGCTTATCTAATTCAGAATCCGAGAGAATTTAATCTCAGTGTTGTCGTTTTATGAATGACTGAAGAAAACTCTAATTTCTTATTATTATGAACACTATAACCATCTCAAAAATTGATGCCCAAGTAGCTCAATGGGTCAGAGCAACACCAGAGATCGGGGTTCGGGTCCCCGTTTGGGAATCAATTACGGTTATCAACGGTTATAGTGTTCATAATAATAAAATACCCCGCGCATTTCAAGCGTTTGCAATTTAAGTCAGATTTCATTTAAAGAAAACTCTAATTTTTTGTCAATTTATTGATTCGACTTGGTTGCTGCAAAAGGCTCCACTTTTATTTTATTTTCAAGCCAGTGTAATGCGGCAAAAAGTTAGTAATGAGAAATTTTTGTAAGCATTCTGCGTGCAAAATTGATGGGGTAAGCAAATAGCAATAAAATAAATCAATATATAGGTGTTAAAGTGGTTAGTTTTATTGATATTATGGGAAAATTTGCAAAAATCCAAATCGATGCTTTTTTTAAACGGTCGTTTCACGTGAATTTTAACCATCTTAGAACAAAGTATCGATTTAAGAGTAGCCAGACATTCGTAGCAACATACATGGACCTTGCTTGAGATCGCTGCGTCGTTTTCAATGAAAGAAATATGACAATATTTAAAAAAAATTAGCTAGATAAAACTAGTTGGATTACAGCAATTAAAATATCCAATTCACTGCCGCCTAAATTTTACGTCACTTTTAATTTCTCCTGTTTTTCTAGCCACCGTGGCTTGCCGTGTCTTTCGAATCTTTGGCTGCTTGAGTGGCTATACGAGCTGCAACAGTGGACAGTGTTTTTTTTTTGTCCGTCTTCCCTATTCATTTGCCGAACTGCGGGCTGCAAATCTCTAAACAAGGCATCGTGGCGATTCTGCCCCACGATCTTCTTTTGCCCCAATTTTACATAACCCGCAGTTGATTTAAATTACCTATTAAACCCTCACATTTAATACTAGTTTGGCAATATTAATCACCGAACAGAAAGATCAATACACAATTTTAAAGCTTTTTATATCGTTTTGTTGCTGTCACTTTGCAGCGTTAACTACGTAGACAACAATTATGCGCAGAAGTTGACGAGAATGTCTTTTTGTCAACCTAACCTTACCAGCATTTCAGGGAGTAAACACAGATTCCATTCCCAATATTCATGAGCCGTTTGTCACATTTTTAGCAACGTATCGTCTTATTAACCTTACTAGCCCCACCCATTCGCCCAACCTCTTTCAGCCTGGACCACGATAGACACTCTTGGAGATTTAATAATTTGCTCGAGAAATTACAACTTCAGTTGCAAGATTTGAGAAAAAACAGAGTGTTGATATCAAAAGGCTATTCAAATAAATCCCCTCGTTCATAAACTCGACTGCCTGTCTTATCGCGGCTGGCAGCGTTCCAACTTCTTGATTACAATATTCAGTATTTTGATAGAGTTTCAGACTTTTAGGGGTCTAAATTTGCTCGAAAAAATCTGAAAAAATGCATAGGGGAAGATTATGGTGAGGATATCTTTTGCATACTATTTTGATTAAAAATTACCTTTTTTTATTTAATTACCTTAAATTTACCTTTTTTCTTCCTTATATCCCCATCCTTATACCCCTATTCCCTATCCACACTTATCCTTTTTACACTGTTTTTTTCCAGGTCGTTTAGAATGGTTTTAGACCCCTAAAAGATTTAAAACGTGGACCTCCGCTCGCATAGGGGATATGAGAATTCTTAAGGGAAAGCACGTTATGTGAAAAGCATCTAGTTTTTTATAGTTTTTAAGACTCATGTCTACTTTATCTAATCTTAGCACTAGTTTTAACAAAAACTATTTCAACTGGGTTTTGAATGCTAAGTGAAGAACAACTAAATTTCCCAACGTTTTGTAACCTGTTACCTGTTACTTTAACAAGGGTTAAAGCAGTCTTGACAATTTTCCAAATAACAAAAGAACCACAAAATATTATATTATTAAAGTTAATAATAATTTGTCTTAATATATTTTAGAATTATCTCAATTAAAAACAAAATATAATTAATTTTAAATAAACAATCTCGAAACATGTGTAAATGCTGTTTATTTTCTGCACCTAGATGGAAAATCGGAAGGCAACTTAACTCTAGCAAGCCGTGAAATTCGTCAAACTCTCCGCTGTTTCTGATGGTTATTACGTCGCAACAAGCGTCAAAGAGGCTTATAAACAAAATAATCCTTGATAATTGAGTAAAATAATAGGCTTATGACGTGCTGGGAAATATAGTGACACCTCAAAAGACAGAACACGAACACCCAGTTTCTAGATCCTTGTAAGTTCAGATTGTCAGAAAAAATTTAACCGGCAAAGTTAACTGGAACACAAAGACAGCTGTTTGGCGAAGTTCTAATAATCTAAGCTGGCTAAAAAGGAAATTGCAAATTAGGGAAATGAAGGAAATTTTACAGGATTAAATTCACAATTTTCATCGTGTTCCATTAAGTTTATACCCCGCGTCCACCCTAAAGTATTAAATTGTGACGCCTTCTTCGGAAAATGTGTCGAAAAGTTGGTATTCTTTTCGTCGGGTTTCGACAATTATGGCAAACTTTCGTGAAAATATTAACTTTGTTTATGTGTTCTCTAGATTTTTAAAACTTTTGCAATATTCTGACACACCTCGACAGCTATGAATTTCTGCTAATCAGAAAACGTTATCATCTTTGAATGGTACACATTTCAAACATTTCAGGCGTAAGGACCCTAAAATTTGTCTCTGGAATAATTATTGGGGTCGAGAACTGGCCATGTGGCGCTGGTCTAATGGCGTTGGTGAATGAGTGGATGATGATAAGGATGATAATGAACATAATCTAGCCTAGAAGAGAGGAGGGGAACCCCGGTGCTGGCACGTAGCCTACTTCTGTCGAAGAGTACCAGGGACCACCGGCTTAACGTCCCTTCTGAAGGACGGTACAACACGAACAACAGGATTCCTCTACAAATCCATGCTGTCGAGAGGTTGATAAGCAAGGCGAGTGAAGTTGCTGTACTAACTTTCATCCCTCCAACCTCCCTCCCGAACAGAACTGGTCATGTGTATGACGGTCACCTATTCAATACCTGATCCAGCGCAGTGTTACTTAACTTTCATCCCTCCAACCTCTCTCCCGAACAGAACTGGTCATGTGTATGATGGTCACCCATTCAATACCTGACTCAGCGCAGTGTTGCTTAACTTTCATCCCTCCAACCTCTCTCCCGAACAGAACTGGTCTTGTGTATGATGGTCATCCATCCAATACCCGACTCAGCACAGTATTGCTGAATTTCGGTGATCTCATGAGAACCAGTGTTTACAACACGCCAAACCGTTTAGTAAAACTGTCTTTACATTTTTCGAATGTGTGTTTCACCAATCAGAAATAAAATAATTCTCTAAGAAAATAAAATGAGTTTTTTATAAAAGTTTTAATGGAATTTTTCCATTGAAATCATTAATTTAAAAGTTTCTCCTGGAATTAACCTTAACGCATGTTAAGGGTCACTGCAATCAACAATCAAATTTCATACCGTAATTACAGATGCATATTATACCAATTTGCGAAGGGTTTTGATAACTGGAAGCATTAATAACCCGCCAGGTCTACCCACGTACGTGTACCAAAGGTTAATGCACTTGTCAAGGATTTATTACTGGGTCATGAGGGTGACCTCGTTACACGCGATCGCCGGTCGAAACCACATGGGGGGCAAATTCTTGCACGATTCCTGATTTACAAGTTCAACGCGACCTCTTCGTGGCCGGGTTGAATACGAAATATAGATCAGGACTTTTTTTTTGGAAATTGAGGTAGCTTATATGTCAACCTTTTTGACAAATGAGAAAAATTTCATATATGGCATGTTCACGGTTTCATCTATGGATTACAATGAATACCATTGTTTGATAAGGATGAAATCTTATTTAAATTGCCAACTCTTGCAATGCGCGGGGTATTTATTATTATCAACACTATAACCGTCTTAAAAATTGATGCCCAAATGTCCCCGTTTATAATATACCATTATTCCATTGGTACCATTATACCAATATACCGTTAATAAAATACCATTGTTTAAATTTTTGGTTTCTTTGATGATTTCTGGTTTGCGAGTTTTTTTAATGATTGGTGATTTCACAAAAACCGATGTTTCCAACACGCCAACCCGTTCAGCAGTCAACCATCCAATACCTGACCTAGAGCAGTGTTGCTTAACTTCGGTGATCTCAAGAGAGCCGGTGATTCCAAAACGCACAACCGTTCGGTGGTCACCCATCCAATACCTGACCTAGCGCAGTGTTGCTTAACTTCGGTGATCTCAAGAGAGCCGGTGATTCCAAAACGCACAACCGTTCGGTGGTCACCCATCCAATACCTGACCTAGCGCAGTGTTGCTTAACTTCGGTGATCTCAAGAGAGCCGGTGATTCCAAAACGCACAACCGTTCGGTGGTCACCCATCCAATACCTGACCTAGCGCAGTGATGTGCAACAAGCCAAATCGGTCGATAAAAGTTCAATAGCTTGTTAAGATTTAAAAACTTTGTAGGTGCGTTTAAATAGTCATTAACTTTATTCTTCATATCGCATGACTCTCTGACTAATCTATATACTCAATGGTAGCACACTTACCCATATGCTACATTATATTGATGAAAGAAGAAATTTTCAATCGCATTACAGTTTTCTTCTCTTCCAAATCAATTTCATTTCTAGGGTAGTTCATGGTATGTAAAAACACATAACGTCTTCTAGATTTAGAGCCGACAGTCCTCAGGTTTATGTTCCTTCGTGCACACTTTAAAATTTGAGTGCTGTAGAAATAAAATAAGTCGTTGCCAATATTTCACTGTTGGGACATATGTCACTGAGAAATGCTTTAAAAAAATCGAGTTTTATGGTTCAAGCTCCAGGCGAGACATGAAATAGTAAAATTAAAGATACATTTAGGAGATGTGTAAGATTGTTCAGTCTAGCCCGTGAGAGAAGATACCAGCACAAGGACTGCCCCCTGCATTGCTACAGTCTAGCCCGTGAGAGAAGATACCAGCACAAGGACTGTCCCCTACATTGCTACAGTCTAGCCCGTGAGAGAAGATACCAGTACAAGGACTCTCCCAGCAATGCTACAGTCTAGCCCGTGAGAGAAGATACCAGCACAAGGACTGTCCCCTGCATTACTACAGTCTAGCCTGTGAGAGAAGATACCAGTACAAGGACTGTCCCCTGCATTGCTACAGTCTAGCCCATGAGAGAAGATACCAGCACAAGGACTGTCCCCTGCATTGCTACAGTCTAGCCCGTGAGAGAAGATACCAGCACAAGGACTGTCCCCTGCATTGCTACAGTCTAGCCCGTGAGAGAAGATACCAGCACAAGGACTGTCCTCTGCATTGCTGCAGTCTAGCCCGTGAGAGAAGACACCAGTACAAGGACTGTCCTCTGCATTGCTATAGTCTAGCCCGTGAGAGAAGATACCAGCACAAGAACTGTCCCCTGCATTGCTACAGTCTAGCCCATGAGAGAAGATACCAGCACAAGGACTGTCCCCTGCATTGCTACAGTCTAGCCCGTGAGAGAAGATACAAGCACAAGGACTGTCCCCTGCATTGCTACAGTCAAGCCCGTGAGAGAAGACACCAGTACAAGGACTGTCCTCTGCATTGCTATAGTCTAGCCCGTGAGAGAAGATACCAGCACAAGAACTGTCCCCTGCATTGCTACAGTCTAGCCCATGAGAGAAGATACCAGCACAAGGACTGTCCCCTGCATTGCTACAGTCTAGCCCGTGAGAGAAGATACAAGCACAAGGACTGTCCCCTGCATTGCTACAGTCAAGCCCGTGAGAGAAGACACCAGTACAAGAACTGTCCCCTGCATTGCTACGGTCTAGCCCGTGAGAAAGTACCGACATCCAATGCGCCATCCAGTTCCTGACCCTCCGCAGCGTTTCTTAACTTCGGTGATTCCACGATGACCAGTTTTTTCCAACACACATAAATCGTATGGCTGGGTCATAAAACTTTTTGAAATGGTAGCTAGAATTTTTCGCGAGCATGATATAAAAAAGAACTGTTATTTAGTAAAACAAAATTTTATAATCATGTAGTTGAGACTCGCTCTGTGAAGAAAAAGTGTACATAAAATAATGTGATTTCTTTTCAAACAGGTTCTTTTCAAAAGAAAAAGGCTAAAACATTTATGTACCCGTACACCTTATAGGGAATTCGTTTAGTTTCGGCTATATAAGGGCGGGCAAAAAGAAGCTAGTTACGCTAAGTTGCGTAAAGTGGTAAAGTTTTAAGCTGTTCAGGGTTCAAAGTGAAGTTTCATGCACCTGTCGGGACCAATATACCGACGCCGACGCCGACGCCGACGCTTCGTCGACACCGACGCAATACTGAGCTTTTGCGAATATAGACGTCGAAAACATAATGCGTTTTTTCTTCTCAGGGACAAACATACAATTCCTTTTTTTTTTTAGATTTTCAACTCTTGTGTTGATTTAAGAAAAATAACCGAAAGAGCATAGCGATTTAAGAAATGATATTGGAAATGTATGAACATTTTGACAATTTATAAGAGGTTTTTAGTGTTTAATAATAAAATACTCTGCGCATTGAAACTTTTGCAGTTTAAACGCAGTTAAACGCATCCAACGTCAAATTGGAGTTACAGGAGTTTGACAGGTTGTGACGTGATATAGCGTCACTAGAATCAGAGTGACTGTGAGTATTCACAGCCTCTTGATTCTACTCCTTGGAGAACTGTCATTCTCATCAAATACACTAAAAAATCTTTAAATAGACCAAGAGCTCAATTGATGAGAGCAACGCCCGCGACAGGTGGAGATCGGGGTTCGATTCCCCGTTTGGGGATCAATTTTCGAGAGTTCATAAGTATTCCTCATACAATACAATTCATAATTTGTAATCACATCTTTTTTACAATGTTTGTTGCCGTTTACTATCGGATCGCTAATATTAAACTGTCTTTACAAAATTTGACGCCAAATGAAAACTAAACCAAGAAAAAAGGAGGATGCTAGGTATTAGGTGGATTCACCGTCGTTTCGAGGGTTAAGAAATGTCATTTCGTTCTTTTTCGTCGATAACTCGCATTTGAGACTGGTTAGGTTTGGTCTAAACACTTTATTCAAACTTAACTTTCAACGTTATTTTGAGTCGTTATTATAGAATTGTATTGTTTTGGTAAAAAAGACAGCCGCAAGCACTTTTAGAAAGTGAAATTAAAAATGTAGTTTCGTTACATGCATGTCAATTAGAGAATGAATACAATTTCTTCAATCAGCAAATAACCACAGAAACGTCCTTAGCACCGTTTTAAGACCGCATAAAAAATGCATCTAATTTCTTTTAATACCACGTTATATAGACGAACTCAAATTTATTAGAAAATCCATAAAATAAAAAGCATAAAAATGAGACCACTAAATTTTCAGATCTCATTATCACTTATCCATTCTTCGTTTCCGCATCCGATTCGAGAAAACGTGTTCGTCGGAAATAATTTTTTGGCATTTTTCATTTATTACCAATTTCCTCAATAAAGTGTTAAACACGGTGAAATTCCGTCTGGCGTCTCTTTTATGCTCTCGGAAAAAACCCAGGCTACTTTGGATTGCCAATATCTTATTCACGATCTTGCACTTTTCAATATTACCATCGTAGCTCTCCAATTAAGGATACATGTAAATCGAACTTAATTTAAGCACTTTCCTTCTTTAAATCATAAACCGTAGAATTATTAACTTTTACTTAACTTAATCATTTTATGTTATATATCATTGATTGGTTGCTTGATTTGTGGTGTTTAACGACGCAATACTTTGATAACAAGCCGGGTGGCACTGGTGTTGTGTCATCGGTGCATGAGTGCATTATGATTTAACTTGCCTAGCCTAGAAGAGAGGAGATAAATCCGGTTCCAGTACAAAGTCTACTTTTGTCGAAGAGCACAATCTCACCGATTTAAGGTTCCTTCCGAAGGACGGTACAAGGTGAACAGCAGGTTTTCTCCACAAATCCATGCTATCGAGAGGTTGATAAGCAGGGCGAGTGAAGTTGCTGTACTAACTTTCATCCCTCCAACCTCTCTCCCGAACAGAACTGGTCATGTGTATGATGACACCCATCCAATATCTGACCCAGCGTAGTGTTGCTTAACTTGTATCCCTCCAACCTCTCTCCCGAACAGAACTGGTCATGTGTATGATGGTCACCTATCCAATACCTGACCCAGCGCAGTGTTTCTTAACTTGTATCCCTCCAACCTCTCTCCCGAACAGAACTGGTCATGTGTATGATGGTCACCTATCCAATACCTGACCCAGCGCAGTGTTTCTTAACTTGTATCCCTCCAACCTCTCTCCCGAACAGAACTGGTCATGTGTATGATGGTCACCCATCCAATACCTGACCCAGCGCAGTGTTGCTTAACTTGCATCCCTCACAACCTCTCTCCCGAACAGAACTGGTCATGTGTGTGGCGGTCACCCATCCAACACCTACCCTATTATTCACTTTTTTTTTTAAAGATAATTGTCTATTGCACTTATTTAAGACGCATTGAAATTAAAATCATAAAACGTTAATAACTCAATTTTTATAAATAAATGTGACTTCAGTTGCGTGGCCGTTTTTAGAGCCATGGTTTGTTGTTAAGACATTATTTTCGGTTTTGCTCTGTAATGAGGATATTTTTTGGTTCTAAAAAGGGCCTAACGTCTGGACGTTTTGACGAGGCACGGCTTGTCATCTTCAGGAGACATAAGGGTCTTTTTAGGACCAAAAAACAGGTCAACACAGAGCAAAACCGAAAAACAAATTTGACTATGATTTTATGTTATACCTATTAGTCATCAGTGGAAAAGTACGAGCGGCAGTTTTTAGCGGGCGTTTTCATACACACAAAATTCATATAAAACAGCTCGCGTTATTATATTTACACGACGAGATATATTCCTGTGTGCCGAAAAAAAAAACTGGGTTAAATGCAAGCTACGTTTCCAGTTTTTATCATCTGTAAATTGTGGCAAATCCAGAAAATAATGCGCAAACATTTCCAATTCAGCTCAAAGTGGTTTTTATTTCAATTTGAGCGAATTTATAATTCGCAAATGCAATTGCACTGGAAAAAGCTCAGCAAGCGTAATCACTGTTTTGAATTATAAGCAAAGCCCGGATTTTTGTTCACCTTTTTCGTATGGAACCAGAAGTAGCAATGACTTCAGTTATTTTTAAGAGGCAGGCGGGTATTATTGATGTAAAATAACTTCATCGACTTAAATCGTCTTGCTGGTCAACCTCTCGATAGTATAGATTTGTGGTAAAATTCTTAATTTTGAGTTCTACTGTTCTTCGGAAGGGAAATCCAGTTAGTTAATTTGGTGTGCTCTACTTCAGAAGTAGGATAAATACCCTTTTCAGGATTTTCTTCGATTTTTTATGCTATGTTAGGTTCACCATCGTCCTATTCATCGTCCACTTATTCACCAACGGCATTATAACAGTGCCACATGGCGCATTTATTTAAATATTGTGTCTTCAAGCACTAAATATCAATATAAATAAATAATTTACCTTCTGAAGTAGCTGCTACGATTTGGTTCTTGGTTCTTTGGGTATTTCTCCACACCTGAAAAAATGGTATTTCACAATAATTACAATTAAAAAGAAAACATCTTGGTTTAAGGACATTGTAAAAGTGCGAGCGACAAAATAATTTTATAAATTTAAGCGGATCAAATTTTGTATTCAACTTAAAGCGATCTGCCTATTTAACTGGGCATGTGACTCTGCCCCAGTGCAACTTTCACGTGTTCGACTGGGCATGTGACTCTGCCCCAGTGCAACTTTCACGTGTTCGACTGGGCATGTGACTCTGTCCCAGTGCAACTTTCACGTGTTCGACTGGGCATGTGACTCTGCCCCAGTGCAACTTTCACGTGTTCGACTGGGCATGTGTCTCTGCCCCAGTGCAAATTTCACGTGTTCGACTGGGCATGTGACTCTGTCCTAGTGCAACTTTCACGTGTTTGACTGGGCATGTGACTCTGCCCCAGTGCAACTTTCACGTGTTCGACTGGGCATGTGACTCTGCCCCAGTGCAACTTTCACGTGTTCGACTGGGCATGTGACTCTGTCCCAGTGCAACTTTCACGTGTTCGACTGGGCATGTGACTCTGCCCCAGTGCAACTTTCACGTGTTCGACTGGGCATGTGTCTCTGCCCCAGTGCAAATTTCACGTGTTCGACTGGGCATGTGACTCTGTCCTAGTGCAACTTTCACGTGTTTGACTGGGCATGTGACTCTGCCCCAGTGCAACTTTCACGTGTTTGACTGGGCATGTGACTCTGCCCCAGTGCAACTTTCACGTGTTCGACTGGGCATGTGACTCTGTCCCAGTGCAACTTTCACGTGTTCGACTGGGCATGTGACTTTGCCCCAGTGCAACTTTCACGTGTTCGACTGGGCATGTGACTCTGCCCCAGTGCAACTTTCACGTGTTCGACTGAGCATGTGACTCTATCCCATTGCAACTTTCACGTGTTTGACTGGGCATGTGACTCTGCCCCAGTGCAACTTTCACGTGTTCGACTGGGCATGTGACTCTGTCCCAGTGTAACTTTCACGTGTTCGACTGAGCAGGTGACTCTGCCCCAGTGCAACTTTCACGTGTTCGACTGGGCATGTGACTCTGTCCCAGTGCAACTTTCACGTGTTCGACTGGGCATGTGACTCTGTCCCAGTGTAACTTTCACGTGTTCGACTGGGCATGTGACTCTGTTCCAGTGCAACTTTCACGTGTTCGACTGGGCATGTCGCTCTGCCCCAGTGCAACTTTCACGTGTTCGACTGGGCATGTGACTCTGTCCCAGTGTAACTTTCACATGTTCGACTGGGCATGTGACTCTGTCCCAGTGCAACTAACACGTGTTCGACTGGGAATGTGACTCTGCCCCAGTGCAACTTTCACGTGTTCGACTGGACATGTGACTCTGCCCCAGTACAACTTTTACGTGTTCGACTGGCAGAGTTGCTCGCTATCGAGTCACTCTCGGTGCACTTTTCTTGCTCCAATAATTTTGAAGGTACAGTTATAAAACCACTAAATACACTGACAGCTAGTGATCACGTGTTCGGGTGGGAGCGCTCTCACTCGGAGCTGGTGCAAACCCAATTGAGAGCATGACGTCATCGGTCAAATATTAAACCCGCTCTTTTCAAGCAAGTCAAAAACGACATGGGCTAAACATTCAAAAATATTTTTTTTTCCACGACAAACTTGTGTTTGTTTCCGTGACTACTATGGGAAGAACTTTAAATTCTTAGAGAACTTTCTGTGCTTAAAATGCTGTGCAGTCATACAGTTTCTTTTCAGTTATGCATTTTATGGCGAAATTTTTTCTATCCTCCAAGAGAGGTTTTCTTTCTCAGAAGAAAATTATTATCTTGCAAAATGGCAATTTTTTTTTTCTCAACAAGATCGTTTCGTGCTTTTTCGTTTCAAGAATTCTCATTAAAATTAGTCCCTTTTTTATAAGTCCAACTTTTAGAAATCAAAGACGGAGCGATAAGTGACAAAACTTATAGTTTTCAATTTCCCCAAAAGTTTTTTTTTTAACTTGCATTGAAGTGGTGCCATTTAATTGGAGAGGAAAACAACTTTTAAAAACAAGTTTTGTGAACCACAGATTGCGGTACGACGAAATTAATTGAAGTATCTCTTACAAACATTAGCTAAGATTTATTTCCTCTAATAAATAGATGTATATATCTTATTAATCTCAGCCAAAGTTAAGCAACACTGCGCTGAGTCAGGTATTGGATGAGTGACCATCATACACATGACCAGTTCTGTTCGGGAGAGAGGTTGGAGGGATGAAAGTTGAGCAACGCTGCGCTGGGTCAGGTATTGGATGAGTGACCATCATACACATGACCAGTTGTTTGGGAGAGAGGTTGGAGGGATGAAAGTTAAGCAACACTGCGCTGGGTCAGGTATTGGATGAGTGACCATCATACACATGACCAGTTCTGTTCGGGAGAGAGGTTGGAGGGATGAAAGTTAGTACAACAACTTCACCCGTCTTGCTTATCAACCTCTCGACAGTATGGATTTGTGGTGGAATCCTGTTGTTCGCCTTGTACCGTCCTTCAGAAGGGACGTTAATCCAGTATTTCACTTGAAGTTCCTTGACAGGAATAGGCTACGTGCCTGCACTGGGTTTTCTCTCCACCTTTCCAAGCAAGCTGTGTTTGTGATGGCTTGTAGACTCATGTCTACTTGATTTAGACTTGGCACTAGTTCCAACAAAAACTATTTTAATTTGGTTTTGGTTTTGATTTGGTAAAGACTAAAGAACAACAAATTTTTCCAACTAAATAAGACAACTAAATAGGAAATTTAGTTGTACTTGACTAAGCATTCAAAACCCATTTCAAATACTTTTTTTTATAGCTGTGTCTGTGGTTATCCTAAAAGAAACCCATTGATTCACTGACAACTGCCACAGAGCACATTTTCAATACAGTGCGTCGTTGAACACAACGTAATCATTGAATCTATTTCAAAACAAATCCAGTCAAAGATTTGTTTGTCAGAAACTATTCCCTTAACACCTTTTGTTCCACGAAGCTTTGCAAATCATTATTGCGTTGCGCTCTTTTGTCATTTCTGGATTACAGAACTCTGGAAACTGCTATACAAATCCTTCAATACGGGTCACCCTTGACGATATTCAGTCACATGACAATCTCCCTTCGATTCCTGGATCAAAAGCAATCATCTTTGCTTTTCAGCTGGGAAATCGCAGATGAGTGAAACGAATTACTACAAAATCAAGAGATAAAAATCACATTTTTATTGCCAACCATTTTGAATTAATAACTAACTTAGATTTACTTGAACTCTGGTAGGTACAACTAAAAAATTTTTTCGGGTATCGGTTGTCTCCCCATTTTTAATTAGGTAATATAATTAATTTTATATGTGAAGTCAGAAGGCCAGCGTTAATATCTGGCTCTCTGCAGAGCAAACGAGCCGGTAACACATAGTACCAGTAAGTGCCACTCGATAGCGCTTGCACTTGCTCTATTGGACAAAACTTTACAGTTAAATAATTGATTTTTAAAATATCGCTGGATATACATATCAATCATTAAGGTTAGCAGTAATAAAGATACATTTAGCGTTAACCAAGCTAAAATGGGAGAATTATCTGCGAGAAATATCGAAATTTAATTTTTTAACACTCAAAACGACGGTGACTTCATAGAAGCGTCCTTAATTTTTGTCGCGGTAAAACAGTCTTTTGGCAGCCATTTACAAAGTTTATTTAACATTGGCGTTACGGTTGTACTATCTGTGAAAGTGTTTATATATTCAGTATATTTACTTGCATTTGTAGTTCTATGTATCCCAAACATTTGATTAGACACACATTAAGCAGATTAACTAACAATATAAATGTTAACATAGACATAATCGATCAATATTAAAAGCAGGTAAGCCAACATACCTAATGCTAGACCGCTTATTAAATATGGAAGCCATGTTTTAATCTGGTCGTGCAATTGTCTATTCCTGGCGGAATAGTTATTGAATGGAAACGTGGATTTGTTCAAAATAACCTCAATTCCCAACAGTGTTTTCAAAAGGCTTCGTGACAAAGGTTATATCTAATATGCACTACCGCCAAAATATCCCACGCGTTATTACAAAGTATTCCTCTAATACCATACCATTTGTAGTGGCAAGTGGGCTTAGCAATGTACTAGTTGGTTTTTTGCACACAATACATGTAAGCCATAGAGATAGCAAATGCTTCAGAGAGCAGCATGGTGAAATTGGCAAGGAATGCATTGCAAAAAATCACGGTGCTTTGCCAGTTTAGATAATTCAAAGCACTGCTGACTTATTTCAATATACATAGGCCAGTTTTAATATGTCCGTTTATACCCTGATTGTTTTGTGGTGTTTAACGACGCACTGTATTGAAAACGGACTCTGTGACACTGGTTTAATGTCGTCGGTGAATGAGTGGATGATGATAAATATAAAGATGAACTTAACCTAAAAGCTAGAAAAGAATGAAAGGATCCTGGTGCTGGCAAATGGTCATATCCTGTTGAAGAGCAGGACTAGTCGAAAAACACATTATTTGTGCTCAAATCTTGCATACCCATTTGATGTACACATATATGCACGTGTTATAAAACCGGACAGATATTACCAATGTTTTATTATTATCAACACTATAACCGTCTCAAAAATTGATGCCCAAACGGGTATCAATTTGGACCCCGTTTGGGCATCAATATTTGAGACGGTTATAGTGTTGATAATAATAAAATACCCCGCGCATTGCAAGCGTTTGCAATTTAAACAAGATTTCATCCTAATACCAATATTATAGCAATATAATTTTAGGTAACCAATTTGCAAAGACAACAACAATTTTGGCAATACTGAAGCACTATTCCCTAAAAGAATACCCTTCGCCATTTCACTCCGAATCATTGTTAAGCTTTCAACAGAACCGTTCGTCGCTAAGCCTCGATTCCGCTACCACCACACCCCTTCCACCTGTCGACGACAATGTAAATTACACCTCCACGCAACGAACGGCAAGGTGAATTATTCACGGTCTTCCCGATTAACAACCTTCCATGCTAATTTCACAAGGATTTGCATGCGTACTGGCTAGACTTTTGTGCGTAGTCTCGCCTTTGTTACGCAGATTGGCCCAGCGAGTTCTTTTTTGACAATGAAATTAATGAATTATTGTTGAACATGCATGTGAGGACGATTTCAAGTATGAGTAAAACAACCCTGGTGATTTTTGAACGAATTGTTTAGTGATTTTTGAACGTAAATTTAGAATAAGAATGATAAAATTAGAATAAATTGTGTACCGAACTTTGCATTTTTAATTTAAACTTTAAGTTTATTATTCAAAATATTTTCACCGCTTGCCAAAACCCTCAATAATTACCCAATTTTAGGATAACATGGATAAAAAAATAAAATACGTTTTTTGGGACCTAATCCATATTTAGAACATGTTCGATTATGACCATTATATCCTTGAAATTGGGACCATTTTTCCAAATATTCTCACTCGAATTCCAAAGCGAAAAGCACGTTGCTGATTAGCGTGTGCTAATTTCCCAAATACCTAGAGCGTGTCAAATTAAAACCAAAAAAAATTAGGTCAAACAATCCATTGTTGGCTTGGTACTTTAAAAAGTTAAATTCAAATAAACAAAAAAGTAAAAGAACTGTGTCCCGTTGTCCGGTTTAATCCGGTCAGTTTCCGGTTGTGTGAACTTGATCGGTTTTGTTTCGTGTAAATGTTGTTTTTTTCCGATCCCACAAAGTACGCCAATTTGTAAAGTCAAAAACATGTGTAAATGTTTTTGCATATATTTTGATGAAGCTAGCCATGCTCGAAGCTTTGAGTTCACTCTAAAATTACACATGGTTTTTATGTAATCGGAAATAATTGAATCTAAAAAGTAGTTGGTTTTACAATTGCTGAAAATTCCTAGTTGAAGTGATAGTTAATACGATTCCCATAACAACTTTCAATCACTTGTCATAAAAATCAAATAAATTTAAGCTCCATTTAATTTCAGTTTTTACAAAGCTCAGCTAAACATCATAATGGCTAGTTAAGATATTTACATATACCTTTCTGATAAATTATTACTTTTGTACTCTTTTCGACCTCTCTCCCAAACAGAACTGATGATGGTCCCACCTCCAAAATCAGACTCAGAGTCACCGAACGGTTTGGCGTGTTGGAAACACCGGTTCTCATAAGAGTTCCGAACTTAAGTAACACTGCGCTGAGTCAGGTATTGGATGGGTGACCATCTTACACGTGACCAGTTCTGTTCGGGAGAGAGGTTGGAGGGATGAAAGTTAAGCAACACTGCGCTGGGTCAGGTATTGGATGGGTGACCATCTTACACATGACCAGTTCTGTTCGGGAGAGAGGTTGGAGGGATTAAATTTAGTACATCAACTTCATTCGCCTTGCTTGTCAACCTCTCGACAGCATGGATTTTTAGAGGAATCCTGTTGTTCGCGTTGTACCGTCCTTCGGAAGGGACGTTAAGCCGGTGGTTCCCTTAGTGCTCTTCGATAGGAGTAGGCTACGTGCCGGCACCGGCTTTCCCCTGCTCCATTTTAGACTAGGTTAGGTTCATCATCATTCACTCATTCACCGACGCCATAAGACCACTGCCGCATGGCCAGATGTCAAAACAGTGCGTTGTGAAACACCACAAATAATTATTATAATAATAATAGAACTGGTGTTTCAAACACGCCAAACCGTTCGGTTTGACCTCTTTATGCTTGGCATGGGTACCTCGCTAAACTATGATTCAATTTGTTGTTTTGCTTTTCAATCTAAGCCCGGTCATTGATATAATTTAATTTTGCATGCTGAAGTTAACGGTACTTTTCGCGAATTAATACGAATACAAAAGGCAAAGCTTGTAAATTACCAACGATTTCATATCAAATATAACGTTCATCCTACCTAACGCTATGCTCATCACTCCAGCAACATCATCTTTCCGAGACAACAGCATCCATTAGGAAATGTTCGCCGAAAAATTAGTCATTCAGCTGAGAGAACGAACGACTTACAAATAGCAATTAGATTCTCGTCAGCGATCCCCACTCTAATGAATTCCAAGATGCGACTTTACTAATTGCTTTGCCTCGGCAATTAAGAAAGGCGATATCATCCAGGAAATCCTTGCGACAATGACAGAGATATTAGATGGGCATTTATTTGATAAGGATAGGCGTATAACTACAAGAAATAGTTAAAATTAGATTCATATTTGAGTGAAGAAGCTATGGTGATGTAGTTTGCGATGGTCGTTATGATAAAAAAAAACCCCACTCCAAAAAATTTGATCAATTATTTTTTTTTTTATCAACAACACTATAACCGTCTCAAAAATTGATGCTCCAACGCGGACTCGAACCCCGATCTCCACCTATCGCGGGTGTTGCTCTTAACCATTGTATTGTATTGTATTGTATTGTATTGTATCGTATTGTATTGTATTGTATTGTATTGTATTGTATTGTATTGTATTGTATTGTATTGTATTGTATTGTATTGTATTGTATTGTATTGTATTGTATTGTATTGTATTGTATTGTATTGTATTGTATTGTATTGTATTGTATTGTATTGATATCGTCTCAAGAACCCAGTGTTCAAGTAGCTCAATGGTTCAGTGCAACACCCGCGATAGGTGGAGATCGGGGTTCGAGTCCGCGTTTGGGCATCAATTTTTGAGACGATTATCATGTTGTTAATAATAAAATACCCCGTGCATTGCAAGCGTTTGCAATTTAAATAAGATTTCATCCTAAATTATTTCCCGTTTTGGTATCAATTTTTGGAACTATTTTTCCTAATTATTTAATAAGTAAACTATTGCAAGCATTTGCAATCGGTATCGGTGGTGTCATTGACGGTTGAGCTCTGTTTAGATTGCCTTTCACTGCTCAAAAGTACCTTGAGTGACGTGTCAGTTTTGGCACCAACATCCTCAGTACTGTAGCATCTTCAGTATCTATTTCTCCAAAATACTGTCAAGTTTGCTTAGGGGCAAGGTTTTGCTAAGCTACTGGTCAAACTTTTAGTTTATTTTGAATACAAATGATATTATTCTCTAAAAGCACAGTTACAAATACAGTTTAATGACAATTATGACCCTGGGGTGAAAGCAGATTTTAAGCTTAACACTATACGTTAGAAGGTACTCTTGTTATTACCATGGTAAAGACCTTTGAAGATGTGCAAACTCCGTTGGTAATTGGCTGATCATCTTAAACTTCTAGTTGCTTTCAACAATAGCATTTTTTTAAGGACCATCTAAACACGTTTAAAATACAGTTGCAAATATATCCAAATTACCCCCACTCAATAATTGCTCGAAGATAACCGTTGGTAGAAGCAGTTAACTTCAATGAAATACGCTAGAGGCTGTTTTAGTAATATAGTAAAGCTACATTCTCTTGTCTTATTAACAATTGCTTAAATTAGGTCTGAACTCCATTTCGTTTCTAAGTTGTCACTTACCTTGCAATGTTCTTTATTTTTCCTTTTATCAGAGTTTAGTGGTGAAATTAAATGATTAAACAGCATGTGAATTTAACTCCCCGCTTATCACAAAGCTACGATGCCAAAAAACGAGATCAGCTGGCCTGGCCTTGGACTGACCTTGGAGAAAGGGATGAGTGGTCCTTTCTTAACTTTAGGGTAATGAACCTGACAGTTTATCTGTAAGTTTCTTATATCAGCCAACCTGGCTTATTATTAAACAATTCCCTTGATATTTACGTTCCAATATCATCACTTTTTAGTTTTTCAATTTCAGTTTCAGTCTTGTTTCTCCGGATATTAAAAAATGTTTAAAAAAATGTCTCATTGTTTTTTGTTCAAATCGCTGTTAATAGAAATAAATGTTGAAATGGGACTCAATTTTTAGACAAAAGTTTGATTAACAGATGCAAAACTTTTGTGTAAGTAGTAGCGTTGAATTTATAGGTTAAGTCAGAGGGCCAGCGTTTAGTTAAACTTACTGCTGAGCAAACGGGCCGGTTACAAGTGGCGCTATCGGCCGTTCTTTTTTAACAAACCTTAAAAATTGAAAAAGAACGACTTTGAATATCAATAAATTACATCTGCTGTTGCGGTAAGCATCGATAAAGATTAACTTAGCGTAAACCAGTCTCAAATGCGAGTAACAAAATTTAATTTCTAAACATTTTAAGCAAAGTTGACTCCTTGTTGCAGGATCCTCCATTTATCGCAGTGAAGTAGTCATGTGTGGGCCATTTCCACGAAGACAGCTTCAAATAAGCGCTTTGAAAGGACAAACACAAATACGGTGGTGCAAAAAATCAGTATTACACCATTCAAACTTGTATCGAAACTAGTGCCAGAGCTTTGCGCGCTCTCCCAAGATCGCCTTCGGTGCATTTTGTGTAGAAATATAGCGAATCAATTTTGCTCTGGACTGTAGTTTAGAGATCTAAGCAATGAGAAATTGTCGGCCCCAGCAAAGTTTCTGCCTAGAAACTCACGCCAGCATTTATCATTAATAAGTTTCGCGTCACCGCCTGAAGCCAAACCCAAGAAGGTTATGGGAGGGTGAGGAGATAAAGGGAAGGGTTGTTGTTTCAAATCGGGGGCGAACTGAGTTTTATGTGAGGCATGCGAAACGTTGCTCAGGGCAGCAGATACAAAATACTGGTTGGTTAACTCTGTATAAAGCCAAGTTTAAACAGCCCAGTTTTACAAAATTCAAAATCTATCAGAGCAATTAAAAAAAAATGCCAGCACAAGGACTACCCCCGAGCATTGCTACAGTCTATCCCATGAGAAAAGATACCAGCACAGAGACTGCCCCCTTGATTGCTACAGTATAGCTTGTGAGAAAAGATACCAGCACAGAGACTGCCCCCTTGATTGCTACAGTATAGCTTGTGAGAAAAGATACCAGCACAAGAACTGCCCCCTGCATTGCTACAGTCTAGCCCGTGAGAGAAGATACCAGCACAATGACTGTCCCCTGCATTGCTACAGTCTAGCCCGTGAGAGAAGATACCAGCACAAGGACTGTCCCCTGCATTGCTACAGTCTAGCCCGTGAGAGAAGATACCAGCACAAGGACTGTCCCCTGCATTGCTACAGTCTAGCCCGTGAGAGAAGATACCAGCACAGGGACTGTCCCCTGCATTGCTACAGACTAGCCCGTGAGAGAAGATACCAGCACAAGAACTGCCACTGCATTGCTACCAACTCAGGAATACTATTTACATTTTTAAATTTCATATACAATTTCATACAGTAGTTAAAAAAACGAAAAGTTAGGCACGACAAAAGCTTTAGAGCAAAGGAAAAATATCTGGTTTTTTTTTAAGATGACAGTCGTTTTAAAATTCACCCAAAACTACCTGTGGCATCTCTGTCAAGAAAATTATGTTCTTTTAACGAATGCAGTAAAGAAACACATATATTTTTTACGGGTTTAAAGCGTTTCCTCATGATTTTGGGCTGCTATCAGCTTTATAATCCAGGGGCTCAAACCCTACAACGAAGCGTTTCCACTTTGCATTTACTTTTCTCACCAAGCGCTCATCCTCAAACGTGATGCGACAATCAGACAACTGCACGCCGCTGAAAAACGCACATAACAAGAGTCGCACCCCCGTCGCGATTACAACGTCAACTCTCCAAACAAAAGAAAGTCGAGCAAAGAGAAAGTTGCACCTTTCAAAGGGGGCATTGTGAATATTGTCATATTCAGCGCAGAGTTTGTAAGAAAATATAGACTTGATGTTGTCGTATAGTCAATGTCGTTTTGTTTGCGTCAACAATGCTTTTATGTCTGCTTTAGGTTAGTATTGTTTGACATGGCATTGTTTACTGACAGGGAACTGTAGATATCTAGGCTTTAATTAGCTACCGTGCTAATTAGGACTCTAAAAATCCATTCATTGCATTTAATTACCGAAATTTTATCCTAATTAGTCTCGGAAAAATAGTCGCAATTCGACGGAAAATGTGTATTTGGTGAGCGTATCTAATAACCTATTTATAAAAACTATTTTTGTTTTCGAGAAAATGGCGGATTTCCATTTGAAAAGTTTTGACAGCTGGACTACTCTAACCGTTTCCCGATTATACCGTGTAATGAGTGTTTTGGTTTCCCATCCAATATCTGGTCTAGCGCAGTGTTGCTTAACTTCGGTGATATAACGAGGACCGGTGTTTCCAACACGGCAAACCGTTCAGTGGTCATCAATTTTGCACGCAGAGAATATTTTGAAAAAATAACCATGGAGTTTCACAGCTAAAGCTACGAAATGTTGAAATTACAAACGGGGTTTTTGCAACAAGAAAATAACTGAAAAAATTGGTTATAATTACTTTGGGTCCTTCTCCGATTGAAGGTGCTTTGTTTGGGATGCAATGCTTAATTACTTAAAGAATATTGCAACACTTTTAAGTAACCACACATAAGATATGCTAAAAAAAATACATGTTATTGTCAGAACAAATGAGGAAAAAATGAGGTTTGGTTCTTCGATAATCGTTTATTTTGTTCGGTGCCTGTGAAAAATCACCAAAAAAACACAAAAAAAAAACGAGAGATGTCATTTGCTATTGAATTGGTAGGAAATGAGATCAAAAATTTAGCGCAAATTCGCATTGGCACATTAAAAAAAGATTTGAATAGAAACTGAAAAAAAAAACTGCTTTTGCTTTGTGCGAAACCAATTGAAATTATCAATATTTAATCGATATCAGATTTTTATTTTTTTTCTACTCTTTTGTCCGCCAATGTCAAAACCAATCAAACCGACTTTGAAATCGAGTTTGAAAAACAGCATTGAAAACGTTGCTAGTCACACTTCTTTTCCGATTCACTTTTTTATCAAATCGTATTATAGTGATTCGATAAGATTCTTTTTTTTTTTCGCATATGGGCGAAAAAATGCTATACACTACGTTTGCATTTTACATTTCATCTTTATTTAAATACGGCTCTGTAACTAAATTCTAGCTCTACAGGACTGTTTTCTGAAAATATTTTCTCTTCAAAAGTACGAAATGGATTTGTTTGAATATATCTGTTACCTTGGACAACATTTCAATGATTTATTAAAAGAACAAACATCTGTGTTGACAGGCAATGCAATGGGCTCTGCAACTCTGGTCTAAAACCGTCGGTGAATGAGTGGATGAAGATGAAGATAATAGTAAACCTAACCTAAAAGGGAGGAGGGAAAACTTGGTTTCAGAACGTAGCCTAACCCTATTGAAGAGCACCAAAAGAACCATTGGCTTAACGTCCCTTCCGAACGACGGTACAACGTGAAAAACAGGATTCCTCCACAAATCCATGCTGTCGAGAGGTTGATAAGCAAGGCGAATGAAGTTGTTGTATTAACTTTCATTCCTCCAGCCTCTCTCCCGAACAGAACTGGTCATGTGTATGATAGTCACCCATCCAATACCTGACCCAGCGCAGTGTTGCTTAACTTTCATCCCTCCAACCTCTCTCCCGAACAGAACTGGTCATGTGTCTGATGGTCACCCATCCAATACCTGACTCAGCGCAGTGTTGCTTAACTTTCATCCCTCCAACCTCTCTCCCGAACACAACTGGTTATGTGGATGATGGTCACCCATCCAATACCTGACTCAGCACAGTATTGCTTTACTTCGGTGATCTCACAAGAACCGGTGTTTCCAACACGACAAACCGTTCAGTGGTCACCCATCCAACACCTGGCCCAGTGCAAGTTTGCTTAACCTCTGTGATATCACGAGGACCGCTGTTTCTAACGCAACAAATCGACGAACCGAATGACCACTAAAGTTGATGTAGAGGCGCAAATTTTCATGTTTTAAAAAAAGAAAATTACATTTTTTTTGTGATAATTACATTTTGATATCTTTCGAAAGTAACTTTGTCAGTAAAATAATGGAAAATTGGATATTGGGGTTAGGGGTGCGAGTGATCGGGTCTCGATTGTCGGAGGGTGAGGAGTGGTGATTGGAAAAGCATGTAAGTTCGCCATGTGAAAAATTATGTCGGCACAACTGTTAGCTAAATGTGTGCGTGCCTTCATTTTTGATTACAATTTTCTGTTTTTGATTTCGTGTTTAATTAATTTTTGATTGGATGAACATATGCAAATTTGTCTGCGTTCAGAATTGGGTGAATTCAAGTTGCAAGGGATATTGGTATTTTTTTTCAAAACAAAATTTTTCCATTTCATCCATTTTATCCAGTTTTCTTACGCGTTATTTTACTAACCATTTATAAATATGCGTTAGAATCACAGAAACAGCCAGGTTTTTCCATCGGGTGGTATCAACAATGTGGTAAGCTAATTTTGAACGAAAAGGAAATTATTCGGTTTTGTGATGATGTGATGAAGAAGAAATTAAAAATTGCACTGAATTGTATAAAACTATCGGTTAGTGTTATTTAACTTGACATCAATTAATAATCTTAAAAACATGTTCTTATGTTTATTTGTATAAGTTCCGAGATTTACCTTCTTATGTAATTAGTGAACTCATTGACAGCTAAGAAAATAAATGCGTTTATTTCATTTATAAAATCGAAGTGAGAACAAATTTACCAGAAAAAAACCAAACAATATTGTTCACTTTTCCATCACCATGAAACCGACACCATCAACATCACACGTCACAAAGCAACGAGTGCGTCGTAAAACAAAACGAAAAACAACTGAAATCAGTCTTCCGATAAAAGATCAATACCAAAAAAAATATATATATTTATATTTTTTGCAAATCACAAAAGTCTCTGATTCAAAGCGTTCCAATTTCAAAGAGAAATCAGGAACAAACACAAAGAGCCAACCTGACAGAGCTTTCCGTGGCATCGGCACAACTGGATTGCGTTGTTTCCTCTGTGATATATTAGAGTAAACTTTGTTTCTGATGGGAAATGTTAGATTGCTTCATTGGAGTGCGCTGTGGTTTGGATTCCGTGTACGTCCGTGTGCATCTAGCGCACAGTCGATTGAACCAGATGGTGAAGAACTTCACCAGACAAACATGGACATAATATTGTGTAGGAAGTCGGTTTGCATTCAGATGGTTCGACACTTGATTGTAAACCTACTTATTCTTGTCTATTCTTATGTAACGTTGAAAAATAACACTGATATATTTTTTTTTAAACTTAGCTAGGTTACCATGTAGGTTACCCCTAACCATGTTAAGGGTGACAGGAGATCAAATATATAATAGTAGTATTAGGCATTGTCTTTGTTATTTGGCAATTTATTTGTAATTTGTAATCATAATGTATTTATTTTAATTTTTTGACGAGTCCACATCCGTTAACTATTCGAATGTAAGCTCTGTGATTATGAACATTATTATTATTATTTGTGGTGTTTAACGACGCACTGTTTTGACAACTGGCCCTGCGGCACTGGTCTAATGGCGTCGGTGAATGAGTGGATGATGATGAGGATGATGATGAACCTAACCTAGCCTAGAAGGGAGGAGGGGAAACCCGGTGCCAGCACGTAGGCTACTCCTGTCGAAAAGCACCAAGGGGACCACCGGCTTAACGTCTCTTCCGAAGGACGGTACAACTCGAACAGCAGGATTCCTCCACAAATCCATGCTGTCGAGAGGTTGATAAGCAAGGCGAATGAAGTTGCTGTACTAACTTTCATCCCTCCAACCTCTCACCCGAACAGAACTGGTCATGTGTATGATGGTCACCCATCCAATACCTGACTCAGCGCAGTGTTGCTTAACTTCGGTGATCTAACGAGAACCGGTGTTTCCAACACACCAAACCGTTCGGTGATAATGAACAAATAAAGGAGCAATACAAAACTATATATAATTTAAGAATGTGAGTTAATCATTGTATACTTTAGTATAATGACTAGAATCAATGCTAGTCACAGAAATATCAGTTGTCATTTCATATTAATATTTAACTAACATTTTTTTTTATATTTTTAGCCGTTGGTTTTCTGTTATATTAAGTGTCATCAATTTTACAAAAACACTTTTCGGTTTTTTTTTTTTTATTGTTTTTAGGAACACTACTAACCTCTAAAAAATAATAGAACGAGAGTGACTAAATATTCACAGCCTCGTGGTTCTACTCCTTAGAAATCAGTCATTCTCATCAAATACACTGAAATCCTCTAAACAATTGTGTGTCCAAGTAGCTCAATTGGTCAGAGCAGCACCCGCTGTAGACGGAGATTTGTGTTCGATTCCCCGTTTGTGGCATCAATTTTTGAAAGAGAAGTTGTGTTCCTAACACAAAATCATCCACAATCTTTCACACAAAAATGTCCGTAACCAACTCAAAAAGACCGCTCTTAAAGTGGAAAAGCAGATGATTTCGTTTGTCTCAGCCAGTTGACTGGCCGTAAGACTGACTGGTTAGTTTTTAAAGTGGATACCGAAAATAAAGGTAACCAACGAATAAAAATTTCTCAGAATCCGAAAAGATGGTCACTCCATCTAGTAGCATCCTCAATTTTTGTCGCTGTACATTTCAATATCTGCTTACAGAAACAGTTTAAACATTAGCGTTATGGTAGCACTGTGTAACAATTCAACTCATTTTAATTAAGTCTTTATAATTATGAGTTGGATTAGGCAGAATGTACCCATGTAATTGAAATAGTAATTGTATTACTACGCGAATAAGGCGAATAGTTATGCCTGGCTTTTATTTTGAAAATTGATATCAGTTAATTCATTTTCAGCCCACTAGCAACAGGCTTTGATGAAAGCTTTGAGCAGGAGATTTTGCAAAATGTATTATCTCATTGTATATATTGATGCTTACGTGCTTTGCAGTGTTTACAGGGGCTTAGCTAAGGCTCAACAAAATGTAGACCCATTTTGGAGTAAATCCTCATAAAGTTGTCTACAAAAGTAAGTCAGTAAGAAAAATGAACACATCTTAACATAAAATTACCTGTAAGAAATGAGGGTGTGTGTTTGAGAAAAGTCAAGCCACGTGCTACCATTGCGCTAAAGTTAAACTGTCTCTGAGAGAAATGACCGCCAAATGACTACTTTACCGCAAAAAAAAAGTTTCTAGATGTTTTATTATTATCAACACTATAACCGTCTCAAAAATTGATGCACAAACGGGGACACGAACTCCCATATCCACCTATCGCGGGTGTTGCTCCAACCCATTGAGTTACTTGGAAACTGGATTTTTGAGACGATTTTAGTGTATTTTATGAGAATGACAGTTCTCCAAGGCGAAGAGATTATTAAGATGGTTATAGTGTTGATAATAATAAAATACTCCGCGCATTGCAAGCGTTTGCAATTGAAAATAGATTTCATCCTAATATGTTTCTAGGTGATTTCACGGTACTTTTGAGTGTTTTGAGTGTAAGTTTACTCGCATAAGGAACTGTTTACTCTAAAATTATAATTATTAATGCTAACCTCAGCGATCTGTAGCCAGTTCGTTGACGTATTCATTAGCCTACTGACCATACCTATAGGTAAACTATACCTATACTGTACCTACCCATATCTCTGAATATACACTAAATACACTAAAATCGTCGTCAAATGCACTAAAATCTTATCAAAAAGCCAGTATCCAAATAGCTCAATGGTTTAGAGCAACACCCGCGACAGGTGGAGATCGGTGTTCGGGTCCCCGTTTGGGCATTAATTTTTGAGACGGTTATAGTGTTGATAATAATAAAATACTTATACCTAACGGTACTACCACAGCCCAAATATTTATCTTGCTTTTCAAAAATCTGCCGCAAAATTACAAATTTTGTGAATTCGTACATTCGTTGGTTTATCCCTAAAAGACATCCATTTCGCAACAAGTGATAAATATTCCAGTGCATGACAAAAATGTATTAACGAGCTGTGATTGTGAATAAAGTCGTCTCTTCGGGGGGGAAAAAAAAAAACAGAGTAAATGCTGAATGGTAAATATTTAATCTACATCATGTAATTGATTAGCTGTCTCAATTTTATCAGCGATGTCATAACTTTGATTGATTGGCCCTAGGCTACATTTCTAGCGGGCTCAGAATCAAAATGGTAAGCCCTGGATTTATTATCATGTGCTTGTCAAAGACGGATAAAGTGTTCAAAATGGAAATAAAGTTCATTGCAAAATGTCAAATGGGTGGTTCGGTTCAGATTCTAATCACGTGACTAATATGTGAAGTCATATGTGATATTTTGTTGCCTTTTTTATTTATTTTAGAGACATTTTTAACGAATATCAATATTGGTAATTACCTTGAAGAAAAGGTAACAGATATAACTCATTTAAGTAAGTAAGATTGTCTCTACGGGTTTACTTTTTTTATTTATTGGATCCAAAATTAGCTGCAATTTTAATAGCAGGCTCGATCCAGGTATAAAAAATCCTCAGAAAGCAAGAGTTACGAAATGAGAACAAAAAGTCGGGGAACATACCAAATTATTTAAAAGATATTATGACCGTAAAGGTCAAAAGCGAGAGAGGATTTGGTTACGGCACACCAAATGAACTTTTTCGAATATGTATTCACTTTATAATATTTTTTGACCTAAACTTGTGTTAGGTGTTGAAGAAAGAGGTGTTGCAGAGTGGAATGGAATAAGCGGTATTGACGAAAAAGGGCTGAAAAATGAAAACAGTTTTAGGCCATATATAAAGAAGGGTATTTAAATAGAAAGAAACACTCAAGACACTGTACACAATTGTATAAAATGTTTGAATCAAATCTATCAAAGCATGACCCACTTCCATCGAGTTACCGTAGGTGCAAGCAATGAAAACGCAATTAGACGCCAGGAAATGCATTCAAAAAGAGTCGATTTTGACAACGAATTAGAGTAGCTGTTGTTCTGTTTGTCGCTCTAGTGGTGTCACAATAACACTGATGATGTGTCACCGCCATTGTTTACTTTCAATTGGTACCAACACTGAAAACATTGTTGTGGTCCCAAGCAAACTAACCATGACCGACTGCATTGAAATGCAAATGGAGCTTGTGGACGTCCGTGTGCTACAATGGGAACGTGCGTTGGACGCGGCAAATTGCCAAAAGGATTTGATTCGGTTTAGGAAACAAATTAGTGGTTTTCACACCGGATTGGTTGTAAGCTTGAAAATGGGGGCTTTATTCAGAAAATGATAATTGTGTCTGTTTTTTTTATTTATATTTTCCTACTTTAGAATGTTTTTAAAGAGGATTTTTAACCCCAGAGTGAATTTTTTCGTGTGGTTAAGCATTAAATAAGCAGAGCTTTATAAAGTTTTATAAAAATCACAGCGGAGAAATTTTGGCCTGTTTAGTAAAAATGTTTGCAAAACGTGAAAAATTCATGGAAATATTTGTGATTCTTTTTTAGCTTTTCTGTGGTCTTAAAGGAGTAATTATTGCCTAAAATAAAATTTAACCACTTATGCACGTCTTGCAAATATGAATTTAAGAGATTACTTTCAAAGTGATATTTTTCCACACCCTCAAAGAAAAAATGACCCAAGTTGACGATTTTTCTCATTGGTGCTTAGGGTGAACATAGCCCATAAATATAACACGGAGACAATTTCAACCTGACATTAATGCGTGATTTGATATTCATTGTTCATTTGAGGGCAAATAAAAATTAAATTTTGTATTAAGAAATAAGTGAAAAACCGCAGCACATTCATTATCCAGGTTTTGAACAATTTTCTATGTTTTTTTTCACATCAATGGATGTTCTGAATGCTAGTTGATATAAATTGAAAAGGTCAAAAACCCTCAAATAAAAATCTTGGTCAGGATTTAAACTTTGAAATCGTATCCAGTTATTTTTCCTGAAAACGACTTTTGATCTGCTGAGGACAAAGCTTTAAGACCAATCACTTAAAACCAAAGAAAACAAGCATTGATATGTTAACATAGACAAAAAGACAAACAGATGTCAAAAGTAATCAACCTTAAGTAAAATTCAATCTCATTAATAATTATCTGCTTTTAAAAGGAACTTTCTGTCAAAGAAAACACTGTGTTTTCTTGGAAAGATTGGATGAGATGAAAAGATGAAAAGATGAGAACAACAAATAGTCTTTTAATTGAAGTTTGGACCCATCTTTACTTTCAAACGGTCACCAAGGAAATAAGTAAATAAAGAAATGCTACATTTCTTTACATGAATTTGAAATAGTTCTTGAAAATCCACTAAAAATCAAGCAATAGCCAATCAGAAGGTGTATTTTTTTAACGGTATGTTAATCACTTAACGGACAAATGTAAAACTGGATATAAAGTAATTATTTTTTTTAGAACCCATTATTATTTTACTATTCATAATTATTTTAAGCTATTATCTTGGTTTTAAGACTCATGTCTACTTTGTCTAGCCTTAACACTAGTTTTTGTCAAAAACTATTTGAACTGGGTTTTGAATGCTAAGTAAAGAACAACTAAATTTATAAATTTTAGCAAATAATTTTTTTTTTAAATTATTATTTAGCAAATTTTATCATTTTAGATACTAAATTTACGGAAATATAGTTGTTCTTCACTTAGCATTCAAAACCCAGTTCGAATAGTTTATATCAAAGCTATATTTCTCAAATTAAGTGTTTTTTTTTTTTTTTTTATCTCCAGTTAATTCAGCAACTTTGTAGTTCAGATTAAAAATAAGCATCCGATTGGTGTGACCTTGGAGATGAGAAATTAACGGACAGTTATCTTTTTTAACGGAGTTTTTTGAGGCGAATAAATCGATGCTACCGGAGTCCATAACTTAACAAAGATACATTCTAGAAAATAACAGTGATAACTTATTAACGCAAGCAAATTTGTGCAGTACACGTCCTAATCAATCTATTTATTTACGTTAAAACAACATGCTCTAAATTTCACCAAAGTTTGATCAAAAAATCACATCCCAGAAACAGATCGCTATCACGTTGAAACCTTCAATCATCTATTTTTCAAATCGGATTTCTTAACACAGATCATCTTTCGCCTCCAGACGAATTTCCCACGTAAGTAATATGTCAGCGACAATCATAAAAAGCGAATGTTACACGTCTCAATTTCGCCCACGCTGACGTCATAGATAGACAATGTCAAGGGTCAAGTAAAAATTCAATGTTGGGTCAATAGATTTTATTCCCAAAGGCTTAGATAGGGAGGAGGTCTCTCGTCAAAAGGGTGGTACGTTGTATCTAGGGAAAAGAAACCCAGCGACCGTCCGATACATGACGTTGGGATATCGATATGAGTGGATATGGCAAAAATCGGAAATAGCTACAGGGATGCTGACCTTTTTTTTTTTTGTATAGATCTGCTACGTAATAGTATCCATCCTTTATACGAGCTGGAAATGTAATATGGACCACCCCTGAAGTTTTTGAAGACATCTGGAAGCGAGATAGCTGGAGAAGTGACTCAACTTTTACCTCTGAGAGTGGGATATAGCTTCAGAATGAAATAAGTGCTATCCTGAAAGATTTTGACATCGTAATGTGCAGACTTGCTAATATATCACCCAGATATCTTTATTATTTGATATTGTAAACAAGACCTTGCTTTTGTGATTTTAGACCAATTTCTAAACAGACTTTCTGGTCGTTTAGCTAGAGTTAAAAAACTAGAATTTGAATTACTATAGTAGATAAATAATAACATTTTTAAACAACAGTTATTTGTTAGAACTATGTTAACCACTTGACAAAAAAACTACCAGAAATGCACTTTTTAACCAATTTCAGGAAAACGCATGCAAAAATAGTTGATACATTTTTGAAAAAGTATGCCCGGTGTGCGAGAATAGAATACTTTATTCGTAAGTCTACTTTATTTATTTTAACTTCAAATGTACGATAATGTCTCTGTAAAGGTTGGTACTTCTCCCGAATTTTTCACTCCTATTTTGTGATATTAGTCTCCTTAGACTAAAAGGATAGAGCATAGAATCAAGCCTTAGGATAAAATCTGATTTAAATTGCAAACGCTTGCAATGCGCGGGGTATTTTATTATTATCAACACTATAACCGTCTCAAAAATTGATGCCCAAACGGGGACATACCCGCGATAGGTGGAGATCGGGGTTCGAGTCCTCGTTTGGGCATCAATTGTTGAGACGAGTCAAACCAACTGGTAAAAATTGAAGTCAGGCATTGTTGGCTTAGGGTTGAACAAATTTCGAAGCAAAAAACGACAAAAACTCGTGGTTTAATCTCCTTGGCAAGAAACTGAAATGTGCCTTGTGGTATATGACAGTTCTAGTTGTTTTGTATTGTATTTCACCGAGGAAAGTGAGTAGGTTTGTGTGTTTTCAGGACCTACTGCTGCTCAACACGCGATAACAAGTTTCAAACTTTCAACTTGAAAGCTTTTAGGGAAAACATTGCTTGATGAAAAGCTCACCGCATGTCTAAGTAGCAGTAGTGAGCTTTGAACAAGATGTTAACAAAACAATGATTATTGAAGAACATGAAGTACGTAAACAGAAATAATGCATGGTTTTTAGACTCATGTCTACTTGATTTATCCTAAGCACTAGTTTTAAGAAAAAAATATTTGAAATTTTAATAATAATAATACAATAATTTTAATATTTAAAATTTTAGTTGTCCTTAACTAAGCATTCAAAACCCATTTCAAATAGTTTTTCTTAGAAATAATGCAGTTTTTTTTTAGTTACTTTAGAATAATAGTATATTTTATAGAGGAGTAAGAAAATATTATGCACTTCCTGCAAACATCAAAGGCGAGGAAGATTTTGTTAAAATTAGTAGAAAATTAGAAATTTTGTTAGTATCTAAGTAAAAATTTAAGCTAAGAAATTAAAAAAATGTAAAATGTACTGTAAATAGCATTTTTTTGCTAAATAAACAACTTCAAAACAAACAAAACAGAAGTCTTGAAAATATGCAAGTTCACATTTTGAAGCATTTATTTTTGCGGATTTGGCATCGAATTTGCTGAACATGGCCACCAAATGGTCAACAGACAAAACTGGTAAAAGCTACAAAATTGTTTCGCAGTCGTTTTGAGTATTTTAACATTTCACTCCGTTTTTTCTTACAGATTACTCGCATTTGAGACTGGTTTACGCTGAACTAATACATATAAATGCTTACCTCAAAGATCAATGTACATGCATGTATCAATATTTTAAATAGTAATAATTTAAATGTAGAGATTAGTTAAAAAAAACGACATCGGCAAGCGCCATCGGGTGGCAACTACCGTTGCCACGTTTTGCCGGCCTCGTTTGCTCAGCAGAAAGCTTAACATAAGCCCTGATTCTCTAACTATACCTAAATAAACTCAACAAAGTTATGTTAAAAACTAAACCCTTGACAGTTGGCTCTAAACGCTCTCACAGAAGATAATAATGTCACATCCACTGAGTTGTTTAAAGCTCGTAAATGCATATATTGGAGCTACCCGTGGATAGGAAAATGAGGGTCATAAAAATATCCGAATATCCCAACAATTCTAAAAACATTTCTGTGTCTTATTTTCTCCTTTCTAAATTCAAAATTCATATTTTTAACTTTGTTTTCAAAATCAGTCCAAGTAACGGTTTTTTTTAGAGTTTCGTTAAGAACATAACAGTCTTTCAATTTGTAATTTGCTCAAGATGTTTTTTTTTTGCCAACGATTTGTTGATTACTGAAAATGCTACAAAAAAATCGGCAACAAATGTTATTATTTTCGTATAAATACCGTTTAAACGGAAGAAAAGTGTTAAGTAATTTAAAATAAGGACGAAAATATTAAAACTGGGTTTCTAACTGCTAGGTTAAGACAACTAAGTTTACCGAAGTTTCGCAACTTATGCCTGGTACTGGTATTTTGTATATTTTTCCAAAAAAAGAACAGCAAAATATAGAAAATTATCTTGAAAAGGCACCTTAAATGCATATAACTTAAATAAAATAAAGCCCACACTTTTGACAAACTACGATATTTGGATTTTTGATATAAAATAACCTCGGAAAATTGTCGTTTTTTACTAATCACACCAATTAATGCTTTTGAAGATATATTCAAGCAATTAAACTAACAAAAGATGGACCATCTGCCCTTCAAGAACCCGGTATGCTATTTAAGGATTTCAGTTAAACATCCATCTATTACATTTCATATTCAGAGACGATGCAGTTTAATGCGGTCACGGATGCCATTTATATTGGTAAGTTCTACCAAAATTGCATAAATAATAGGCACGTTCAAGGTACGGTACATAAGATTGGTCTGCACCAGGGTTGGTTTGAAACTTTATCAACACATTTACTACACCAGCTCCGAACGAGAGCGCTCCCACCCGAACACGTGATCACTAGATGTCAGTGCATCCATTTGTTTTCCAATTGCACCGTCGAAATTCTCGTAGCAAGAAAAGTGCACCGGGAGTGACCCGAGAGCGAGCAACTCTGCCAGTCGAAAACGTGAAAGTTGCACTGGGGCAGAGTCACATGCCCAGTCAAACACGTGAAAGTTGCACTGGGACAGAGTCACATGTCTAGTCGAACACGTGAAAGTTGCACTGGGGCAGAGTCACATGCCCAGTCGAACACGTGAAAGTTGCACTGGGGCAGAGTCACATGCCCAGTCAAACACGTGAAAGTTGCACTGGGACAGAGTCACATGCCCAGTCGAACACGTGAAAGTTGCACTGGGGCAGAGTCACATGCCCAGTCAAACACGTGAAAGTTGCACTGGGACAGAGTCACATGCCCAGTCGAACACGTGAAAGTTGCACTGGGGCAGAGTCACATGCCCAATCGAACACGTGAAAGTTGCACTGGGGCAGAGTCACATGCCCAGTCGAACACGTGAAAGTTGCACTGGGACAGAGTCACATGCCCAGTCGAACACGTGAAAGTTGCACTGGGGCAGAGTCACATGCCCAGTCGAACACGTGAAAGTTGCACTGGGATAGAGTCACATGCCCAGTCGAACACGTGAAATTTGCACTGGGGCAGAGTCACATGCCCAGTCGAACACGTGAAAGTTGTACTGGGATAGAGTCACATGCCCAGTCGAACACGTGAAAGTTGTACTGGGGCAAAGTCACATGCCCAGTCGAACACGTGAAATTTGCACTGGAACAGAATCCCGTGCCCAGTCGAACACGCAGATCGCTCCCAGTACACACCAGGGGTGCACCTGGGCAGCCAGTCGAATACGTTATGGTTTAGCATCAAGAATTATGAATCATTAAGAGTTTTTGAGTTATGTTGCTAGAGGTAAGTATTTCTTGATTTTGGAGAGGTTGTTGTATTTAGTGGTTCTTTGCCACTCTACCTTGGTGAATAATCGCAATGAATCCTGTCTTGAGCTGTGAAATATTAGTTTCTGCGTGGAAATTCAGAAACAAATATTTGAAATAAAAATATGTTAAATAAAAGCTTATTTTCTGTTATAAATTGTGTTAGCAGTATTCTAATTTGACTAGTTTTTGAGCAGTTAAGTGAAAAGGAAAGTTAAATAATAATAATTTAGCAAATATTTTCTGCGTTAAGGAGTGAGATGATTTAAGGTTCATGAAAATGCATGAAAATTTTCATGGAATGGTTCTTCAGGTGAAGCCATATATATATTTTGTTTTCAAGTTTTAGTGATTTTCCGTTCAATTTGGGGGTTACCTATTTCTTTTCCGTGTAATATCAACAAAAAATATGCTGATTTTTTAATACCTCGCCACTTTAGTATCTACTAATAGACTGATAATATTTCAAAAAATCATTTTCAAATATTTTACTTTAAACATCAGAGAAAATTCCTAAAAAGAAGTTTTAACTAGCAAATCGACAGTTTTTCACACACAAAATGTATTATCGCGTTGAACAAACAGTATTTTCTCTACTTTACCGACCTTACATAACCCTGCACTGACAAACGACTTTCAGAAACACCGTACCTCAGATAATTCCATCTTAAGAAAGGGAAATACCTCTCGACACGTCACAAGTTTATCGGTGGCGTGGCTCTGGCGGACGTCGACCGAACTAATGTTATTGTCTTCTGCGGTGGCGGCATCTACCGACCATAATTCAGCCACGTTCTGCTCTGGTTTTTGATATCCACGTTGCAGGGTCTGGCATTACTTAGCTCGGGAAATAGTGGCGTAGAGAGCCAGAGATATTGCGTTGGTAAACGTGTAGCACTTAAGCTGACCTGATGTTGAGACAACAGGTATGCTAGAGTTCACTGAATCGAATTGGAGACTACTGTACTGATTAGTGAGTATCAGGCTACATGACGGGGACCGGCAAATGGAAATTGATTTGGTGTGGATTTGATCAATGCTAGCAGAACACATCTAGTTCAATTAGAGCATAGATGCATGTTTCCCCTGCAATTTGCTTGATAAATAATTATTTCTGACTATCATCTGTCTAAAGTTAAACATATCTTAAAAAAAAAACCAAACCCGATCTCAAATCATCGTTTTTATCATAAAGTAACCTAGGGCTTTTTGATGCAGCTTTGAAGAAGATTGCCTCAGGAAAAATTCGCAATTTTTAAGTTAGCTTTAAAAATCACGTTGAATGCGTTTTAAAAATAATTACCGAATTATATTTTCAATTTTAAAGCGGGAAAATACATGTGGTATTTTAAAGGATTTTTTTTAGGGCCCATTGATTAAAAGTCGGCATTGCTCTATCACAAATACAATTGACTTTACTTTATAGTTTTTTTTTGTGAAATTTGCATGCATTTCAAATCGAGGCTAATTAACTTCCAACAAGACTAAATTTCACTTTATACCGTAATGATTGTAAATATGTCAAAAAGTAAAAAACTTACCTATTAATTAAACCAAATATTTAAGACCAGAATCAATGAGATATTTTATGTTAACAGAGATTATTTAACGTAAGACAATTATATCTATTTTAGACACTATGTTTTTAACGTTACGAAAATTACTATCGAAATAACTACCAAAATTACAAAAACTTTGGCAAAACAAACCGTTATAAAAGAATGTCCTATCATTTAATATTTAAACATTAAAACTTTCCATAAAAGGTGCTTAAATCATTTAAATTGAGACCATTCACTGTTTCAGAAAATCTCTGTTATGATCAAGTTACTTTTTCTAGTTAAATAAGCGACTGGAAATAAAGAAAAAAAGACAGGCATTCTATTGGCTCTGACCATGATGTAATGAGATATTGTCAATTATTGCTTTAACCTAATCTTAAGATACACAAACATCAGTGATTGTTAGGTTCTACGCCACTGATTCCTACCAGACCGACCCCCATCATGACTTCGCATCTTGCCTCTGGGATAGGGTCATAATTCTGAAACCCGTTCACAGATTAGAGCGTGTCCCTTGGGTAAGTACACTGCTTGAGAACAACTGTGGCTTAAAGACACTAGGAGAGGTTGCCAAACGGAAGGGAGGTAATGTGCTTACAAGCTTTAGCCATAGGAGCCAAGAATCATTGGGACAACATATTCTCAAGAGAAAGTAGGGGAAAAGAAATCTCACATTGGGTTATTTAAACTTAGAAACGATATTTCAAGTATACATTGGCTTAAATACGTAAGTCAAAGACATAGAAATATTTTCAATTTTTAGCCACTGGCTAAGATGATTAATGATTTATTGATTTTTGGTGTTTAACGACGCAATGTTTTGACAACTGGCCGTGTGGCACTGGTCTAATGGCGTCGGTGAATGAGTGGATTGTGATGAGAATAATGATGAACCTAAACTAGTCAAGAAGGGAAGAGGAGAAACCTGGTGTCGGCACGTAGCCTACTCCTGTTGAATAGCACCAAAGGACCATCGGCTTAACGTCCCTTCCGAAGGACGGTACAATGCGAACAGCAGGATTATCTACAAATCCATGATGTCGAGAGGTTGATAATCAAGGCGAGTGAAGTTGTTGTACTAACTTTTATCACTCCAACCTCTCTCCCGAACAGAACTAAGATGATTATAGATGTTATGATAAGTATCATACAAAAATAAGAAATAAAGACTTTTTTTATCACGCTCAAGAGTAGGTTTTCTTTCAAAAAAGTAATTTCACTAATAACCTCTTTAAATCTTCCAAAAAATTTGTTATCTTAATGTAAAAAATTCCCACGTAGGGCATTTCGCTAAAAAAAATAATAAAATATCCCACCCGCAGTCACCAATTTGTACAGACCGCTGTCACCATTGTAACGTGTTTTTTTTCTTTGCGATTTAGTTTTCATTTTTCGGCAGTTAATTATCGCGATAAACAAAAACAGAAGAATAATTAAATTGGCTTCTCAGCAATTCGTTACTTGGGGTAATTAAACGGTAAGACTTTAGTACATAGCTGGTCACACATTTGATTATTAGGAACACTAATAACCACCGATAACCCACTACGGTTGGAGATCGCGGTTCGATTCTCCGTTTGGGCAGACATTTTTGAGAGGGTGGCTGTGTTCCTAACAATAAATTACCCCACGCATTGCAATCGTTTGAAATTTAAATCAGATTTCATCTTAAGCTGGTTACACATTTTCACCTAAGCAAGTATCGAGCTTATCATATAGTGAATTGATACTTATTATTAAAAAAAAAAAAAAAAAACATTAGCAGGAGATCGTTTTAATTCAGAAGGCATCTTAACATTGTATTCGTATTACATAATCCTTAATTATTATTACTTAATAACTATGTATCGTTTTTGTCTAGCTTTTAAATCCACCGAATTTTTTACCATCATTTTAGCAAAACATCACATCTGGCAGCACTCCACAGAGCAACAAGTATACATTTCATAAAAAAATAAAAAATAAAAATAAAGACCTTGGCAGTGTTCGTTTCCAAACAGTTTCAAAAGTATCTAAATCATATCATCTTCGCTTTGAAAATACACTCAGCTCCGAACCCCTTACACCGCTCAAATTTCACAAACTACCACCCACATCGACGCCACAATATATCAACACGGCATCACATTCAACACTGATATACTTTGACGGATTCGTAAATAACCCGAACCAAAAACAGAGGCGCCGAGCAATATTTCAAAACAGCAGTATCAAAACAGTGAAGCCGGTGGAACGAGGAGGCGGTGGTTTGCAGTTTCACATCAAACGGCCTTGCGGTCTGCTACAAAGGGCTTTTGATCGATCGAACGCACGGCTTATTTGATACGCAGAGGCTATGCTCCACACGTACAATGGAGCATATACGGCCGTGTGCAATGAAATCCTACGATGATCTCGTTTGTGTGTGCGTGTGCGTGTGTTTTTTTATAATGCGTTAATGCGTCTGTATGAATAATTCTGGATCGCTATTGTGGGAATATTAATTATAAATGTTTAATTATTACGAGGTAAAGTGAATTTAAATGTAATTGTTACATTAATTTTGATGTATGAGATATGCGCTGAAAGCTGGCTTGCTTAATTGTAATTGTAATGTTAACCTAATTACGATCCTTTTTTGTTATCCTGCTCTCTAAAGAAATATCCTGAAATGTTCAATTTGCGTTTAAGGGGAACGATCCCAGAATTATTTTACCTTTTTGTTTATTTCACACAAACTTAGTAAAGCCATTTTGATCACCATGACAACTCTGTTTCACCCACCCTTTACTATTACATTGTGATGAACTGCCCGAGACCGGACACGGGTTACTCGTTTTAGATTGCCATGACAACCCTTGTTTCACCCACCCATTACTATTACATTGTGATGAACTGCCCAATGCCGGACACGGGTTACTTGTTTTAGATTGCCATGTCATCCCTTGTTTCACCCACCCATTACTATTACATTGTGATGAACTGCCCGATGCCGGGCACGGGTTACTTGTTTTAGATTGCCATGACAACCCTTGTTTCACCCACCCATTACTATTACATTGTGATGAACTGCCCGATGCCAGGCACAGGTTACTTGTTTTAGATTGCCATGACAACCCTTGTTTCACCCACCCATTACTATTACATTGTGATGAACTGCCCGATGCCGGACACGGGTTACTTGTTTTAGATTGCCATGTCATCCCTTGTTTCACCCACCCATTACTATTACATTGTGATGAACTGCCCGATGCCGGGCACGGGTTACTTGTTTTAGATTGCCATGACAACCCTTGTTTCACCCACCCATTACTATTACATTGTGATGAATTACCCGATGCTGGGCACGGGTTTTTTATAACCCTTTTTTATGGGGTCTACAAAGTTTAAGTGATTGACTCGGGCCCCTAGGCCCTGACTTAACATGCAAATCGTAAGGAAGTTCCATGTCTAGCTACAAGGCACCAAACCATCCGCTCGCTAACGGGACTTAAAGGGTCGGCACGGAGCTAGGATTAAAACCAAAAGTGGGGCACAAAGTTTGGTCTCCCAGCACCAGTCACTTTGTCTCCCCCACCCGCCGTGGTATTCTCCAGAGTGGTCTCTTTGTGGTCTTTAACAGAAAAATTAAAGCCTTTCTATAAGAACCTGGCAATAGCGCGCTGCGATTTTTCCCCTAGAGTGCATTTTACATCTGCTTCTATAGGTCTTCGGTCTCTTGGCAACTGGGTCAAAAGTTGTGACCCATAGCGTTATGTTTCATTAAAAGTTGAAGTAGGGGCCTGATGGTTAGATATTTGAGTGCAGCGAGATCATTTTTTATATGGACAGAGTTGTTCATATTTTGTAGTGAGAACTTGCATCGATCGTTTGGCTTGAAAGCAGCTAAGATAAGTGATAACATGTAAAGTGCGATATGAGAACAAAAGAGACAAAAATAACAGAAAAGTGTCAATAACTTTGCTGAATAAATGATATCAGGTCCTAAGTTTACAGGTTTAATTATTTTGTTAAGAGGGGTGTCGCAAGGTGCATAAAATAAATATTGGTTTAAATTAGTTGGCCAATTTTTGTATGGATTTATTGATTTTTGTTGTAAACTACGCACTGTTTTGGCAATGGGACATTTAAAACTGGCCTAATAATTTTGGTGAATGAGTGAAGGAAGATAATGAGCCTTAATAAGCCAAGAAGAAAAACCTGGTTCTGTTGCCTACTCCTGCTACAGAGCACCAAGGGGACCACCGGCTTAACGTCCCTTCAGAAGGACGGTAAAACGCGAACAACAGGATTCTTCCACAAATCCATGCTGTCGAGAGGTTGATAAGCAAGGCGAGTAAAGTTGCAGTACTAACTTTCATACCCCCAACCTCTCTCCCGAACAGAACTGGTCATGTGTATGATGGTCACCCATCTAATACCTGACCCAGCCCAGTGTTGCTTAACTTTTATCCCTCCAACCACTCTCCCGAACAGAACTGGTCATGTGTATGATGGTCACTCATCCAATACCTGACCCAGCCCAGTGTTGCTTAACTTTTATCCCTCCAACCTCTCTCCCGAACAGAACTGGTCATGTGTATGATGGTCACCCATCCAATACCTGACCCAGCGCAGTGTTGCTTAACTTTCATCCCACCTACCTCTCTCCCGAACAGAACTGGTCATGTGTATGATGGTCACCCATCCAATACCTGACCCAGCGCAGTGTGGATTAACTTTGGTGATCTCGGTGAAAATGTGGTTGTTTGAGCTCACCTTGATTAGTGTGGATGACCCCTAGAGACCGAGGACAGAAGATGGAGTGAAGTTGATGGCATTGCTATCGGAGATTTGTTGATCTTGGTGCAGAACGGGGTCTCTGCAAAAAGAGAAATACCTTTGGTTAATCAGTTCTTGACATGCTTGATTTATCCCATAATTTTAACATTATCAAATAAATTAATAATGTTTATTTTTTGTTTTTTTGTCTAGGTACTTTTAAAGCTGAACAAAATCACGATTTAGGTGTAGTAAGATTTTGTCACACTATAATTGTAAGTATTATCAGTATATTTTTATTTCTTTGATGTATGGTGAGCAAAAATGCAGTTATCGTCTCCTGCTTTGCAACAAACAATAAAACACTCAGGGTATATTTTTAAAATTAGTCATTGGATTGACTACAGATAATTAGGATAATTATAATAGTTAATTTCACAAATAGAAAATAGACTGCAAAAGTAATATAAAAAAATGACACTAATTTTATATGCTAGGACGTTTGGTAGGAGCTGTTTCAAAACAGCTTCAAACATTTTAAAAGATAAAAATTACATTGAAATAAAATAAAATAATTTTCTGTTACGTTTCTGTCATTAAATCATCGAAAAAAACTAGATCTTGCAATTCCTTTGGTCAGAGAAATGAGAATAATTTATGTTAATTGAAATTCATGTAATTAAATTAGTGTGCCTATCTAAAAAAAAGTGTGCTAACGAAGAAAGAGTATTTGGTTGCTTTTTTTTTCAAATTCTAATATTTATAAAAACGTTGGGAGGAGTGATTTTTTTTAATTGTGAAAATCTTCATACACGAAGGCATTTCAGTGACGAGAATACTTCGAATTACAAAAAAATGTATATATATATATTAACCCTTAAGATAGCTTTTTAATCAAATTTTTGCAAATAGATCGAATAGACCAGTATTTTATATCAGAGCTAATCTCTAATCGAGTGAAATCAAATAGTAACATTTAATTTTCACAATTTGTAAAAAAATTTCGATTTATTTTTTGTCACGCCTACAAAAACTAGTACGGATTGAAAATAAATGTTTTATCTCTGTCAATAAACGTCATTAACATAAGAGGATTACATTACATAGACACTCTTATGCATAAATTACAAACATTCATTAGCGAAACTCGGCAATTAAATCAGCTAGAATAGATATTTGCAGTCAATCATTAATATAAAATTGACCAATCCTGAAGCTATTAACATTTCAAGCAAATAAATGATTCTGTATTCACAGCATGCAACGGTTGATGAATGCAACTACAGAAGAATTGCATTACAAAATGACATTGAGAATTGCACAGAGTTTAATTGGTATAAACCTACTGGGAACCCGGCGAGGTACTTTCACATTCACTGCAATTTGAATAATGAATAAACCACTGTTTGTATGTCACAGGCATTGGCAATTTTATCTTATTTTGCAATAGCACAAAGTACAAGAAATCCACTTTAGGTAGTTTCAGAAACGGTTATTTTGCTAGTCATTCACAAAAGTTTTTGATCGTTTTCAGTCAACAAAACCGAGTGAAATTTGGAAAAAGTAAAATAGGTTAAAACAGACTAAAATTTACTAGAAAATTCACCCCGGGAGTAAATTGGATTCAACCAAGTTTTAATACCCTACAGTGAAATGCAGTGACGAACAAGCGTAGATGTTCATTATCATAAACTAGATTATCGCAAGTAATCAGCATAAAATAATGCTAGTGTATTAACGGCATGGCAATTAAGTTTAAAGGCATAGTTAGAGAGCTATGGCGGCAGTAAAATTGTCATCCGAAAAAAATTGAGGATGCCCCTAGGTGGAGTCACCGTCTTATCAAACGTTAAGAAATATAATCTAGATTCATTATCGCAGATAACTAGTATTTGAAACTGGTTTACGCTTAATTAATCTAAAAAAATGCTCATCTCAACGTTTGATAAACATGTATCGATATTTTAAGCCGTTATTTTTAAATTCTAAATATGTTTAAAAGAACGGTCGGTAGCGCCATCGGGTGGTCACTACGGTAACCACGCGATTTGTAGCAGATTGCTTAGTAGAAAGTTGATCAAAACGTTCGTTCTCTGATCGTACATATAAACTCAATCGCAGTACTAATTTAAATGAGATGCTTTTAAAACTAGTTCACTACATAGCTTTTGGCTATGTTCTACGATCGTTATAGTGTTCAGATTTTGTTACTACAAAACGGAGCTATTTTAATTTCTCACATACACAGAAGCTTTTTGATTAGCTTTGAAATTAAATTAAATAGTTTTGCGAAAACATGGTAAATTTAGATTGTATAAAACTGAATATTTCAGCTTTTACAATTCTATTTCGTGAATCACATAGCGTTGTCCGAGCAAGGAGTGAAATTAGATATCAATTAGTTTTCGCAAGTGTTCCACTATAAATAGCGCTTTGCCTGCACTGGAACAGAACTGTGGTGATTTTAGATACGCTCTGTAATTTTATGGCACTCTGCACAACTTTGATTCAATTTGAATCATCATCGCAGTGCACCAATTAAGTAACTTTTCAACATTCATAACGTTCATTAAATGTTTTTGCAAGTATCTGAAATGTCGTTTTATTGAAATGTATGCATATACAATTTTAGCGAACGAGTCGAGTTATTTAGATAAGTGTGTTTTTTTTTTAAGCATTGCCAAATAATCTTCATTTTCTTACTTTGATAACTTCTCTAAAATCTAATTAAAAAATATGAAACGAATTCAGATGCAAAGATGATGTTGCATCAAAGTTGCAACTTTTCATGTGGCAAATTGCAATAGAAGCCGTTATTTCAAATCAATCCAGGCGCCGGATCCCCAAATGAGAGTTTAAATTCAATCTCAGCGCTAATAAATAATAAATCAATTACAGACGGTGTTTTCAGACTTTCCAGGGTTCTAACGATGATAAAACAACTTAACTCCCAAATGTGTGGATCTTACGAAGAATACTTGCTCAAGAATTCTATTGTCCAGGTCAAGACATGGCTTGCCAAACAAAGCTTGTAGCCCATACTGTTGTCCAGCTCAAGACATGGCTTGCCAAACAAAGCTTGCAGTCCATGCTGTTGTCCAGCTCAAGACATGGCTTGTCAAACAAAGCTTGCAGCCCATGCTGTTGTCCAGCTCAAGACATGGCTTGCCAAACAAAGCTTGCAGTCCATGCTGTTGTCCAGCTCAAGACATGGCTTGTCAAACAAAGCTTGCAGTCCATGCTGTTGTCCAGCTCAAGACATGGCTTGTCAAACAAAGCTTGCAGTCCATGCTGTTGTCCAGCTCAAGACATGGCTTGCCAAACAAAGCTTGTAGCCCATGCTGTTGTCCAGCTCAAGACATGTCTAGTCAAACAAAGCTTGCAGTCCATGCTGTTGTCCAACTTATGACATGGCTTGCCAAACAAAGCTTGCAGTCCATGCTGTTGTCCAGCTCAAGTCATGGCTTGCCAAACAAAGCTTGCAGTCCATGCTGTTGTCCAGCTCAAGTCATGGCTTGCCAAACAAAGCTTGCAGTCCATGCTGTTGTCCAGCTCAAGTCATGGCTTGCCAAACAAAGCTTGCAGTCCATGCTGTTGTCCAGCTCAAGTCATGGCTTGCCAAACAAAGCTTGCAGCCCATGCTGTTGTCCAGCTCAAGGCATGGCTTGCCTAACAAAGCTTGCAGTCCATGCCGTTGTCCAGCTCAAGACATGGCTTGCCAAACAAAGCTTGCAGCCTATGCTGTTGTCCAGCTCAAGGCATGGCTTGCCTAACAAAGCTTGCAGCCCATGCTGTTGTCCAGCTCAAGGCATGGCTTGCCTAACAAAGCTTGCAGCCCATGCTGTTTTCCAGCTCAAGACATGGCTTGCTAAACAAAGCTTGCAGCCCATGCTGTTGTCCAGCTCAAGGCATGGCTTGCCAAACAAAGCTTGCAGTCCATGCTGTTGTCCAGCTCAAGACATGTCTAGCTAAACAAAGCTTGCAGTCCATGCTGTTGTCCAGCTCAAGACATGGCTTGCCAAACAAAGCTTGCAGTCCATGCTGTTGTCCAGCTCAAGGCATGGCTTGCCAAACAAAGCTTGCAGTCCATGCTGTTGTCCAGCTCAAGTCATGGCTTGTCTAACAAAGCTTGCAGTCCATGCTGTTGTCCAGCTCAAGTCATGGCTTGCCAAACAAAGCTTGCAGCCCATGCTGTTGTCCAGCTCAAGGCATGGCTTGCCTAACAAAGCTTGCAGTCCATGCCGTTGTCCAGCTCAAGGCATGGCTTGCCTAACAAAGCTTGCAGCCCATGCTGTTGTCCAGCTCAAGACATGGCTTGCCAAACAAAGCTTGCAGCCCATGCTGTTGTCCAGCTCAAGACATGGCTTGCCAAACAAAGCTTGCAGTCCATGCTGTTGTCCAGCTCAAGACATGTCTAGCCAAACAAAGCTTGCAGTCCATGCTGTTGTCCAGCTCAAGGCATGGCTTGCCAAACAAAGCTTGCAGTCCATGCTGTTGTCCAGCTCAAGTCATGGCTTGCCAAACAAAGCTTGCAGTCCATGCTGTTGTCCAGCTCAAGACATGGCTTGCCAAACAAAGCTTGCAGCCTATGCTGTTGTCCAGCTCAAGGCATGGCTTGCCTAACAAAGCTTGCAGCCCATGCTGTTGTCCAGCTCAAAACTTGGCTTACCAAACAAAGCTTGCAGTCCATGCTGTTGTCCAGCTCAAGACATGGCTTGCCAAAAAAAGCTTGCAGCCCATGCTGTTGTCCAGCTCAAGGCATGGCTTGCCTAACAAAGCTTGCAGCCCATGCTGTTGTCCAGCTCAAGACATGGCTTGCTAAACAAAGCTTGCAGTCCATGCTGTTGTCCAGCTCAAGACATGGCTTGCCAAACAAAGCTTGCAGCCCATGCTGTTGTCCAGTTTGATAAAATGATATCTGGCAAGTTTTTGTTGCCAGATTATTGGGTTATAAGTCAAGACAAAACATTCAAGAACTTTACATCTAAAAATTAAATACCCTTAATCTGGTCGAAGAGACTTTTTTCAACAGAATAAAGCGCATGTTTTACCTGTTGATATGTGTGATTGACGAGGATGGGGGGGGGGGCAATAGAGAACGGTCAACACTAATTGGTATCAGCTCTGTGAAAAAAAAGGGGTGGGGAATTTAATTGAAAAAAAAAAAAAACCCGCTTAATGCGCCCGTTTCGCAGGGAACGTCAACGGTATTGACTCCCCTATTTGCAGGTCTGGGTTATCAACACTGACTTTCGGCATTAATTTTCAACGAGCTCGTCAGGGAATCACTAATTATGAAACAAATTCCACTTTGAAAGTATTTCAATGTGTTTGTTTTCGCCATCGCATGTCTGTTGTTATTACGGGCTTGAATTCGGTGACGCTTCACTGAGCCATGTAATTTACAATCGCTTGCATGTCGAATAAAACACAATCGATTGGTTGTTGTTGTCATTATATGCTAAATGTTGGCAATTGCAATTGAGTATTGTTTTAAAAACTTACATTTTACGAACAGTTTAACTCATTTTCAGTGCCTGTTAAATAGTAAAGATAAAATACATAAATAGAAATAAGAACACAGATGAAGAACGTAAGCCAATGTTGATAACTACAGCGGAAATTTTTTAGATAAAACGACTGCTTGTATTATATACCCCGACCTAGAGCGACACTTTCAAACAATGATAGAGTTTGTTGATTTCAGCACCACTAGCAACCGGTATTTTGCTAGTTAGCATAGTGCTACTGACAGTAATACCAGGGTTATGAATCACCGCTCTAGGTCGGGGTCACTGCTTGGTGCTATGGTGGTGCTAGTTAGCACGGTGCTACTGACAGTAATGCCAGGGTTACGAATCAACGCTCTAGGTCGGGGTTACTGCTTGGTGCTATGGTGGTGCTAGTTGGCACGGTGCTACTGACAGTAATACCAGGGTTACGAATCACTACTCTAGGTCGGGATTACTGCTTGGTGCTATGGTCGTGCAAGTTAGCACGGTGCTACTGACAGTAATACCAGGGTTACGAATCAACGCTCTAGGTCGGGGTTACTGCTTGGTGCTATAGTGGTGCTAGTTAGCATGGTGCTACTGACAGTAATACCAGGGTTACGAATCACCGCTCTAGGTCGGGGTTACTGCTTGGTGCTATGGTGGTGCTAGTTAGCACGGTGCTACTGACAGTAATACCAGGGTTACGAATCAATGCTCTAGGTCGGGGTCACTGCTTGGTGCTATGGTGGTGCTAGTTGGCACGGTGCTACTGACAGTAATACCAGGGTTACGAATCACCACTCTAGGTCGGGGTCACTGCTTGGTACTATGGTGGTGCTAGTTAGCACGGTACTACTGACAGTAATACCAGGGTTACGAATCACCGCTCTAGGTCGGGGTCACTGCTTGGTGCTATGGTGGTGCCAGTTAGCACAGTGCTACGAAAGTCACGATATTGCTTGTCTAGGTATGAACCCAGATTTGTTGAATAATGGCAAATCGCTTGATTCAAAATACAAACGCGTTACATCAAAAACAGCGAACAGTACTCAAGAGTAAGTTGTTTGACCTATATTTTGCAAACTATTGCAAGCACTTGGTGGTATTTAATTATCGTGAACTGAATAGTTGGCGATCTCAACTGGAAACGATCAGTGTTTATCCTATTTGTCCATTTTGACGAAAGATTTTATTGATTCTTCTAAATTTCACTGTTGTTTTTGTCTGACTATTTATCCACGCCTAGAAGTGGATATTTTATGGTGCTGTATGATTTATTTTGGACTATATAATCCTTTTTATTATGCGGAAAAAATCAAACACAGCAGCTCTCTTCAAAGGTTTTTTTTGTTATTATTATTGTAAAATAATCAAAGGTCAAAAAGAACCCCCACGCAAATTTTGTCCACTCAAACAAAGCCCTATTGGTTGATTGGTTCAAACACTCTAAAATTCAAAAAGCAAACAATTGGGACATTGTCAATTGATGACATTAAAAATGTGATTGTTTGGGTCTTTTTGAAAGTGCGCGGATTTGAAGGCTGGAAAAAAAAAAAACGCTTCTCTTTGCTGTCACTAAAATGGTGGGCGATTCGCGCAAAATTGAACGCGAACCGAACCCGGCAAAAAAGCATATGTCAATTCAATATTCGTTAAATCTCTTTCCCCTATTCGAGGCTTAGCTTTGGTATCCCCTTTCCCCCGAAACGCCGCCCTGTCCCTGCTGCACGGGCATGAAATTGATTTCAACAATCGGCAAGCAAATCTACATAAATCTCTGGAGCCTTTACCGTAGTAAATTTAGCAATTTGTCTGGATTGACGTTTTTTTTTTTTTTTGTTCGAACAGGTATAGATGTGTGGAATGTCCGTTCCTGGTTCGTTCCTATTTTGAAATACGGCTGGACTTGAAAACTTAACTGTTGGTTAACTGTGTCGGTTAATTTAACAATTGTTAAGCTTGACTTTAAGCATAGACATGTAGTTTTTTAAGTAGAGCGGTTTTTAACCAACAGATCTTCAGTAAAGTTAGCAACCGGAAGCTTGAAAACAAGATTGTCTGATTGACTGTGATTATGAAAAGGAGTCTTAAACTGGTAGTTAGTTTTTTATGTAAAAATTTTGAAACTTGTTTGCATGGGCTTTATAAACAATATGATTATTTATAAAAAGGCTGGCTTCCAGTTAGGAACCAATACTCAACATGCGGTTGGCATTTTATTCAGATATGGTATCTAATGGAGTTGAACAACAATTTCAGCATAAATCTTTAGGTTGAAATTGCATTTAAGTAAATTTAGTTAGGTAGTATTTTAAGGAAGAAGAATATTTTCAATAATTAGTAGAAACATTTGTTTTAACTTCCATGCCAACTAAAAGAACTTATTTGCATGGTCATTTGTGGATCATTTTTGATCTGAAGCTAAAAACTAAGCATTTTAACTCAGTTAAGGTCAGAGTTAAAGAGTTTTCTGAATTAAGGTCTTTGACCCGGTTTTACCTAAATTTCAACCCGTTATGTAGTATTTAAAAATTATATTTAGCCTTTTTATCAGTTTTAATCTGAACTTAAAGTTGAGGAATGTTGCAAAAATAGATCAAAGTAAAACTGGTATGTTAAAAAAAATACCGTTGCAAGACAAGTTAGCGGTGAACGTAAAATATTTCATGAAAACATGACATTTTCTTACATCCTTCTTATTTAGAAGAAACTGTGTCACGAGGTCACAGCATATCGTTGTTTTTCAACATCTTCTTAAACACGAACAGACGAAAAATACTGTTAAGTCTCGAAGTTGCATCGTCTTTTACGCGAAGCAAATCAAAAGAAATCTTTTGCCATTTTCTTGCTCATTAATTTCGAGAGCGAAAAGATAATGGCGTCGTTATTTTATGAGAATGTGATATTATTCTTGAAAGTTTTTTCATTGTATCTGTTGAAATCCCAGTACTTTGAGTGGGGAGCTAGATGGTAAGATGGTATTTTATACAATTTCTGCATGAAGAAACGTCTGTCAGTTCATCTCCTTGGTCTCAGCCAATAAGATACTTTTAATTAAATCTTAACCTCTGTTAAATTTTAAACTGTGAGTTTTAAATTGTTGTTCAATCCAAGACACAAACCAACTACGTTTTGGTCCAGCTTTCTTCTAGAATTATCAAATAGGAAGAGATCTGCGTTCAATAAAACAAACAGAATAAAGATGGTTTTTAGACTCATATTTACTTGATTTATCCTTAGCACTAGTTTTAAGAAAAGCTATTTGAAATGCTTTTGTTTGCTAAGTAAAGGACAACTTTAATTTCCCGACGTTTCGTAACATGTACTAGCTACTTTTTCAACGGTTAGAGCAGTCCAAGGGTTAGTTTGAAAAAGTAACTAGTACATGTTACGAAACGTAGGGAAATTTGAGTTGTCCTTTACTTAGCATTCAAAACCCATTTCAAATAGTTTTTCTCAAAAGAAAGATGTTTTTTTTTTTAAGTACAGGTCAATGTATGTATTTGCCATATTTTTATTTCCATAAATGAGTGAATGACAAAATCGGACGTAAAAAAAAGATAATTACTTACTGATAAAACACATTCTACAAAGCAAAATAAAAACGACAAAAACTAGTAAATTGAAGTTATCTACTACATGAGACAACAGATTGTTGATTGTTGTAAAATGTCAAAAGTCACGGGTAACCTGTGGAGTTAAATAAAAACAGACAAAGACGGAACGAGATAAAGTCAAAGGCTAAAATTCTGACATGCCAGCGTTCTGTCTCACTCCCTCGAAGATGCCAGAACATAAATCGTCGATCTCAACTTGATTACGTTGGCCAATGTCAATCTCTTAGATCTCTTGGCACACATGTGTTTCTTTACAGCTTGACTAAGAGGAAAATTGGCGGACTCGGTGCACGGCTAGGAAGGGAACAAATAGTGGAGCACAGATACCCGACCACTAGGATTGAACCTGGGACCTCTCAAGAGTAAGTAAGTCATGGTGCTATCACTACCAGGATAGCCGGCCACCAGGATCGAACCTGGGACCTCCTGAATGCAAGGCAGACATGGTGCTATCACTACCAGGATAGCCGGCCACCAGGATTGAACCTGGGACCTTTCGAGATCAAGGCAGACATGACGCTCTCACTACCAAGATAGCCGACCACCAGGATCGAACCTGGGACCTCCTGAATGCAAGGCAGATATGGCACTCTCACTACTGGAATAGCCGGACACCAGGATCAAACCTGGGACCTCCTGAATGCAAGGCAGACATGGCACTCTTACTACCAGGATAGCCGGTCACCAGGATCGAACCTAGGACCTCCTGAATGCAAGGCAGACATGGCGCTCTCACTACCAGGATAGCCGGCCACCAGGATCAAACCTGGGACCTTCTGAATGCAAGGCAGACATGGCGCTCTCACTATCAGGATAGCCGGCCACCAGGATCGAACCTAGGACCTTCTGAATGCAAGGCAGACATGGCGCTCTCACTACCAGGAAAGCCGGCCACCAGGATCGAACCTCGGACCTTCTGAATGCAAGGCAGACATGGCGCTCTCACTATCAGGATAGCCGGCCACCAGGATCGAACCTAGGACCTTCTGAATGCAAAGCAGACATGGCGCTCTCACTACCAGGAAAGCCGACCACCAGGATCGAACCTGTGACCTATCGAGAGCAAGGTAGACATGGCGCTCTCACTACCAGGATAGCCGGCCACCAGGATTAAACCTGGGACCTCCCGAATGCAAGGCAGACCTGGCGCTCTCACTACCAGGAAACCCGGCCACCAGGATCGAACCTAGGATCTCCTGAATGCAAGGTAGACATGGCGCTCTCACTACCAGGATAGCCGGACACCAGGATCAAACCTGGGACCTCCTGAATGCAAGGCAGACATGGCACTCTCACTACCAGGAAAGCCGACCACCAGGATCGAACCTGGGACCTCCTGAATGCAAGGCAGACATGGCACTCTCACTACCAGGATAGCCAGTCACCAGGATCGAAACTGGGACCTCTCGAATGCAAGGCAGACATGGCGCTCTCACTACCAGAACAGCCGGCCACCAGGATCGAACCTAGGACCTCCTGAATGCAAGGCAGACATGGCGCTCTCACTACCAGGATAGCCGGCCACCAGGATCGAACCTGGGACCTCTCGAATGCAAGGCAGACATGGCGCTCTCACTACCAGGATAGCCGGCCACCAGGATTGAACCTGGGACCTCCTGAATGCAAGGCAGACATGGCGCTCTCACTACCAGGATAGCCGGCCACCATGATCGAACCTGGGACCTCCTGAATGCAAGGCAGACACGGCGCTCGTACGGCAAAATATAAATATATAAAAATAACGCTTTTTATATGGTTTTTCTTAGCTATAAAACTTTTTTTGTAAAAATTTGTTTTTCGTGAAAACTTTATTTTAATTTTTTTCACGTCACCCAGAGCTAAGCTTTTTATGACCATTATTGGCAAAATTTTTAGCAGTAACGTCAGAGCAAAACTTTCTATCGAGTACACAGCCTGGGGAAATCCTAGTAGACCTTGCAAAAAAAAAAGGAAAAAAAACGTTTTACGACTTTATATGAGAATTTCGGGCTTAAGGTGACTTTTAAAAAATGTTTGCGACTGAAATTCGTTTCTTCTGCACCACTAAATTAATTTGCCCGAGCACACACGCAGCTTACTCATGTATGACGTCACGGCTAAAGCTGTGGCTTTTGAAGAATTTCACTTTTTTCTAATTAGAACAATCTTTCTTATTTGGACCTCAGCCACCCTGAAGAAAAAAAGGGTAGCAAAAAAAACTTGCGAAGAAAAGTTTTTTTTTTTTTGCTTTATTTTCTTAGAAAGCCTGCAAGAAAGAACTCTATAATCTTTAGAAATCGACATGAAAAAAACTCTTTTCGGTACCAAAGACGAATGGGCGTTCCGTTATAAAAAAATGCGTCGAACCTTTGCCGGAGATGGAATATTTCACTGAAAAAAAAAATTAATTAAACAATCATTCTCTTTTTCAATGGCTTTCCCTTTGTTTCATCAGAGCTACTTTTCACTGCAATATAGCTTGGTGTATCATAGAGGCGGAGATTTTGAGCGTTTCTTTTGATGTTTGCAAGAAAAGTCGATCGAGTCATCTTAGAACGCATAACTGGATCGCAAGGATTCAGCTTTTCTGATAGCAAATGTCATCGACAATCTAAGTTTCTATAAATCCTTAGCACTAGTTTTGAAAAAAATTATTTGAACTAAGGTTTTGAATGCTAAGTAAAGAACAACTTAATTTCCCAACGTTTCGTAACTTGTAACTGTTACTTTATCAAGGGTATTCTCTATTTAGGACTGATCTTACCCTTGATAAAGTAACAGGTACTAGTTACGATACGTCCGGAAATTAAGTTGTTCTCTAATTAGCATTCGCAACCCAGTTCAAATAGTTTTTGTCAAATATATGAATATTGGCACAAAGCTAATTTTATTATAAATATCTTCTAATTGAAATTTTAAGTCCAAAAGAGGTTATACATGTAAATCTCGTTTGGGCTCCGTTGAAATTTTAAATCAAGATTAGAATGAAAAAAAGCTATTGACAGCAACAAAATTAACCGACAGAACAGTGCCTTATTGAATAAATATTACTGATAAAAAATGATAATTTCCTTTTTTTTTAACTTGACGAATTTCATAACTGTGAACCTTTCAAAATTTCGCAAAATAATCAATAAATTATAATAAATGATTTTATTATGTCGAGATTAGCTAGATAAGCTAAAAGTTAAGCTAGATTTTAGTGAAATCAGGCATAGAGTAAGTACTTGGGAAAAAATACCATTAATTCCTTATACCTATTTAAGTAAGTATAATTGTAATTCGGAGATGTATTGTAGCCAGATGAATTTATAAAATAAAAAGAAAAAAAAGTGCTTATATATTGTGTGCCAAAGTCTTTTTCATGACCAGGTGGCTTGACATAGTTTCTTTTGAAAGTAAATGAAAAGTGTACACATCATTGAGGCAATCTTAACTGATTTGTTGTTTAGAAGATTCAAAATTGGAATTTTTTTTTTCAGATAAATCAAGTGATTGTTGAAGTCTAAAAAGCCTCTGTCATTGAAAAAAGTCACAGTAATTCACTAGTGAATTAAGATCTAGTGATTTATTGACCCTAATCAGGGGACGGTTGTCACAGTTGTCTCTGACCAGGACTTTCCTCATTTTCTCAAAGGTGCAATTGGAAGTGAAGCCAAGAAAATTCACAAAACTAGAAGAATGATTAAACAACCTCCCTGAATTTTTTCAGAATTTTAAAATATTATTTGGTTTAATAAAAAAATTCTAGAATGAAAAGTGTTACAATCGTCCCAGTTCTCTCCTATGCCAATTTTAACAATTTTAACAATTTTAACGGTGCGACAGTTGAAAAATACAATGATGACATTAAACTACCACTAAGCAAAAATATAAATTATTTTTTCACTGTCGTAAACGTGAAATTTCGATTTTATTACAAAGATAATGAAATAAAATTTTGAAAGCGCACAAATTAAACTGGAAATAAGCGATCGTAAATTAAACAAAGTTTCAATTTTTTTATTTACAATCTCGAGTTCTTTTGAGACAAAGCGTAAAAAGTCAAAGAGAAAATTCCAATTTGTTTATTTTCAAAAGGGTGATAAAAAAATTAAGAGGATCTTGAAGTGCTATTTTTCGAGAAATTATCAATCATCGACTTGTTTGGAAATGAAACAAATTCTAATTTTGTTTCAACTGATGATAGGTGTGGTAAACTGAAATGATGACCAGTTTCTCTAGAAATTGGTCTTTAAATAGACGCTTGTGTGGTTCTTCCATGATTCATTTTATTTCATAACTTGTTTGCAGCTAGAAAAGGATGTTTAAATCGATTTGCAGTAAAATTAATCAGCTTTTTCGGTTTTTTTAAATCAAACGGTTTTTTTTTAAACTGTGCTGATTTGCGAAACGCATTCACAGAAAAATTTCAAAGTATCCCTAGATTTTCGTTGCTAACTATGAAAGAAATGATTTTGATATTGTTATGACGAGATTGCATCTTGTGCTGACTGGATTCTTAGATTCAAGGGCCTCAACGACGCCTTGTTTTAAAAATAAGTCGCCACTGGTCTAATTGCGTTGGTGACTCAGTGAATTATAATGAAAATACCTGACCTTAAAAAAAGTCAAACTAGTGCCAGTTCGTCCTGTCGAACGCAAAAGGAACCACCGGAAGGAGGGTACAACGCGAACAACATAATAATCTATAAATTCATGCTGAAAAAAGATTAATAAGAACAGAACTGGTCATGTGTTTGATGGTCACCCATCCAATACCTGATCCAGCGCAGTGTTGCTTAACTTTCATCCCTCCAACCTCTCTCCCGAACAGAACTGGTCATGTGTTTGATGGTCACCCATCCAATACCTGACCCAGCGCAGTGTTGCTTAACTTTCATCCCTCCAACCTCTCTCCCGAACAGAACTGGTCATGTGTTTGATGGTCACCCATCCAATACCTGATCTAGTACAGTGTTGCTTAACTTCGGGGACTGGTGTTTCCAACACGCCAACCGTTTAGTAGATAGATCGATAGATAGATAATATTGATTGTCTTAAAAAACCATTACCTAAGAAAGCTGGCTATTTGCTCTGTATAATTAATTAGGTTTTAGGTACAGCTCTGTTCAGAACAGTGTCATTTTACAAGTTAAAATGTTAGATATCTTTTATTTTTTAAATTAAAAAATCCCAAAAATAGGTGTGTGAAGGCATTAACATAAAAAGCCACTTACATTGGAATGATGGAAGCTCTTAAAGCTTACTGATGTACTTAAAAAAATATTCAGAAGATTTTTTGTAATCAAGGTTATTTTTTTTTGTGTTTTGACTCAATCATGAACGTGCTTACACTTCTATTTCAGACAAATTAATTTGAAAGCGAACGATCATTTTAATTAAAAACCAGTTTCAAATCTCCGCACAAAACATGATTTAAGAATTTCTAAAATCAAAGGTGAAACGTAACGGGGCTTTTTAGCACTCAGAAAATGATTAAAATTAAATCATGCAACGGGTACCTTTTTCCCCCCCTTGACGACAAAATTAATTAAGAATTTCAAAGAGATGTGAATTTTTTTCTTTCTCTCGTACAAAATAATGAAATATTGAAACTGTAAATACTCGTGTAGAATATTTTTGGTATCTAGTCAATGGTTTCCATTAGAGAAAGCAAATTCATTGGAAAATCTATGCAAACCAGAAATGTTAAAATCCTATTTACATGCAATAATTACTTTTTGGGTATTGTACATCAATGCAACGGGGTTTTGTCGTCGGTTTTAAATAATAACAAAACAAATGGAGTGGAAGTGTCATTGATGCGGTCACCAACTCGTCAAATTGCTAGGGAACAAGATTACGGTTCGGTTTTACCAAAATATCGCCGCCTGCTTGAAGTGTTAGTTGACACTATTGCCATGACGACTTCCAATCACATGCAGTGAAATTCAGATGTTTCTGTGGGCTAGAGATCCAACTTATAGTTGAACATTTTGTTGAAACTGTTGCCATGACGACTTCCAATCACATGCAGTGAAATTCAGATGTTTCTGTGGGCTAGAGATCCAACTTATAGTTGAACATTTTGTTGAAACTGTTGCCATGACGACTTCCAATCACATGCAGTGAAATTCAGATGTTTCTGTGAGCTAGAGATCCAACTTATAGTTGAACATTTTGTTGTAACTGTTGCCATGACGACTTCCAATCACATGCAGTGAAATTCAGATGTTTCTGTGAGCTAGAGATCCAACTTATAGTTGAACATTTTGTTGAAACTATTGCCATGACGACTTCCAATCACATGCAGTGAAATTCAGATGTTTCTGTGAGCTAGAGATCCAACTTATAGTTGAACATTTTGTTGAAACTGTTGCCATGGCGACTTCCAATCACATGCAGTGAAATTCAGATGTTTCTGTGAGTTGGAGATCCAACTTATAGTTGAAAATTTGTTGAAACTGTTGCCATGACGACTTCCGATCACATGCAGTGAAATTCAGATGTTTCTGTGAGCTAGAGATCCAACTTATAGTTGAACATTTTGTTGTAACTGTTGCCATGACGACTTCCAATCACATGCAGTGAAATTCAGATGTTTCTGTGAGCTAGAGATCCAACTTATAGTTGAACATTTTGTTGAAACTATTGCCATGACGACTTCCAATCACATGCAGTGAAATTCAGATGTTTCTGTGAGCTAGAGATCCAACTTATAGTTGAACATTTTGTTGAAACTGTTGCCATGGCGACTTCCAATCACATGCAGTGAAATTCAGATGTTTCTGTGAGTTGGAGATCCAACTTATAGTTGAAAATTTGTTGAAACTGTTGCCATGACGACTTCCGATCACATGCAGTGAAATTCAGATGTTTCTGTGAGCTAGAGATCCAACTTATAGTTGAACATTTTGTTGAAACTGTTGCCATGACGACTTCCAATCACATGCAGTGAAATTCAGATGTTTCTGTGAGCTAGAGATTCAACTTAAAGTTGAAAGTTTTTGGTAAACCAGACCTAAAAAAGTTAAGGGCCAGTTTTAAAAAATCAAGTTTATCGAGCAACCAGAGGCTTAGATTTTAATTGAAATACCCGTGTAGTTTTGACAGAAGAGATAATTCTTTAGCTAGTACTCTACAAACCCACTATCAAATCTGTTGAAACAATATACTATTATTAAAGAAAATGTATGTCTAAACGGGGACGTGAACCCCGATCTCCACCTTTCACGGGTGTTGCTCAGCTAGAGATCCGGATTCGAGTCCAGGTTTGGGCATCAATTTTTAAGAGAATAGCAGTGTTTCTAAGAAAAAAATACCCCGTGCATTGCATGCGTTTGCAATTCAAATCAGACACTCTGAAATATAAATATTTTATTATTTCAAATACAAACTAAACATTATGTTTCTATTTAAATATCTCTTTACTTCAGAACTAACAGTTCTAGGCTATTATTTTATAACCATAGGGAGAAAGGGTCGGCAAGGGTCGTAAAACGCCAGCGATAATGAAAATATATAAAAATGAACAATAAAGGGAATCGTGCTAACGAAAATATGAAACGAATCAGGTTTATGATCGTCGTAAAACGGCACCGAGTCATAAATATTGAATTAGATTTGATGAAAAGATCTGATATTATTTCTTATGTCCACGCACAAAGACGGAACAGAAAGGTTTGACGTGTTGCAAACACCGGTTCTCATAAGGTCAGCGAAGTTAAGCAACAATGCGCTGGGTCAGGTTTTGGATGGGTGACCATCATACACATGACCAGTTCTGTTCGGGAGAAAGGTTGGAGAGATGAAAGTTAAGCAACACTGTGCTGGGTCAGGTTTTGGATGGGTGACCATCGAACAGTTTGGCGTGTTGGAAACACCAGTTCTCATAAGATCAGTTAAGTTAAGCGACACTGTGCTGGGTCAGGTTTTGGATGGGTGACCATCGAACAGTTTGGCGTGTTGGAAACACCAGTTCTCATAAGATCAGTTAAGTTAAGCAACACTGTGATGGGTCAGGTTTTGGATGGGTGACCATCGAAAAGTTTGGCGTGTTGGAAACACCGGTTATCATAAGATCAGCGAAGTTAAGCAACACTGTGCTGGGTCAGGTTTCCAACGTTTCCAAACGTTTCGTAACTTGTACCTGTTACTTTATCAAGTAAGAAAGCATTTCCTTGAGAAAGTAACAGAAACAAGTTACGAAACGTTTGGAAATTTAGTTGTTCTTCACTTAGCATTCAAAATTCAGTTCAAATAGTTTTTGTCAAAACTAGTGCTTAGGATAGATAAAGTAGACATGAGTCGAAAATCTTGATGACTCATATTTGGGCTCTTGGCTTTTGTTTCTAGTAAGTAAATAGGTGCAGGCAAATAAAATAAATTTTGTAATTTAACAAATCATGCTGTGATTTTGTACCAAATTATTATTTTTTCGTTTCGATTTGGCAGATATAAATAATTGGCGCATGCCTGTATCTTGAATTATTAAAGTTCTTTAACTCATAAAAACTGAGTTATTTTCGTAATTAAATGACAGTTACCTTGAGTAATTCAAATATCTTAAAGTAACCCAAGCAGAGTTCAAGTAACCTAGTGATTATAAACCAGCAAATATCTTTTAAAGTGATAAATAGAAGAATATTTATGATTTATAATTTATAATTTATGATAATAAATTATGTCAACGTTATGCGATTTTTACGGAAAGGTATATTTTCGGGATTTTTTAGAAGTAGATTTTTGGAAAATCAAATGAAAGTTCAGTTGGGGAGATAGAACAGATTTTAGGGCAAAATATTACAAGAACTTTATGTGTCTATTTTATGAAGGAAAGCATTCGACTTTTTGGATGAAGTCTTATTTAAATTACAAACGCTTGCAATACGCGGTGTATTTTATTATTATTACCACTAAAACCCTCTCAAAAATTAATGATAAAAAATTGGAGATCCGTCATTCTAAACAAATACACTAAAATCATCTCAAAAAGCCAGTGTCCAAGTAGCTCAATGGTTCAGAGCAACACCCGCGATAGGTGGAGGTCGGGGTTCGAGCATCGAGGAGTTTGGGCATCAATTTTTGAGTCGGTTATGGTGTTCATAATAATAAAATTCGACTTTTATTCAAAATATCAGTGAAAAACTTATAAATGTTTTTGTTACCTTAAATGACAAGTAAAATCTGAAGGAAAATTGCCCGTGAACAAACAAATTGCAATGGCAATGGAATAATTAATGATAATTTTTTTTGTTTCTTCTATGTTCGTCTAGCACATTTTAATTAGATTTCTCTGTTCCTGTGTACTGAGTCATGGTTAGTCTGTCATAAACATAGAACTTACTTGATCTTAAGAGGAGAAATCCACAGATTCAGCCAAACTTGAAAATGTTGTTGATGAACGCAGTAAGAAAACTAAAGTTTGCCATTTCACTGTTAAAATCACTACGGTGAACGGCCCGTGCCGATAGGCCCAAATACCATCAAATTTTTTTGTGAATTTTTTGTTGACTTTTATTTTTACTTAAGTGACAAAAACTTTTAAATAAAAATGCATCAAACACGCACTGTAAACTTTAAACTATTTAAGTCAGTTTTATTGAATTTTTCTTAAATGAAATAATATTTATAGATGTCTTTTATCGGTTTCATGACCTCCGTTAAACAAATTATGGGTTTCACTATTTATAACTTCATAACTATGTATGTATAACACTCGAAAATATTATTGAAGGTTTGTAAAAGTTTTGATTTTTTTTTCTTTTAATTTTGGCACTTTGTGCTAAAGTTAATGAGAAACACAAAATAAACCCAGTTTTCACAAAAAAAATATCACTGTCGCAGAGTGTTAAACGTCCCTATCTACGTGGTTCTCATTTAATTTTCTGTACACTCAACGCATAGCAATTTAAAAAAAGATATTAAATTGTTTGAAATATTTGAAGAAAAATCTGTATTTCTCCGAAGCGAGAGTCACAAAAGTAAAATTACACCGAATATCTATCAATCACAGCAACACCGAAGAAACACAATAATTTCAAATAAAAAAATCGAACGCCTAAAATCCGTTAAAATCACATATTTTAAAACCGCACACTTCCAAATTATCTCACAAATAAAACTTAAACGTCAAGTCACGTTGTTTTGAGCTCGCCTAACCTCGTAAAATCTTGTGTCGAAATTCGGGACAACGGCGTCTGTATGCACCAACGACGGCGGAGTCAACGGTGCAACTGGCAGTCGGCGTCGCGACGCTCAGTAGGACGCTAGTTGGAGCATGCGTCGTGTGGAATAAAGGGGTGTAATGGGGGAGCGTCGGTGCAAGTGGGGGGTTTTAGCGACAGTGACGAAGCTGATGGGTGGCTATAAAATGGTTATAGGAAAGGAAAAAAATAATTAGTTATCGTTTTTATTAATTGTGTAGAAGTATTTGAAAAATGACCGGAAAATTGTGGAAATTTGTTGATTTTACTAAACATAAAACCGTTAAGATTGTTCATAGAGTAAAGTGCCAGTTTTGGATCAGTGTCCGGTTTTGGATCATTTTTCAAATGAACTGCAAATTAGTACCAAATGTTAAGTTATGAGACCGCCACTGACTGAAGTGATTGCCACATCCTTGACGAGTGTTGTGCACTAGGATGCCATTAGACAGCGCTCATGGATTCGTCTAAAAAAAATATTTAGTGTCATCCCTGATGAAGGTGATATTTCCAAACTACACCTGGTGTACACTGAAGTGGATTTATATCGATATCTAAAGTAATATGTCAACTACAATATTGATTTTTCTTGAGAGTATTTCTAAAACACTGAAGATTTGATTTGATTTTTTTCATAGGCTTTTGAAAGCTTACTGACCGTTTGCAGAAAGAAATAAAATCGTAGGTTATATGGGTCGGGGAGGAGATGTCTAGTTGTCTCAAAATCTACCTATGTGTGCATATCTTCTAGAAAAATGAATTTATTCTTATGTTTTAATTTTTTTTATAGATTAATACACATTTGGTTATAATGTGATTTTTTTGCGATTTATGGGAAGTGAAAATCAAAATGAGAGCAAATCTGTTTTGCATGACGTTCTTCTAACGTGTTGCTGAGTCACTAATAAAATACTAAAAAAATGATCCTGCAAGAAAATTTGTGGTTAACTCAAAAAACGAAATTTTTGCTGTCACCTACGATTTCCTTAGAAGTATTAGGGTAAAGAAATTCGCTGTTATTTTTTTTACATCTGCAATACTAATCTTGAGATTATAACAAGTGTTCAAGTTTTCTAAAATAACAAGTTAAATAATTAACAAGTTTTCCAATTCCATATGAACTTTCTGTTTTTAAAGGTGTTTAAATGAGTACAAAACTCAGCCCGTGTTTCAACGCAGAAATCTCACAAGTAAATACAATTTTGCCAGCGATAATTTTTTATTATATTCTATAGAGCAAGAGGATTTCAGAAATGTTAATTTTATTTCGATCAGACAAATAGTTTCAATGATATCAAAGCCAGAGTAAGTCGGTGTGTGGTGCTATATTATAAAGAAACATCTACCTATGTTAAAGAGACTCTTTTCGGTAAAACCATGGCTGTTTTAACCTCATTCTGCACAATTTCATTTAAAATCACACTATTTACCTTCACTTCGTATTCACCTTCACTTTATTATTTTAAGTTTAAGAAGAAAAAGAAATAGAAAAGAAATTATGCATACAAAATTCACAATTTTTCCGAGAATTCAAAGCGTAACACTGTATAAAAAAGTGTTTTGTTTCCTCACAGTCCAAAAATGAAAATCAGACTCGAGTTTGCTTAAGACAAACAAAGCTTGGAGGCGAAATTGAATTGTGTTTAGAAAATGAGCTTTTCTTGCCAAAAACAAACCTCTATTTCACGGAAAAACAATTTTCTCATTGTTTTTATCGTCGCTTTTTCCTTGACTTAAAGATCAACCTTCCCGTCGGCACCACTTTAATGTAACAAACATTAAAAACCTTGTTTACTTCTTAGAAAAAATTATCAATCAAACATCCAAAAATAATTAGCTTAAAGCCTAATGAGCAAGGTCATGTAAAGCTCTTTCAAAGTTAAAAAATAAGAGCAAAAAAAAAATTTTACCCTGTAATAAATGGTTGCGGATTTTTTATTATTATGAACACTATAAGGGTCTTAAAAATTGATGCCCAAACGGGGACATAGCTACCAAGTAGAAATCGCCAGTAGAAATCCGTGTGCGAAGACATTTTATAAAGATTCCTGTAAACCCCTATTTATAGATTTTAAAATTTTGACTTTACCATGTTTGTATATATTTTACACGGTATTATTCTTTGCTAATTACCCTGGGTCGAAGCATAAGATAACTAACGATATTATTCACAACCACGACACGAGGCGTAAAGCCGATTTTAGATCCAAAGACTGTAATTTGAATATTTAAAAAAAAGACCCTTTTTATGCAGGTGCTAAACTGACTAATGCTCTTCCCAATTTTTTAAAGGGTAAAAAAGGTCCGCAGCTTTATGCGAATTTGAAATTATACTTAACTGATAAAGCATTTTACTCAGTAAAGGAGTATTGTGAAGAGCTGTAAAATTAATATATAATTGTTGTATTCTTTCATGTATGTTTCGCTGTATATATATGTAAAGATTGTATATATTGTATATATTGATTGTATTCTGAATTGTAGAACTGACAATTTCCAATACCCTGGAACGGGTCAAAGGAAAATAAATAAATAAATAAATAAAATAAATAAATAAATAAATAAATAAATAAATAAAGTAGCACTTTTCAACAATGCTACATTGAGTTGATTTCAGCACCACACGCTTGGTGCTACTGTGGTGCTAGTTAGCACGGTGCTACTGACAGTAATACCAGGGTTACAAATCACCGCTCTAGGTCGGGGTTACTGCTTGGTGCTATGGTGGTGCTAGTTAGCACGGTGCTACTGACAGTAATACCAGGGTTACGAATCACCGCTCTAGGTCAGGGTTACTGCTTGGTGCGATGGTGGTGCTAGTTAGCACGGTGCTACTGACAATAATACCAGGGTTACAAATCACCACTCTTGGTCGGGGTTACTGCTTGGTGCTATGGTGGTGCTAGTTAACACGGTGCTACTGACAGTAATACCGGGGTTCAAATCACCGCTCTAGGTCGGGGTTACTGCTTGGTGCTAAAGTGATGCTAGTTAGCACGGTGCTACTGACAGTAATACCAGAGTTACTGCTTGGTGCTATGGTGGTGCTAGTTAACACGGTGCTACTGACAGTAATACCAGGGTTACGCATCACCGCTCTAGGTCGGGGTTACTGCTTGGTGCTATGGTGGTTCTAGTTAGCACGGTGCTACTGACAGTAATACCAGAGTTACTGCTTGGTGCTATGGAGGTGCTAGTTAACACGGTGCTACTGACAGTAATACCAGGGTTACGCATCACCGCTCTAGGTCGGGGTTACTGCTTGGTGCTATGGTGGTTCTAGTTAGCACGGTGCTACTGACAGTAATACCAGAGTTACTGCTTGGTGCTATGGTGGTTCTAGTTAACACGGTGCTACTGACAGTTATACCAGGGTTACGAATCATCACTCTAGGTCGGGGTTACTGCTTGGTGCTATGGTGGTGCTAGTTAGCACGGTGCTACTGACAGTAATACCAGGGTTACACATCACCACTCTAGGTCGGGGTTACTGCTTGGTGCTATGGTGGTGCTAGTTAGCACGGTGCTACTGACAGTAATACCAGGGCTAAGAATCACCGCTCTAGGTCGGGGTCACTGCTTGGTGATATGGTGGTGCTAGTTAACACGGTGCTACTGACAGTAATACCAGAGTAACAAATGATCGCTCTTGACACTCGAAGAGGGCTGCAAATTTCTCGTGTCTAGCAATGAGCTGCAACAATGGATTCATCAAGCGGGATTAGCTTGATAACCATGATTGAGCTCATGATTAGGTGTTATCTTGTGTGAACGTGGTATCAATTAATGTCTAAAGCATTGCATTGTCAAAGATAACGAGCTGTATCTGAAATTAATTTTGTTCACAATTGTTTATTTGTAAAGTTAAAAAAAAAATACTCACATTGTGTTCGTTAAACATAACTGGGGCTAGTACCAAATAAGACAATGCTAGGTGAAAAAATTAAAAATATGGAATCAGTTATTCTCACATAAAAACTTTAGTTATCGTGATGGTTTTTAGACTCATGTCTACTTGATTTATTCTTAGCACTAGTTTTAATAAAAACTATTTGCAATGGGTTTTGAATGCTAAGTAAAGGACAACTAAATAAATGACGTTTCGTAACATGTTCTAATTATTTCTTCAAGATATCGTATTTTTTTGTTAGGTTTATATCAACATTTGGTCACTTTGGTGCTCTTTGACGAGAGTGATTGCTTCATAGCGGTACTTGGTTTCCCCTACTCCCTTCTTGGCTATGTCAGGTCTTCATCGCCGTCCACCCGACATTCATCAATGTCCAGTGTCACAAAGACGTTTGTCAAAACAGTGCGTCGTTAAACACCACAAATCAACCGAACGGTTTGGCGTGTTGGAAACACCGGTTCTCATTAGATCACTGAAGTTAAGCAACACTGCGCTGAGTCAGGTATTGGATCGGTGACCATCATACACATGACCAGTTCTGTTCGGGAGAGAAGTTGGAGGGATGAAAGTTAAGCAACACTGCGCTGAGCCAGGTATTGGATGGGTGACCATCATACACATGACCAGTTCTGTTCGGGAGAGAGATTGGAGGGATGAAAGTTAGTACAGCAACTTCATTCGCCTTGCTTATCAACCTTTCGACAGCATGGATTTTTGGAGGAATCCTGTTGTTCGCGTTGTACCGTCCTTCGGAAGGGACGCTAAGCCGGTGGTCCCCTTGGTGCTATTCGACAGGAGTAGGCTACGTGCCGGCACCGGGTTTCCCCTCCTACCTTCTAGGCTAGGTTAGATTCATCATCATCCTCATCATCACCCACTCATTCACCGACGCCATTAGACCAGTGCCGCATGGCCAGATGTCATAACAGTGCGTCGTTTAACACCACAAATAATAACACAACAAATCAGTCAATTTTAGTTTGAAAGATTTTCTTACGAGGGATATAAATCAACGGTCATCTTTTGATAGTGTAATAAAATTAAAATATTTTTCTTTCAAACAGATGTGTTTTTTTTAATCATAACCCCAGGTCACTTAATTTTAATGTTCAAAACTGGCCGTTAATCAAGTAAGAAATTTTTTTGTAAAACGACAAACAAGGTTTTCAAAAATAAAACAAAAAAATAGCTAAATAATTTAAATGGCATCCGACTCATTTCAAAAACATGACAGACTTTTTATCCTCACAAAATAGAAAGCTGCCGAGTAAACGGAATCGAAAAAAAAAACCGTTTAAATATTAAATTGTTTTTTCCCGTGCCCCAAGAAACAATGCCGTAATACTTGTGCTGAGAAAATGCCACACAGCTGTCTGGATACTAATTTCCAACTGTCCCATCTCGCTGAGACTTTCTATAAGACGGCAAGATCCCGTCAGAAAGTTGGGAGACGAGAATTTCATGTTTTCGTCGAGACCGCAATGCAGAGCGGCAACAATTTCAACTTGCATATATGAATTTGTCGGCCGGCAAAACGCGATAAGTAAAGCCGGGCTGGAAAACTGCATCTCAAATTACATTTTCCATTTCACGGCGAAATTCCACCATATTTGAAAAGCTTGAGAGTAAGGAAACGTGTTATTCAGTTAAACAGCTTGATTCGAGGATCTAAAAAAGCTACATAATTAACTTTATAAGGATTTCACAACAATGCCACTTCGGTCCTTCCGAAGAATGTGAAACAGAGATGTAATCTTAGATGTTAAGCAACACTGCGTTGGGTCAGGTATTGGATGGATGACCATCATACACATGACCAGTTCTGTTCGGGAGAGAGGTTGGAGGGATGAAAGTTAAGCAACACTGCGTTGGGACAGGTATTGGATGGATGACCATTATACACATGACCAGTTCTGTTCGGGAGAGAGGTTGGAGGGATGTAAGTTAAGCAACACTGCGCTGGGTCAGGTACTGGATGAGTGACCATCATACACATGACCGGTTCGGTTTGGGAGAGAGGTTGGAGGGATGAAAGTTAAGCAACACTGCGCTGAGTCAGGTATTGGATAGGTGACCATCATACACATGACCAGTTCTGTTCGGGAGAGAGGTTGGAGGGATGAAAGTTGAGCAAAACAGCGTTGGGTCAGGTATTGGATGGGTGACTATCATTTACATGACCAGTCCTGTTTGGGATAGAGGTGGAAGGGATAAAAGTTGGTTCACCAACTTCATTCGCCTTGCTTATCAACCTCTCGACAGCATGGATTTGTAGAGGAATCCTGTTGTTCGAGTTGAACCGTCCTTCGGAAGGGACGTTAAACCGGTGGTCCCCTTGGTGCTCTTCGACATGAGGCTTCGTGCTGAGACTAGGCTACCTCTCAACCGTTAAAGCTTAGGACGGTAAATCATCACTGTCATAATTACCCACTTATTAACCAACGCAATTAGACCATGTGTCGCAGGGGTCGTTTTGGAAAGGGTGCCACATAGAGTGTAGAAATGGTGCGTCGTTAAACACTTCAAATCTTTAAGAAGTTAAAAAACATGTCTCAGGCATTTTGAAACCCAGAATCTTGTAAAAAAAGTTTCAATCCGAATAAAACATCTCAACATCTGCTGACAGCAACAAAAAAATTTAAAAATTTAAAAAATGTGCCGTTTTTTCCCATTCACATACCGCTACCACGAAGCATCCTTCATACCACGTGCAGGTTGGATACACATTTCGTATTCCACTCCCACCTGGTTTTTCTCATTCTTGTGTTACTATTTTTGAAAAACCCCATGATGCTTGCAACCAGCCATTCTCACAGCCTTCTTGATTTCGCTTCACTTTCTCGCTTGCAAAATGGCCGACTTTAACACGCGTTAGTTTCTTTAAGCTGCCGCATACCCGAATAGCAGCACTGTCGCTTGACGCGTTTGTTTCGAAAAGATGGCCCACCAGGATTGATCTAATCAGAAACCAGTAGACTGAGCTGTTATGTCAGGCACAACGGTTTTGACATGAGCAAAGAAAAAAAAAAGTTTAGTTGGAGCTGAGTTATACCCTAGTCCAACATAGCCTAGTAAGACCGAGCATTTTCAATATTTTTTAACTCTGGGTTAAGCAACTAACTCACATAAACAGCTGACTTTCACTGCATGTGATTGTTTGTTGCCATGACAATTTATTAAACTTCCACTTTATCTAGGAGTTGAGATGAGAGTACCTAAGAGTACTAATCTTAATGTCATTGATAAAATTATTGTCTTTCAATTAAGAAACAAATACAAAACATTGTAATATCCCACAACTTATCTCATGAATTTAAGACTTGCCGAATAAAGATGACGACATTGTCAGTGAGAACCGCAGAAGAAATCAAGTAGGCATTGGATTTTCTTGCGTCTATTCTAGTGGAACGATGTGACGCTGCTCAATGAATGCAAATGTTCAGATCGCCCCAAGGAGACGAGAAGGACGGGCTGTCCTTGGGTGGGGTTTCGAGGAGAGGTCCCGGGGTTGTGTGGATTCAGCGTTTTATTGCATAGAGTGCAAGATGTTTTTGTTATAATGATATTCTATCGGATTTTTTTTTGCAGTTTCTTTGCCGTGGTAGAAAATGACGCGTTGATTTAATTTTGTATTGCCCTGTGAAACGATGCTCAGAAGTTTATTGAAATCTTTTAATGTGCAGTTGTATTTTTTTTATACTTTGTGTTGAAGATTTTTTTTTTCATTAATAATTGCTCCAAGGTAAAGAATATAAATGGGGATTTTAACGTTCTTGATAATGATTAGTGGGGCTTAACGACGCACTGTTTTGACAACTGGCCATGTGGCACTGGTCTAATGGCGTCGGTGAATGAGTGGATGATGATAGATCGAACCTAGATTAAAAGAGAATAGAGAAAACCCGGTGCCGGCACGTAGCCTACTCCTGTCTAAGACCAAGGGGACCACCGGCTTAGCGTCCCTTCCGATAGAAACAGAAAAAGAAAGGATTCCTCCACAAATCCATGCTGTCAAGAGGTTGATAAGCAAGGCGAATGAAGTCGCTTTCTAAATTGCATCCCTCCAACCTCTCTCCCGAACAGAACTGGTCATGTGTGTGATGGTCATCCATCCAATACCTGACTCAGCGCAGTGTTGCTTAACTTTCATCCCTCCAACCTCTCTCCCGAACAGAACTGGTCATGTGTATGATGGTTACCCATCCAATACCTGACCCAGCGCAGTGTTGCTGAACTTTCATCCCTCCAACCTCTCTCCCGAACAGAACTGGTCATGTGTATGATGGTCACCCATCCAATACCTGACTCAGCGCAGTGTTGCTTAACTTTCATCCCTCCAACCTCTCTCCCGAACAGAACTGGTCATGTGTATGATGGTCACCCATCCAATACCTTACCCAGCGCAGTGTTGCTTAACTTCGGTGATCTCACAAGAGCAAAACATTCGTAATCCATTTTGGCAATTAATTAGATCTATTAGAATATTGATCTTGCTAAAGAAAAACGAAAGAAAGGATAATAAGCGTCAAATTAATGATTGTTTTTAGACTCATGTCTACTTGATGTATCCTTAGCACTAGTTTTAACAAAAACTATTTGAAATGGGTTTTGAATGCTAAGTAAAGGACACCAAAATTTCCCGACGTTTCGTTACATGTACTAGTTACTAGATTAACAATTAAACGTAATGAATAATGAAGTTTTGATTGTATCACATAACGTTAGGACAACCTCGAAAAATTGGCGTTTTTTCGATACACATGATTGATTAGTTAGTAAAAATTGCCAATTTGATAGGGATTTTATTTTAGAAAATACAAAATACATTAGTTTTTGAGTTATTGCCATGATTATTTTATTTAGATGCATTTAGGAAGCTTGAACTAGGTAATTGTTATATTTTTATGTGGTTCTTTTGTTATCGGAAAATTGTCAGGACTGCTTTAACCCTTGATAAAGTAACAGGTACAAGTTACGAAACGTTGGGAAATTTAGTTGTCTTTTACTTAGCATTCGAAACCCATTTCAAAAAGATTTTGTCAGCGTCAAATTAAGTTCTTAAATTTGACAAACAACACTTGCCTGGAGAAGGAAAATACTAATCTGTAGAAGAAAAATTACATAGCGTACCAGTTATCAATTATCTATTACTTATTCAGATATAATATATATACACGCAAATGTAGGCTCACTGCGCTGAGTCAGGTATTGGATGGGTGACCATCACACACATGACCAGTTCTGTTCGGGAGAGAGGTTGGAGGGATGAAAGTTAACCAACACTGCGCTGTGTTAGGTATTGGATGGGTGACCATCGTACACATGACCAGTTCTGTTCGGGAGAGAGGTTGGAAGGATGAAAGTTAGTACAGCAACTTCACTCGCCTTGCTTATCAACCTCTCGACAGCATGGATTTGTGGAGGAATCCTGCTGTTTGAGTTGTACCGTCCTTCGGAAGGGACGTTAAGCCAGTGGTCCCCTTGGTGCTCTTCGACAGGAGTAGGCTACGTGCCGGCACCGGGTTTCGCCTACTCCCTTCTAGGCAAGGTTAGGTTCATCATCATCCTCATCATCATCCACTCATTCACCGACGCCATGAGACCAGTGCCACATGACCAGATGTCAAAACAGTGCGTCGTTGAACACCACAAATAATAATACAAAGAACAAGCTTTTCTAATATTCAAGCGTATTCAAAAGCATGCCAAACTCAAGTTGCAAATGATGTTCGCTAGAAATCTCCAACTCAGAGAAACAAAGCGAATTATCTCAACTCCTCTCCCCGTTTTTTTTTTCTTTTCTTTAAGAGGATGGAATAAAAATACACTCGGATAGGCAAAGAACCGTGACAGCAATGTTGAGAAGGAAATTACCACGAGAGTCTCAGCACCACTTGGGCCATCAACGTTGTGCTTATGTGAGGATCCCAAGAAAACAAGCTCACTTATAAATTGTGCACCGCAAAGCATATCCTAAAACGAACTTTGGTCGGAATGGCATACGAGATTATGTGATTGCACAGTTGTTACTTTAGCAAGTTTTACCGTATGTTTGACAAAGAGTTTATAGTAATTCGCTTAAAATATTCTTAGGTACCTTAAAAAAAGGTGCAATAAAAATGGTATTGACCTTATATAAAAGCCTTGATCCGTTTCCAAAGGGTGAAATAGTTTGCGTCTGTACATCTTTATAGAAATCGTGAAATTTCGTCTAAAAAGGCGGCGCTTGCGCTAGATCGGTTCGTAATTCGGGTTCACATACTATTGTGCCATTTTCGTTGTTTTTGTCTATAAATGCCATAGTTTTTTCACAATTTTTCGTGAAACAGGCGCTGGAAAATGTCAGGATATACGTAAAAACAGAAAAACAGAAAATCATACGTAACCTAAAAAATTATGAGATACAAACATGCTCATAAATAAATTATTATCTAGTACCTTTATAGATCAGGAAGTCATACAAAATTTACAATCACATTCTTTACTCGTCGATGGAATAAAAACTGTGTTGTATTGTGTTTGTGTGAATAAAATGTGTGAATTTTAACTCTTTTACAAAAACTCGCCCCATCTAGGTTTTTCAAAATATTAAAATATGAAACATGAACAATCAGACACACACTTTTCCTTTTTCCTTTTGATTTATTTCAGATCTTTTCGAGTAATTTTCAACCTCCAAAAGTGTAACCACGTGGACCTCTAGCCGCATAAGCCTTTAAAAGGCTATTTAGGTCTGGTTTCAACAAAATGTTCAACTATAAGTTGGATCTCTAGCTCACAGAAACATCTGAATTTCACTGCATGTGATTGGAAGTCGTCATGGCAACAGTTTCAACAAAATGTTCAACTATAAGTTGGATCTCTAGCTCACAGAAACATCTGAATTTCACTGCATGTGATTGGAAGTCGCCATGGCAACAGTTTCAACAAAATCAGTTTCAGTAAAACTGAACCTAATTGTATTATTCTTAGGCCATTGTCCTTTAAAGTTTTTTTTTAATACTTTGAAGACGTAGTAAAATTTAAAATCAATCTGTAAATTTCTGTTTTTAGTTTTAAATATAAGTATAGCACATTTTCTTTTCTCGATCCCTGGTCACATATTCCACAGCATCTCCAACAACATAATTCAGATGATCTAAAATATAACCACTAGTTAAAAAATGTATTTGAACTGTCAAGCTACTGATTTCGTAAAAGAGTTCTCATCGACAACATCTTCAAAGTTTAAAAACCAGAAAAAGATCAAGAAAAAGAACGATTTCGTTAAAACGACTCGAGCTTGGAGTGTAAGACACTGTAAAAACACTGATGTTATAATTAAGACTTCGTAGAAAAAAGTCCCCTTAAGGATCAGGATCGACAAAAAACCACGTACTCAGGATTTAAATCGGATCCTTTAAGGACTTCGACATCTAGCGTAGGTTGGGTTTTGCTTTAGGCTTAACGACATTGCAAAGGCTGGTTCGTGGAAAGAGGAGAGACGGAGCAATACGTGCTTTTGAGCTCGAGGTTCGAATCCCGATTTGTTGCCATTGATAATGTTCAACTGTAGATTTATGCATTCCAAGAAATCTTCCACAACTATGGAGGTAGAAGGGAAACTATTTTCCGATGGCCTCTGCGCTCATTGAGTTTATGCAAATACCAAAAGGTAGAGGTCTAGATCGAATGTAATTTTCGATTTCCAAACATTTTGACAGATTTGATTTGAAAATTATCGGCACGTTTCTGTCATTTATTCTAACGGTTGCGAAAAGTCAAATTTAGAACCGTTTCGACAGATGCAGAGTAAAATTTGATTATTATTGGATATCTTTATAAACGCTGTGAATACCTGATGAGGTGAGGGAAAAAATTCAAATGGAGATTTTTTTTTGTTGTTGTCCCTGGTTACAAAATGGTTTTCAAATTTTCATCCTTATGTTCACTGAGGTCTAGTTTTACCAAACATTTCAACTATAAGTTGGACCTCAGAATCACAGAAACATCTGAATTTCACTGCATGTGATTGGAAGTCGTCATGGCAACAGCATCAACAAAATGTTCAACTATAAGTTGGATCTCTAGCTCACAGAAACATCTGAATTTCACTGCATGTGATTGGAAGTCGTCATGGCAACAGCATCAACAAAATGTTCAACTATAAGTTGGATCTCTAGCTCACAGAAACATCTAAATTTCACTGCATGTGATTGGAAGTCGTCATGGCAATAGTTTCAACAAAATGTTCATCTATAAGTTGGATCTCTAGCTCACAGAAACATCTGAATTTCACTGCATGTGATTGGAAGTTGTCATGGCAACAGTTTCAACAAAATGTTCAACTATAAGTTGGATATCTTGCTCACAGAAACATCTGAATTTCACTGCATGTGATTGGAAGTCGTCATGGCAACAGTTTCAACAAAATATTCAACTATAAGTTGGATCTCTAGCTCACAGAAACATCTGAATTTCACTGCATGTGATTGGAAGTCGTCATGGCAACAGTTTCAACAAAATGTTCAACCATAAGTTGGATCTCTAGCTCACAGAAACATCTAAATTTCACTGCATGTGATTGGAAGTCGTCATGGCAATAGTTTCAACTAACACTTCAACTAGGAGGCGATATGTAAGTAAAACCGGACAGGTGCTATTCTAGTTCGAAAGTTAACTTTGTAAAATCCACTTAAGAAACAACCATAAGTGTCACAAATAAAATATCTGAACCAAAAGAACAAGACTAAAACTTTGCTGACACCCTTAATAAATAAAAACAAGAAACCCGTGCCCGGCATCGTGCAGTTCATCACAATGTAATAGTAATGGGTGGGTAAAACAGGGGTTGTCATGGCAATCTAAACAAGTAACCCGTGCCCGGCATCGGACAGTTCATCACAATGTAATAGTAATGGTAGGGTGAAACAAGGGTTGTCATGGCAATCTAAAACAAGTAACCCGTGCCCGGCATCGGGCAGTTCATCACAATGTAATAGTAATGTGGGTGAATCAAGGGTTGTCATGGCAATCTAAAACAAGTAACCCGTGCCCGGCATCGGGCAGTTCATCACAATGTAATAGTAATGGTTGGGTGAAACAAGGGTTGTCATGGCAATCTAAAACAAGTAACCCGTGCCCGGCATCGGGCAGTTCATCACAATGTAATAGTAATGGGTGGGTGAAACAAGGGTTGTCATGGCAATCTAAAACAAGTAACCCGTGCCTGGCATCGGGTAGTTCATCACAATGTTATAGTAATGGGTGGGTGAAACAAGGGTTGTCATGGCAATCTAAAACAAGTAACCCGTGCCTGGCATCGGGTAGTTCATCACAATGTAATAGTAATGGGCGGGATGCAGTATGTGGAATATCAAACGACTTGCCTACGACGCTAATGCAACCAACGAACAATTTAATTAACGTATTCCTTTTCAAGATTCCTGAGCACACTTGCAAATTACACGGTTTTTACTAAGTGTGTAATTACATGTAGACCACTATGTCTCTCATTAGCGTAATTTCAGTCATTTTACGTCATGTAAAGTGCTTTGGCTTGCTGCTATCATTTTCTTTGCAAAGAACATTAGCTGTCGCCGCTGTGCTGTACATTCCGTGACAGGGTGCTTGTTTCGCTCCACGTAAAGGAGCGGCCACTCGCCGTCGCCTCTGTGCTGGACATTCCGTGACAGGGTGCTTGTTTCACTCCACGCAAAGGAGCAGACACTCGCCGTCGCCTCTGTGCTGGACATTCCGTGACAGGGTGCTTGTTTCGCTCCACGCAAAGGAGCGGACACTCACCGTTGCCTCTGTGCTGGACATTTCGTGACAGGGTGCTTGTTTCACTCCACGCAAAGGAGCGGACACTCGCCGTCGCCTCTGTGCTGGACATTCCGTGACAGGGTGCTTGTTTCACTCCACGCAAAGGAGCGGACACTCACCGTTGCCTCTGTGCTGGACATTCCGTGACAGGGTGCTTGTTTCACTCCACGCAAAGGAGCGGACACTCACCGTCGCCTCTGTGCTGGACATTCCGTGACAGGGTGCTTGTTTCACTTCACGCAAAGGAGCGGACACACGCCGTCGCCTCTGTGCGGGTGATTTTTGTGAGCAACACTTGATATTTTAAAGTACTTCCGGTGACGGTTCTACGAAAAAGGTTTTACAGTATCTTTTAAACTTAACTGTGTTACGTTAATTACGTTAGGCAACGTGCCGATCTGCCAACTGTAATTTTAAAATACACAGTACAGTGGCTTATGCTCAGATGAATGTAAACATATTATTTTTCCTGGCATTTCAACGTGAAAAACCCATGGTTGTTGGTTAGGTGGTTTTGGCGGGGAATAAGAGAGATCGTTTAAAAACAAAATACGCTTGGTCCCTGGTGTTGACTCTTTTAACCATTTGCGGTGAGTGTTCAGCTCTGTCGATGAAAAAAGCCTACTTTAGATTATTTAATTTCAGATGTCACTGCTCTACTACAGCGATATGGCCGCCGAATGATGCCCTTCATGCCACCGTCGTTTCGAGTGTTAAGTAATTTTATTTCGTTTTTTCCATAAGACAACTGGCCTTTGTGACGAGTTCACAATGAATTTATATTTATCTTAACTATTGATTTACGCTTATCGATATTTTACAATCATTTAATTATACAGGTTTATTAAAAAGGACGGCCGCAAGCGCCATCGGGTGGTGCCTGCCGTTACCACGTTTTACCAGCTCGTTTGCTCAACAGAACGTTTAAAGTAAACGCTGCCTCTCTGTTTTTACCTAGAAGCTCGATGTTCGGATTTAATTTTTTTAGATTTAAATCGGATACTTTCTTTAAAGCTATCATATACATGACCAGTTCTGTTTGGGAGAGAGGTTGAAGGGATGAAAGTTAAGCAACACTGTGCTGGGTCAGGTATTGGATGGCTGACCATCATACACATGACCAGTTCTGTTAGGGAGAGAGATTGAAGGGATGAAAGTTAAGCAACACTGCGCTGGGTCAGGTATTGGATGGGCGACCATCATACACATGACCTGTTCTGTTCGGGAGAGAGGTTGAAGGGATGAAAGTTAGTACAGCAACTTCACTCGCCTTGCTTATTAACCTCTCGACAGCATGGATTTGTGGAGGAATCCTGTTGTTCGCGTTGTACCGTCCTTCGGAAGGGATGTTTAGCCGGTGGTCCCTTTGGTACACTTCGACAGGAGTAGGCTACGTGCCGACACCGAGTTTCCCCTCTTCAATTCTAGGCTAAATTATGCTCATCATCATCCACTCATTCACCGACGCCATTAGACCAGTGCCACTGAGCCCGTAGTCAAAACAGTGCGTCATTAAAACACAACAATCAATCAATCTTTCTGTAAAGTAATAACTTAAATTGAACAAAGTGTACGTAGTGATTTCCGCCGGCTGCAAATGGCTCAAATGGGAAAATTCTCTAGAAATCCTCCACGGCCTTCAATTTTTTTTACATATCGAACGCTTTGCAGACTAATAGAAGGCTGTCATATTTAATCGAGGTGATCGATTGTTTTTGTCTCGATTAATCGAGTTTTGCATCCGACTTCGATCTCGCAGACTGGCGATAGCTAGCTAGGAATTTGTGATGAATTAATAGCGTTGTTATGTGTGCATGATAATTAATCATTCAATAATACTGTTACGCCAAGCAGGTCTTTTGTATTTGATATCTGAAACGATTTGACTTGCTGGAAACGCGACGGTTATCGTGAGATTACTGATTGCTAAGCCAGGTTTGTAATTATTGTTATTGTAAGGGCTTTATGCATAGATTTGTATAGTTAGGCAATTTTATACAAAATATAATCAATTTATATTGATAATAATAATAGTTGTAGATTTGTAGAATTGTATATATTGTTATATATATTATTAAATAGAATTGTAATTAGTAGATTTGTATAGAAGATAATATAATGGTAGTAATTTTATTATTATCAAAACTATAAACGTCTCAAAAATTGGTGCCCAAACGGGGACTCGAACCTCGATCTCCACCTATCGTGACTGTGAGTATTCACAGCCTCATGGTTCTACTCCTTGGAGAACTGTCATTCTCATCAAATACACTAAAATCGTCTCAAAAAACCAGTGTCCAAAGCTCAATGGTTCAGAGCAACACCCGCGATAGGTGGAGATCAGGATTAGAGTCCCTGTTTGGGCATCAATTTTTGAGACGGTTATAGTGTTGTTAATAATAAAATACCCCGCGCATTGCAAGCGTTTGCAATTTAAATAAGATTTCATCCTAAAGGTAGTAATATTAGTGGTAGATAATAATGGTAAAATAGTGGTTTAAGTGCTTCGAAGAAGGTTTATGGTGAAACCATATCCAAACCCTTGGTAAATCACATGATAAGTTAAATAAATAGTAATAATATCAAGTAAATGGTTTGTACTAGAATATAAATTAAAGACGAAATGATAGAAATGATATGAAATATACTTTAATAGACAATAGACTTTTAGATTTTAGACGCAAGGTCTTCAATGTCACAGGCTGCAGATTACTTTCATAATACTTTTGTCCTTAATAATTTTATGAATGCTTGAGTGACGTGCTTTGTTAGCATTTTGTCCTTAGATAAGCGTAGCGAGTGAAGCAAGAACTCAATTCTTAATTCTACCACTGCCTTGCCTTTACATTTATTCTACAATTATATATGCTGAAAACACTGCCAAAGACGTGGATGATATAGGATATGAATATCATCTTAGACTAACTAGTAATGTATATAAATTAAAGACTGATTTTTCAAACAAAGGACCAATTTCCCATGGAATTAAATTGTTTAACTTATTACTATATGATTTGAAATGTAAAAAAACTGACGAAGAATTCTCGACTAAGCTAAAAGGTTACCTGTTGAAATTTTTGTTTAATTCTATTAACGAGTTTCTAAATAGAAGTACTGTATTAATTAGTTTATAAGTATATTATTTATTAGTTAGTAGTTTACCCCTTGACATGTCTCATACCATAATGGTCAATCGTGGTATTAAAAATTATTATTATTTTTATTATTATTATTATTATAATTAGACATTTCGGAAAAAAACTTTTGCGGCTTAAGCTCACAATCAGGCAAACGCTTGGTCCGATTTTGATGAAATTTGCATGGTACTTTTGTCATTTCTGAACTAAAAATTTTTAAGAGCTTAAAAGTTTTTTTTTCATTACAAAAAAAAACGAAATTTTGCATAAAATATCCAGAAAAGTGTTAGTATGTAATGTAAAGATATGGAGGAATCAGAAATAAATCACAATTTAATTTAATTCAGACTTTGGTAGCTTTTTTAGGGTGCAATTCTCTGCTGAAATGTTCTCTCATAGAGTGTAACAGTAAGAATCGGAAAAAATAAATAAAGAAAAATAACAAGACAGTAAAAAAAACCGCCAACGATTCAAATAAAACCAACTCACGTACTGCCAACCTCCATACAAACACACTGCTACCAACAGAAGCTAAATTCGTGCAACGCTGCTGCCTAATTTGCAAAGTACCGAAACGCCACTCTCGGAATGTGGTGGCCAAAAATGTTCAATCCCCCAGAGAACCTTCAAGCGTCCGCCAATCAGACGTCTAGGTTTTCAGGGTGAAGTATGTCACAGTGGGTGGAGAAAAGGGGGATTTGTTGAAAAAAATCACCCTCATTGTTCGCCCAAAGTCACCGCGAACACGTGACTGGAATCGAACCCTACACCTTTTCTGGGTGAAGTGGGGTTGGAACCAAAACGGGATGGTAGTGGAGTGGGTGTTAGGCGATGGCTGGTGGGGGTTGGGGGGGTAAACAAATGTGTGAGGTTTGGGAGATGGAATGAACTCGCTGGACCCATGACGATCGCACCTTTGTCAGAATACAGCTGTGGCTGAAAAGATTGGGCTGGTTTTGCGATTTTTACGTGGAAGGAAGCATTGTCTTTTTACTAATTTAGCTGAAAAGTGTGCTATTTTAAATGACAGTTTGATGAAAAGAGATAAATCAGTGATGAAAGTTGGACAAATGTGGAAAAACTGCTGGGAAAATGCTTGAAATCGTTAGAGAATGTATCAGTAGAATATCTGTAGAAATGTGAATGTGAGAAATTGGGGAAAATAAAGTGAAGAAGAAAAATGGTTGTAAAGCTTAAAAATTTAGAAGAGCCGAAAATTCGTGTACAGTAAAAGATAGTAAATCAAAAATAGAGATAGCTTAATAAAAAAATAAATGAAACTAACGCTTAAATTAAACACTGCCCGAGATTGTCATAATTGAAATGGGAGCTAGACTGAAAAGTCGGGGATACGAACCCGTGAACTCTCATTTGTCATAAGTGTCATAATTGCTTGAACAATTCTAATAACAGCTAAAAAGAAACATCTGGCACAACAAAATCTTTAGAGAAAAAAAAATAAACTGGTGGATATCTGCAGAGAGATTTGTTGTGTTAAATCTTGTTTTAATTGCAAACGCTTGCAATGCGCGGGGTATTTTATTATTGGGAACACAAATAACTTAGTAAGAGAAAGTATACAATCATCTCTGGAAATCCATCATTCTCATCAAATTCACGAAAATTCTCTCAAAAATTATGTGTCCAAGTAGCTCACCGAACGGTTTGGTGTGTTGCAAACACCGGTTCTCGTGAGATCATCGAAGTTTTGCAACACTGAACTGAGGCTAGGTTAGGTTCATCATCATCATCATCATCATCATTATCATTATCATCCACCCATTCACCGACGCCATTAGACCAGTGCCGTATGGCCAGATGTCAAAACAGTGCGTCGTTAAACACCACAAATAATAATAGCTCAATTGGTTAGAGCAACACCCACGACAAGTGGAGATCGGGGTCCAAGTAGCTCAATGGGCTAGAGCAACACCCGCGACAGGTGGAGATCGGGGCCCAAGTAGCTCAATTGGTTAGAACAACACCCGCGACAGGTGGAGATCGGGGTCCAAGTAGCTCAATTGGTTAGAACAACACCCGTGACAGGTGGAGATCGGGATTCAATTAGCTCAATTAGTTAAAGCAACAAACGCGACAGGTAGAGATCGAAGTTCGATTTTTCCGTATAGAAGGTAGGACATCAATTTTTGAGAGGTTATTAGTGTTTCTCATAATAAAAATGATGTGTTTTTGTTTCTTAGAAAGACAGCGTTTCCCCGCATCATCCCTTAACGACCGGTGGCGCCTCTGACGGGAAAGTTTGTACTCACTCTGAACGGGGGGGATGTACGAACAAACGGGCAGTTGCGAAGAGATTTGGTATAATTCATGCAACCCTCCGTTTTGCCCTTAAAAAAAAAACCCGACAAGATTTATTGAACAGTGTAATTAACCTAGTTATTTGCCGGTACGTTATTTTATTTTTATCTCTATTTTTAGCGTCATATTTTGAATAATTTATGTTTCAATTATGTGTCTAGATAGTTTTGCTTTTTAATCCACATCTTCTGCGTTATTTATTTAAATTTACTAGAAAATGTATCGCCAGCTTGGCAAAAAGGCAGTCATTGTTACAACAAAGTGCAAGTACCATCGTAAATTATTCTACAGTTTCGTCTAGGCTAAGCATAACCATTGCAAACCTTTTCCTTTTCTTCTAATCGAGGAGAACGCTCAGATAAGTTAAATATTTTCTTTTCTTTATTAAGTTATTTTATTTGTCGAAAGTTGGCATTTTATAATATATGTGTATATTTTAATATTCATTTTAAAGCAAGTGAGAGCCCCATGTCTGCCTTGCATTCGGGAGGTCCCATTAAATCCTGGTGGCCTGCTATCCTGGTAGTGAGAGCGCCATGTCTGCCTTGCATTCGGAAGGTCCCAGGTTCGATCCTGGTGGTCGGCTATCCTGGTAGTGAGAGCGCAATGTCTGCCTTGCATTCGGGAGGTCCCAGGTTTGATCCTGGTGGCCGGCTATCCTGGTAATGAGAGCGCCATGTCTGCCTTGCATTCAGGAGGTCCCAGGTTCGATCCTGGTGGCCGGCTATTCTGGTAGTGAGAGCGCCATGTCTGCCTTGCATTCGGGAGGTCCCAGGTTCGATCCTGGTGGCCGGCTATCCTGGTAGTGAGAGCGCCATGTCTGCCTTGCATTCGGAAGGTCCCAGGTTCGATCCTGGTGGTCGGCTATCCTGGTAGTGAGAGCGCCATGTCTGCCTTGCATTCGGGAGGTCCCATTAAATCCTGGTGGTCAGCTATCCTGGTAGTGAGAGCGCCATGTCTGCCTATCATTCAGAAGGCCCAGGTTCAATCCTGGTGACCGGCTATCCTGGTAGTGAGAGCGCCATGTCTGCTTATCATTCAGAAGGCCCAGATTCAATCCTGGTGACCGGCTATCCTGGTAGTGAGAGCGTCATGTCTGTCTTTCATTCAAAAGGTCCCAGGTTCGATCCTGGTGTCCGACTATCCTGGTAGTGAGAGCGCCATGTCTGCCTTGCATTCAGAAGGTCTCAGGTTCGATCCTGGTGTCCGGCTATCCTGGTAGTGAGAGCGCCATGCCTGCCTATAATTCAGAAGGCCCCAGGTTCGATCCTGGTGGCCGGCTATCCTGGTAGTGAGAGCGCCATGTCTGCCTTGCATTCAGAAGGCCCAGGTTTGATCCTGGTGGCCGGCTATCCTGGTAGTGAGAGCGCCATGTCTGCCTTGCATTCAGAAGGCCCAGGTTCGATCCTGGTGGCCGGCACACTCGTCAAATCACTTCCAAATCAACTAATATCGGAGTGCATATTATGCATGGGAGCGTAACAACATTGGCCGCGTCGCTCATAAATCAAAATCGGGCGCATGGTATTTGAGCAATAACTTATTCGGTGGGGGGGGGTGGGGGGGTAGAATATGACCGGCCATTGCAATCGGCAAGGGGTGTGTAATGGCACTATGTGCATTGGTAGTGAAACGTTGGAGGAGGAAAGTGTCAAAGAATGTTCTCAGCGTTTTTTTTAAGTATGTAAAATTGCGTTTTTTGTTAATCCTAAATTAATAAATGGTACAGGGGATCGATAAATCGCGTTGGTTGATGTATATCGTCGACTTACCATAGCGCTACTGTTGAACTGTCTTCAAAAGTAGCCACCAAATTACTACCGAACCGCAACAGAAGTGTAGAATGCTGCTAGGTGGAGCCACCGTCGTTTCTCAGTGTAATGAACTTTTATTTCGTTACATTAACAGATAAGTCGCATTTAAAACTGATTTAAAGCTAGATTTATCTTTATTTATGACAACTAATTGACGATTGATAAATATGTATCGATGTTCTGAGTCGTTATTCTGTGACTGTAGGATTTTGTTAAAAAGAACGGCTGCAAGCGCCATCAGGTGGTCATCACCGTAACCACGTGTTGCCGGCCTCGTTTGCTCAGCAGAAAGTTTTACTTTAGCGCTAGCTTTCTGACACTAAATCATTAGTGAGATTTTTTTTTTTTTTATTATAAAGTTTGGAAAAAATACGTTTTGAAACTTAATAACCTGTCATGTATTGATATTTTACCATTTGTTTTGAATTTATTTACCTTCTCTTATAGCTTCTTGTAGCCGATGAAATCACGGATAAATGATCTAGGTCCAACTCATTTGGTTTATTCCCCTTGGTTTTAATTAGCAGGTAGGACCACAACGATCTTCTGGATTTTCTTGTCATTTCAAATATTAATCGGTGCTGAATCCACACGTGTCGATTAACTGGTGTTTCATATCTGCTTAAGATTATATCGGCACCGGTGATAAGACCTTAAGTTGAAATTTTTTTATAAATTTAACTTGGTTGGGTTATAAATCTAGGGTTTAAATCTACATGTTTTGACTGGAACTAATTGGCGACTCCAGGGGCATTTCAGAGTCATTCGGTAAAAGAAAGATACCAAAAAATAACCGTTTGGCGTGTTGGAAACACCGGTTCTAATGATATCACCAATGTTAAGCAACACTGTGCTAGGTCATTCACTGGATGGGTGACCATCATACACATGGCCAGTTATTTTTGAGAGAGAGGTTGGAAGGATTTATGTTTTATCGACCTTTTGATAGCATGGATTTGTGAAGGAATCCTGTTTTTCGCGTTGTACCGTCCATCGGAAGGGACGTTAAGCCGGTGGTCACCTTGGTCTTCGACAGGTTATGGCTACGTGCCGGTACCGGTTTTACACTTACAGTGCGTCGTCAAACAATGTTGTCTAATCGGATGAGCGTAGCCCACTAAACGAATGAAAATACAACCTGATCTTAATGATGGTTTTTAGACTCATGTCTAGTTGATTTATCCTTAGCACTAGTTTTAACAAAAACTATTTGAATAAGTAAAGGACAACTATATTTTCCGACGTTTCGTAACATGTAATAGTTACTTCTTCAAGGGTTATCGGAAAATTGTCAGGACTGCTCTAACCCTTGAAGAAGTAACTAGTACATGTTATGAAACGTCGGAAATTTTAGTTGTCCTATACTTAGCATTCAAAACCCATTTCAAATAGTTTTTGACCGGACTGGACTAGACGATATTATTGGGGCACATTTTTTGGGAACAATTTTGGGTCTTTAAACTTAGATCTGCGATGTTTTTCAAACATTGCTGACGTTTTTTTAGACAATTTATAAAATCCAGTATTTGTTAAAATTGGCAAAATTGGCCATTGAAAAAAAAATATAGTTCAATATTTAGAGCTTTTTAGTGAACCGAAAGTACCGTAAGAAGCACCAAGGGCTACGCATTTTCAAAGAAAAAAATAAAAGGCAAGAGACAATACGCTCATCTGCACGAAGCTCCATTTAGCCCTATTTTATCAGAATTTTATCATTCAATTCATCGACCCATCCAAGTAGAAATATTTACAAAATTGTGTTGCTATGAGAATTTGCGACCCCTGGAACGCAATGTCATTCGCTGCATTAATGATTAACATGTGGGACATGCGCATGTTAATGCTAAACCCCTAGGGATGGAAAACATATACAGGACCAGAGAGATAGGAGCGACGGGGGCAGAGGGAATTTCAATTCATTCTTTGATTTACCACTACCTAATTTCCAGCATTCATTTCGCCCAACCAGGCATTCAATATGAAAAAAAAAAAAAAAAAAACTACACATAATGAATTTATGTTTGTGTTTACAGATTCTATCCACAATTGCATTGTCACCCGTTTTGCGTTCAGGGCGTGAGCTCGGAATTTGATGGCTAGTTTGTGGTATTTTAATTATATTTTGTAATCTGTCAGTTAACATAAAAATTGTTCAATTACGACGACATGGTATGACCGCGACGCAACACACTTTGTGGTGCTAACGGAATGCAACAAATGGAATGCAATTTTGTTTCACTCAGCAACTGTCAAAAGCAAGTCTCTAGTTAGCTGTTTGTTATAATTTGCCACGAACATCAGTTAAAAGACATCTGTTTGTACTGAATTTGTCTGAATTCAACCTTGAACATTTCTCCTCAACTAACCTGGCTCGATTGTTTCCATGTTTTCGCATTTAAACCATGCAATTAAAAGAGTACTGATTTTTAGACTCATGACTACTTGATCTAACCTTAACACTAGTTTTGACAAAAACTAGTTGAACTGGATTTTGAATGCTAAGTGAAGAACAACTAAATTTCCCGACGTTTCGTAACTTGTACCTGGTACTATTTGCCAAAATATTAAAATAACAGACCTACAAGCTACGAAACTTTGGAAAATTTTGCTGTTCTTCACTTGGCATTCAAAATCCAGTTCAAATAGTTTTTGTAAAAACAATTACAAATGTTAAAAATAGCTGTCTGCTTGCAAAACTAAGCTTAATTTACCAAAAAGTAATTTATTGTTCCTTAACATACACGAACAATAACAAACAATTGGCATATGCATTTATAATTTATTTCACAAATGAAACATACGGTAAATTTACATGCGAACGTTTTAATTGCTGTGAAGTGCTTTGTAACTCCAGTTGTTTCATTTGTGGGGTTTGACGGCGCACTGTTTGATAACAGTTCCTGTGGCAATGGTCTTTCAGCGTCAATGAATTAATGAATGATGATAGAAAATATTTTGAAAGTAACATAAACATGAAGTAAAAAGTATAAGCCCGGTGCCGGCAAGTAGATTAGTCCTGTCGAAGAGTACCAAGGAACCAACAGAATAACATAGCTTCCAAAACTTCTTCAAAATTAGGTTTTATCCATAAATATAAAATGTCAAAAAGGTTGATAAGTATAGCCCAGTAAATCGGGGACGATGAGGATGATAATGAACCTAACTAAGCCTAGAAGGGAGGAGGAGGAAACCGGGTGCCGGCACGTAAACTACTCCTGTCGAAGAGCACCAAGTGGACCACCGGCTTAACGTTCCTTCCGAAGGACGGTACAACTCGAACAACAGGATTCTTCCACAAATCCATGCTGTCGAGAGGTTGATAAGCAAGGCGAGTGAAGTTGCTGTGCTCACTTTCATCCTTTCAACTTCTCTCCCGAACAGAACTGGTCATGTGTATGATAGTCACCCATCCAATACCTGACCCAGCGCAGTGTTGCTTAATTTCATCCCTCCAACCTCTCTCCCGAACAGAACTGGTCATGTGTATGATGGTCACCCATCCAATACCTGACCCAGCGCAGTGTTGATTAACTTTCATCCCTCCAACCTCTCTCCCGAACAGAACTGGTCATGTGTACGATGGTCACCCATCCAATACCTGACCCAGCGCAGTGTTGATTAACTTTCATTCCTCCAACCTCTCTCCCGAACAGAACTGGTCATGTGTATGATGGTCACCCATCCAATACCTGACTCAGTGCAGTGTTGCTTAACTTTCATCCCTCCAACCTCTCTCCCGAACAGAACTGGTCATGTGTATGATGGTCACTCATCCAATACCTGACCCAGCGCAGTGTTGCTTTACTTTCATCCCTCCAACCTCTCTCCCGAACAGAACTGGTCATGTGTACGATGGTCACCCATCCAATACCTGACCCAGCGCAGTGTTGATTAACTTTTATCCCTCCAACCTCTCTCCCGAACAGAACTGGTCATGTGTATGATGGTCACCCATCTAATACCTGACTCAGCGCAGTGTTGCTTAACTTTCATCCCTCCAACCTCTCCCCCGAACAGAACTGGTCATGTGACTATAACCGCTTCTCCTCTCTTTCTCCAAGATAACCAGATAAAGTGAGTTTAATGGTATCCAAAACAGTGTTGCTTAACTTCGGCAATCTCACGAGAACCTAACAAGTGAGAATCGCCGGCTACATACAGAGAAACACATGGCGCATTCGTGCTGCGACCATAAATCGTTGAAATACAGTGCGACAACATTTTTCAAAATATCATTAAAGTTTACAAAAAGTACAAACAAACAGATGTGGATGAAAGAGGTTGGAAACAGAATAGATTAGAAGAGAAAAAAAGCTGGCTAGATAGAGAAGTATGGAAGAAGTTGAAAAAAAGCATGAAGAAGACGAAAATAATTCGGCATAATCAAGTTAAAGGCCTCAAATTAAAAATTTTCTACCTGTTTTAGGTAATAAATGGACGAAAAAAATAAAATCGATTGAAAAAAAAAAGTCTAACACCTTATTACCAAGAAAAATAACTTCCATCCAATTAGAAGACGCAATTAGAACAACATTTTCCTGAACGCGTTTCCGAAGAATGACCATTCAACGAACACAAAGAAAGAATAGGTACAGCAAAACCAACCCATTAACAAATAAACAAAAACCAATCGTACAATCTGTCCTAACTATCACGCTCATCAACTCAATTGCACCGCAAACCGACAGCAAACAAAAGATACCTCCCGCATCGCACACACTAACGACTCGAGCTTTTCACAAAGTTAATTGCCCGTGATGTCACAATAATGACCCCCCGCCCCCCCCCCCCCCCTGCCGTCACCCTAACTAAACCCCGTGACCAAAACCGCGTCTTCCTTCTGTCCTTTATCCCAAATCCCTAGCCGCCCGTCCCCAAAAACCACCCATTTCCGCCCCCTAGGGAGAAGATCAAGGATCCTAACCCTACCCACCGGTATCCGCCCAGGAAACCGCAGTTTCACTAACACAAAGGATGTATACGTGTGTGTTGTTGTCTACTTCGGTGTGCTAAGTGTCAGGAAAGTCGTGGTAAGGGGTCGGGGAAGCGAGGGTTTGGGTTTTGCACAAGGGAAAGCTAGGAAAAGTCGATTTTCTCGGCGCTGTCCCAAGCTGTTGAGCTTGCGGCTGGGTTTCTGTAGCGACGTCGCGCCGTCTGTTCTTGTAAGACGATGTCAAAGGTGTGATGCGACGCTGTGATTTAAGTGGGTGGGCTTCAGAGGAAGGATGTTAAATGTGTTAACAGTGTTTTTGTCCGGTGATTTCTTCGAGTGGTGTTTGGAATCCGATAGCTCGGATGCGGTAGTTTTACCAAAGCCGTTGAAAGCCGTTCAGGGGTGCTTTTAATCGGTGCAGTTATTTGCTTTAAAACAATGATATTTTTACTATTGCAAACCAAGAAATTGAGACAAGACACGAAGAACAAGAAAAAAATTGGATGAAATCTTATTTAAATTGCAAACGCTTGCAATGCGCGGGGTATTTTATTATTAACTGTCATTCTCATCAAATACACTAGAATCGTCTCAAAAAGCCAGTGTCCAAGTAGCTCAATGGTACAGAGCAACACCCGCGATAGGTGGAGATCGGGGTTTGGGCATCAATTTTTGAGACGGTTATAGTGTTGGAATAAAATAGTTTTTAACAATGTGTTTGCTTCGAAACGGAATATTTGGTGACTTGGAAATGCAAACAAAATATCAATGGGCTTACTTACAATGACCTCCAAATGACAGTTGAAAAGTTAAACCCCATCCTTCCAGGTTCAAATATTAAACAGCGATTAGAGCAGAGAGAAAATAGTGACGGCTGCTAAATAAAATTTATTTTATATGACAGGACAAAGCCTTCCTGAATCATCACAAAATTCAAATTTAATTAAGGATCTTTTTTGTATTTTTATCTTAGCTTACTCATTTGACTATTTTCAAAACGTCAGCTGAACGGGAAACATTGATAAGCTCGTTAACTTTCCTTAAAGCAGATTTCACCAAGAATCTTTCTTAATTGACGCTCATTAGCGAATTAAATTCTGATAAAATCTTATAAACCTTCAATTAAAGCGTCAGGCTATATCCGAAAGATACCTACGGTAATATTCGATACTGTAATTTTTTAATTTTTGTCCATTCACTCTCAACAAAACTTTAGTAATGCAATATAAAAAAAAAAAAAATTCAATACAAAGCTTCAATGATTGACAAAATAGAACAATAATTTAATTTAGAAACCCCCGATCGGCCGACAAAACAAACTAAACGTAATTTACAAGCCCGTGACGTGTCCTGTATGACGTACGCGTGTGCGTGCGTGCAGAAGGACAATCGTGTTTTCTACGCACGTGGAAAAGTGCGTTTCGCACGAAAATAATTAGCCGGATAATGGCTAACGATTCATTTGCATTATTTAACGCGCGTGTTGCAACTATGAATCGTTGTTTTTCAAAGAATTTTTCAACAATTCACTTGTTCGCAGAAAGGTTATAAAAATAAATGCATTGTACATCGACAGCGTTGATAAAATTATTAAATCCGCTGAATTGATTTTACCAATGACAAGTAGTCACCCGATGCTGAGCACCTAAAGAAGGTTGCCGGCTGCGCTGGATTTTTTTTAAGTATTGCCAGTTTTGTTCATTGAAAACTATTCTCTGTATTTGAAATTTGGCGCCCTTTACTGCTGTGGGTCACTGTATTGTGGAGAATTTTTGAATTCCATGGCGGTCAAGATAATTTATTGGAAAAAAAAGTGACAGTTACTGTCAATATATTGCGGTCTAAAATTCTAATTATCTATCTTTGAGAAATAAAATAATTAATTACAGGTTGAATATCCATTAAATATTACTTAAAACTTAATTTAACACAAGCCTGGAGACTTTGAATTTCAGAAAGGAAGCTTTCATCCATGAAGTTGTGTGCTCCCATTTAAATTAGGTAAAAAATCTTCCCTAGCCAGCCTGTTTAAGATTAAATTATCAATTAAAAACCCAATCGAATCTCTGTATGAATGTCAAGTTTGTTTGTATTTGTCAAGTATTTGTTGGTATTCTTTGGTATCCAATAGGTTTCTAGGGTATTGTATGGTGATGTATGGAATTGTATGGCATTCTTTAGTTTTGTTTGTAAGTGTATGGTATTTAATGGTATTGTCTTCAATAATATTCTATGGTATTGTTGGGTATAGTATGGTATTATAGGTATAAGAGGCTTTACATTTAAACCAAAATGCCCACTCCCTCAAAATCTTAAGGTGCCGTTAGGCAGCGTGTACTGCTAGTTATCAATTAAAAACCCAATCGAATCTCTGTATGAATGTCAAGTTTGGTCGTGCTCACAGATAATGTTCGAACAAAAACTATTTTCATCCGACTTCACTGTGAATTTATGTTGTACTGTCCTTTTCATGTTCTGATTTGTATTTGATTTGAAATTTGCCGCAAAAGTCACTGTTGGTCACTGCATCATGAAAACTCTGTGAATTCAAAGGTCGGCAAAAACAAATGACGGTAACTGTCAAAAGATTGCAGTCAAAAAATTAAAAATCCATCTTGAAGAGCAAAACTTGTTAAGTAAGTGTTACACCCCTACTTAATTTAACAAAAAAACAGAAGAAACACACACCAGAAAGACTTTGCACTGACCAAAAGTTATTTCCTACTTTTATTAAGATGTGTGATATTGTTTGAAAGTTGTCAAAACCTTTCCTTGCCAGCCTATTTCAGAACAAACACTAGCGGATTCTAGCAATGGCTGCCAAAAAGCAGTTTGCAAGCTTGGTTTCCTGCCAAAACCTGATAAAAGTTAAAAGTAATCCAAAATATATTCATTTGAACTTTGGTTGATTAACATTTATTGTTTTTCATTAAAAATTTTGTTTTCCTGAAATTATTGAATGTTTCAACCAAAGAAAAACATTATTTTGTTGCTTTTAAATCGGATAGTTAACAGTAGCATCATGGTTTCATGTTTTCTAGGTTGGAACAAGCACCCCAGAAAGTGGCAAACTCAAATTAATCCTAGTGTACACTAGCGGATTCTAGCAATGGCTGCCAAAAAGCAGTTTGCAAGCTTGGTTTCCTGCCAAAATCTGATAAAAGTTAAAAGTAATCCAAAATATATTAATTTGAACTTTGGTTGATTAACATTTATTGTTTTTCATTAAAAATTTTGTTTTCCTGAAATTATTAAATGTTTCAACCAAAGAAAAACATTATTTTGTTGCTTTTAAATCGGAAAGTTAACAGTAGCATCATGGTGTCATGTTTTCTAGGTTGGTACAAGCACCCCAGAAAGTGGCAAACTCAAATTAATCCTAGTGTACGCGGTAAATTTGTCTTTCCAGTGTATTGTACTTTACGGTAATTGTACAATTGTTGAATGGTATAATTGTATCTCATTTAACTGCTTCTTATTCTTTCAAAAGCATTCTCTGTATTTGAAATTTGGCGCCTGTCACACTGAAGATCACTGCATCATGGAAATTCTGTGAATTCGAAGGTGACCAAAATAATAATTTCGAAAAACAGATGACGTTAGCTGTCAAAAGATTGTCATCCATGATTTATTCAAATATTTCTTAGAGAGAGAAACCTATTAAATACGTGTCAAATCTCCATAAAATATTAAAAAAAAAAAAAAAACATAATAATCACACTCGCCAAGATACTTTGCATTGACTAAAAGTACGTTTTAATTTTCAGTCAATTTTCAGGTCTCGTTTAAAAGATGTCAACATCTTTCCTGGCCAGTCAGTTTTAGATCAAGTTTTAAATTTCCGTATACGTGTCACATTTAGTTACGCTCCGAAATAATGTACAAAATTAAAATCCGTTTCCGGCCGTTTTCAACCGATTCCGGTAATTTATATACGGGAGTACAAAATCTCTTGTAAAAAACGACATACAAAAATACCAAAATACCAAGTTACATAAAAATGACTTCATCAAATCTAAGACTTTTACATAAGAAAAAAAAAAAATTAAAAAAATAAATATAACTTGTAAACGTGTAATTCAACAACATCATTAATACTGTTGAATATTAGGTCCAGAAAAGGTTTCTTCATTTTATTCTTATATTAAATTTACTTCAATATTCACTCTAAAAGGCAGTTTTATTGTGTATTAAGTGAAATATTCTATGCTTGGTTACCGTTATTTAATTGGATTGCGATGTTTCGCTCAGAGTTGTACATAATGGCGATGTTAAAATTAAGTGGATCCCAGCTAAGTTCTCTCATGCCAACGATGCGAAGAATTCTTGGAAAATATTAACTAAATCCTGAGGCGTCTTTGCTGCCAGTGAATAATTCAATGGTCTGCCGGGCCGTTCACTTCCAGCCGAATCTAAATTAAAGTAAAGCGAAATTAATAATAAAAATGTCGAATGGTTATCATTTTATAATGAGTCTGGCAGGCGAATATGTAGTATAATGTACCTAAGTAGAATAAAAAAACAGTGCTAAGTTCTCAAGTCAATTAATTAAACTTTGTAGACCCCTGGAAACAGGTTGAAAAACGTGTTTTCCGAGCCCGGCATCGGGGAGTTCATCACATAAATAATGTGCGTAGCGAGCAAAGGTAAATCTTCAATTTCAAAGACTCTTTTCACACAAATTCACTTTAAAATTTCGTCCCTGTTTGTCTGTTCGATCTCTAGCGGACAAACGACTTCTCTGATTGGAAAATGCCAAAAATTAAGTATGGAAAGGTACCGTTTTCCAAAAAAAAAAAAAGCAATTAAGAACTAAATAGACAACGCTCATCTACAAAACTACGTAGTAATGGGTGGGTGAAACAAGGGTTGTCATGGCAATCTAAAACAAGTAACCCGTGACCGGCATCGGGCAGTTCATTACAATGTAATAGTAATGGGTCGGTGAAACAAGGGTTGTCATGGCAATCTAAAACAAGTAACCCATGCCCGGCATCGGGCAGTTCATCACAATGTAATAGTAATGGGTGGGTAAAACAAGGGTTGTCATGGCAATCTAAAACAAGTAACCCGTGCCCGGCATCGGGCAGTTCATCACAATGAAATAGTAATGGGTGTGTGAAACAAGGGTTGTCATTGCAATCTAAAACAAGTAACCCGTGCCCGACATTGGGCAGTTCATCACAATGTAATAGTAATGGGTGGGTGAAACAAGGGTTGTCATGGCAATCTAAAACAAGTAACCCGTGCCCGGCATCGGGCAGTTCATCATAATGTTATAGTAATGGGTGGGTGAAACAAGGGTTGTCATGGCAATCTAAAACAAGTAACCCGTGCCCGGCATCGGACAGTTCATCACAATGTTATAGTAATGTGTGGGTGAAACAATGGCAATCTACATCAAGTAACCCGTGTTCGGCATCGGGCAGTTCATCACAATGTAATAGTAATGGGTGGGTGAAACAAGGATTGTATCACAATTATCAGGTTTTTGCAACAGATAATACAAGTCTACCAAATACCATTTAAGAAATTACATAACCTCATCGATCATTCACCGAAAATCGCAAAACAATCTGCAATTATAAACTGGTATGTAAAGATTTCACACAAATAAAATATTGATACATAAAAATTTATATTGAATCCACACCCAAGGCGACAACCAACCTGTGTCAATTTTCCATCGCATTCTGCGAAACGTTATAATTCTTAATTGAAACACGGACCATAATTAAAATCGGACACCAGCGCAGCTCAATAATTCCCTTAGATTTTAAACAAATCAAATTACAAAACAAACAACGCACAATTAATATCGCCGTCGATATAACCCAGTTATGTCCACCACTCATGAAACTCAATATTTCCTGGCCGCACAAAAAACGCTCCCTTGGCCCAGTTCCAAAAATTTCATCAATTTTCATCATTGACGTCAAAATTGGTAAAGCATCAGGCTTACTCAGGCGACCTCTATGAGCTACCGTGGGTAACTGCACTGCGTTTTTTTTTTAAATGAAATCTTATTTAAATTGCAAAAGCTTGCAATGCGCGGGGTATTTTATTATTATGAACACTGTAACCGTCTCAATAATTGATGCGCAAACGGTTATAGAGACGGTTAGGGGAGGAGGGGTCGAAAAGTCTCAGGGACAAGTTGTCTCAGTGTTAAAATCTCGACTCCAAATGGTACCAGAAGCAAAATACTGATCCTGGCTGCTTCGACGTCTAAATATCTTACTATTCTGAAATTTTCATTCGTTTCGGTGCATATTTCACTCTCCTGGAAGAGATTGTTTGTTTTGACAGATGGTTAGTAACTTTTCTCCTGCTAAGTTATTTCGTATTTTACATAAAAATATCCATCTAATTGAATGTGCATATTTATATTCTTTTGAGCAAACATATTGTCTGTTTATAATTTTTCTTAAATGATGAATTTCTAATAATAATAATAATAATAATAATAAAAGTAATAAACTACACGTTGTCATTCTGAATTAGGTGTAGGTCGTCAGGCGTAGGCATAAGTGTGAAGGTTTAGTCAGAGGTCAAGCTATAAAATAAACGTTCTGAGCAAACGTGGCCGGTAACACGTGGTAACGGTAGGTGCCACCCGATGGCGCTTGCTGCTGAGCAAACGAGGCCGGCAACACGTGGTAACGGTAGGTGCCACCCGATGGCGCTTGCTGCTGAGCAAACGAGGCCGGCAACACGTGGTAACGGTAGGTGCCACCCGATGGCGCTTGCTGCTGAGCAAACGAGGCCGGCTACACGTGGTAACGGTAGGTGCCACCCGATGGCGCTTGCTGCTGAGCAAACGAGGCCGGCAACACGTGGTAACGGTAGGTGCCACCCGATGGCGCTTGCTGCTGAGCAAACGAGGCCGGCTACACGTGGTAACGGTAGGTGCCACCCGATGGCGCTTGCTGCTGAGCAAACGAGGCCGGCAACACGTGGTAACGGTAGGTGCCACCCGATGGCGCTTGCTGCTGAGCAAACGAGGCCGGCAACACGTGGTAACGGTAGGTGCCACCCGATGGCGCTTGCTGCTGAGCAAACGAGGCAGGCAACACGTGGTAACGGTAGGTGCCACCCGATGACGTTTTGGGTCGTACTTTTTTTAACAAACCTTTACAATTAAATAATAGCGCGTCAAAATATCGAAACATGTTTATAAATTGATTAATTGAGTGTACATCAGACTAAAATGCTGGTTTGAATCTGACTCGAATTGGAAAAGCTGGTTCTAAGAATTTTCGAAACTAATAAACTCCTCGATGCCGGGCACGGGTTACTTGTTTTAGATTGCCATGACAACCCTTGTTTCACCCACCCATTACTATTACATTGTGATGAACTGCCCGATGCCGGGCACGGGTTACTTGTTTTAGATTGCCATGACAACCCTTGTTTCACCCACCTATTACTATTACATTGTGATGAACTGCCCGATGCCGGGCACGGGTTACTTGTTTTAGATTGCCATGACAACCCTTGTTTCACCCACCCATTACTATTACATTGTGATGAACTGCCCGATGCCGGGCACGGGTTACTTATTTTCTAAGGTTAGGTGATAAGTTTCTACTAATCGTGAAGCGTATAATTAAGTGTACAAAAAATCTTTTGACGTTCATGCCTCTGCGGTCACTACAGATCTAAACTATATCTTAAATGTCGTCTATCCACGTAAGATCATAAAGATCCAATGTTCTAAACCCACCAACTCCGCACTCTCACGGTAAAGACCTTAAGCAACGTCATTTTTCTCAAAACGCGGTGACAGCCTCTTTGGAGAATGTGACTCCCTTTAAAAGCTTGTCCGTCATTCGAGAACGAAGTGACAAATTTACAGTGCCTTTAGGAAAAGGAGGAATTGAAGATAAAAAAAAGTGTAGAAAAATTTTATTTTTTAAAATATTATACAGTTGATCTACCAAAATTTTAATGTTGAACTGACTTCGTGAAAAAAGTAACTTAATACAAAATAAGTTAGTTTTTTAATTATACTCTGATCATTTTATTTAGATGCATTTAGGAAGCTTGAACTAGGTAATTGTTATAATTTTTGTGGTTCTTTTGCTATCGAAAAATTGCCAGGACTGCTCTTACCCTTGAAGAAGTAACTAGTACAAGTTACAAAACGTTGGTAAATTCAGTTGTTCTTCACTTAGCATTCAAAACCCAGTTAAAATAGTTTTTTATAAAAACTATTGCTAAGGTTGCCGGCTCGCTTGCTTAGCAGAAAGTTTAAAATTAAAGTTTCCCCTGACTTTACCTAAAAACTTTAAAGTTCAGCTGTCATTTGTGAATTTTTGGCCTTAAATGTGTACATACCCACATGAGAATTTTAAAAGTACTCACCCATAATAATTGTACAGAGTAACTCGTTCAGCGGCCAGCAGCGATATCTACTGAAAACCAAACAAGACCAATCATATTATAAACTCAAATTTGCCAAAATCCACAAACATCAAATAAACCGTTAAAAATTAAATAAAACATAGACAAAAGTTAAAGACTTTTCCCACCTGGCTTTGGACGAACGCAACAACAGGATATTTGTTTCAAAATTACAAACTTTTAGAAATTTTATCGCCTTGAAATCTTTTATATTTCGTTTATGCTATGACGTTTTTCATTCACGCATTCAAATTTTCTGCGCTTTTGCATTTGTACTGTATTATCGCAAGAGTACAAACTCACTACCCTATTTGAAAAAAAAAAAAATCAATATTGTCTCGAGCTATCGCTTTTTTATCAATTCACAATGACAATGTTGAGATGGACAAGAAGGAAGTGATGATCAAGACCCTTGAAATAAAAAAATTCAAGTCTTGAAAATCGCCCAAACAAAGACGTGGACTTATTTTAAAGACCGTCAGGAGAACTGCGGCGGTTCAGTGACAAACAGGAAGACGAGAGAAGTCTTCACGAATTAAGAACAAAGAAGCACTCGGGCGCAATTCCAAGAAGACACGGAGAGCATCAGCTCGTGGTAAAATAAGAGAGTGTGTTTGAGAAGCTCTGTCAGGCGATCTCGGCATCTCCATGGCTACCAAACGTTGAATCTACCATTAAACCTCCTATGCTAGGCCATGATATACCCGTGGTAACATAAGATAGCAGAATTGAGAAGCTCTGTCAGGTGATCTCAGCATCTCCATGGCTACCAAACGTTGAATCTACCATTAAACCTCCTATGCTAGGCCATGATATACCCGTGGTAACATAAGATAGCAGAATTGAGAAGCTCTGTCAGGTGATCTCAGCATCTCCATGGCTACCAAACGTTGAATCTACCATTGAACCTCCTATGCTAGGCCATGATATACCCGTGGTAACATAAGATAGCAGAATTGAGAAGCTCTGTCAGGTGATCTCAGCATCTCCATGGCTACCAAACGTTGAATCTACCATTAAACCTCCGATGCTAGGCCATGATATACCCGCGGTAACATAAGATAGCAGAATTGAGAAGCTCTGTCAAGCGATCTCAGCATCTCCATGGCTACCAAACGTTGAATCTACCATTGAACCTCCTATGCTAGGCCATGATATACCCGTGGTAACATAAGATAGCAGAATTGAGAAGCTCTGTCAGGCAATCTCAGCATCTTCATGGCTACCAAACGTTGAATCTACCATTGAACTTCACGTGTTTGATATGTTTTTATTTTATTTTGGGTAACAAAAACGAACATCAGAGAGAAACTTGATTAAACTACAATAAAAAAAATAAAAAAAACTGAACTCCATTACCTATGCTTATAACATTTGTGTTCCAGTTCTAACCATATGACCAACGGATGGTCTGCGCTGATATCTTTCATTTGATTCTAATTATTGTAATTTCACGACGCACTCTTTTGGCCATGCGGCACTGGTCTAATGGCGTTGGTGAATGAGTGGATGATGATGAGAATGATGGTGGGCCTAACCTAGCCCAGAAGAGAGGAGGGGAAACCCGGTGCCGGAACTTAAACGACTCCGGCCTAAGATACCTTCCTTAGGACGGTCCAACGCGAACAGATCCAAATCAATGCTGTTGAGAGGTTGATAAGCAAAGCGAGTGAAGTTGCTGTACTAACTTTCATCCCTCCAACCTCTCTCCCGAACAGAACTGGCCATGTGTATGATAGTCACCCATCCAATACCTGACCCAGCGCAGTGTAGCTTAACTTTCATCCCTCCAACCTCTCTCCCAAACAGAACTGGTCATGTGTATGATGGCCACCCATCCAATACCTGACCTAGCTCAGTGTTGCTTAACTTTCATCCCCCCAACCTCTCTCCCAAACAGAACTGGTCATGTGTATGATGGCCACCCATCCAATACCTGACCCAGCTCAGTGTTGCTTAACTTTCATCCCTCCAGCCTCTCTCCCGAACAGAGCTGGTCATGTGTATGATGGTCACCCATCCAATACCTGACCCAGCGCAGTGTTTTTGACTTCGGTAATCTCATGAAAGCCGGTGTTTCTAAAACGCCAGACCGTTCGGTGCCGATATCCTTTAAATGTTTCTTCTAACCCATCTTTTCTCGAACGTACTGTGCAGATATCTTCCGATATTAAACGTAGATCAATCACACGTGAACGTGAATATATATATGTATGTGTGTGTGTGGGTGAATGTGTGCGATCAGAGATGACGCGTTCAGCTGGACCGTTTATGATGGAAACAGGAAGTGAACGAAAAGGCGCCGAGTTAGAAATGGGGTGACCCGAGCCGTGGCAGGCTTTTGACGGGAACGAGAGGAAATATCTCGACATTGTGCGTTTTGAAAAGAAACCCAAGAGTGGGGAAGCAAGAGGTGACACGGGTTTCAGGGTAGAATGGGAATGAATAAGGCAATTCAAGAGAGTGGGATAGACGGTGAGTATATTGGCAAGATATTTTCTTTTTTGAAATTCTAAACTCGAGATGATATGTAGGTCGTCTGTATTTGCGTAGCGACTTTCAGAGTAAGAAGACTGATTTTTAATGCCATTTGAGACTAAGGGACAAGTTTTATTTGCTTTTGTCAATTTTTGATATGGCAACCGAATCATGTGTTAGCAGCTGAACGAATCTGTCACATTATCTCAGATGCTTCGCAAATAGTAGACAGTCTTTGCAGATGATTGTCTGCCTGTTTTTAATTGCTTATTTGATTGGCTGCCCTAGTGCACCCCCAGTGTGCACTGGAGTGACATGCGTTTTCAACTGGGCTTGTGACTCTGTCCCAGTGTAACTTTCACGTGTTCGACTGGGGATGTGACTCTGTCCCAGTGCAACTTTCACGTGTTCGACTGGGCATGTGACTCTGTCCCAGTGCAACTTTCACGTGTTCGACTGGGCATGTGACTCTGTCCCAGTGCAACTTTCACGTGTTCGACTGGGCATGTGAGACTCTGTCCCAGTGTAACTTTCACGTGTTCTACTGGGCACATGACTCTGTCCCAGTACAACTTTCACGTGTTTGACTGGGCTTGTGACTCTGCCACAGTGCAACTTTCACGTGTTCGACTGGGCATGTGACTCTGCCCCAGTGCAACTTTCACGTGTTCGACTAGCAGAGTTGTTTTTAAATAAGCATTAATAGTTTAAAGGCTGACTACACATTTAATGTCTGTGTCCAAAATGTTTACTATACATAATATGTTGTTTTTAGTGCATGTATTGTTTTGTTTTTTAAGTACCCTGAAAACGAGTGATTACATCAAATATATCTGATCGATCATCGTGAGAATAGCACTATTCGGCATATATGAAACTAACTGATCTCAAATAACCTGGAAATAAAGCTTAGAATCTAGGATCAAAACCAAAGGAAGGTAATAAATGTTTGTCAAAAGATAAAGAGCCTCTAAATTTGAGGTTTCTTTATAATTTAAATGCTAATTTTAGTGTTTTTGGACCATTTTTTCAACACATTTTGACTATAAAAGTGGCGAAAACTAGACAATCTACATAAAACATTGATAAAAACACCTAAATAAAAATACGGGCCTTTATGACAGACCTTTAAACTCAGTCACTTTTATAATGGAGGTTTTAGCTTCAAAGTCCTGCAGAGCTATTCAGGTCATTTGAGATCACTTATTAATTCTACTGTTTTGCCACCGAACAGTTTAGCGTATTAGAAACACGGGTTCTCGTGAGATTACCGAAGTTAAGCAACACTGCGCTGAGTCAGGTTTTGGATGTGGGCCATCATACACATGACCAGTTCTGTTCGGGAGAGAAGTTGGAGGGATGAAAGTTAAGCATCACAGCGATGAGTCAGGTATTGGATGGGTGGCCATCATACACATGACCAGTTCTGTTCGGGAGAAAGGTTGGAGGGATAAAAGTTAAGCAACACTGCGCTGAGTCAGGTATTGGATGAGTGGCCATCATACACATGACCAGTTCTGTTCGGGAGAGAGGTTGGAGGGATGAAAGTTAAGCATCACAGCGCTGAGTCAGGTATTGGATGGGTGGCCATCATACACATGACCAGTTCTGTTCAGGAGAGAGGTTGGAGGGATGAAAGTTAAGCAACACTGCGCTGAGTCAGGTATTGGATGGGTGGCCATCATGCACATGACCAGTTTCGTTATCTGTATTTTTTCTAATTTTCACAATGCAACTGATGTTAAACGTGGAGAAACGCGAGTTGAGAGTAAAGCAAAAATTTTGGCAAATGCGGACGGATTTTGAGCGGGAAGAATACGAAGTGAGTTTCTATTTCAATGCTCGCCCGCGAGAACCAACCAGTGGCGTGCAGAAACTTTGGGCAACAGGTGCAGTGCCTCGAAATTAAAAGTACTGACTGAGGTTGGAATGAGGCCAGGCTTTCTTAAAGTTAAAATCACAAATAATCTGAAATTAAAGATTTGATATTGTTTGTAATTTGTGTCTGTATTTTCCAGAACTGTCATTTAAAATCTTAATACATTAAAATGTTGTAGGGAGTCAGAAAAAAATTCAAAAAAAATCTAATCGAAGACGTTTTTTTTTCGTAGAAGGTGCGGCACTGGAAATAGTTTTAATTCGCAAAGGCTCTGTCAGGCGACCTCAGCTTCTCCATGACTACCAAACGTTGAATCTACCATTGAACCTCCTATGCTAGACCATGATATACCCGTGGTAACATAAGATAGCAGAATTGAGAAGCTCTGTCAGGCGATCTCAGCATCTCCATGGCTACCAAACGTTGAATCTACCATTGAACCTCCTATGCTAGGCCATGATATACCCGTGGTAACATAAGATAGCAGAATTGAGAAGCTCTGTCAGGCGATCTCAGCATCTCCATGGCTACCAAACGTTGAATCTACCATTGAACCTCCTATGCTAGGCCATGATATACCCGTGGTAACATAAGATAGCAGAATTTAGAAGCTCTGTCAGGCGATCTCAGCATCTCCATGGCTACCAAACGTTGAATCTACCATTGAACCTCCTATGCTAGGCCATGATATACCCGTGGTAACATAAGATAGCAGAATTGAGAAGCTCTGTCAGGCGATCTCAGCAACTCCATGGCTACCAAACGTTGAATCTACCATTGAACCTCCTATGCTAGGCCATGATATACCCGTGGTAACATAAGATAGCAGAATTGAGAAGCTCTGACAGGCAATCTCAGCATCCCCATGGCTACCAAACGTTGAATCTACCATTGAACCTCCTATGCTAGGCCATGATATACCCGTGGTAACATAAGATAGCAGAATTGAGAAGCTCTGTCAGGCGATCTCAGTATCTCCATGGCTACCAAACGTTGAATCTACCATTGAACCTCCTATGCTAGGCCATGATATACCCGTGGTAACATAAGATAGCAGAATTGAGAAGCTCTGTTAGGCGATCTCAGCAACTCCATGGGTACCAAACGTTGAATCTACCATTGAACCTCCTATGCTAGGCCATGATATACCCGTGGTAACATAAGATAGCAGAATTGAGAAGCTCTGTTAGGCGATCTCAGCACATCCATGGCTACCAAACGTTGAATCTACGATTGCCTATGTCCCCATTGCCTATAGAAAACCTTTCTTTGCCTGATTTTAATTATTGCATTCAAAAACGCTTACAAAAAATGTCAGTTTAATAAATATCTAAATGTATTCTCTCATCTACATTATTTAACGCCCGCTAGCCACTGTTGTGACGTCACACTCGAAATATTTCAATCTAGCGGCTCACAAATGTAACTATGTGCCAATTTCTTTTACATCGCAGAACCTACTGCCAAAAAGCAGAAACATCCAATTGGTCAAACGGCATCAAATCAATCTATGCATTTCTAACCAATCAGATCTCACGACTGAGGTCGGGTTCTCTGCTTCACTTAATTTGAGGTGAATTCACTTTTTTTTTAGATACACTATGAGCCGATTTCAGCAACGCCGTTTAAATCTTGCTAAATTAGGGCTGAAGAGATGTTTGAGGCCAATATTGATTTTCCCCGTTTTCAGCCTTCGTTTTGAGAGATTTGAAAGAGGATGTTTACATAAATACACAAAATAGATGTTAATTTAAATTTAAATTTGGTGATGATTCAGGAAGGCTTTGTCCTGTCACAGAAAAGAAATTTTATTTAGCATCCGTCACTATTTTCTCTCTGCTCTAATCGTCGTTTAATATTTGAACCTGGAATGACGGAGGTTTCATTTTTAAACTGTCATTTAAAGGTCAAAATAAGTAAACCCATTGATATTTTGTTTGTATTTCCAAGTCACCAAACATTCCGTTTCGAAGCAAACACATTTTTAAACACAATTTTTTGTGTTTTTGTGTGACGGTCTCAATATCCTTTACGTTAAACATCTAAATTTTGACATCAAATAAGCTGTAAGAATTGTTAAAAATCGTTTATTCCCAGCTAGATATTTGTATAAACTATGGAATTTAGTAATACGAAAATTTAAATCGCCTAAAATTTAGTTTTTAACTAACTAGTTAACTAGTTTACGTCACAAGGGGTAAGATTAACCCCCCTTAATTTGGGGGTAAAGTCGTTATCACCAAGGGAATATCTTCTGTGACTGGCTGATCATCTTAACCCTGAACCCTGATTTGTGACTCTGGCCAAAAACAGCAAGTTTGGCTTGCCCAGATTGTAAAAGGTATTTCACAAGTTTCACTCTCTAAGAAATATTTCAAGAAATCATGCACGAGAATCTTTTGACAGCCAACGTCGTTTGTTTTCGAAATTGTCATCATGGTCACTTTGGAATTCACAGAGTTTCCACAATGCAGTGACCCCGAGTGACATAAGCGGCAAATTTCAAATTCAATAAATGGGGGTACTTTTGGTTGTGGTCCCATTTTAACCAAAATGCCCACTCCCTCAAAATCTTAAGCGGCCGTAGGCAGCGGGTTCTGCTAGTCATATCGTTAATTCCTTTAATCTGACCTTAAAATTTGGCTCAAATTTTTTTCTGTGACATAAGAAACCTTTTTCTACCTGCTGTGCGTCAGCTAGAAATTATTTGAAATTTCAACACTCAATTAAATTTGGAATCTCTGAATCCTCATGAAGAAATGACGCAGGCACGACATCCGAAAGACGCACGACAAATCTGGACGATGACAGATCTCATAAGCTACGGCTTCAGTCGACCAGTCGGTCAGCCCAGCAAATGTAACACAGTTTACCACACAGAATTCAATCATCACAAGTGGCGTCTATATTTAAAACAGTGAGATGTAAATTTAGACGGGCGACGCATCATTGCTAAAACCAGTCACAAGCCAGCGTCGTTGAGCGTCGGCGTCGTTGCACCTTGCAATGTGCGTTGATTTCGTTGACTCGTTTCAACCGTTCAAAAGGAAAGGTCGGGGATTTCAAATACTACGCCGTTCAGTGACAGTACATGATATTCCCGGCAGAGGCTCCACCGGTCGTCTTGAGGTGACATGCTAGCCAACTGTCAGTTTTTTAAAACACTACAAATCATCTCCGCTGATGTCCACTGTTTTGCTTTTGCTGTAAAGCTTTTGTCGTTTATTTTTCGAACTATTTTATACATTTTTATAACTATCATAGCAACTATGGTGTAGTTTTTTGGGGAGCGTCACCAGTATTCATAGTGCAAAAGAGAGCGATACGTAGGTAATATACTGTCCCTTTGAAATAAAAGGCAGTTTAAGCAACTGTCAAAACTAACGTTACCCAGTTTGGACATCCTGGCTGCCGCACTGTTTGTCAGAGACAATACTGACTTATTTCTTAAAAGATGTGACACTCACTCACATGATACAAGAGGAGCAGGAAAACTGCAGATGGGGCATCACATGCCTCGTCTCAACCTGCTCAATGTTGGCGTGAAGATCATGAATAGCCTTACACAACAATTTAGATGCATTGCAAGCAGGGATGCATTCAAGATAAACCTCAAGATCTTTCTTCTCCACGAAAAGTTTTATAATTTAGAGGAATATTAAGATAGAGATTATTAGGTTAGGGCGTGCTTGGTTAGACATATAAGTCATATTGGACTGCTACTAGTAATATTATCTGATGAAAATGTATACACATTGAAAAATGTACTACAACAGCGAATAAAATACAAATACAAATACATTTTTAAACTATCATAGCAGTTTTTCTCAATTAATTTCATTAATAATTAATAACTCGCTCAACTAATCACGTTATCGATTCTAACCTCAAAAATTGATATACATGAACAGATATGTTAAGTCGTTTTTCATAATAAAGAACAATTTCCCTCTCACAAATTGATGCCCAAACAGGGACTCGAACCCCGATCTTCACCTATCGCGGGTGTTGCTCTAAACCATTGAGCTACTTGGACACATAATTGTTCCTAACATTATTGTTCCTAATAATAAAATACCCCGCGCATTGCAAGCGTTTGCAATTTAAATCAGATTTCACATATACGTTATTATTTAACTGTCAAGATTTGTTAAAAAAAAAGGACGGCCGCAAGCGCTATCAACCTTTACCTAGTGTTGCCGGCCTCGTTTGCTCAGCAGAACTCTAACCTGATTTACATGCCCAACGGACAACAAATGATCTTTTACTATTAGAAACACTAATAACCTCTCAAAAATTGATGCCTAAATGGGGAATCCAGGTAGCTCAATTGGTTAGAGCGACAGGTTCGATTCCCCCTTTGGGCATCAATCTTTGAGAGGTTATAAGAGCTCCTAACAATAAAATACCCCGCGCATTGCAAGCGTTTGCAATTTAAATTAGATTTCGCATAACGAGTGGTCAACAAATGGACGACAAAACCTATATATATTGTGTGGTTGATAACAAATTGAAAGACTTTGACTGGGTAGCCGGAACGAAAGATGGCTCAGCTTCAAGTTTTTAGAACAATGGAGTCTTAGATTGTTTCCGTGTTCATGCGCTAAAGAGGCCCAATTAATATCACGTTTGTATATATGTTGAACCTACCTATAATTTGTTTCAAAACAATATCACCAGCTTCAAGCTGTGAGATTTTTTGGTCTCCTTTAAGCAATGTTTGATGAGTAATCATTCCAACACAAATCACTGAAAATGTGTATTTATTCTGAAATTAAAATACTGTGTGTTATAAAAAAGATTTTAAATGTATACCTACATTTAATTTTGTTATTTTATAAATACATTTTTTAATTATTAAAATCTCCTTTTATTTTTAGTTGATTAGGCATTCAACAGATTATAGTGAGAAACATTGGATCATATTTTGTGCGGCATTTTTATTCAAATCTTATGTCCACTTTTACAAAACGCAATTCAAGAAGGAAATCTGCCTGTCGACAAAGAAAATGTTGAAATAGATGTGTTGTACTTTGATATGTATGATCCTGCGTGGCAAGACGCCCAAGTACTTAGAAAATAGACTTAATTATAAAGATCACGAACATAATTTCTAGACCAGAAAGAAATTCGTGTGTACAAGGCAAGGCTAATAAAAGTATATTTTATAGAGGAGAAAGAAAATATTATGCACTTCCTGCAAATATTAAAGGTGAGAACGACTTTTTTAAGTTAAGTCGAAAATTAGAAAAGACATGTTAGTATTTAAGTAAAAATTTAAGCCAAGAAATTACAAAAATTTATAATTTACTGTAAATATATATATTTTTTTGCTAAATAAACAACTACAAAACAAATATATTAAAAATTAAAATCTTGTAAGTGGTCTTTGATTTATTTTGTGGGATTGAACGACGCAGTGTTTTGACAACGGCTCTTTCCGCAGACTGTCAGTCAAAAGGTGAATTTTAACTAAGGAGATCATTAATCTAGTCTCGCCTAGCAGGCAAGTGTGAAAACACGGTGCAGGCACGTATCGAATAGCACCTGGGGAACCACCGGCTAAACGTTCCTTCTGAAGGACGGTACAACGGGAAAAACAGGATTCCTCCACAAATCCATGCTGTCAAGAGGTTGATAAGCAAGGCGAGTGAAGTTGCTGTACTAACTTTCATCCCTCCAACCTCTCTCCCAAACAGAACTGGTCATGTGTATGATGGTCACCCATCCAATACCTGACCCAGCGCAGTGTTGCTTAACTTTCATCCCTCCAACCTCTCTCCCGAACAGAACTGGTTATGTGTATGATGGTCATCCATCTAATACCTGACTCAGCGCAGTGTTGCTTAACTTTCATCCCTCCAACCTCTCTCCCGAACAGAACTGGTCATGTGTATGATGGTCATCCATCTAATACCTGACTCAGCGCAGTGTTGCTTAACTTTCATCCCTCGAACCTCTCTCCCAAACAGAACTGGTCATGTGTATGATAGACACCCATCCAATACCTGACCCAGCGCAGTGTTGCTTAACTTTCATCCCTCTAACCTCTCTGCCAAACAGAACTGGTCATGTGTATGATGGTCACCCATCCAATACCTGACCCAGCGCAGAGTTGCTTACTTTCATCTCTCCAACCTCTCTCCCGAACAGAACTAGTCATGTGTATTATGGTCACCCATCCAATACCTGACCTAGTGCAGTGTTACTGAACTTCGATGATCTCAGTGAAACCGGTGTTTCCAACCCAGAACACTTTTTGAACTCGATGAATTTACTGATTTCTACCAACACGGTGACATTTTTAGACAACTTATCAAACAGTAATTATAATTTATTATCACGAGGGTCCATTTCAGATGTAAACAAGTTCGTACACGACCGGACATGCAGGTGGGCACATCTTCAAAAATAAATAACTGCGTCTCAGTGTTACAAAATTAATAACTTGTTCATTCGCTTAAAAATATCTACAAAAATCATTTGAAATTGCTAGTTTCTCGTCACCTAATTCTCTCAATCTCCCGTTTTAGTCACACTGGTCCGCAAAAACACACGAGCGTGACAAAGCGAAATGGTGGTAACATTGCCAAGGTATGAGCGAGACATCAAACAAATTCTTGGCGTTCTAATTTTAGAGTGTTGAGACGAGAGAAGACTTGGTGATAGCTGCCTGAAAAGCCTACTGGATCTCGACTCGTCTTTACCGAAAACTCCCTGCCAAGATTTATCTAAAGCGACCACTTGGCGGTGCTACCGTGGTGCTACATAATACAACCAGTGGTATTATAAAGCCCCGACCTAAAGCGGTCATTTGGCTGTGCTACCATGGTGCTACATAATACAACCAGTGGTATTATAAAGCCCCGACCTAGAGCGGTCATTTGGCGGTGCTACCATGGTGGTACATAATACGACCAGTGGTATTATAAAGCCCCGACCTAAAGCGGTCATTTGGCTGTGCTACCATGGTGCTACATAATACAACCAGTGGTATTATAAAGCCCCGACCTAGAGCGGTCATTTGGCGGTGCTACCATGGTGCTACATAATACAACCAGTGGTATTATAAAGCCCCGACCTAGAGCGGTCATTTTGCGGTGCTACCATGGTGCTACATAATACGACCGGTGGTATTATATAACCCCGACATAGAGCGGTCATTTGGTGGTGCTACCATGGTGCTACATAATATGACCGGTGGTATTATAAAACCCTTACCTAAAGCAGGGTTTTTCTACAATGCTACAGTGGGTTGATTTCAGCACCACTAGCCACCGGTATTAAGGAGTTGCTACGACGGTAGCATTATTAAGAAGGCAAACTGGGTTTCAGCTGACCATCACAGTGCAGTGAGGACAAAGCAACCAATTGCAAGAAGCGTTACTGAAGCCAGAGTCACTGAAAATGGTGCTAATTAATACTGCCGCTCTAGGTCGGGGTTACTGCTTGGTGCTATAGTAGTGCTAGTTAGCACGGTGCTACTGACAGTAATACCAGGGTTACGAATCACCGCTCTAGGTCGGGGTCACTGCTTGGTGCTATGGTGGTGCTAGTTAGCACGGTGCTACTAACAGTAATACCAGGGTTACGAATCACCGCTCTAGGTCGGGGTCACTGCTTGGTGCTATGGTGGTGCTAGTTAGCACGGTGCTACTGACAGTAAAACCAGGGTCACTGCTTGGTGCTATGGTGGTGCTAGTTAGCACGGTGCTACTGACAGTAATACTAGGGTTACGAATCACCGCTCACGGTCGGGATCACTTTTCGGTGCTATGGTGGTGCTAGTTAGCACGGTGCTACTGACAGTAATACCAGGGTTACGAATCACCGCTCTAGGTCGGGGTCACTGCTTGTTGCTATGGTGGTGCTAGTTAGCACGGTGCTACTAACAGTAATACCAGGGTTACGAATCACCGCTCTAGGTCGGGGTCACTGCTTGGTGCTATGGTGGTGCTAGTTAGCACGGTGCTACTGACAGTAATACCAGGGTTACTGCTTGGTGTTATGGTGGTGCTAGTTAGCACGGTGCTACTGACAGTAATACCAGGGTTACGAATCACCGCTCTAGATCGGGGTTACTGCTTGGTGCTATGGTGGTGCTAGTTAGCACGGTGCTACTGACAGTAATACCAGGGCTAGGAATCACCGCTCTAGGTCGGGGTTACTGCTTGGTGCTATGGTGGTGCTAGTTAGCACGGTGCTACTGACAGTAATACCAGGGTTACAAATCAACGCTCTGGGTCGGGGTCACTGCTTGGTGCTATGGTGGCGCTAGTTAGCACGGTGCTACTAACAGTAATACCAGGGTTACGCATCACCGCTCTAGGTCGGGATCACTTTTTGGTGCTATGGTGGTGCTAGTTAGCACGGTGCTACTGACAGTAATACCAGGGTTACGAATCACCGCTCTAGGTCGGGGTTACTGCTTGGTTCTATGGTGGTGCTAGTTAGCACGGTGCTACTGACAGTAATACCAGGGTTACGAATCACCGCTCTAGGTCGGGGTTACTGCTTGGTGCAATGCTGGTGCTAGTTAGCACGGTGCTACTGACAGTAATACCAGGGTTGCGAATCACCACTCTAGGTTGGGGTTACTGCTTGGTGCTATGGTGGTGCTAGTTAGCACGGTACTACTGACAGTTATACCAGGGTTAAGAATCACCGCTCTAGGTTGGGGTTACTGCTTGGTGCTATGGTGGTGCTAGTTAGCACGGTGCTAATGACTACGAATTAACGCGTTTGGTAGTTTTTTTAATCAGAGTCTTAAGACTCGGTATTATAATATTTCTAAACTCAGAGTTACGTGTGTAGCTCACATCAACAGCTGATTTTTACTGGATGTGATTGGTCGTTGCCATGGCAATTTGATTAACTCTCCACAAGTTAATTAAATTGTAATATTTAACTAAAGAACATTTCTAGTAACGTAAGCGGAAGCTGCTGTTCGGGATCAAGTAGGCGTTTGTTGGCGAACGAGCCAGGTGGAAAATAGTGGCTAGGATTTCTTCACTTGATTTCTATTCAGTGATGTTTCTGAGAGTGGGCTAGGAACTTGTGCCTGAAGTTACTGGAAGACAAGAGACGATCGAGTGATTTGTGGTTGAGTGGTGCACTAGACGAACATTCTTTCATTAGCTACAGTGAACTGGCTAGAAATGTGAGTGAAATAATTTTAGTGATATGACAGTTGGTAATTTTTTTTTTTTTTTTGTGCTTTAGAATGATGATATGTTTAAAGATGATGGTTTTTAGACTCATGTCTACTTGATTTATCCTTAGCACTAATTTTAACAAAAACTATTTGAAATGCAACTATTTGAATGCTTAGTAAAGAACAACTAAATTTCCCGGCGTTTCGTAACATGCACTAGTTACTTCTTATCTATCTTCTTATCTCCTAGTTACGATGGTAACTAGTTACTAGTTACTAGTTAGATGGTCTTTTAAGAAAGGATGAACAAAAAGGTAAGTTTTTTCCATACACATAATTGGTTAGTTAGTAAAAAACGCCAATGTGTTTCGGGATTTTATTTCAGAGATACAAAATACATTAGTTTCTAAGTTATTGACCCTGATTATTTTATTTAGATGCATTTAGGAAGCTTGAACTTGGTAATTGTTATAATTTTATGTGGTTCTTTTGTTATCGGAAAATTGTCAGGACTGCTCTTACCCTTGAAGAAGTAACTAGTATATGTTACGAAACGTCGGGAAATTTAGTTGTCCTTTACTTAGCATTCAAAACCCAGTTCAAATAGTTTTTGTTATATTTTTAAAGAAGTTTTTTATTTTGAAATTGATGAAAATCTTTCGCTTGAAAGAAAAATTACCCACGTAACGTACCTGAACATGGGCACGTGATCAGCGGTAATCGATGTAGTCTCAATACCAAAATCGAAATCATTCAAAAACAGCAGTTACCTAAATATGCCCAAAAGAAAATTTAAAAAGAAAAAGTTAAAATTGCTGTCATGTTGAAATAAAGTTTGGTACATAGAATCTACTTTCCGATTTCAATTGATTTGAAGCGGCATTCGTAGCCTTTAAAGTACATGGAAATTTAAACTGCAAAATGTATGACAGATAAAAAAATTAAACCGTCTGCAAGAATTTGGTCAAATTACAGATATTATAGCCTAACCATCACGCGAACAGATTCTGTCATCAACGTAGCTAAAAACTAAAAAACACTCGTGACACCAATAAAATTATGTCTGCAATATTTCCATGCAAACGACGCAACACTTAACGCTAATTGAAAACAAAAACAATTTTCTAAACAAGTAAAATTACAGTCAACTTTATCCGAAACAAAATATTAGCACCCAATTCCAACACCGAACCTTAAAAATAAAAATAAAAAAATATAAAACTCGCCGAGCCCCAAAATTGTGCAGAAACCGTGACGGTGGGACAAAGGCTCGGTCATCATTCATCGTCTCCGGAAACCCACAAGTAGTTCTTTTATTTGCCTTTTTTTGTGAGCGACGAGGCGTAACTTTAGTTTCCTACGTTCTACAGCATAATTGCCGCTGGCTAGGGGTGGACAAAGTAGTTAATAATTAATATTATCTACTATGACATGTAAAGAAAATTTCATTACTACGTTTCTACTACTATTCACTAAAAACTTTTCATTGAAAACTACTTGAAAAAAAAAGTTTTTTTTATCCATGTCAAACCAATGACGTTTTTAACTGGCCTGCACCAGGGCGGGTTTGAAACTTGCTCGATAACGTTATGCTCTCCACCGGGTTTGCACCAGCTCCGAGCGAGAGCGCTCCCACCCGAACACGTGATCACTAGCTGTCAGTGCATTTATTTGATTACCTAATGCACCGTCAAAATTTTCGGAGCAAGAAAAGTGCACCGGGAGTGACCCAAGAGCGAGCTACTCTGCCAGTCGAACACGTAAAAGTTGCACTGGGGCAGAGTCACATGACCAGTTGAACACGTGAAAGTTGCACTGGGACAGAGTCACATGCCCAGTCGAACACGTGAAAGTTGCACTGGGGCAGAGTCACATGCCCAGTTGAACACGTGAAAGTTGCACTGGGACAGAGTCACATGCCCAGTCGAACACGTGAAAGTTGCACTGGGGCAGAGTCACATGCCCAGTCGAACTCGTGAAAGTTGCACTGGGACAGAGTCACATGCCCAGTCGAACACGTGAAAGTTGCACTGTGACAGAGTCACATGCCCAGTCGAACACGTGAAAGTTGTACTGGGACAGAGTCACATGCCTAGTTGAACACGTGAAAGTTGCACCGAGGCTGAGTCACATGCCCAGTCGAACACGTGACAGTTGCACTGGGACAGAGTCACATGCCCAGTTGAACACGTGAAAGTTGCACTGGGGCAGAGTCACATGCCCAGTGGAACACGTGAAAGTTGCACTGGGACAGAGTCACATGCCCAGTCGAACACGTGAAAGTTGCACTGGGGCAGAGTCACATGCCCAGTCGAACACGTGAAAGTTGCTCTGGGGCAGAGTCACATGCCCAGTCGAACACGTGAAAGTTGCACTGGGGCAGAGTCACATGCCCAGTCGAACACGTGAAAGTTGCACTGGGACAGAGTCATATGCCCAGTCGAACACGTGAAAGTTGCACTGGGACAGAGTCACATGCCCAGTCATATACGCATATCGGTCCCAGTGCCTATCCTGGGCAGTAATTTGAATTCAAAATACAAAAAAGTGTAATTAGACAAATTTGGACATCCCTGCACCGTTGAATATCATCACACCACCCCCAACTTTCCCAAGTGCAGCTTTTTCCCTTCAACGACCGAGGCATTCCGCGCCGCGAATTTTCCCTCTCACCGATTATGTGGGTCATAATTTGGACCGATTCCAAGCGAATTTCCAGCTTATTTCAGAGTCTTGACTTCTCGCCGGGAAGCAAAAAGCATACGACTGCTCACGAAGATACTTAAAATTCTATAAGCTCCTCTTTAACTTCAGGCAATCCCGTCTCTTTTCGCTTAAACAAGCAATTTTAAACAGTGAAGCCGCTGGCATTGCTATGACAGAACACGTGAAATCTCCGTAACAAGGTCTTACTGTGGTGAAATACCTTAGAGAGACATATGACACCCAATTAGAGGTATATGTACAATCTCTTTTCGCGTTTTTTTTTGTTATTTAAAATGCATTTAACTTGTTTTCAATGCAGCAAGTAAAAGGAGAAGGTTAAAAACACAATTAAAGTGACTCATTTTAGATTTCAAAACTAGACAAACGCTATGTATGACTTAATTGATTTACAACATGAGTTCAACGACGCAAAGTTTTGACAACTGTTTCTGTGGCACTGGTCTAATGGCGTCGGTTAATGAGTGGATGATGATGAGGATCACGTAGCCTAGAAAGGATGAAAAACCTTGTGCCGGCACGTTGTTTTCTCCTGTCAAAGAGCACCATATAGTCAACAGGCTTAACGTCCCTTCCAAAGGATGGAACAACTCGTGCATCTTAAATCTGGTGTTCTCACTTTTATCCATCGAGCTTCTCTCCTAAACTGGTCATGTGAATGATGGTCACCTATTTATCTGACCTAGCACAGTGTTGCTCAACTTCGGGGATTTTATGAGAACCAGTGTTTCCATCACGCCAAACCGTTTGGTAGCACATGAACTTTTGAGCGTTTTTTTTTTCAATTACTTCCGTTCTTGTAAAGTTAAGTGGCTCCGATTGTTCCCCTTTTATTTGCCATCCATTCAAACTCCTGAAATATAAATATAAATACATTATAGTTTGGCAATATTAAAGATAAATACGATTTAAAAACAAAGAACCAATTCTCTGATAATTATAATATTAAGTTAAGCTATAAATAGACCGTTTGTAATTATTTTAAAATCTATTCTTTTAAAGGCAGTACATTTTTCTTATGTTACTTGACAGCACCGTGCTATCCCTTCTCCCTTCTAGGCTCAATAAGATGAATCATCATCCACTTATAAATCGACAAATCAAATAACCGTTGTCAAAACAGTGCGTCGTTCGGTAAAAAACAACAAATCAATCGATCAAAATTACTTTACAGGGCGTTATCCCAAGATAAGGTACTATGACAAAATCCAAAATCCAAATTCACTTTCAAAATTTTAACCCTCTCATTAATAATTTAAGATATTCTCTTTTTCTTACATATATTATGAGTTGTTATTTTTAATATATATTTTTTTTTCAATGAAAGAAGATGATGTTTAAAAACCTGCCCCTAGACGCAACCCGCAGAGCAGTAGGGCACCTCCACCATTACAGATATTGTTCCAGAACGTCATTTTTTAAAGTCAAATGTCCAATTAATATTCATAGTACATAAATATAAATTCTAGTGAACGGTTTGGCGTATTAGAAGCACCGGTTCTCATGAGATCACCGAAGTTCAGCAACACTGCGCTGGGTCAGGTATTGGATGGGTGGCCATTATACACATGACCAGTTCTGTTCGGGAGAGAGGTTGGAGGGATGAAAGTTAAGCAACACTGCGCTGGGTCAGGTATTGGATAGATGACCATCATACACATGACCAGTTCTGTTCGGGAGAGAGGTTGGAGGGATGAAAGTTAAGCAACACTGCGCTGGGTCAGGTATTGGATGGGTGACCATCATACACATGACCAGTTCTGTTCGGGAGAGAGGTTGGAGGGATGAAAGTTAGTACAGAAACTTCACTCGCCTTGCTTATCAACCTCTCTACAGCATGGATTTGTGGAGGAATCCTGTTGACGCGTTGTACCGTCCTCCGGAAGGGACGTTAAGCCTGTGATCCCCTTGGTCTTCGACAGGTAATGGCTACGTGCTAGCACTGGATTTCTCCTCCTCCCTTCTAGGCTAGGTTAAGTTCACCATCATCCTAATCATCATCCATTTATGGACTGACGCCATCAGACTGGTGCCGCATAGCCCATCATCAAAACAGTGCGCCGTTTTCCCCAATAACTAATTAATGAAATTCTAGTCCACCAGCACATGGGCTTGTTTTATTCATGTTCTAAAAATGTCCTATTCAATAGTTAAATCATGTGGGAGCCATATGTTAAAAAATGAGACCGTCTACAATTCTCTCTATTGGATTTTCACGGTTGCTTTCAGCCTTTTGAGGCAAAGTCCTGGAATCCATTACCAAATGTACTAGGTTCAGATCCGATCCCTTTCACTCACCCGAATATCTGTACGATCAAAGGAAAAATGTTAAACTTCTCTCAATTCAGGCTGCCGAGCTGTGGTTTTTCATGTGATGTACAGGTCTAATGGCGACCGTTTGGTTTGTCATGTTTAACGTATCGAATTCTTCTTTTGTAGCAGTGGTTTAACGATATTGGTGACTGACAAAGCATGATTTTGACGGTTATTTGAGGCTAGGATTTGAAACCAGGAATGCGACACCAAGTGTCGCATTGGCGTTGCGTTGTTAACTGCTTTCTGTGTTTTTATAAGGTCGTAGTTAAGTAATACTGCGCCAGGTCAGGTATTGGATGGGTGACCACCGAACGGTTTGGCATGTTAGAAACACCGGTTCTCATGAGATCACCGTAGTTAAGCAAAACTGCGCTGTGTCAGGTATTAGATGGATGACCACCGAACGGTTTGGCGTGTTGGAAACACCGGTTCTCATGAGATCACCGTAGTTAAGCTAAACTGCGCTGTGTCAGGTATTGGATGGGTGACCACCGAACGGTTTGGCGTGTTGAAAACACCGGCTCTCATGAGATCACCGAAGTTAAGTAATACTACGCTTGACCAGGTTTTGAATGGGTAACCATTGACCATCATACACATGACCAGCATACTTCAAAAGAGAGGTCAATGGAATCCAAATTGGTTCAACAATTTGAAATGCCTTGGTCATCAACCTCGCAACAACATGGATTTGTGGAGGAATTCTGTTTTTTTTTTTCTAAGATCGTTCCTCGGATGGGACGATAAGCTGTTGATCTCTTTGCTGTTTATCGACAGGGGTAGCTTTAGTGCCAACACCTTGTCAATCAGCACACAAATCAATCGTTTAAATGACTTCCGTTTATCCATCTTTGAAATAGAATTGTACATTTTAAAGAGCTCAGCAAGTGAAGAAAATTTTTAATCAAAACGGCCTCTAAATAACAAAAAAAAAGCGTTGATCGTTTGTTTGATCGCCCCACACTAGAAAAACGGCTTCTCCGTTTGTAAACAAATTTTCAGGAATATTTTTGTTTCAAACCCTTGCATTTACCAGAAAAATCAGTCAGTATTTTCGCCAAGAAACATTTTTAGCACCGAAATTAGGCAAACTTTTTGTTGGAACGTGCAAAAATGGTTGCTTAAAATTCAATTTATAACTAATTTTCAATAAACCAAAAGATTTAAAATAACTATGATGATACACAAATTGGTGTTTGAGCTATGATGAGAGTCTTAGGTACTTCTTTCCGTTTTATCACTTTTTATCAAGTAAGAATTAAGATATTAAAAAAAAAAATCCTTATAATTAACGCCGCTTTAATTGCGTTTATAAATCCGTGTTAATGCATTTAATTACTGTGCATTTTTTTCTCTCTGATCATTCACTCTACTCCCGAAGGCTTTAAATTGTCGCAAATAGCTTGTGCAAACAAAATTAATTGTCAAGGAAAAAAGTAGAAATTAAAAATGCGCTCGACATTAATCCAGTTATCCACCCGTTCCTCGTTGCGTCCTACTTTCATGTCCCTATTCCCATCTGGGGCTAAGTACACATGATCCCCATTACCGGCATTCAATTGGAATACAGCAATACTACATTGCGGGAATGAATCGATATGCATTCCATATCGATGAACATACAGCCATTTTCCAGGGTAAAAAAACTAAAAAAAAAACTGCCCGCTATAAGCACATGCTAAAAGTATTACTGATTTGAAATTTAAAATCAGATTAAAACGGTCAAAATGCAGATATTTTCAACTTTAAATTTATGGAAAGTAAATGAGGCTGGACCGGAAAAATTTGCAACAGATCCGATATTTGAACCCGGGACCTCTAAATTTCCAGACGGGTTCTCTATCAACAGATTTTGGTATCGAATGGTGCGATAAGGAAATGAATTTATGCTTCAAAAGTAAAATTGTATCACCATTTATCACTAAAATGTTCATTGATTCAATTAATACCATGAATCGGGAGTTTAGCAATGTCCAGCTGAGAAAGCAACTCAACAAAAAGTTGAATTAGGATATAGAAGATTCTGTTTAGCTGTGTAGATAGTATTTTTTTTTAAAGAACTTACAAGCAGTATGTTGTTTTTATTATTTTGCCATGGATTTGTACCACCTCATTTCCTGCTCAGACAAATTTGAGATTTTCAACTCAATTGTCAAGCTGTTTTATTAATATGAACACTATTACCGTCTCAAAAATTTATCAATTTTCCATAGTGTAGTACTTCATAATAATAAAATACCCCGCGCTTTGCAAGCGTTTGCAATTTTAATTAGATTTCAAATAATTGGCAAGCTATTAAGGTCTTTCAAACATCTTATAAAGTTGTCATTAAGTTTAATAAGCTGATGGGATGAGTGAAAATCACACACATGACCAGTTCTGTTCGGGAGAGAGGTTGGAGGGATGAAAGTTAAGCAACACTGCGCTGGGTCAGGTATTGGATGGGTGACCATCATACAAATGACCAGTTCTGTTCGGGAGAGAGGTTGGAGGGACGAAAGTTACGCAACACTGCGCTGGGTCAGGTATTGGATGGGTGACCATCATACAAATGACCAGTTCTGTTCGGGAGAGAGGTTGGAGGGATGAAAGTCAGTACAACAACTTCACTCGCCTTGCCTATCAACCTCTCGACAGCATGGATTTGTGGAGGAATTCTGTTGTTCGCGTTGTACCGTCCTTCGGAAGGGACGTTAAGCCGTTGGTCCCCTTGGTCTTTGACAGGAGTAGGCTACGTGCCGGCACTGTATATTCCCCTCTTTCGTATTAGCTAGGTTAGGTCCATCGTCCTCATCATCATCCACTCATGAACCGTAAACCAGTGCCACATGGCCCGTTTTCACAATGCGTTGTTTCAAAACATACGCTCAACCATACAACGTGACTAGTTGCTTGCATAGCTTTTACCCAGCGAGTTTTCACTCACCTTGCTTTATCACAAAAATAGTCGCGTGTGTATTTGAACTTATGAGAAATTCAACTTCTCAGTGATTCATATGGCTTGCTTCACTAGCTATAGACATGCCAGAGTTTGATAGATATTTATTCAAGGGTCACATCGTTAAGTATTGGCGATAGATCAAGAATGCGGTCGCTTTGGCAGAAGTGCAAGTGCCAGAGAAATTACACCGAGTACGTTTTGAATGTCTTCAAACACGGCCTACGTGATCATGTCTTGCTTCACTCGCTTACGTACAGTCTGTCTAACAATATTTATTTATTTGTGGTGTTTAACGACGCATTGTTTTGACATCTGGCCATGCGGCACTGGTATAATGGCGTCGGTGAATGAGTGGATGATGAAGAGGATGAACCTCACATTGCCTAGAAGGGAGGAGAAGAAACCCGGTGTAAGCACGTAGCCTACTTCTGTCGAAGACCAAGGGGACCACCGGCTTAGCGTCCCTTCCGAAGGACGGTACAACGCGAACAACAGGATTTCCTCCACAAATCTATGCTGTTGAGAGGTTGATGAGCAAGGCGAGTGAAGTTGCTGTACTAACTTTCATCCCTCCAACCTCTCTCCCGAACAGAACTGGTCATGTGTATGATGGTCACCCATCCAATATCTGACTCAGCGCAGTGTTGCTTAACTTTCATCCCTCAAACCTCTCTCCCGAACAGAACTGGTCTTGTGTATGATGGTCACCCATCCAATACCTGACCCAGCGCAGTGTTGCTTAACTTTCATCCCTCCAACCTCTCTCCCGAACAGAACTGGTCATGTGTATGATGGTCACCCATCCAATATCTGACTCAGCGCAGTGTTGCTTAACTTTCATCCCTCCAACCTCTCTCCCGAACAGAACTGGTCATGTGTATGATGGTCACCCATCCAATACCTGACCCAGTGCAGTGTTGTTTAACTTTCATCCCTCCAACCTCTCTCCCGAACAGAACTGGTCATGTGTATGATAGTCACCCATCCAATATCTGACTCAGCGCAGTATTGCTTAACTTTCATCCCTCCAACCTCTCTCCCGAACAGAACTGGTCATGTGTATAATGGTCACCCATCCAATATCTGACTCAGCGCTGTGTTGCTTAACCTCGGTGATCGAATGAGAACCGGTGTTTCCAACTCGCCAAACCGTTCGGTTATGTCTTACACTAAGTACCTTGGTGCCCATCTGAAATCTGATTTAAATTGCAAACGCTTGTAATTCGCAGAGTATTTTATTATTAGGAACACTAATATCATCTCAAAAATCGATGACCAAAATGGGAAATGCGTTAAGCCGTTCCTGGTTGGACATCGATTTTTCAGAGGGTAAAAGTGTTCCTAATAATAAAAGAAATTATCACCTATTAGAGAAATTTAAGCTGATTGCAATGAAGCAGGCTTTTTTCAATATGTCAAGGGTGTTGAGGATTGCGATTTAGGTGCCAAAGGTGAAAGGTAAGCGCTAGGTGGTGACAAGTTCGGAATTATTTTTAAGTCGTAGCTTCCTGTTCCTCTATGAAGTGGTTCATGATCTGCCAGCGCATCTGAATTTAGCCAATGTATTACCACAACAAATGCTATGCAGCGTTCATTAATGAAACAACTTTGCAAGGCGCTGGGTTTATGTAAGAGATTCTATTCTTGGTAGCAAGATTATTATTTATGATAGCAATAAAAGGTTTAAGATATATCAACAAAAATTAACTTCATTGTCTGGATTGTCTGAAATTGATCTTATTTTTTGTAAAATTTCTTCAGTTGCGTTAACCAGTATTTATGTAAATCCGTTAATTTAACAACTTCCGGTCAAAAAAAATCATCAGTTATTTTGACTTTGAAGATAAACCTAACCTAGCAAAGAGGATGGTCATCCGGCAAGTGGCCTACTCTTGTCAAGTAGACCTCTGGCTTAACGTCCCTTCCGAAGGACGGTACAAAACGAACAACAGGATTCTTCCACAAATCCATGCTGTCGAGAGGTTGATAAGCAAGGCGAGTGAAGTTGCTGTACTAACTTTCATCTCTCCAACCTCTCTCCCGAACAGAACTGGTCATGTGTATGATGGTCACCCATCCAATACCTGACCCAGCACAGTATTTTTTAACTTCGGTGATTTCACGAGGACTGGCGTTTCCAACACACCAAACCATTCTTTATCTGCTCTAGTCTTTTTTAGCCACCAGTATAGATTTGATGCCAAGAATATAAATTATAAACATTACCATTTCTGATGATAAACTAGACAACATGCAAGTAAATCACCCAAGAAAAACCGATTCTTCATTGAAAATAAAATAGACTGATTGATTATCCAACTAGAAAACCAATTTTTCGGTGTTAAACTGCCTCGTAGCGAAATATTAACAATCAGTAACTTTGTTGGATAAGAAAGAGTACATTCAGAAGATCATCTTTAATGTTAAGTTATCTGCTGAGCAAACGAGGCCGGCAACATGTGGTGGCAGTAAGTTATTTTCAATTAAATAATTACGTTTGAAAATATCAAGACATAAATTTCAATCATAGCTGTATAAGCATGATGGTTTTTAGACTCATGTCTACTTGATATATCCTTAGCACTAGTTTTAAAACTCATTTACCACATTCAAAACATATTTCAAATAGTTTTTCTTAAAAGCTGTAAGCATATACATATGAACAGAGAGTAGACCAGCCTTTATAAGTTAAGTAGCATCTGACATTTTTGTCGCTGTCAATAAGTTATTTGGCAGCCATTTTGTGCAAAGACAGGTTAACATTGGCATCGCTGTAGGCGTCCTGCTTTGGTAAACATGCTCTAATTTTTCATGCACCAGTTTTTTCACCTCGATTTATTTTAAATGATTTCTCGATAAATCTCCGACGATATTTAATTTTACCGTTAAATTTTAATGCATGGAGCAGAGCTTATGGATTTAAATAATCGGATAACAATGTTTGCGCCGTCATTTCAGAAATGTGTTGCTTCTTTGTTTTGGTTGCAAAAAAATCTCTCACGGTTTGGGTTGACGTAATGGAAAATGTGTTTTGTGAACATAACTGTCGTTCTACCGTAGCATCAATTTTAAAACAGTTTTAGTCAAAAATTGCCACTTAATTATTTCACCAAAAAAACTCAGGATTCTTTCACCTGAAAGAATAATGGATTCAATCTCGTATTAAGTGTTTAGAAATTAAATGTTGTTTCTCTCGCAGATTACTCGCATTTGAAAATGGTTTACGCTCAATTAACCTAACCTAACCTAACCTAACCTAACCTAACCTAACCTGATCTAACCTAACCTAACCTAACCTAACCTAACCTACCCTAACCTAACATAATCTACCCAAACCTAACCAAACATAATCTACCCAAACCTAACCAAACATAATCTAACCTAATCTAATCTAATCTAATCTAATCTAATCTAATCTAATCTAATCTAACCTAACCTAACCTAACCTAACCTAACCTAACCTAACCTAACCTGACCTGACCTGACCTGACCTGACCTGACCTGACCTGACCTGACCTGACCTGACCTGACCTGACCTGACCTGACCTGACCTGACCTAACCAAACCTAACCAAACCTAACCAAACCTAACCTAACCTAACCTAACCAAACCAAACCTAACCTAACCTAACCTAACCTAACCTAACCTAACCTAACCTAACCTAACCTAACCTAACCTAACCTAACCTAACCTAACCTAACCTAACCTAACCTAACCTAACCTAACCTAACCTAACCTAACCTAACCTAACCTAACCTAACCTAACCTAACCTAACCTAACCTAACCTAACCTAACCTAACCTAACCTAACCTAACCTAACCTAACCTAACCTAACCTAACCTAACCTAACCTAACCTAACCTAACCTAACCTAACCTAACCTAACCTAACCTAACCTAACCTAACCTAACCTAACCTAACCTAACCTAACCTAACCTAACCTAACCTAACCTAACCTAACCTAACCTAACCTAACCTAAACTAAACTAACCTAACCTAACCTAACCTAACCTAACCTAACCTAACCTAACCTAACCTAACCTAACCTAACCTAACCTAACCTAACCTAACCTAACCTAACCTAACCTAACCTAACCTAACCTAACCTAACCTAACCTAACCTAACCTAACCTAACCTAACCTAACCTAACCTAACCTAACCTAACCTAACCTAACCTAACCTAACCTAACCTAACCTAACCTAACCTAACCTAACCTAACCTAACCTAACCTAACCTAACCTAACCTAACCTAACCTAACCTAACCTAACCTAACCTAACCTAACCTAACCTAACCTAACCTAACCTAACCTAACCTAACCTAACCTAACCTAACCTAACCTAACCTAACCTAACCTAACCTAACCTAACCTAACCTAACCTAACCTAACCTAACCTAACCTAACCTAACCTAACCTAACCTAACGTAACGTAACGTAACCTAACCTAACCTAACCTAACCTAACCTAACCTAACCTAACCTAACCTAACCTAACCTAACCTAACCTAACCTAACCTAACCTAACCTAACCTAACGTAACGTAACCTAACCTAACCTAACCTAACCTAACCTAACCTAACCTAACCTAACCTAACCTAACCTAACCTAACCTAGCCTAACCTAACCTAACCTAACCTAACCTAACCTAACCTAACCTAGCCTAACCTAACCTAACCTAACCTAACCTAACCTAACCTAACCAAACCTAACCTAACCAAACCTAACCAAACCTAACCTAATCTAACCTAACCTAACCTAACCTAACCTAACCTAACCAAACCTAACCTAACCTTACCTATTAATAAACACCTATTAACCTAACACGTATTAATATTTTAAATCTTATTTAATTAAAGCTAGAGTTTTGTTAAAAAGGACGGCCGCAAGCGCCATTAGGTGGCGCCTACCACTACCACGTGTTGCCGGCCTCGTTTGCTCAGCAGAAACATTAACATTAACGCTGGTTCTCTGGCTTAACCTTCTACACTCATTGATCATACAGTTCTTTTTTGTTATTTGAAATATGCAAATCTTCTGATTCAGAATATTCATCGCAGAGTAATAGTTAGTGTTTTGAATTTCTACGTGGTTTTGCACGAGCAGTTGGTAGAAAATAACACAGATGCGCTGATTAATTATGCATTTTATATACAAGATACAACAATGTAAACAGCTTCTGAGATTTCAAACAAGTTTTTTATTTTAAGCATTGAAGGTTTTGTTTACAAACAAAAATCTCCTTACAATACCAGACCCTTCATTCCAGATTTAAAAATGATTCAGCAGTCAATTTGTGAACGAGGAGGGGTTTGGTGTTTTACGACGCACTGTTTTGACAACGGGCCCTGCGGCACTGGTCTTATGGCCCCCTCACCCCCCGTTCACCCCGTTCGAGTCCCCGTTTGGGCGTCAATTTTTGAGACGGTTATAGTGTTAATAATAATAAAATACCCCGCGCATTGCAAGCGTTTGAAATTTAAATAAGATGTCATCTAAAAAAATTGTATTTCTGCTCTTTTCAGTTCGTTTCAGCTGTTTGGTTTGATCTTGTCATTTTTTTTTCAAGCTTCTGTCATCTGCCCTCAGATCGAGTTCATGATGTCGAGAGGCGGAGGCGACCCGTAGGTCGCCGGTCAGCCGGCCTCGGACCTTCTCACACCCTTACACACCCCAGGGACCAGCCACCCCGGGGAGAGACTCTACGGGAATCAGGTGAGTCGCCGGCAGGGGGGTAAAAGAGCACCCCCTGGGGAACAGTTGTCAATGATGTGATCACCAACCGAGGTCGATGATCCACTTCGTAAATCAAAGTATTTTCTTCTTTTCATCACAATGTAATAGTAATGGGTGGGTGAAACAAGGGTTGTCATGGCAATCTTAAACAAGTAACCCGTGCCCGGCATCAGACAGTTCATCACAATGTAATAGTAATGGGTGGGTGAAACAAGGGTTGTCATGGCAATCTAAAACAAGTAACCCGTGCCCGGCATCGGGCAGTTCATCACAATGTAATAGTAATGGGTGGGTGACAGAAGGGTTGTCATGGCAATCTAAAACAAGTAACCCGAGCCAGGCATCGGACAGTTCATCACAATGTAATAGTAATGGGTGGGTGACACAAGGGTTGTCATGGCAATCTAAAACAAGTAACCCGTGCCCGGTATCGGGCAGTTCATCACAATGTAATAGTAATGGGTGTGTGAAGCAAGGGTTGTCATGGCAATCTAAAACAAGTAACCCGTGCCCGGTATCGGGCAGTTCATCACAATTTAATAGTAATGGGTGGGTGAAACAAGGGTTGTCATGGCAATCTAAAACAAGTAACCCGTGCCCGGCATCGGACAGTTCATCACAATGTAATAGTAATGGGTGGGTGAAACAAGGGTTGTCATGGCAATCTAAAACAAGTAACCCGAGCCTGGCATCGGACAGTTCAGCACAATGTAATAGTAATGTGTGGGTGAAACAATGGTTGTCATGGCAATCTAAAACAAGTTACCCGTGCCCGGCATCGAGCAGTTCATCACAATGTTATAGTAATGGGTGGGTGAAACAAGGGTTGTCATGGCAATCTAAAACAAGTAACCCGTGCCCGGCATCGGGCAGTTCATCACAATGTAATAGTTATGGGTGAGTGGAACAAGGGTTGTCATGGAAATCTAAAACAAGTAACCCGTGCCCGGCATCGGGCAGTTCATCACAATGTAATAGTAATGAAAGGGAGAAACAAGGGTTGTCATGGCAATCTAAAACAAGTAACCCGTGCCCGGCATCGGGCAGTTCATCACAATGTTATAGTAATGAAAGGGTGAAACAAGGGTTGTCATGGCAATCTAAAACAAGTAACCCGTGCCCGGCATCGGGCAGTTCATCACAATGTAATAGTAATGGGAGGGTGAAACAAGGGTCGTCATGGCAATCTAAAACAAGTAACCCGTGCCCGGCATCGGGCAGTTCATCACAATGTAATAGTAATGGGTGGGTACTTATATTCTTTATACTTGTATTTCTATCTGAAACCCAGGTTGCTTATTTAACTGAACATAGTTTAACAGGCTCTTTAACAATCACGATCTTAGTGAAGGGCAATCAGCCTGTGCAACTGACAGATTACTCGTTCAACAACGGACATTTTCAATTTACATTTCTTTCACAGATATATTTTTGACGTTCATTGAAAAGAAACTAATTTATCGGGATGTAAAACCAAATTTTTTCTTGATGCTAATTTGAAGCCTGTTAACGCAAGTTTAAAAACTAAGAGAAAAAAATACTACCCTTACTTTTCCTACTTAAGACATAGCAACTCGACAGTGCTTTTCTGAGGATTGTGTTTTTCGAGATGGGAATCGTCGAACTAATAAAAATATTGGATAACATTTGTTTTCTAGGTTTTATTCAAGTAAATAACAACAGCCCCCTCGCCAACGAGCTTTCTCAAAAATATCTGACCCAGATCGTAACGTTTTCGATTCCGTGACGGTGATTGCGTGCTTTCCAGCGGAGGCACCAACATTTTAAATAATCTCTTGTGAGAAATCCACTTTCGCTTCTGACACCTGATTACCATCGATCAAATCTACCATCACAGGCGCACGACAACTCATTTCAACCAGTTGCTAGTATCTTTATTTGAGGGTTGAGTCACTTTCAAAATTAGGGCCAATTGTTAGGCTAGGAAAATTAATTGTTCTTATCTAAGCATTCAAAACTCAGTTCAAATAGTTTTTTTTTAAACCAGTGCTAAAATTAGATTAACTAAACATTAGTCTAAAAACTATAATATGGTGGAGTTAAAGGTGCAGAAATTAAAAAAAAATCTTAGAAAAACATACACTCTCAAAGGTCTTACAGTCGAAAGTCTGAAGAGGTTGAGACGGTTACCGCAGTGCCCGTTGGTGGATTAACTCTTTTGAGGATTTGACAAAATTGTTTGTGAAAAATCATGGAAAGTCGCTACCAGGATAGCCGACAACCAGGATCGCACCTGGGACCTACCGAATGCAAGGCAGACATAGCGCTCTCACTACCAGGATAGCCGGTCACCAGGATCGAAACTGGGACCTACCGAATGCAAGGCAGACATAGCGCTCTCACTACCAGGATAGCCGGTCACCAGGATCGAAACTGGGACCTCTCGAATGCAAGGCAGACATGGCGCTCTCACTACCAGGATAGCCGGCCACCAGGATTGAACCTGGGACCTCCTGAATCCAAGGCAGACATGGCGCTCTCACTACCAGGATAGCCGGCCACCAGGATCGAACCTGGAACCTCCTGAATGCAAGGCAGACATGGCGCTCTCACTACCAGGATAGCCGGCCACCAGGATCGAACCTGGAACCTCCTGAATGCAAGGCAGACATGGCGCTCTCACTACCAGGATAGCCGGCCACCAGGATCGAACCTGGGACCTCCCGAATGCAAGGCAGACATGCCGCTCTCACTACCAGGATAGCCGGCCACCAGGATCGAACCTGGGACCTCTCGAATGCAAGGCAGACATGCCGCTCTCACTACCAGGATAGCCGGCCACCAGGATCGAACCTGGGACTTCCCGAATGCAAGGCAGACATGGCGCTCTCACTACCAGGATAGCCGGCCACCAGGATCGAACCTGGGACCTCCCGAATGCAAGGCAGACATAGCGCTCTCACTACCAGGATAGCCGGCCACCAGGATTGAACCTGGAACCTCCTGAATGCAAGGCAGACATGGCGCTCTCACTACCAGGATAGCCGGCCACCAGGATCGAACCTGGGACCTCCCGAATGCAAGGCAGACATGCCGCTCTCACTACCAGGATAGCCGGCCACCAGGATCGAACCTGGGACCTCTCGAATGCAAGGCAGACATGGCGCTCTCACAACCAGGATAGCCGGTCACCAGGATCGAATCTGGGACCTCCTGAATGCAAGGCAGACATGGCGCTCTCACTACCAGGATAGCCGGCCACCAGGATCGAACCTGGGACCTCCCGAATGCAAGGCAGACATAGCGCTCTCACTACCAGGATAGCCGGCCACCAGGATTGAACCTGGAACCTCCTGAATGCAAGGCAGACATGGCGCTCTCACTACCAGGATAGCCGGCCACCAGGATCGAACCTGGGACCTCCCGAATGCAAGGCAGACATGCCGCTCTCACTACCAGGATAGCCGGCCACCAGGATCGAACCTGGGACCTCTCGAATGCAAGGCAGACATGGATCTTTTTTATCACTTTGGAACCTTGAAGGTTGGAACTAAATTCTTCTAAGATGCTAAAAACACATTTTTATCTCAAATTTATAACACGTCAACACGTCCAAGTATATAAGTAAGTAAGTTACGTCATGGAAATACGTCTCTTCATGTCTTGCAATATGTCTAATCTTCAAAAACAAACAGCGACGCTAAGATTGACAGTAAAATCGATGAAAGAGAAAACGCACGAGCCGCCCAAGACGCAACTTTCCCCTCATCGCCCTCACCCCTTCACCCAAAGATCCCTTGAGAGTCACCTGGGATAAGGTAGGTGGCAATCGCTCGACAAGCACTCTCGCTTCCCAAACGTAACAGCAATCCTTTCCCGGATTACAAGCATCTGACCAGTGGCGTACTTTCCCTAGCATGCGAAAACTCCCCGATTTCATCCACACGTATTATCGCCGATATCAGAACAACCATTCAAGTAATGCAGGTATGCAGATTTTAGCGCTAAAATAAACATAAAAAGCTATATATCCAAATCATTCTAAAATGTTTTAGGATGAAATCATATTTAAATTGCAAACGCTTGCAATGCGCGGGGTATTTTATGATTAGCTCAATATACTCAATGGTTCAGAGCAACACCCACGATAGGTGGAGATCGGTGTTCGAGTCCGCGTTTGGGCATCAATTTTTGAGACGGTTTTAGTGTTGTTAATAATAAAATTCTAAAATGTTTTTGAAATTCTTAGACACACCTTTTACATCTGTATTTTTTTAAACGAATTAAAAAACCTTATAACCCTCAAAACTTTACGGAAACGTTGCTACTTGATGTATATTGACCGTAGCAAAATTTGATTGTTGGCGTTTCACAGGTTCGCGAGAAAATAAACATCATCGTTTGTCTTTGCTTAAAAAATAGAATGTTTCTTCACTCACAAAGTTAGGCCACTCCCTGTTTACGTCCTTTAAAGCCCTAGCAAATCCCTCGAAAATCCACTCGCCCTCGATTTTCAAAGAAAGCCGAAAATAACGAAGGACAAGATCCTGAATACATAAAATACATCTACATAAAAATACTCTCGTAGGACAGTTTCCTTTTAAGGTGCCATGAGAAGTCAATAGTAGTCTCACTTATCGTAGCATTCCGTGACAGGGCGCTTGTTTCGCTCCACGCAAAGGAGCGGACACTCGCCGTCGCCTCTGTGCTGGACATTCCGTGACAGGGCGCTTGTTTCACTCCACGCAAAGGAGCGGACACTCGCCGTCGCCTCTGTGCTGGACATTCCGTGACAGGGTGCTTGTTTCGCTCCACGCAAAGGAGCGGACACTCGCCGTCGCCTCTGTGCTGGACATTCCGTGACAGGGCGCTTGTTTCACTCCACGCAAAGGAGCGGACACTCGCCGTCGCCTCTGTGCTGGACATTCCGTGACAGGGTGCTTGTTTCGCTCCACGCAAAGAAGCGGACACTCGCCGTCGCCTCTGTGCTAGACATTCCGTGACAGGGCGCTTGTTTCGCTTCACGCAAAGGAGCGGACAATCGCCTTGAGTTTTTGTTTTGCATCCGTTTCGTGTTGGGTAAAACAATGTTTGTTTCTAGCGTCTGTTTAATTTCTTGGCACTGTCTTCAAAAGACAATACGTCTCAACAATCGACTCATGTCTACTATTTAAACGGATGTTTAGTTTGTCCGACCACCTTTAAAACTCTATATTTCCTGCTCTCCATTGTTGAAAGAGATCATCATTACAATTTTCTACAGTTGAATTCATAGGTAAAGTCAGATGGCCAGCGTTAATTGTAAACTGTCTGCTGAGCAAACGACCTGGCAACACATAGTTACGACAGGTGCCACCTGATGGCGCTGGTCTTCGTCGTTGTTAACCAACCTCTAAAATCAAATAATTACAACTTGAAATATTAATTTGTATAAACTAATTATTAGGATTAACATATAAATTAAGGGTAAACAAGACTCAAATGAGAGTCGTGGAGAAAGTACTAAGTAAAATATTTTGTCACTTAGTATGACGGTTGATCCACCTTGAAGCGCCCTCCTGTGTCGCCTTAAAGAAGTCATTTGACGGCCGTATTTCGTGAAAACAGCTTAAAATTAGCTCAGACCCTGTGACTTAATACCTAACCTCAATGATTCTATGCAAGAAAAAGACCACAACCACTGGCTGTTAAATTTTCGGGCACAGAAAACGTTCGTGACGTTAACCACTGATTTAATAGTTCGTAAACACGATCGACCTTCGGCTTTGCCAAAAATCCAGCTCCACGGGCCGAGGGATATAATGCCGTGGAGCAATAACTATCAAGTTTAAGTGGCTTTCGAAATAGACGGCACGTAATGACGCAGGCGGCTAAGATTGCAGAAAAAGGTGGGTGGGATTTCAACACCTTTTGTGTTATTCGTTTAAACACGAAAGGTAAATAGCTATTTTGAATCCTTTGGCTTGACTGCTCCTTTGCGTGGAACGAAACAAGCTTGTTATATTACGGAATGTCCTGCACAGAGGCGACGGCGAGTGTCCGCTCCTTTGCGTGGAGCGAAACAAGCACCCTGTCACGGAATGTCCAGCACAGAGGCGACGGCGAGTGTCCGCTTCTTTGCGTGGAGCGAAACAAGCACTCTGTCACGGAATGTCCAGCACAGAGGCGACGGCGAGTGTCCGCTTCTTTGCGTGGAGCAAAACAAGCACCCTGTCATGGAATGTCCAGCACAGAGGTGACGGCGAGTGTCCGCTTCTTTGCGTAGAGCGAATCAAGCACCCTGTCATGGAATGTCCAGCACAGAGGCGACGGCGAGTGTCCGCTTCTTTGCGTGGAGCGAAACAAGCACCCTGTCATGGAATGTCCAGCACAGAGGTGACGGCGAGTGTCCGCTGCTTTGCGTGGAGCGAAACAAGCACCCTGTCACGGAATGTCCAGCACAGAGGTGACGGCGAGTGTCCGCTTCTTTGCGTAGAGCGAAACAAGCACCCTGTCATGGAATGTCCAGCACAGAGGCGATGGCGAGTGTCCGCTCCTTTGCGTGGAGCGAAACAAGCGCCCTGTCACGGAATGTCCAGCACAGAGGCAACGGCTAGTGTCCGCTCCTTTGCGTGGAGCGAAACAAGCACCCTGTCACGGAATGTCCAGCACAGAGGCGATGGCGAGTGTCCGCTCCTTTGCGTGGAGTGAAATAAGCACCCTGTCACGGAATGTCCAGCACAGAGGCGACGGCGAGTGTCCGCTCCTTTGCGTGGAGTGAAACAAGCACCCTGTCACGGAATGTCCAGCACAGAGGCGACGGCGAGTGTCCGCTCCTTTGCGTGGAGCGAAACAAGCACACTGTCACGGAATGTCCAGCACAGAGGGGACGGCGAGTGTCCGCTCCTTTGCATGGAGTGAAACAAGCACCCTGTCACGGAATGTCCAGCACAGAGGCGACGGCGAGTGTCCGCTCCTTTGCATGGAGTGAAACAAGCACCCTGTCACGGAATGTCCAGCACAGAGGCGACGGCGAGTGTCCGCTCCTTTGCATGGAGTGAAACAAGCAACCTGTCACGGAATGTCCAGCACAGAGTGACGGCGAGTGTCCGCTCCTTTGCGTGGAGCGAAACAAGCATCCTGTCACAGAATGTCCAGCACAGAGGCGACGGCGAGTGTCCGCTCCTTTGCGTGGTGCGAAACAAGCACCCTGTCATGGAATGTCCAGCACAGAGGCGACGGCGAGTATCCGCTCCTTTGCGTGGAGCGAAACAAGCAACCTGTCACGGAATGTCCAGCACAGAGGCGACGGCGAGTGTCCGCTCCTTTGCGTGGAGCGAAACAAGCGCCCTGTCACGGAATGTCCAGCACAGAGGCGACGGCGAGTGTCCGCTCATTTGCGTAGAGCGAAACAAGCACCCTGTCACGGAATGTCCAGCACAGAGGCGACGGCGAGTGTCCGCTCCTTTGCGTAGAGTGAAACAAGCACCCTGTCACGGAATGTCCAGCACAGAGGCGACGGCGAAGGTCTGTTACTTTTGTTTGTAGCGATGATAGAGTCACGGTGGTTAGGATTCTTTGCGACAGTTCGATTATTTGAATCTGTAACTACAATGCACGATGCCGTATAATAAAATATGCTTTTATTTTTTCAAAGTTAGTCCACTTAAACTGATACAAATGTTTATGAACTTCAAACAATTTCACTGTTTATTTCTTTCTCCTTCCGATACAATGTAGGGAAACATTTTTTTGCATGCTCGAAACTGGCAGCAATTTATCTCCTAGCATGAGCGCTGTTTGCTCATTTTTGTAGCGCCATACCTAGCAACAGCACTGACCTCTATAAGCTTACGGGAACAACGAAACGGTCCTGATAGCGCTTTCATTTAAAATAAACACCCACAATTCAATTATTACAACTGAAAATATTGACACTTGTTCATCAACCGTTGTGGTTAACATCAAGATTAGTTGAGCTGAATTCAGTCTCAAATGCGAGTAATCTGTGAAAAATAATTAAATTCGATTTCTCAACACTCGATTATTATTTGTGGTGTTTAACGACGCACTGTTTTGACATCTGGCCATGCGGCACTGGTCTAATGGCGTCGGTGAATGAGTGGATGATGATCAGGATGATGATGAACCTTACCTAGTCTAGAAAGGAGGTAAAACCCGATGCAAGCACGTAGCCTACTCCTGTCGAAGAGCACCAAGGGGACCACCGGCTTAACGTCTCTTCCAAAGGACGGTACAACGTGAACAACAGGATTCCTCCACAAATCCATGCTGTCGAAAGGTTGATAAGCAAGGCGGGTGAAGTTGCTGTACTAACTTTCAACCTTCCAACCTCTCTCCCGAACAGAACTGGTCATGTGTATGATGGTCACCCATCCAATACCTGACTCAGCGCAGTGTTGTTTAACTTTCATCCCTCCAACCTCTCTCCCGAACAGAACTGGTAATGTGTATAATGGTCACCCATCCAATACCTGACTCAGCGCAGTGTTGTTTAACTTTCATCCCTCCAACCTCTCTCCCGAACAGAACTGGTCATGTGTATAATGGTCACCCATCCAATACCTGACCCAGCGCAGTGTTGTTTAACTTTCATCCCTCCAACCTCTCTCCCGAACAGAACTGGTCATGTGTATGACAGTCACCCATCCAATACCTGACTCAGCGCAGTGTTGCTTAACTTCGGTGATCTTACGAGAACCGGTGTTTTCAACACACCAAACCGTTCGGTTTAACAAAAACTATTTCAACCGGGTTTTGAATGCCAAGTGAAGAACAACTGAATTTCCCAACGTTTTGTAACTTGTTCCTGTTACTTTATCAAGGGTTAAATCAGTCCTTGATAAAGTAACAGGTACAAGTTACGAAACGTTGGGAAATTTAGTTGTTTTTCACTTCGCATGCATAACCTGACTTAAAAACGTTTTTATCAAAGTTTATTCTTACCGACTACAAACAGACGTTCGCCATCCACGCAAGTATATACAAATCGGCGTTGCAACGGTCAAATTTTCTCCACCTCCCAGCGGGGCCTAAAATTGCACCCCCGAGATCGTTCCAGCCACATGCGGCCGCTCGCGCTCCATGGCGTGCGAAAAAGAACAAGAACACTCATTACGCGAGCGCCTTTTTTGTCCAAAACATTCCCCCCCCCCCCCCCCCTCCTCAACAACCCCACCTCAAGGTCACCAAAACCACCGCCAACCACCTGACCCTGAGTTGGCGCTCGAAAAGTTCAGACCGTAGTGACAGTGGTGAACACACGGGGGTGATTTAGTCAATGTATATATGGAAAATAAGGACAATGGTTATCATTTATTTCTTACAACAGTTTTTTTTTTATTGAAGGAATTTAACATGTTTTTGTCATTTAACATGTAAAATTTAATTAATTTAAGCCATTTTACATGTTTTTTTTGTCTTCTTCGTGCTCCCTTTCTTTCACCAACTTTTTCCATGTCTCCTTATCTAGCCATCTTTCTTTCTCTGCTACTTCATTCCATTTCCCATCTTTTTCCTTTACATCTGCTTCTACTTTTTGTATCCATCTTTCTCTTGATCTTCCTCTTCCCCTTCTCTCATATTCCAAGCTTAAAATCTTTCTTGGCAATCTTTCTTCCACCAGTCTCATAATTTTTCCAAACAATTTCAATCTTTCTTCACCAATTTTAAAACCCAATCTCTCTATAATTATTCGTTTTCTAAATATTTTGCTTTTAATCTTGTCCAACTTCATCAACCCTTCAATACTTCTCATAAACTTCATTCGCACATTCCATTCTTCTTTCCTCCGTTCCATTCAAACCCCACAATCCACACCAAGACATTCAAAATGATTCATAATAAATCTTATGTATAAGAACCTTACATATATATCCTAGTATAATTAAATCTTTTACCGTGAAGTTCATACTCAATGGACAAGCGTTGATTTTAAGATTTTAGTCAAGCAAACGAGGCCTGTAGCATGTGGTTAAGGTAGGTGCCACACGAAGGCGCTAGCGGCCGTTCATTTTAATAAACATCAACAATTTAATCATTACGACTCAACAAATTCAACACACGACTAATAATCATTCAGGTAAGCATTTATAAAAATTAATTGAGCGTAAACCAGCTTAAAATCCAATCGATCTGCAATATATAATGAGATGAAACGATCTGGTGGTAATTCGGATATGACTTCTGTGCAAAAAATTTCATAACGCCAAGAATATAAATTCCTTTTAACGCTGAACTGAATTTTTATCAAAATGGTGACTTTAACTGAAATGAATTGCCGTTGATATCTAATTGCCTGCACACAAATACATCTTCAAAAGGAAAAACCGGAAGGTTATTCCAAAAGCTTTACAAAACACCTCTTGTACGTCTTGCTTTCTAAAAACGACACAGTACCGCGCTGTATTCTGATAAATTTATATTTTTCCCACTCTGTACTCATTCGATATTAGTCAGCACACGAGAGTATATCATTTTCTTTGTTGGAAGAATATCCAATAACGGTGTCTGAGCAGCTTGGATATAAATCAACAGTATACGAGAAAACATTTTTATACCACAGGGACGTTTGGGGCAAAGCACCACACACATATCAATTTGTTTTATCCATTTCAGTGCTACTCCTGAATGCAACCCGCAGAGCAATACTCATGGCACCTCCACCTTCCTCTAAAGTACTAAAGTACCCATCAGCAGGAACCTAACATCAAGTTACCATGACAACCCTTGTTTCACCCACCCATAACTATTACATTGTGATGAACTGCCCGATGCCGGGCACGGGTTACTTGTTTTAGATTGCCATGACAACCCTTGTTTCACCCACCCATTACTATTACATTGTGATGAACTGCCCGATGCTGGGCACGGGTTACTTGTTTTAGATTGCCGTGACAACCCTTGTTTTACTCACCCATTACTATTACATTGTGATGAACTGCCCGATGTCGGGCACGGGTTACTTGTTTTAGATTTCCATGACAACCCTTGTTTCACCCACCCATTACTATTACATTGTGATGAACTGCCCGATGTCGGGCACGGGATACTTGTTTTAGATTGCCATGACAACCCTTGTTTCACCCACCCATTACTATTACATTGTGATGAACTGCCCGATGCCGGGCACGGGTTACTTGTTTTAGATTGCCATGACAACCCATGTTTCACCCACCCATTACTATTACATTGTGATGAACTGCCCGATGCCAGGCACGGGTTACTTGTTTTAGATTGCCATGACAACCCGTGTTTCACCCACCCATTACTATTACATTGTGATGAACTGCCCGATGCTGGGCACGGGTAACTTGTTTTAGATTGCCATGACAACCCTTGTTTCATGACAACTTTCATCCCTCCAACCTCTCTCCCGAACAGAACTGGTCATGTGTATGATGGTCACCTATCCAATACCTGACCCAGCGCAGTGTTGCTTAACTTTCATCCCTCCAACCTCTCTCCCGAACAGAACTGGTCATGTGTATGATGGTCACCTATCCAATACCTGACCCAGCGCAGTGTTGCTTAACTTTCATCCCTCCAACCTCTCTCCCGAACAGAACTGGTCATGTTTATGATGGTCACCCATCCAATACCGGACCCAGTGCAGTGTTGTTTAACTTTAATCCCTTCAACCTCTCTCCTGAACAGAACTGGTCATGTGTATGATGGTCACCCATCCAATACCTGACCCAGTGCAGTGTTGTTTAACTTTCATCCCTACAACCTCTCTCCCGAACAGAACTGGTCATGTGTATCATGGTCACCCATCCAATACCTGACCCAGTGCAGTGTTGTTTAACTTTCATCCCTACAACCTCTCTCCTGAACAGAACTGGCCATGTGTATGATGGTCACCCATCCAATACCTGACCCAGTGCAGTGTTGTTTAACTTTCATCCCTACAACCTCTCTCCCGAACAGAACTGGTCATGTGTATCATGGTCACCCATCCAATACCTGACCCAGTGCAGTGTTGTTTAACTTTTATCGCTCCAACCTCTCTCCCGAACAGAACTGGACATGTGTATGATGGTCACCCATCCAATACCCGACCCAGCGCAGTGTTGCTTAACTTCGGTGACTTTATGAGATCCGGTGTTCTCAACTAAATGTATGCACCCCGCATCAACCTTTCGCCGCCAAGAGCTTCTCTAAATTGCCGCACGTCTTAAGACGCTCACACCGACGCCTGGCGCCGCGACGGCCACTTGCCGAACCGACGCCGGCGTCTAAAAATAGCCTCGTCTGGACGCCGGTTGAGAGCATGTGGGCGCCGGAAATAGACGTCCGTTTTGCGAAGGATTAATTGTTGATCTTTGGTTAAAACCCCATCTTATTTCTATTGTGATAATATTGGGTATCTATATTATTTTCAGTGAAAAAGGGACAGTTTGTCTTGATCTTTAAAAATCTCAATTATGTTATAAAAAAAAGGTAATCATTTTATTAATATTAATCTTGGTTTATTATTATTAAAACCAAAAGGTCATAAAAAACACTTATTCCCAAAAACAAATCATTTTTTTTTTTTTTTTTAACTCGCGTACCTTCTTAAGTTGCGTACTATTTTTTGTGCTTCATTGCTAGCTAGGTAGTGAAGTATTCAGCAAAAGCGGCTAACAAGGCAGTTGGTTTACCATAGAAGTTCGAGTTTAACCATCGTCAATTTACCACGCACTACCGGACACTCGCCGTCGCCTCTGTGCTGGACATTCCGTGACAGGGTGCTTGTTTCGCTCCACGCAAAGAAGCGGACACTCGCCGTCGCCTCTGTGCTGGACATTCCGTGACAGGGTGCTTGTTTCGCTCCACGCAAAGGAGCGGACACTCGCCGTCGCCTCTGTGCTGGACATTCCGTGACAGAGTGCTTGTTTCGCTCCACGCAAAGGAGCGGACACTCGCCGTCGCCTCTGTGCTGGACATTCCATGACAGGATGCTTGTTTCACTCCACGCAAAGGAGCGGACACTCGCCGTCGCCTCTGTGCTGGACATTCCGTGACAGGATGCTTGTTTCGCTCCACGCAAAGGAGCGGACACTTGCCGTCACCTCTGTGCTGGACATTCCGTGACAGGGTGCTTGTTTCACTCCACGCAAAGGAGCGGACACTCGCCGTCGCCTCTGTGCTGGACATTCCGTGACAGGGTGCTTGTTTCGCTCCACGCAAAGGAGCGGACACTTGCCGTCACCTCTGTGCTGGACATTCCGTGACAGGGTGCTTGTTTCGCTCCACGCAAAGGAGCGGACACTTGCCGTCACCTCTGTGCTGGACATTCCGTGACAGGGTGCTTGTTTCGCTCCACGCTTTGAAGCGGACACTCGCCGTCACCTCTGTGCTGGACATTCCGTGTCATTGTCTCATTTTCTTTGCGTTTATGTAACAGAGACAACTAATTAACAAGTTTAAAGTAACGAACCTCTACATTTCAACTACACATCGCATGTCAGAAATGTCAGATGGAATTATTTCGAACAGTGAATCTAAGTGTATGGAATTTATTTTCGTCGTTGTCTGTGCCAACGCTTCGCTACCCACGTACCTCGCGGATAGCGCAGGTTTTTAGTGTTCGGGATCAGAAAGGCATTTGAGAAAATCGCTCTCTTCCTCTCAACTCTCTCAGCGCATTCTTTATTACTTTGTCTTTCTTGCTCTGAACGCTTTTGTGGCATTCGTCGAGTGGGTTCAACAGCCGTGCCATTATTTCTTTTTTTCTACCTTGGACTTTACAAATGTAGAAAACCTGCTTACGTGGCCGCTTCCCAGTTGCTTCCTAGTTCCTTGTTGGCAAAATTTTAAGTCTTTTATAATGTGTTGTCTTGAGCTGATGACTGACTGGGATTTTAAAATATCTGCCTTTTTGTGTGAGTGTTTCTGGGAAATTAACGGTTATTTTGGGGAAAACGCATTACTTACCGAAATTGCGTTGTAACTTTGTAACCAAGAATTTTAAATTATAAATCATATTCAGAATATTATTTATAATTATAATAATTGTTACCAAAAAACTTAGACAACACACGAAGAACAAGAAAAAAATCGTTTAAACAATGTGTTTGCTTCGAAACGAAATATTTGGTGACTTGGAAATGCAAACAAAATATCAATGGGACTTCTTACTTTGACCTCCAAATGACAGTTGAAAAGTTAAACCCCATCCTTCCAGGTTCAAATATGTAACGAAGATTTGGGCAGAGAGAAAATAGTGACGGCTGCTAAATAAAATTTATTTTTTGTGACAGGACAAAGCGTTCCTGAAACATCAACAAATTCGAAATTAAATTTACGTCCTTATTGTGTATTTAGCAAAACACCCTCTTTCAAATATTTCAAAATGTCAGCTGAACGGGGAAAATCAAATTTGAACCTAAAAACCTAACCTAAAAACTACTTTAAACGTCGTTAAAGCAGGATTCAAACGACGTTGGTGAAATCGACTCTAGAGGTTATTCGGCCGAGCTTGTGTGCTGTGTTGACAACTCAGAAATATTAGTTAATTTATTAAGGGGTGAACTTTTATTTAACAATATTTGTAGTTAAAGTTTTTGCTTTTCATTGCAAAGGTGCTGAGACATTCTAGGCATGTTTAAGCGAAAATTCGGCTGAACCACAAAAAAAAAGTATAAAATCGTTTTGATTTGGCATGAAAACAGTTTTTTTTTTTTCTAGAAATCTTCAAAAATTATTAAAATTCCGTATTTCTAATAATGAAGAAAGATCAGATGTAATGAGAGAGTATCGGAAAAGATCTAAGAATGATATTTACTAATAGCACAGATAGTGTAACCATTTTTCATAAAATTATGCCAATATCTTTCGAAAACAAAGTCGTACAAAAATAATATTAACAAAATAAAAATAAAAAAGCTAAGAGAAGCGACTTTTTTGTACAGATGTTTTGCCGAACCGTACCAAGTTACGAAATTGCTCACAAAAAAGCAGTGTTGCTAAATTTATCTTGAACATAAATATGAACTGAACTATAGCTGCCCTGGCATCCCTTTAATAGCTTATCTTGCACATAAATAGTTTGGTAATAAATGCACTGTAAACTTTGCGCGTTCGCTCCTCTGCAAATTTATACAAATTTAAAATTGTACTACACATATGTGAGCAGCACTTTGCCAACAGCCAACTGTGGTATCGATGAAAACAGATCATTTTATTCATTCCCTTCCATTAAAGTCAGCTAAATATCAAATTTTTCTTATGCTGTTTTTGACTGGCAACTTCCGCTATGCACTGTGGGCGATTCTGTGCGAATGTGACTCTATCCCAGTGCAACTTTCACGTGTGCGACTGGGCATGTGTCTCTGCCCCAGTGCGACTTTCACGTGTTCGACTGGGCATGTGACTCTGCCCCAGTGCAACTTTCACGTGTTCGACTGGGCATGTGACTCTGTCCCAGTACAACTTTCACGTGTTTGACTGGGCATGTGACTCTGCCCCAGTGCAACTTTCACGTGTTCGACTGGGCATGTGACTCTACCCCAGTACAACTTTCACGTGTTCGACTGGGCATGTGACTCTGTCTCAGTGCAACTTTCACATGTTGGACTGGGCATGTGACTCTATCCCAGTGCAACTTTCACGTGTTCGACTGGGCATGTGACTCTGTCCCAGTGCAACTTTCACGTGTGCGACTGGGCATGTGTCTCTGCCCCAGTGCAACTTCCACGTGTTTGACTGGGCATGTGACTCTGCCCCAGTGCAACTTTCACGTGTTCGACTGGGCATGTGACTCTGCCCCAGTGCAACTTTCACGTGTTCGACTGGGCATGTGACTCTGTCCCAGTGCAACTTTCACTTGTTCGACTGGACATGTGACTCTGCCCCAGTACAACTTTCACGTGTTCGACTGGGCATGTGACTCTGTCTCAGTGCAACTTTCACGTGTTCGGGTGGGAGCGCTCTCGCTCCGAGCTGGTGCAAGCCCGGTGGTGAGCAAGACGTCATCGAGCAAGTTTCAAACGCGCCCTGGTGCTGGCCAATCGAAAACGCCATTAATAAAGAACCGTTCATAACAAACATCTTTTGGCTCAGTGTGAATTGACGTGCATTGCTGTCTTGTGAACGCAAGAACGTAAACGAAAGCTTGTTAACTCAAAACTTTTGTTGCTACATTTCCGTTTCAATTACTCATTTAGAATAAAAAAAAATTGCTTGAAAAATACGCTTCTTTGAAATCAATGGTAGATCCGCTATTGGTAAATTTGGTATTGAGTCATTTCAACTTATTTTGTCTGTATTTTTGACACTCCTCTTCGTGGTGACATTATATCAAATACTTGTTTATCATGTTCCTTGTAAACTAAAACTTAATTCCTACAAAATTCGGTGTTGTCAGTAAATCAAAATAGAGTAAACACTAGTGACAGTCATAAATTTAGCAATTTATGAGAGGTTATTAGTGTTCCTGATGATAAAAAAAAGCTTCAGTTCATTGCAAGCATTTGTACTTTTAATAAAATGTCACGTATTTCGTCTGCATTTCTTAAACTTTGAAAACATTGCGTCGAACCTGCACAATGTTTTCCGACCGGTTTCGAACAAGCGTGCGTATTCTTTCGGCGATCTTCACGAGAGAAACGAGATGAGTCTAATTCTGGACCGCGGATGCGATCGCAGCCTTCGCCACGGGGGCAAACGAACTTAGTGCTAGTCAGCAACGCGTGGACTCAACACCCGGCTTTTTAGGAAATAACCAAGGAGCGCATTTTCTTGCTTTTATAGAAAAAACCAATTAGTCTGTGCGTGCGAATAGTTAATTTGGTAGTGCAACAGACGAAATTTGTAATTTTGGTGACGTTTTTTTCGTCTCTTTCTGACGGTAAGTGTTAAAAAAACCCGGCCTTCTCCGAATGAGTCTAGATCACAAAAAGCTTTACAATTTTAAGCTATCTATCATGTCTAAATATCAAATCTATTGTTTTTTTCAATTAATTTCTTTGGTTATAGTCATTTTTGAAGTAAAATCACTGTGAAACTCCATGCGGTTTTTGTATACACAGCAAATTTTGGAAATAATTTTAAAAAAAATGTCAAAATTCGGTCGAAACAAACGGCGAAATGACTAATGTGAATGGTCATGTAGCCATTTCTTTCACAGCAATACCAAGATGGCTGCAAATTTTGAACCATGACTCGGCATTTTCTTGTATGTTGGTAAAATTCACGTTAATATCACACTTTTTCTGGCCGTGGTTTCATTAAACATAAATATATTTTTGTAAACTAGTCATGATGACTTTTGCAGAGCATAGCCAACTCGTTTGAAGGTGACATGAAGATGCTGTCATTTATCTTTAAATAATATAATTGAATAATATCTTTAAATAATGCAGACTGTCAATTATTCATAGTCTTCCTTTGGATTTCTTGCCTACGTCCAATCTCGAACTTGCTAAATTCTTAATGTAACTAACAGAGCTAAGTCAGTGAACGCTAAAAGCTAAGTGCTGCGTTAGCAAAAGCACTGCCGACAACATCTGTATACGACAGAGTTAAAAATTAACGCCAGTTGTCCTGAAATTCAAATTCGTTCTAAAATATGTTCTCACTACCGAAAAAAAAAACCGCCAAATTACTACCTTACCGCAACAAAAAATGGAGAATGCTAATAGATGGAGGCACCGTTGCTTCGATGGTAAAGATATTTAATTTCGTTATTTCTCTCAAATTACTCGCATTTGAGACTGGTTTACACTCAATTAATCTTTATTTATGCTAACCCAAAAAATTGATAAACACGTATCGCTATTTTGAGTGTTTTTTTTTACTTAATTTTAACGGTTTTTTTTTTAAGTTTAGCCTTAAGCGCTATCATGTGGCACCTGCCGTTACCACGTGTATTGCCGACTTGCCTGCTCAGCAGAATAGTTGATACTAACAATGACCCTTTGAGTATACCTAAAAACTCTAGGGCATTATTAATAATGTCACTACCTAAAAAACTACATGGATCATTTAGCTCTAATGTCCTTTTTTGAATAGCAGTAAACAACCCTTCTGTCTCATGGTTTCACACCCAGTTAACCTCTCGACACAAATAAATAAAACTTTGTATGCAACTGAGCTGTTTATTACGGCCAAAAAAGACGGGTAGAAATATGAATTCAAACCGTAACTTTTTGCTCTATTTTAATTTCACACTTGAATCCACCCGGTGGGGGCTCATAATTCCATCACAGTTTGGCGCCGGGCCCGAATGGATGTGAGTCGATATTGCAGGAGATGACAAGGGAATTTCTGTGAAGATACGAGGGAAAAACCGCTCGACCTCCGGCTGCCAAAAAACCAAGCAGACGTGTTCGTCACATGATCTACGCTAAATCGAGCCAAATTTCTCTTAATTTCCTTGTGTGCACGGCCACGTGTTTGAAAATAGTGATAAAAAACGGCATTCGAATCGCGGCCTTGACATCAATAAGGCGATGTCCTCATTTAGTGACATCTCGAAGGATTTCGGAGACTCTTGCACAATGACGGGAACACTGTTTGACCTGAAAGTCTGTGCAAGACATAGAGATCTGTGTAAATATGTGGCAAGGCAGACATGGCGCTCTCACTACCAGGATAGCCGGCCGACAGGATCAAATCTAGGGCCTTCTGAATGCAAGGCAGACATAGCGCTTTCACTACCAGGATAGCCGGCCACCAGGATCGAACCTGGGATCTCCTGAATGAAAGGCAGACATGGCGCTCTCACTACCAGGATAGCCGGTCGCCAGGATCGAACCTGGGATCTCCTGAATGCAAGGCAGACATGGCAATCTCACTACCAGGATAGCCGGTCACCAGGATCGAACCTGGGACCTCCCGAATGCAAGGCAGATATGGCGCTCTCACTACCAGGATAGCCGGACACCAGGATCAAACTTGGAACCACCTGAATACAAGGCAGATATGGCGCTCTCACTACCAGAATATCCGGGCACCAGGATCAAATCTGGGACCTCCTGAATGCAAGACAGACATGGCGCTCTCACTACCAGAATATCCGGGCACCAGGATCAAATCTGGGACCTCCTGAATGCAAGGCAGACATGGCGCTCTCACTACCAGGATAGCCGGTCGCCAGGATCGAACCTGGGATCTCCTGAATGCAAGGCAGACATGGCAATCTCACTACCAGGATAGCCGGTCACCAGGATCGAACCTGGGACCTCCCGAATGCAAGGCAGATATGGCACTCTCACTACCAGGATAGCCGGACACCAGGATCAAACCTGGAACCACCTGAATACAAGGCAGACATGGCGCTCTCACTACCAGGATAGCCGGCCACCGGAATCAAACCTGGGTCCTTATCACTATACGACACCGTGATTCTATATTCTATTTCATTTTCATAGAGAAATGATAGAAATATTCCATATGCAATGTTATAAATACAAAAATAAAATCCTTGTTGTAATTCCGAGTGGGCATTGGCGGGCATGAAATTGTAATAAAAATACCAGCGTTTTCCATTCACAAGCGTATGAAAACTTCGGATTAAAAACAGGTGAACGATCAATTCGCTTACACGGTAAACTGCAACAAGATGTCGAATGCCCAAACAGCTGTTAAAAATTCGCAGCTCTGACGTGCGAGAAATCTCTATTAATTTCAGCAGTAAATTTTCCTGCCTGCTTTAGTGCGGATATATCGGATTGCACGGAGCGGCGTGCATCCTACACATTATATTTTTAGCCCCCCGACGACCACTGGCCATCTTCCAACCAGACATCTGCTTTGATGACGCTAGGGCAGAGATGGAGAGAGACGGACTTAGCAGCCATTACGTGCAGGTTATCTCTCGTTTTTAATCGTAAAAACATTCCCCAAAGTAAAAATTGGAGAAACTTGATTATCTTCAGTGTTTTGCGATTCTTGTCCGAGTTTAGTTATTTAAAGTACCTGCTAATGTGGTTTGGTAGGTGCGATGGGTCAGGTATTGGATGGGTGACCACCGAACGGTTTGGCGTGTTGGAAACACCGATTCTCATGAGATCACAGAAGTTAAGTAACACTGTGCTGGGTCAGGTATTGGATGGGTGACCACCGAACGGCATGGCGTGTTGGAAACACCGGTTCTCATGAGACCACAGAAGTTAAGCAACATTGCAAATTTGCAAGTATTGTTTGGTCCGTAATTCAGTAGTGTTCACGCATGTAGCGAGATTATTTGAACAATTGTCTTTATAGAGTAGCAGTTATGATGACGACAGATCACGTCAAATGGTAATTCTCTTATCAGATGCGAATCGTAACGTAAGAACGCACTAATAGCTTTCATGTGGTTCAGGCAATGTTGCTAACATTTCTTGGTTTACTCGAAATACATTAACAAATATTATATGTTTTTTCAGTTGAAATGAAAATTGTTTTGTAATTCATTGATGAGGATATTTGAAAAGTGCATCTTAACTAAAGATGCAAAGTGTTTTTTTGGCAGAAGCGCCACCACTTGGTTTGAGGTGACATTGGTCCAAATCTCATTTATATGATATCTTATTTAATAATAATAATAATTTATAATAATATATTATTCACAGAATACTTATTTACATGTTATGTTTCATGTGGATATTACGTTATTGTTCAAAACTTATATAATAGTTCGTTAATATTATAAAACTTACTGTCCAACAAATAACGCTAACTATATAATTATTATAATTATTATTTTCATAATAAAATTAAACGCGACTGCATTGAAATTAATAATAATTAGTACATCCTGTCCGCACCAAATGATTTGTGTAGATTTATATGACGTTACAAAATTAGAATAAATATTGAATCACCGTATAATTACACTATGAAAATGCACTTATGGGGTTGAAATTAAGGGCACAATTAACATGGTCAGAGACTTTGGTGAAACAACTAGCCACAAGCTCGCAAATATGGAAGTTCCCTTGTGTAGGTACATACGATGGTAAATCAGGTAACGCAATTTCACAAAGTTGTGTTTTACCTCATTTTGTAACTCAAACTACCGTTAGGTTTGTTTGGGAGTTGTTGTTATTTACTTTCCAATCGAATTATGAGTTGTCTGACATAGTTAAATCAATCTCCCTTTGCGGACGCATTGAATTCGAAACGTGGTAGGCATACAAAACCGTTATGTGTACCTACATTTATACAAAAACAATTCGGGTATAACAATTTATACCCCATGTTTAGTGGTTTCGTGTGTCCGCATTATTTAACTAATTGTGATTGAAAAGTTAATTTAAATACAACACGTGCTTTCACTGATTAGCGTATCGATTTGTTGGCATAATTGTTACCTACATATGAGTGCAGTTCATGTGAATTTTAATTATAGTTAATTAGAGTCACAGCGCTAATTGTTAAACCATCTAAAATATAAAATAAAACTAGCCGGCAATACGTAGTAACGATAGGTACCACCCGATGGTGCTTGCGGCGGCCCTTTTTTACAAACTTCTTCAATTCAGTAATTGTGACTCAAAATATCGATTGTTGTATACCAATCATTGAGGTTAACATTAGTGAAGGTATACTTAAATTTACCCAGTTTTAAATGCAAGTTATCTGCGAGAATTAACTAAAATACAATATTTTACCTCTGAAAACGGCCACTATTTGTATCAGTATACTAAGTATTGTTTAGTATTTGTTGCGAAGCCAGTCAAACATTTCAGCTGATACTCTAGACTAAATCTGTGATGGTATTTTTCTTTCAAATTGGTAGTATCGTCGATGGCTTTCATATGACCGGTAGAATGTTGCTTTAGGAGTTCAAATATCAAGGTCGGTTGGCGTTACAACCCACATCATATTTGACAAACACAAACGGAATTGTTTCGAGCCTACCACTCGGTACGATCAATTTCATATCACTTTAACACATTCAATTATCGCTTCTACACATATATAGAGTTATTGAAATTTGAAATCATATTCGAATCATCTACTCTAACGGTATTGCATTTGCCAATTTGATTCGGCCACCACGTCGTAACTTGATGTATTGAAAACGCTAAACAAGCGAGACGATAAAAATACATCGAATTGAATGTAACGATAATATTTGCATTCCACATAGTATTTGCTTTCTTGGAAACTAGTACATACCCGAGGCTTCTTCAGCTTCTTGCGCAGTTAGGTAAAAATAACCCAACAACCACATGTTCCTTTGCAAACTCTTCATAGTTTTGTCACTCACTACACAGTTATCACATTTCTCAACACTTAACTATAAAAACTAGATTCGATTCACTACTTTCAACTGTGTTTTGATAAAGTTGTACATATTTGACAGAGCAAATAAAATAACCCGAACACGAATATGCATCGATGTTTCTTCTGTGATGGACGACACTCGAATGGACGAAACCTGATTCGATTTCGACCCTTCTTGTTTTACCAAACGTTACTGAGCTGAATTCACCAAACTATAGCTTATACCAAAAAACGAGCGTGAATCGATTCAGCAATGCGCCTTTGTGCATCGCATTCGTAGAAGTTATTTACCTCTGAAACATGTCCGCTGTCAGAATTGTTTAAATTTGCTGGGTTGTCGACTATTTATCCAACCTGATAGGAAGGGTTGGGGTAGGCACGCGAGTTGGCAACACGGTTTAGATGGTCGAATCGAGCCAAGTTCAAAATGCACATTTGACAAGGTGAGCATAAATCGAACAAAGACAGTTCTAACTGTTCGGAAATGTTTAAACCCAATGCAACTGGTCCAGATTCACAAAGCATAGTTTCAAAGTTGATACCGCCGTGTTAACTACCCCTTGAAAATGTAAGAAATATTTTACATCAAGTAGATATGAGTCTAAAAACAATCCTTGTAAGAAGCATCGTTTGTGATTCGCTAAACTTAAAATATGATAATTATTTGTAGACATCAGAGTTTTTGGGATACACCATACCGAATGGTAATAAAAATAATGAAAACCTCAGGGTCATGTACCCTAGAAGTATTCCGACTAACTGTGACCCTAGCGATTGCTAGACTGTTGCCGAAATGGAATGTGCATTATTATAATGGGTGTATGACGAGCGAAAGTGTGTTATTTTGCTTTGATTTATATGCAAAAGCGTACAGAGTGAGTTTAATTAAAATAAACAATTCACTGCCCTGTGGCAATATGATTGATGGGCATACATTAATCGCTGAAATGTTCAGCGTTCACTGCAAAAATATGTTTCATTATTTCTATAAATATGAACTTTTTGGTAGACAACTTGATTATGGCTTTTGTCTAAACTGAAGTAATGAACAGATTATAGTTGGCCTGTGGTATTTACGGCACGTGGACACCTGCTCAGGTGTAATACGTTGGAAACATCGGATCTCATGAGATTACCGACGTTAAGCAACACTGGGCTGGGTCAGATATTGGTTGGGTGCCCATAAAACACTTGATCAGTTCTGTCCGGTAGGAAAATAGAATGAGTGAGGTGGGATACTTTTTTTTGCTGTACATTTTAATTGAAATTGCAAATGATGATCGTCAACAACAAACGTCAAATTGGATTTACTTGAGAATGGATGATAGCTTCATAAACTGGAATCAGAGTGACTGTGAGCATTCACAGCCGCTTGGTTCTACTCATTGGAGATCTGTAATTCTCATCAGATGCACTAAAGCCTTTTCAAAGAGATCAGGTTTAAGTAGCTCTATTGGTTAGAGCAGTGTTTCCCAAACTTTCGACATCTGTGTAAAGTGTCCCTCTTCTATAATGGTTATAACATCCTAGAGGCGGGAGTACCCGCGAGGATGAAAACGAAAAAATTCAATTCGCGGGGTTGCCCATGCTTAAAATTCCCTAACGAATTCCCCCACTTAACTATTCCCGTACTCCAGGGATACGCATACTAAATGCTTTGTGGAAAATTTGGCTAGAGCAACACCAGAGAGAGGTAAAGTTCGGCGTTCGAGTCCCCAGTTGAGCACACACATTTTTGAAAAGTCATTAATATTCTAAATAATATAAAAACAAAATTTATGACTTACTTCTAAGCCTACGCTTTCTTCCAGGGTCCCCAAACTGAGCGATGGAGCAATTCGAGCAACTGCTCACCTGCGCCATCTGCTTGGACCGCTACAAGAACCCCAAGCTGTTGCCATGCCAGCATTCTTTCTGCATGGAGCCCTGCATGGACGGCCTCGTCGACTACGTCAGAAGACAGGTAAGAGAAATGCTTTGACCGCTTTGACAGCTTGGTACTTAGCGAAAGTTCTGGCAGGCTAGGAACATCGGTTCTCGTGAGTTTGGTAACACTGCACTTGGTCAGGTATTGGATGGTTGAGCACCGTACGGTTTAGCGTATTGGCAACACAGGTTCTCTTGAGTTGAGCAAAAATGTATTGGGTCAGGTATTGGATGAGTGAGAATCATACTCACAACTAGTTCATATTACAGCTTTGCTTATCAACCTCTTGACAGCAAGGAATTGTGAAGGAATCCTTTTGTTCAAGTTGAACCGTTGTCTGGGAAGGAAATTAAGTGGCTTATCCCCTTGGTGCTCTTAGACAGAAGTAGTTTAACTGCTGGCACCAAGTTCTCTTCTCTCTAGGGTAGATAAGGTTCATTATCATCATAAACATCTAATTATTCAGTGGTTGTTTTCAGAGCCATGGTTTGCTATTATAATATGTTTTTCGGTTTTGCTCTGTGCTGAAGACGTGTCTCGTCGAAACGTCGAGACGCAAACCTCTTCAACACAAAGAAAAACCGAAAAACATTTCTCAAAATCTAATTATTCCCCGACAATAATAAACCAGTGCCACAGAGCGTCGTTAAACACAAAAAAAATCAAATGCCTTTATGTTGCATTGATTTCTTGCAGGTGAAATGTCCAGAATGCAGGGCGGAACATCGCATTCCCTATCAAGGAGTGCAAGGGTTCCCGACCAACGTCACTTTGCAGAGGTTCCTGGAACTGCACATTGAGATCACCGGCGAGTTGCCCGATCCGACAAGTGGACAGGTAAGTCAGTGATCAGGAATCAAGGTAGCACTGCACTAGTGTCTGATGTCAAACTGCCCTATAGCAAGAAGAAGCTGGCAAATACAATATTGTGATATTTAAATTAGCTTTTTCTCGCAGATTACTCGCATTTGAGACTGGTTTACTCTCAATTAGTTTTCATTAATGCTAACCATCAACGTTTGATAAATATATATCGATATTTTGAGCGGTTGCATTCGAGGTTTTTTGAAAAGGAGGGTCGCAAGCGCCATCTGGTAGCTCTCATCGTTACCACGTGTTGCCCGGTTTATTTGCTCAGCAGAATGTTTAGCATTAACGCTGGCCCTCTGACTGTATCTATAAACTCAATAGTAGCACTGCTGTATGTCTGTGCTGCTAGCCTGGCATTGGGTTTATAGTTTAAGTAAGAGTACCAGTGCTCATGTAAAATGCAATTATTAAAGTAAGGTCTTAAATCTCATAAAGACGGTGACTTCATCTAAAAAAAATTCGGTATTGAAGTTGTTCTGTTGATTCTTGCAAAGACAGTTTGTATGTAAGTGCTGAAACCTCTCTAAGAGACGGGTTTTAGCGGCGGAATTTTATGCTCATTTTTAACACAATTTAAAACAATACTTTTGCTTGGATTTGAACAAGTAAGATGTCTGAAAACTTGTTATTCTCTCAAGATTTAACACAGAAATGCGAATAACTCAACTCTTTTACTTCTCGAAAAACCAAAGGCAACAGCAAAAAAAAAAAAAAAAAAATCCGAGTTTCTCACAAATTTCCCACAGATTTTTTTTTTTTAGCATTTTATTAGTGACTCGGCAACACGTGAGAATAAAGAAATTCAAAAATATTTGCTCTAATGTCGATTTTCACGTTCCGTATGAACCACTTTAAAGATTTCAGTTTTTTTGAGCTAAATATCGATGACTTGCAGGTGATGGAGCGATGCGGCGTCTGCTCTGAGAAGGCTTACTGTGCACCCTGCGTTCACTGCGACAAGAAGATCTGCGCAGACTGCAAGGGCGCACACATGGACATCCTGCGCAGAGAAATAGCGAGAATCAACAACCAGGTATGAAACTTAGATGAAATCTGATTTAAATTGCAAACGCTTGCAATGCGCGGGGTATTTAATTATTATGAACGCTATGACCGTCTCAAAAATTGATGCCCAAACGAGGACTCGAACCCCGATCTCCACCTATCGCGGGTGTTGCTCTAAACCATTGAGCTACTATAAATATTAGTACTGTATTTTCTCATCAAATACACTAAAATCGTCTCAAAAAGCAAGTGTCCAAGTAGCTCAATAGGTTAGAGCAACATCCGCGATAGGTGAAGATCGGGGTTCGAGTCCCTGTTTGGGCATCAATTTTTAAGACGATTCAGGTATGAAATATTTACAAAGATATCAGAAACTTGAAGCGAGCAAACACACGACGGTTTTCGTCTTCAATCTATTTTTATGAAGCTGAAAAGTATAAGAAACTTGTTGAGCACCTCTTGAAATAATCGATTAATTGTTGTGTTTAACGACGCACTGTTTTGACAACAGGTCATGTGGTACTGGTATTGCTACGTCAGTGAATGAGTGGATGATGATGATGGTTAACCTTATTTAGCTAAGAAGGGAGGAGGGAAAACCCGGGGCACGCACTTACTTAGCTTACTCCTGTCGAAGAGTACCAAGGGGACCACCGGCTTAACGTCCCTTCCGGAAGACGGTACAACTCGAACTGCAGGATTCCTCCACAAATCATGCTGTCGAGAGGTTAATAAGCAAGGCGAGTGAAGTTTCTGTACTAACTTTTATCGCTTTAACCTCGCTCCCGAACAGAACTGGCCATGTGTATGATGGTCACCCATCCAATACCTAACCCAGCGCAGTGTTGCTTAAATTTTATCCCTTCAACCTCTCTCCCGAACAGAACTGGTCATGTGTATGATGGTTACCCATCCAATACCTGACCCAGCGAAGTGTTGCTTAACTTTCATCCCTCCAACCTCTCTCCCGAACAGAACTGGTCACCTCTTTAAGCCTAATGACAACCTTGTTCAACCTTCAGGTGCGTCGAGCACTTCACCGACTTCAAGATGCGCTGGGATTGGTCGAGAAGAACACAATCTCTCTGCAAGTCAACTGCTCTTCAGTGGCCGAGGAAGTCGACGAAATCTATCGGCGACTGGCCAAAGCTCTCAAAGACCGCACCGAGTTCCTTCGAGTCGAGGTGAGAGTTTGTGACAATCATGTCCTTGTTTCAAAGACGGTAGCCTGCACACTGAAATATTTAACTGATTAAGCTAGATTTTATTTTAGTTTCATTGTATAGTTTCTTTACCATTGTTCAGCGAGAGAACATAACTGTCGGCAGAGGCACCACCGGTCGTTTTGGAGCAACTGTCACTTTTTTAAATTAATATTTAACAGGTCAATACTCTAGATTATTCTAAGGCGATGTCTGATAGCTGCGTTTTAATATCCAGGTGGATCGCTACCTCTGCACGGAGCTACGTAATCTCGGCAACTTGAAAGAGAACCTCGAGACCGAGATATCGAACATCACGAGCAACTGTGACCTTGCCGACAAGCACATGACCGACTCGGTGGAGTGGGACGACTGCGAACTAGTAAGTTGATATATCAGGTTTAAATATTACAGTAACAACACAGAAAAAAAGTTCAGCAATCTCCTTCGCTACTACCGTTTTAAAAATTGATTCCTGTTTGGGCATCAATTTTTGAGACGGTTATAGCTTTCATAATAATAAAATACCACGCGCATTGCAAGCGTTTGCAATTTGAATAAGATTTCATCTAACAATCTCCTTCGTATCTTAGGAACGACTGTTCTTGCTTTTCGGTGAGAAAAGATATATATTTTTAACAGTATTAGCTTTTCTTTCTCTAAGGTAGTGACTCACAGGAAAAAAAGGGTGTAGTAGTACTTTTTTTCTAAAAATAGAAACGGTCAGACATCAAAATGTCCTTGAACTCGAAAAGGCCCACTCACAGTCGTTGTTTCCAGATTTTTAAGAGTCCTCATGGAGATAAAAATTAACATCTTAATTCATGCTTTGTCGATACGACCCCTAATGTCAACAAAAAATTAATTTGAGTTGCAGAAGTTGTTAAAATCGGGTCAAAGTGGTCCAGAATTCCAACTGAAAATTAACCCTCTCAACCCTTCAGATGGACGCAAAGGAGATATTCCTGAAAACAGTCGAATTCATCCGTAACTTCGAGTACGAGAACACCGACTACAATCGACGTGTACGCTTCGCAATGGCGCACGACCCGAACCAGCTTGTTCTGCACGTAGCTGGGTACGGAGAGCTCAACATCAACATGCCTCACCAGGCCATACTGCCCAGCAGTAACAACTCGGCGCTGCTACAACCACCAGGAGCAGGTACAAGTTAGTACCACTGATCTAAAATAACTTGGATAGAACATAGGATCCAGCCAGCTGATCTCAAATAACCTGGATAGAACATAGAATCCAGCCAGCTGATCTCAAATAACCTGGATAGAGCATAGGATCCAGCCAGCTGATCTCAAATAACCTGGATAGAGCATAGGATCCAGCCAGCTGATCTCAAATACCCTGGATAGAGCATAGGATCCAGCCAGCTGATCTTAAATAACCTGGATAGAGCATATGATCCAGCCAGCTGATCTCAAATAACCTGGCTAGAGCATAGGATCCAGCCAGCTGATCTCAAATAACCTGGATAGAGCATAGCATCCAGCCAGCTGATCTCAAATAACCTGGATAGAGCATAGGATCCAGCCAGCTGATCTCAAATAACTTTGATAAAGCATAGGATCCAGCCAGCTGATCTCAAATAACATGGATAGAGCATTTTATTCATACAGCTAATCAAAATAACCTGGATAGAGATATGATTATTGTAAAAATTAGTAAAGAGAGGAGAGAATGCAATGTACACCAGAACTCTTGAGTCACTGGTTTCTCAGAAATGTACGACTCAGCTTACGCCATTATTACTGAGACGACAACATGAACTCTTATGAGAGACGACAATTTATTAACAAGTTTTTGCCTCCATTGAAAGGTCCCGGACTGATGCGGTCGAAGAGCGACCACCGCCTTGCGACGCAGTTCCGTCAACAGGAGGAACGAGGAGGCTATGGGGATCGCGATGAAGGGGGCGGTTATGGAGGCGATGCTCTCGGCGGACGGAAGTTTGGGGAACGGTGAGTGATTTGAACTTTATGATGCATATTTTGATGATTATTTGATGAATTTTAATGGCATTTAGTTCGAAAAAAATGTTGCTTTTTTGGAATCGGTCACAACATAAATGAAACCTTTTGTCCAGTTTAGAGTCTTGTGAATTTAACTTAAGCCAGCTGATCTCAAATAACCTGGAGGATCCAGCCAGCTGATCGAAATAGAAATCAGACAATCCGTTAATGACCAAGGTGTCCCTATGATTTCAATGCTAATTTTAGAGTTTCTGAATCTTGTTTTTAACCAATTTCGACCATTAAAGTGGTGAAAATTATAAAAAGAAATAATTAAAACCACCGTAAAATAGCAGCGGCTCTTTGATAGAACTACAAATAAGTGACTTTCAAGATGGTAGCCTTAGCTTCAAAGTCTCTCAACGTCAAAAACAATCCAGGTTATTTGAGATAAGCAATCCCGTTTGCTTGCAGCTACCCAAACCGTTCATCAGCTCAAGTCGGCTACGAGGCACCATCGCGCTACGGTCGAACCGCTACCAACGAGTACCCCGAGTTCGAGTCACCGTACGACAACGAGTCACGTCCACGTCGGTACAGGTCGAGGTTCACGCGGCACACGGATGACGGAGGGTCAGACAACGACCAGGGTACTGGACGATCGGTGAGAGCTACTTCAACAATTTACCAGTTTAAAGATTTATTTTATGTATTGGTTTTAAGTTAGTTAGTAGCAAGTTAGTTTCTAGAAATTATATTGATGAAGCTAGCCTAGCAAAGTTCAAACCGACAGGTCTACTCCTGTCGAAAAGCATCAGCGGAACCACCGCTAATGAGAACAACAGGATTCTTCCACAAATCCATGCTGTCGAGAGGTTGGTAAGCAAGGCGAGTGTGTTGCTGTTCTAACTTTCATCCCTCCAACCTCTCTCCCAAACAGAACTGGTCATGTTTATGATGATCAACCATCCCATACCTGACCCAGCGCAGTGTTGCTTAACTTTCATCCCTCCAACCTCTCTCCCGAACAGAACTGGTCATGTTTATGATGATCACCCATCCCATACCTGACCCAGCGTAGTGTTGCTTAACTTTCATCCCTCCAACCTCTCTCCCGAACAGAACTGGTTCATATTATAACCTACCAAGAAAAAAATCTAGAATTCAAGCAAAAACAGGATATGAACCTATTAAAAGTACCTCCAGGCACCTCCCAGGTATATCTAGGAGATATTTATGGGTAATTTACTTTGCAAAACGTAACTAACTATCTTAACTAAATTAGATATTATTTATATGATGGGTGCATGTTTCAAACAGCTGATATAAACATCTCTGTTGCTATCAAGTGTAAAATTGAGGGCAGCTTTCAAGCTTTTATCTTCACTTTTAGCAGGAATTTAAAGAAAAGAAAATCTTCATCAATTGTTGCTTATGAAATCCTCAAGTTTTGATGGTAGATTTTTGGAGCTTGCACCTCAAATAACAGATTCACTGTAAAAACCTGATTCACATTGCAAATGCTAGCAATGAGCAAAGTAATTGTATTATAAGGAATAATAATAATAACAATTAACCCGCCCTCCGCAAAGGTACGCTTCTCTGGCGCTGAGAAAGAGCGCGAACCCAAAGAACGGGAACGTGTCCTCGACACCGAAGACGTTGCTAAAGGGCCGCTGAGTGGAATTTCACGTCTGTACGACAGTCCACGGGTCATGAAACGACTGCAAGAGGTCGAACGCGGGAAACGAGAGAAGAAAGAGCCGGTGGTGGTCCAGCCACCGCTGCCCAAACCAGTTGTGCAGGTTAGTTTATGGATCTGGTGGCTTAATTATAATGTTTCTCCAATTTAAAGAGAAATGCTATCACTTTACCATAATTCCCCAAATCTTTATGTATATCATAGAATATTATGAACAACATTCAAAATTTAGCTAACAAAAACAGGACCTTTAGAAAACCTTGCCAATTGCATTTCATTCCAAAAGTTTCCTAAGAAAAAATATAACAAATGAAGGCTAATCATGTAATTTCATTCCATTCCACAAAATTTACAGAATTACCTTTCTGTTATATCGCATCAAGAATATTTTTATAAACTGTAAGTCTTAAGAAGACACCATTTTTATCCCTCCATATGAATTTGGATCCCTAGTTCTATTGCAAAAAATGTCTTTAGAGCGTCCTTCTTTTACCTTCTCGGGAAACAAATGATCATCAACTGGTTTCTTCGAAGCTTCTAGCTCGCAGAAATAACTGATTTTCATTGCAAGTGCTTGGAAGTCGTCATGGCAATAGTTATAACAAACATTTTAACTAAGAGTAACACAAATTTTAAATCCAGACTTATAATTTTTGAATTCTGACATTGATCCAGCTATTCTCAACGACAACCTTGGATTTCAGGTAAAAGCTGCCGCCGTTGTTAAGAAAGCCGCTCGGCAGGTGAGCGAAGAAGACGAGATCGCCAAGATCAAGAAACAAAACAAGAGCGGCCCGTCAACGGAGACTGCAACCCCACCGCCCACCCCCGTGGTGACGCGTCCTCCAGAGCCCATCAGGAAGACGCCAGTGCCGGAAGTCGAACCAGAGGTATTTCTTAAATGGATATAGGTTCACTTGGCTTACGCTACTGGGGGTTATTGGTTTGAAAATATTGAATTTTATCATTATGGCTAATATTTCCCCTAGTTATAAAATTAGAAGCATCTTTGTTGCTACAATACAGAGAAAAAGTAATCTTAAGTGACATATTTTGCTTGGGTGAGTATAAAATAAACAGAGAGAGAGAGAGATTTTGACCCCTAGCACCTATTTCATTGGACTGTTTGGAAAAACATGGCCCATAAGAATAACACAGAGACATTTTTCAACCCCTAGCACCCTAGTACATTGGACTGCTTGGAAAAACATGGCCCATAAGAATAACACAGAGACATTTTTCAACCACTAGCACCTAGTACATTGGACTGCTTGGAAAAACATGGCCCATAAGAATAACACAGAGATATTTTTCAACCCCTAGCACTTAGAACACTGGACTGCTTGGAAAAACATGGTCCATAAGAATAACACAGAGACATGTATGATGGTTTTTAGACTCATGTCTACTTGATTTATCCTTAGCACTAGTTTTAAGAAAAACTATTTGAAATGGGTTTTGAATGCTAAGTAAAGGGCTACTAAATTTTCCGACGTTTCGTAACATGTACTAACTACTTCTTCAAGGGTTGCTCTAACAAGGACTGCTCTAGCCCTTGAAGAAGTAACTAGTGCATGTTACGAAACGTCGGGAAATTTAGTAGCCCTTTACTTAGCATTCAAAACCCATTTCAAATAGTTTTTCTTAACACAGAGACACTTTTCAAACCCTAGCACCCAACATAATTGGCATGTATAATTTTACCACTGAAAGGCAAGTATTTCTTCGCTTACCATCTGCAACCTCCGTTCTTCAGGCCGCATCCAGCGATGAGTCAGAGGAAGAAGAGGCCGAGCCCGTGTCCTCGTTGCAGCGAAAGTCCACCCCAGTGGCAGCAGCCAAGCCAACTTCCGAATCGCGGCGCAGTTCCGCGGGTTCTGACGTCGCCGGCGGCGGTACGCATAAGAAGGCAGCGCGTTCTGCGAGTTCCGACTCGAGCACTTCGTCCGAGTCGTCGACCGCATCCAACAAGGTTGGTAGACGCTTGATCTTGGCTGTATCATGATTTTATATGGATATGGAACGTACCTCCCACGAAAATGACAACTAGGTAGTGTATATTTAAGTGTTTTATTTATTATATCAGTCAAGCAATTCGTATGCTGGTAAACAGCAAAAAGAACAGACTTTTGATTGAATAATTGGTCAGATGAGTACAAGTTAAGATAAATAATAATAATTAGGACATTTTCTCACATGTGCCTTTTTTGTAAGTTTGCATTTTCTCTTCTCCAGCTATCTATACCTATCCTATCTTCATTTTAATAAAAATAACTGGGCGGGCTTTCGAGTTAAATTAGGTCAGACTATTTCCACGAACTTTAAGTTTTAAAAGCTACATTTTTGCTTTGTGGAGACTGAGTGAGTTGTACTGCAAGTAAGCCCTGTAGTTCATCAGTGTGTTTTACGCGAAGGAATCTTTTAAATCTTTCATATTGTGGTTTTTATGACGTTTTCAACTGGCCTGCACTAGGGCGGGTTTGAAACTTGCTTGATGACTTCATGCTCTCCACTGGGTTTGCACCAGCTCCGAGCGAGAGCGCTCCCACCCGAACACGTGATCACTAGCTCTCAGTGCATTTATTTGATTTTCAATTGCACTATCGAAATTCTCGAAGCAAGTAAAGTGCACCGGGAGTGAGCCGAGAGCGAGCAACTCTGTCAGTCGAACAGGTGGAAGTTGCACTGGGGCAGAGTCACATGCCCAGTCGAACACGTGAAAGTTGCACTGGGGTAGAGTCACATGCCCAGTCGAACACGTGAAAGTTGCACTGGGACAGAGTCATGCCCAGTCGAACACGTGAAAGTTGCACTGGGGTAGAGTCACATGCCCAGTCGAACACGTGAAAGTTGCACTGGGGCAGAGTCACATGCCCAGTCGAACACGTGAAAGTTGCACTGGGGCAGAGTCACATGCCCAGTCGAACACGTGAAAGTTGCACTGGGGCAGTCACATGCCCAGTCGAACACGTGAAAGTTACACTGGGGCAGAGTCACATGCCCAGTTGAACACGTGCAAGTTTCACTGGGGTAGAGTCACATGTCCAGTCAAACACGTGAAAGTTACACTGGGGCAGAGTCACAAGCCCAGTCGAACACGTGAAAGTTGCACTGGGACAGAGTCACATGCCCAGTCAAAGACGTGAAAGTTGTACTGGGACAGAGTCACATGCCCAGTCGAACACATGAAAGTTGTACTGGGACAGAGTCACATGCCCAGTCGAACACGTGAAAGTTGTACTGGGGCAGAGTCACAAGCCAGTAGAATACGAAATTAGTCTTGTATCCAATTTTTTCAGGAATCTGGAGGTAGGAATATTCTGTTTCACAAATCTAATGCTTCCTTTTATTGGCACCAGGTGGCACATACCGGCGCAGCCTACACCACCGAGGAAGTAAAACAGAAGATCCTAGCACGCGGATCCATCGACAAAGGATCCACTGCCTCCCCTGATCCGCCACCTCCGACCACTGCCCCACGGTCCCGTCCCGAACCAACCCCTGCCCCCACCCCCACCCGACAACCTTTTCAGAGTCGTTTTTTAGGCGCAAGTAGGCCCACTCCTCAGGCCGCAGTCGAAAAGAAAGAGGAGTCCGAATCTTCGTCCGAAGAAGACACTTCTTCGGAGGAAGAGTCGGATGACGACGCCAAAGCCAAGCCGGCGTCGACAGCTTCGTCCAAAATGGAGAAGACAGACATCGGTCCGTTGCTAGCGCGATCGGCGCAGGCTCGAGACACGACGGCGGAAGACAGCAGGAAGAACAGCCGCGACGAGACGGAGTACAAAACGAGGTACGGAAGTCCAACGACAAAACATAACGATACTAACACTGGACGTTACGGTGCCGCGGAAACGACGCCTCGCTCACGTTTCGGAAGTTACGGTAAGGAAGAGCCGGGAAAGTACGGAAGAAAGACGGAAGAAGAGACGACGCCGCCGCGTTACGGGACGCCTGGTTATACCTCGAGGTTTTTGAACAAGTCCAAGTCGTCCGCGGCGTTGTCGCCTGACGAAGAGGTCGAAGCTTCGTTGAATAGGAAGTACGGACCGGATGGGGACATGGCGAAGAAATTGGACGAGACCAGATACCCGAGCGGACGAACGCGTTATGCGGCGTTGAAAGATCGGAGGTCGAGGTTGAGTCGTAGCAAGAGTTCGCACAACTTTGGAGGAGAGGAGGGCGAAGAGGAAGATCCTACAGGGATGCCGGCTTCTTACATGGCTTCAAGATACGGACCTGGATCTTCGGCGTCGACCACGGCAGTTGGCAGCAGTGGAGGGAGCGATCTCGCAAGGTGCGGACTTCTTAACGTGTTAACAGATTAACACTTTGTTATTTTCTTTTGTTGGTGTCCGTGGTTATGTGTTTTTTGTTGGTCAAGTCGTGGATATACTTGATAAGTTATTGTATGATTCTTTTGATGGTTTTGGGTTTACCATTGCCAAAAATGGGGTTCACATTTATAGTAATTGCCCCTTGCCTCAATCTTGCCCAAAAATATTTTTTAGACACCACTACGATTTTGATTCTTTTCTGGTTCATTGGATGCCTAAATTGCAAGGTATTGTTACGTTGTGGTTCAAAAGGAAAGTGAGAGGGAGCGTAACTTACCCGAGAAGAAAATTGATGAAAAATGTCTAGTTTTCCCGCGAATTTTGACATTTTGGCGTGTTGCCTTTGTCCTTGTTAAAGAAGTTAGGTAAGTGGCGCTCTCTATCTCTCTTTTCATTTTCACTACAGCCAATATCCAGCCTCTTGGCACTATATTTGCATCGTTAGGTACCGTAAGGTATACGGTCTATACACATGGGCCAATTGAAAATAATCTCAAACTAAACATATCTTTCTTGCAGCATTCAATTTAAATTTTGGGGTGAGCAAATGAGCCGGTAACAAGTGGTAACGGTAGGTGCCATTCGATGGTGCTTGCGGCCATCCTATACAACAAACCTCTGCAGTTCAAACAATTACCTTTCAAAATATCTATAAATATATATAAATCAATTAGGTTAACATTAAAACAGGTCAATTAAGCGTAGACCAGTCTCATAAGTGAGTAATCGGTGAAAATAACAAAATGAAATCGCTTATTACTCGAAAAGACGGTGTCTCTACCTAATGGTGAGGATAAAGTAATCATTTGCTCATCATTATCACGTGAATGCAGTAGGTATAACTTTAGCGCTATTTTAGTACAAAACTCCACTTTGTAGCTACACCTTGCCGAATATATTGTAAATGAAAACGCTTTAAACCTAACTTAACCTCAACATTTGTCACCAGATCCCGTTCAACGCACGCGCTCAAACCAAGCGAGTCATCACCGGAACGCGCAGGCGCTGGCGGCGAGAAAGATGGCGCTGCTCTCAGCTCGTGGGCGCGTTACCTCAAGAACAAGTACGGCAACCGCAAAGACGCCGCCGGTGCAGCGTCTCCAAGCGCAAGCGCGAGCACGACAGCGTCACGCAGGCTTTCCATGGGATTGCCACTAAGGAATTCCCTCGACAGTTCTGACGACGATCAAAAAAACTCGGCAGGCTCCCCCACGTCCCCTACAGCAGCCCAAGCAGGTACTTTTGACTTTTAAGAAAAAAAAAAAACAGAAAAGACAGCAATAAAAAAGATATTTTTCCTACAATCTGGAGCGCAAATTAAGATTAGGGTCGTGCGACTTTTGGTTTGGAAGATATTAGACGTGCAATGAAAACGGTTCCGTAATCTTTGCTCACGATTTTGAATCACAACTGCCGCTCTGCATTTGGGGTAGAGATGAATGAGTGGGTGATAATTATGAGGATGATTCCAGATAACTTAGTTTTAAAGGACGGAAAGTTAGGCCCCAGCACGTAGCCTACTCCTGCCGAAGAGCACCAAGGGGACCACCGGCTTAACTTCTCTTCTAAAAGACAGTACAATTCGAACAACAGGATTTCTACACAAATCCATGCTGTCAAGAGGTTGATGGAAAAGTCGAGAGAAGTTGCTTCAATAATTTTTATCTCTCCATGCTTTCATGCAAACAAGAATGGTAATAAATATGGTGGTCATACTTAAACCCGGGGCTGTTTTGCTCAACTTTGGTGTTCGCAGCACAACTGATAAAAAAACACTGACCAGTTCAATACCACGCAAAGTGGTTTCCAAGACGACTTTGCGTCACATCGTTTGTGAATTTTTTCAGCAGGTTTCGCAGCGGCAGGTACCACTCCTAGGAGTCAGTATCTGGCCAAGCGACGGCAGCAATTCAAGATCGGGGAGCGGGGGAGCGAAGCCGGATGTTTCACGTGGCCACGCGGCATTGCCGTTGCGCCCGATAATACGATCGTCGTCGCCGATAGCTCCAATCACAGGGTGCAGGTCAGTAGCAAATGCGCCACCTCATTTGGAGAGAATTGTTTCAAATCGTATTTCCATAAGTGGTTTTTTAACCTGTAAAAATATTCAGTTACTAGTTTTTTAATGCTAAATAAAACAACTCTGCTAAATTATTAAGCTAAATTAACGACATTAATCAATTTATGGCTGTTACTTCATCAAGGGTGATAAGGTAACAGCCATACATTACAAAATTAGGAGAAAATAAGTTGTTTTTACTTTGCACTAAAAAAAAACCAAGTTCTAAATTTTTTTTTTTCAAAACTAGTGTCGGGGTTTAATAAAGTAGTCATGAGTCTAAAAATTGTAATACAAATATTACTGCTCTAATATACTGCAATAGTTTCATATCGGCTAAAAACATGGCTCGAACACATGCAGATTTGATGCCAGAACAAAAAGAGGAAAAAAACAACAAATAAATTTAAAAAAAATAATGATGTGACATGAATTTTCTGTCTGCAGGTGTTTGATTCGCACGGCATCTTCGTGAAAGAGTTTGGTACGTACGGCAACGGAGAAGGAGAGTTCGATTGCTTGGCGGGAGTCGCCGTCAACCGAATCGGACAGTATATAATCGCAGACCGATATAACCACCGGATACAGGCAAGTCAACGCTGTCAAAGACAACTTGATGCATGCTTGTACCTCCATGAAGCCCTTTATTCCATAATGCCATCACGAAGGGATACTCAAATGAATACTCAAATATCAAAACAAAATAATCAATGTCAAATATTGACAAGGTTTGGCCAATAATTAAAAGTATTTCAAGTTTATCAATTCCCTATCATTTGAGTTTGTGCCAGATTATATTTTATTGTTATCAGGCTTAAAAACATGATAATAAAGATGAAATTAAAAAAAAAAGCATCGTGTGATTGGCTAAATGTGGCAACTGCAAATACTTCCACATAATCTTAAAATTCCTTTGAATAGAATGTTTCAAACCTACCAAACTCGGTTCAAATTTGATAACAGCCAATTTGCAATTAATAATGTCTTTTCTAGGCAAGTTTTCAAAAAGTTTAAAACTTCATAACCTAAAACTTGTTTGCACTATTATATGTCTCAACAAAAACCCAATGTTTGTTGTTGCATCAATGCCCTGCCCTTAACCAGTTTTTGTTGCGGCTTCTCAGGTCTTAGACCCATCTGGCAGGTTTCTGCGATCTTTCGGTAGCCAAGGGACGGCAGATGGAAGATTCAACTACCCGTGGGGGATAACCACCGACGCCCTCGGATTCATCTACGTTTGCGACAAGGAGAACCACCGCGTGCAAGTGAGTTCTGAGCTGTGTTCTATGACAAAACTCAAAGACATCTTTGTAATTAGTTACTAATAAAAATGTAGGATCTACTTCTTTGTTGATTGATTGATTTGTGGAATTTAACGACTCACTATTTTGATAATAGACCCAGTCTTGTGTTGCTTAATGAGTGGGTGATGATGAAATTTATCTAGCCTAGAAAGGAGGAGGGGAAACTCGGTGCCAGCATATTACCTACTCCTGTCAAAGACCAAGGGGACCACCGTCTTAACTTCTCTTTCAAAAGACGGTACAACGCGAACAACAGGATTCCTCCACAAATCCATGCTGTCGAGAGGTTGATAAGCAAAGAAGTTGTACTAACTTTGATCCCTCCAGTCTCTTCAGAACAGAAATGGTTATGGGTATGGTCATCCATCCAATACCTGATCCAGCACAGTGTTGCTTAACTTCAGTGATCTCACGGCAACCTGTTTTTCCAACATGCCAAATCGTTCAGTCACTTCTTTGTGTAAATGGCGCCCATTGCCATGAAAAATAATATAACCAAGATGACCTATATCATGAACGTTCTATTTGTCCAGGAAAACCCACGTTTCAAACCTTCATTTGTGTTTTCCAGGTTTTCCAGTCGGACGGCATGTTCGTGGGCAAGTTCGGCTCGTGCGGCAACAAACCAGGTCAGCTCGAGCACCCGCACTACATCGCAGTTTCGAGCACCAACCGCGTCATCGTATCCGACTCAAACAACCATCGAGTGCAGATATTCGACGTCAACGGTCGGGTGCTCACAACGTTCGGGTCAGAGGGTTCAGAGGAAGGACAATTCAAGTTCCCAAGGTAATTAATTAGTTTCTTTTAGCAATGTAAGGTTAGTGTTTTACGGTTTTGATATTTTAGTCATTTTAACCGTATCTCTCATTAGCTTAAATTGATCAATGAACCGTTTAAACATATAAAAATGTCTAAAAACTTTTATAACTGATTTGAGGACTGTAGTCACACCTTCTAAGTTATGGCTTTATGGTAAAACCTAACTGTCGTCAAACAAAATAATGTAAACAAGGCCATAGTCTCACTATATACTCTATGATTCTATGCAGATTAAAACCCTGAATCGTTTTAGTTTACAAAATGCCCGACATTGCTTCTGAGCAAAGATTCTAACATAACCAAAGCTGTCAAAAGCCGTGACGAATATGTTCCCAATGAACTTCGATAAAATATTCAGTTGTGATTTTATTCAAACATAAAATCAAACCTGTAATATATCATTTGAAATCTTATTTTAAATTGCTAACGCTTGCAATGCGCGGGGTATTTTATTACTATGAGCACTACTACCGTCTCAAAAATTGATGGCCAAAAATGTTTGAATCGCCGTTTAGGCATCAATTTTTGAGACGGTAGTAGTGTTCATAATAACTGTATGATAACTACATTAGCAACTGATGTACCGTAACTTAGCTAAAGATAAATTATATTTAATAAATAAATAAAACCCTTTAAGAAATCAGTAGCTGGACATAACGCAATACTTTTTGTGTTTTTGTACAATTTGCTTTGCACCTTTGCTGTTCTGGAATAATATTCTGCGGTGCTTGTACATAACCTTTTTTTTTCAATATCCGTGCACTGCACCTAGTCGATGTCTCACCTTCGCGTTAAAACACAATTACGTGTGAAGTGAAGTGAAAAAGCAAAATGTATCTTATGAGTGTATATTCCTAGCATGCTCATGTTTCTACGTTGCTTGCCAGGGGTGTGGCGGTCGATGATCAGGGCTACATATGTGTGGCTGATTCCGGGAACAACCGGATCCAAATCTTCCATCCGGACGGGACCTTCCTGCGGGCGTTCGGATGCTGGGGTTCCGGCGAGGGAGAGTTCAAGGTCAGAATGCCTGGACGTTTTTATAATTATGCCGGACTTAACTCGGGACATTTGATCATGTTTTTTATTTTCATGTAGCATGCTTCAATTGTAAATATCTTGCTAGATCTTGTTGCTTAACAGTGTGACAACTGACAAATGTTTGATTATATAACCATAAGGTCTGGTCAAAGTTTCACAAAAATTGTATTTTTAGTATTTCATTTTAAGCGTCTCAATTTAAATTTCCACTGACTGGAATTTCAAACTACCGCTTGCATTGGAACTGATCGAAAAAATTTAAATTTTGGCCAATTTTTGGTCTCCTTGACTTGAAAGCCTGCTTGACGAGTTTCTAGTGTAGGTAATAAGGTAAGAAGTGTGCTAAAAGGCTGGATATGCGTAAACAGAGGAGGAAAGTGAAGATGTCATGGAACTTACCGAGAGAAGCGAAGCGATGGTGGTAAACCGTGATAGAAAATTCTAGTGTCGATAAATGTTTCGGCTAGTGCCTTTCCTCACGTGAAGGAGACTGAGCAAACTTTTTATCAAACTCTTTACGAGTTAACAAGTCCCGTACTTTCCTTCTTGTCCGCTGCTAATACCCATACTGAAAAAAAAGAAACAGTGAAAACAAAAAACCTGTAAATTGAAAAAAAATTACTTAAGTTGATAGGAAAATGTAAAAATGGCAAACATACTTCCCTGCAAGGATATAAGAGCATTCGACAGGCAGTTGGGAAGGTTGCCAGATCGTATTCCTGTTTGGTCGTAAATTTTTCCAGCCTGGCTCTCCTTCCACCAGTGGCCTACTGGTATCAGTTCCAAGGCAGAAAGACCAGAAAAACATGCAAAATATGATTTAAAACCATGTTCCAGTGAGGCTTTTAACTACCCATTAGTCATTGTACACTTGTCAATAATCTCCTTGAATGTTTCAGGGCTTGGAAGGAGTCGCTGTCATGTCCAACGGCAACATCCTCGTGTGCGATCGTGAAAACCATCGCGTTCAAGTCTTCTAGTCATCTCGACCGCATCTCGAAAACCTGTCCTTCGGGAGCCAAGCCTTTTCTTCGCGCTCGCAGAAACCGACTGCAAAATTGTATCTAATTTCGTGATTTGAATTCAGTAGTTTACTATTTAAAATGGTTTTGTGATAAGGTTCGTTAGGTTTAAACGAAGCTGATATTCGATCGAAATCACGTCGTAAGCAATTTTCAAGAGACTTACAAATTTTCAATTAAAAAAAAGGGGTTTCTTGTGGTTGTTGTCTTTGGTTGTACTATCAGCCTCCACTGGTTGTGTGATTGATTTTACCAAGGAAAGAAAGATTAAAAATCTGGTTAAGATTGGTAAAATAAATAAAAATAGTCTGGTATTAACTAAATAACTGGTAGTCGGTTTACGTACCTATGCTTCTTTTCTACTGCTCGGCATTTCTCATGAACTAGTGATTTAAAACCGTTGTAAGTCCCTTCACCTCTAGTCATGAGTGAGTATTCAGGATAAAAACCACCAAAACAACAGCTGACATTAACACTTCTAAAATGTATAAGCAAGAATGGAGTGTCAACCATATTTGTGTATGGTTCTGATCCTGAATAAACGTAACTGCCCTAATCTCTATTGGAGACATAGAATGTTACAAACGTAGTCAATCCTTACCCAATTAACTGTTTTTAGAAAATAGGATAACTTTATTTTCAAAGGTAACCAAGAAATGAGCTTTTATTAATATATAATTGAATTAGGTTATGTGTGACTCAATCTGAATTGCTGCATTGCTAGTGTTTTGGGATAATTTCACATGCCAATCCTTTCCTCAAGAAGCAAAAAAAAAAAAAAAGAATAACAACCTATTTTAGTAATCATTTCAGTTTGTGTTCATGTATTCCACTCGATTAGCTACTCATAAGTCGTGGAAGACTCATTACGAGCTTTGCAAGTCTGTTAGTTTTCAATGTCTGAAGACGATTTCTTTTATCGGTTTGCTGGTCTATATCAAATCGCTTGTATCAAAGGGAAACGACTACTTACGTTTTAAAATGCCTTTCTAAATTTGTTAGAATTGTTGAGTTTGGTTGATATTCTATTAAATAAAACTATATTTGTCTGTTTATCTGTGTTTTTTTAATTGTACCAATATCCCACTTGTTAACCTCATTTCTGTAGCCGATGGATTGAATTAGAACGTTAGCAAATCCTTTCCACATAGAACAATACACAGAGAGCAGAGAACAAATACCAAAGATGCAAACTTCCAATCATTCACTAACAGTTCAAATTTTGAAACATATTACTGGTATACATCAATATCTGTTTATATTATTTGCTCTTAATTGTGTTGACTTGGAAGCAATGAAAATAATTCCTAAGGCAAATACAAAACCTGGAAAAGCAGATGGAAAAACCTTCTTTCACAGGAAATTTGTTCACGGCAGCCCAAAGCAAAAAGAATGACGCTAAAAATAGTGTTTTGGCTAAAAGGCTTCGCTAGGAATCACGAAACAATAAAATCCCAGTCAAGTCAGTAAAGACATCATACACACAGTACTTTCTGGACACTTTCAACAAAAAAGGCCTGTAAGAGCTTATAGGCAAAAAGGCTGTGTGCCTGCCATTTTCTAGTTCTAGTTTCTAGTTTTTGCAGTTCTAGTACTAAAAATACTGTATAAATAATAAAGAAAAATGCATAGTAGTAATCCATAGTGGTTTCACAACATTTGAGATCATAAACGTGCGACTAGAAAGTTAAAGTGAAAGATCACGATTTATTCTATGCCCCAATTCCAACCTCACCCTGTCCATCCATTCTGCCCCTAGGCATATCATTTCGATTGACTTGCACTAGTCTACGATGCAATGCTTTCAGATTGTACCATTTCCACGAAGCAAATCACAATCTAGATGCGAATGCTTTAATTTGATGTCATTTGAAATCGAAACAAGAAACGCATTTGATAAGAAAGCAAGCGACTCTACCGTTAAACTGCGCGGAATCAGGTTATGGGTGGGTAACCGTAAAACGCACGATAGTGCAAGAGTGTTGTTAGTCTTTTGACAGCATGGATTTGTGGACGAATCCTGTTGTTCGAGTTGTACCGTTCTTCGGAAGGGACGTTAAGCCGGTGGTCCCCTAGGTGCTCTTGGACAGGAGTCGGCTACGTGCTGGCACCGGATTTCCCCTTCTCCCATCTAAACGATCTTAAGTTCATCATCATCCTCATCCTCATCATCATCATCATCATCATCATCATCCTCATCATCACCACCTTCCCATACACTGACACCACAGGACCAACAAATCCTCAGAAATTAATCAATTTGACCAATTAAACATTAAGAATCGACAGAGAAGTCATTTTTTAACATTGAAACATCCAAACATGAAATACTGGGAGTGATTAATGTTACCTTTTCCTCAAACTGCAAGTTAAGATAGATAAATAATAAATATGCTTATTTACTAAGATCATTGAGTTTATAGGTATAGTCAGAGAGTCAGCATTAATGTTTAACTTTCTGCTGAGCTAACGAGCCAGCAGAACGTGGTTACGGTACGTGCCACCCGATGGCGCTTGCGGTTGTACTTTTACACAAACCTCTACTATGAAATAAAAACCAAATGCTAATAATATGCGAGAAATAACGTAAAATGTCTTAATACTTGAAAAGACGTTGACTCCACCTAGAAGCATCCTCTATTTGTGTCAGTAAGGAAGTAATTTGGCAGCTATTTTTCACAAAGATAGTTCAAAATTAGCGCTATCTCAATGGCGCTATAGTAGAAGGCTAACACAGTTAGAGTACTAAACGCTAACGGTTTTTAAGCGCTTGCAGCCCTCGACAGTTATTTGGCATTTAGCAAGGCGGCCACATATACATTTATCACGTTAAAAGATGCGATTTACTTTTCGGATTTGTGATGAGCACTTGGTCAGTATGGAATGATGTACTTAACACAAATATGATTAATTATAATAAAGTAATAAGTAAATGCTTGCCATGTAAATTACTGACTGTTATTATATTATTAAATATTCTCATAAGCCTATCATTAAAAATGTAGCATTGATGGTCGAAAAAGAATCTTTCGCTTGGTATTACAATTTTATAAATAGGTACTTAGTTATACTCGATAGAATCGCCTAGGATTGAAATATACGATGGTCAACTTTTAGTTGCCTAGTATAAAGAAATACGTAATACTTTAACCTAAAACTAAACTAACCTAAAGATCCATAAAAGACTTAGTAACATGACTAAACTCACGATAATATTTAAACTCGGTTTTTTTCATCGTGATTCGCATTTTCCCGAGCCCAATCATGTCTCAATCAAACACCAATAGATTACAGATGCACTGTTTCTACCTTGCCTCACAAAGACAACGATTCAATCCACTCTCGTATTCCTGTCGTGACTAGCATAAAGATCAGCAACATGTAACTGTCTTACCACGAGCATTGGTCACGTTTACAGCATTTGGCAAAATTGCTGATTATTAAAATTATCTTTTATTCTTGCCTCTCACCAAATAAGAAGCAAGAATGCCACGCTACGTTTGTCCTTACAGATGAAACTTGTCTTTCCATCAACAAGAATTTTTCTATGGATTCTTCACAATTATTGAACGCACCATCTCAAAATTCCAATAATTTTCAATATGACCAGTAACTTTCTAACTTGCTTATTATATATCCTGAAGTTGATTCAAAAGTGGTAACATTGATTGTTGTAACATATTCTCGGAATAAAATACATTTCCAGCTCCGCTAAAAGGTGTCTTTAAAGGAAGAATTCCTCAAAAAATAATAAAACCGCTGATTTTATATCATAGCCAAAAGAGCAAGTCTTCTTTCTTATCTCGATGACTGCAACGGTCAGATACTACACTTCTTCTCACCCAAATTTCTTACATCCACCAACAGGTACTCAAAATTCTCCACTTGTGAAAAAGTTCCAAACTTTTTAAATCCGATTCCGGTCCCACAAAAACCTCTACGACACCGATTCCAACGTATGTCCCAACAACGAATCGTCGATCAAAATCTCCGACCCGATTTCGAACCCGGCAGTTGTCTCTGCATCACCCAAAAACATCTCTCCTTGGTCTTTCATCATTGCGTCTCCCCCGTCTTCTTCCACCTCTAAAAACACCGGCATCTCCATCTCCCCGAATTCCCCTTCGGTCAAAAACATACCCTCTGCGACCCCCATCTCGTCCACTCCTTTCATATAGATACCGTAGCTATCTTTAGCCTTGAGTTCTTCGCCCGTAGCTTCGTAGCAAGCTGTAGTCGTCATGAAAACGTCGTCGATGTTGTCGTATTCGATGTTGTCGTAGTCGTCTTGCTGGAAGTAGGTCTCGAGGCTCGTGTATGTCTTTGTTTCTTCGACGGACGTTGCCTTCTTGCCGTTTGACTTCGGTTTCGCCTTGGACTTGGACTTGCCTTCGTGCGAGAGGATGTGGCGCTTGCGGTTGCTGCAGTCCGCGAAAGTTTTGCTGCATATGGTGCACTGAAACGAAATCGGGTCTGAATTGAGTGAACGGGTTATTTTAAGCAAGTTTTGTCGTCAATTAGCTGATTCTAAGCCGATTCATGGGTCTCCCGACTCCGCTTGGATTTCCCTTAGTCTAAGCGGCTCGCCCCGACGCGCTATCGGTAACTACTATACGTAATTTGGCACCGTGCACCAACTTACAAGGACTTCGGTTTCATTGAAACTATTTGTCTGATCACATTTCTGGAATCGTCAAGCATTAGGGTGTATTATAACAAAATTATCGCTTTTCTCTAATTCAGATTTTCTCTGATGTCGATTGACAAAAAGAAAGATCAGCCCACGGACGAGTAGGTAAGTACTGGCAACTAGATCGCGGACGGTGACTAGAGACGACCACACATTGGCAGCCATCTTTGACAGATCTGTCAGACTTTCTTCTATTCATACGTTCTGGTCTGGATCCTCGAGATTCCGCTTTAAAAATATCAGTAGTTATATATTATTTGCAGCATAAATAAAATGGAGTGAATCGAGGTCCTGGCATTCTCTAGACAATACATGTCGGTGGTGACAAATGTTGCAAATTGCAAATTAAATAGAAAAATACAAAACTAACAACTGACCGACATCTCAACTTCTCTACATTTGATAAATTACTTTATGTCATTTCATCTAACAAGGTCAAGGAGTTAAAATGTTGGTCTTTTATGTCGATCCATATTCCATTATTTCTTTACCAATCCGTGTCTATCACTTGCAGTGCCGGGCAGTTGAGACTATTTTGGAAAATTTCGATATTTCTCGTAGGTTACTCGCTTTTAAGACTTTTCATGCTCAAAAGATCTCCATCAATGTTAACCTCAACGATTGATATACACGTAACGATATTCAAAAGCGAGTAACCTACGAGAAATATCGGTATGAAATTTCATACGACAGTGGCTCCACTTAACGTGACGTTCCGGTACTCTGCATTTTTGTCGTTAAAGTAGTCATTTGGCGGCCATCTTTCCCGCAGACAGTTTAACATTAACGTTCTGTCTCTACCTAGAACCTGCACACTCAACGGTTTAACATTAAAGTTCTGTCTCTACCTAGAACCTGCACACTCAACGGTTTAACATTAACGTTCTGTCTCTACCTAAAACCTGCACACTCAACGGTTTAACATTAACGTTCTGTCTCTACCTAGAACCTGCACACTCAACAGTTCAACATTAACGTTCTGCCTCTACCTAGAACCTGCACACTCAACGGTTTAACATTAACGTTCTGTCTCTACCTAAAACCTGCCCACTCAACGGTTTAACATTAACGTTCTGTCTCTACCTAGAACCTGCACACTCAACGGTTTTACATTAACGTTCTGTCTCTACCTAGAACCTGCACACTCAACGGTTTAACATTAACGTTCTGTCTCTACCTAGAACCTGCACACTCAACGATTTAACATTAACGTTCTGTCTCTACCTAGAACCTGCACACTCAACGGTTTAACATTAACGTTCTGTCTCTATCTAGAACCTGCACACTCAACGGTTTAACATTAACGTTCTGTCTCTACCTAGAACCTGCACACTCAACGGTTTAACATTAACGTTCTGTCTCTACCTAGAACCTGCACACTCAACGATGGTATCCCTATGCAAGCCCCCAGATTGGCAACAAACTCTATGGCCTCACCTTGAACGGCTTCTCCCGCGTGTGCGTTCGAACGTGCCTCATCAGATCGTTGCGAGTCACGAAGCACTTGCCGCACGCGTCGCACTTGTTGTCGCGTTGGCCAGCATGACGCAGGAGGTGCGCCCGGTAGTGGTTCAAGTAGCGATACTCCTTCCCGCAGGTCGGACACGCACGCTTGGTAACCTGCCACGAGAATTGTCACAGTTTAGAGCGATTGATTACTTGTGTTTTACGATGAACTTTCTTGACAGAAGGCTTTGTGGCACTGGCCACAATGGCATTGGTGAATACGTTGATGATTATGAGGATGAACCTGCTCTAGTCTAGAAAAGAGCCAGCACGTGACCTACTCCTGTCGAATGGTACGGTATTATCGGCTTAACATCCCTTCCGTAGAACGGTACAATGCGAACAAAAGGATTTCTTCACAAATTCACGCTGTTAAGAGGTAGATAAGCAAGGCAAGTGAAGTTAATAACACAAATTTGAATCCCAATACATATCTACCATGATTAGCCTTGTCCCTTTGACACACTGTGTTGGCTGCTCCTGTCCAACAGCACCAAGGACCGGCCACCGCTTAGCCTTGTCCTTTTGACACATTGTGTTGGCTGCTCCTGTCCAACAGCACCAAGGACCGGCCACCGCTTAACCTTGTCCCTTTGACACACTGTGTTGGCTGCTCCTGTCCAACAGCACCAAGGGCCGGCCACCGCTTAGCCTTGTCCCTTTGACACACTGTGTTGGCTGCTCCTGTCCAACAGCACCAAGGACCGGCCACCGCTTAACCTCGTCCCTTTGACACACTGTCTTGGCTGCTCCTGTCCAACAGCACCAAGGACCGGCCACCGCTTAGCCTTGTCACTTTGACACACTGTGTTGGCTGCTCCTGTCCAACAGCACCAAGGACCAGCCACCGCTTAGCCTTGTCACTTTGACACACTGTGTTGGCTGCTCCTGTCTAACAGCACCAAGGACCAAATTTGATAGTAAAATGCTTAACATTTGACAGTAACCTAATTTCAATAGGAACAGTTTCATAAAAATTTATGGTGGTCACCCATCCAGTAATGGACCCAACAAGGCAATGCTTAACTTTAAGTTTACGTTATGATCTCAAGGGTGTACAAACCAGTTTGTGGACTGCTTCGATGTGGCGAGTCAGGTTATTCCGGAGCACAAATCTTTGATTGCACTCCATGCACTGGAACGGCCGCAAATCTGCCGAGAACAATTTGATACATGAATACCTGAGCAGGTATAGGATTTAGATAAAGGTGAAGTGAGTTATACAATATCATAGACAATATACACAAAAAGGTTTTATAGGAGAAGGATATACAAAAAAATAGGGCTTTAAATTGCTGCACTTTGAAAAAAAATATTTTAGAAACTGGGTTTTTGAATGCTTACTAAATCAAAAAAACTTTCCCGACGTTTTGTAACTTATTTCTGTTACTTTGCTAAGAGTGATAGATAGCATTAGTGATATTTCTCTGATGGCAAAAGAACCACACAAATATACACAATTACCTTGTCTAGGTACCTTTAATGCATAGAACTTAACTCAAAAACCAAACATATTTAATTTTTCAATCCCGATGATTTCCGCCGGCTTACTGCTATGTGTCTTCCGGTGTCTCTCAAGCTGGTGTGGCAGCTTGAATTGTTTGCCGCACTGCCCGCATTCGAACCCGACGTAGTCCTGCCGGTGCAACTGCAGGTGGCATCGCAACGCAGACCCAGTACGAAATGTAGCCCCGCAAACGTGGCAGCAAAAGTCACGGCCAGGTGCATGAGTCTCCAGGTGGGACTTTAGTGCCGGCTTTATGTGGAATGTCTGCGGAATCAGAGGCATTAGCTTCTTTTGGCTGTATTTACCTTTACAGCTCCTTTGAACTATCTCATGATCTAGTGTGATTAAGAGGTCATGAGGCTAATAATAGTGCTTTAGAAGTGCTATTTATATCGGTGCTACTAGCAGTAATGCCAGGTTTATGATTTGACTGCTCTAGGTAAGGTGCCAAATAATTTTATTATAATTAAAACTATCCTTTTAAGCATTTTTACCCAATGGAGCTAATAATTCCTCTTTATCGTTTGCAATTATTGCAGTAAGGTAGGTTCTGTGTTAGGGGTCCAGCAATGAGTAATATCCTAGCGCTACTGACTTACTTTTGACCAAACTTACTTTTGAACAATGTGCGCAATGAAATTCTTGGCGGTTCTCATGCATGATCGATACATGCCGGCTATGAGTTCGCTTCTTCAAGTAAGTCTTGTCGCAGTACTTGCAGCTATAGACTATGGCTTCAGTTTCGTTTTTCTTTGGTTCTTCTAAGTTGACCGTTAGTATTTGATGAACTTCTGATGGTGTGCAAATAACTTCTACTTCTTCTTCTGCCTGCATTATCACGATACTCTCTTGGTTTTCAGATAAGGTAGGTGTACTACACTTATCATTTCCTTCAACAAGGCTAGTCAATAAGATAGAATCAAGGCTTAACTTGAGACTGGTAAGATTTTTTTGAATTTTCTTGCACTTTTTGGCAAAAATATTCCACCGTTTAATCTTATGGCAGCAATCCGCACAGATCGTCTTCGAAAACATATCATTTCTGTCAATCTTAAAAAAAAAGTAATATACAATTAACTAAATAAATTCTCTAGATGTAAATAGTACCAATTATGAAAATAAAACAATAACATGATGTGCACTTACATTTAAAAATAGATATTTAGATATCAATTCAGGTAGCGATGACTTGAATTCGTTCACCGGCAAGCCTTTTGACGTTTCTACAAAGATCGGTTGGGTGTTTGGTTTTTGAAAACCACATAATCTACACGGCTCAGGGGCCATGTTGAGATGTTACGGCAACAAAACTTGTTTCCGATGTTAAATAAATCGGTACTGCAAGCACATACTGACTAATATAACTTAAATTAGTTTCTTAAATAGGACTAGAAACTTGTTAGAGCCACGCTTGCCCTCGCCAAGTATAATGACATTGACATGTCTGTAGTTTCGTCTTCTCTCACTGTAGAGAGCAGCTGAGTAGCATCATAAATTCAAATTACCGTTTCAGCGTCATTCTCATTTCGATTCACGTGTTTTTAAGTATTTTGAGTTCAAAAATGTCTCAAAAAACACCCGCTGTCGATCAAAGTTGTGAATATTATCGTCAAATGAACGATTTGTTAGATGACTTGGTAAATGACAACGTAATTAATGAAACAGTCGAGGAGACCGAAAAGATACTGGAGACCTTGTCTGAGATCGAAGTGCGTACATGCACCAGGATTTCTCCGGTTTTGGATGCAAATATTGCAGAAATAAAGCAATTGTTCAACAAGATGAAAGAATTTAACACTGAAAAAGCTGTATGAAACGAACGTATTATAACTGGCAACACATGCTGTGTTAAATGTTAACAAACATGTAATGTAAAATACCACTTACAATAAATAATAAAACAAATGTCACAGAGCTTTTATTTCATGTACATATACATTTTTCCACTTAAAACTATATAAATTAAGACCATGTCTACATTTGGAATTGATCTTACCAATATTTAAATCTGTTGTCGATTGCTGTTGATAGTTAGCAAAACAAAATGTAGCTTAATACAATTCTAATTACCTGGTAATTTATTAACTCTAGCAAGCACTCCAACATTATTTTCTTCAGTTGTCTCGAAAAAGACAGGCTAAGCTAGCTTTTTTTCAAATGGAAAAGCACATTATTTTATATCGATCCCCAATCTTCTACGAATAGGTCATGCATACATTTGGGTTACGTTGAAACAAACTCACCACCTAACGAGCGCCAATCATTCTCAAACAACGCTAAATTTATGAAATGCATTCCGAAACCAAAGCAAATAAGACACCGAGCCTTGTCCAGTTACCAAATGTGACACCAAGCATAAACCTGGAGTAGAAAAATATACGAGATATGCTTAAAACTAATTGTTATAAACAGCCATGGTTAACACTTATCACAAAAAAAATTACCAATATTTGGTCGGCTTAAATGCTAGTCTACAAGTAATATTTTTAGATTATAAATTGAAAGTCTATCGTAACAATAAGTTAATTAATATCATGTGAGTGACTTTAGTACCTTAAAGGTAGATAATAGGTGGATCAGCTATAAGCTCCTAGTAATAAGACTAGCCAAATCCAGCAAAATATACAAACAAAATGTGTGGTTATTTAACATTTTGGTGCCAACTAGCATGTTGCTACACCTTACTTAGTTAGTCTTCAAAATAATTAACATTAAAATTAAACTTAGTTTTAAATAATAGGTACTTCTGCAAGATCCAATTGGAGAAATTAAACATGCCTGAGATTAAACGGTATCTAAACTAAAAGAAATGAGAAAAATGCGAGACAACTAATCTAAGTCACTGAGATCAGCATTAAAGTTCCTACTCGTGAAAAACACCAACCTTCCATGCACTTTCGAATTTGCCGATATTTTTTTTTAAATCAAATTGTATCCTAATAAGCTTGAGACCATCTAATAATTGTACTAATTCACTATTCAGACTGATTCTAGTTATTCTATGCTTCCAGCTATTTCTATACTTATTCACTGGGCTCTTAAGATTTGAAATAACAGCTCTCCGAGCTTCTTAAGGCCTACTGAGATCCCACAAATATAACTAATCTTGCTTATAGACATCAAAGAACAGCTCTCAATTGTACTTGATCTAAAAATATGGCTTCACGACCAGCTTTCGATTATGGTTGTGAGTTGTGATCTTCACAATCAGCAACTTGTTGGGTTTATCCAATTTTTCAAAGACGTACTCCGAAGTCGAATCTAAAACAGACGTTTCGAAGCAATCTTTCGGGCCCGGATCAACTCTCTGATGGACTCCAGTTTTTCGTCTTCTTTGTCGGTCGAACATTTGGCTGCAACCTTACGTTTCTTGGGCGCATCCGATTTCTATAAAAAATTAATATTAAAAATCGGTACTTGGAAGCAAAGTGGCAAAGTTTCAGGTCTGGTTTTGCTTTTTTGGTCTGGACCAGGTTGAGACCTTGTTTTAGAATATTACCCTTCTAAGTTACCTACACAACCACTTATGTACGTACAGTTCCTAGCTTCAATCTAAACTGAGCTGAATCTAAACTGTAACAATACAATATTACATTGTGATGAACTGCCTGATGCCGGGCACGGGTTACTTGTTTTAGATTGCCATGACAACCCCTGTTTAACCCACCCATTACTATTACATTGTGATGAACTGCCCGATGCCGGGCACAGGTTACTTGTTTTAGATTGCCATGTCAACCCTTGTTTCACCCACCCATCACTATTACATTGTGATGAACTGCCTGATACCGGGCACGGGTTACTTGTTTTAGATTGCCATGTCAACCCTTGTTTCACCCACCCATCACTATTACATTGTGATGAACTGCCTGATACCGGGCACGGGTTACTTGTTTTAGATTGCCATGACAACCCTTGTTTCACCCACCCATTACTATTACATTGTGATGAACTGCCCGATGCCGGGCACGGTACCGCTCTTTCCTTCTTCACTGGCCCGCTGTCACAACAGTGCGTCAATAACCCCTTCTGTGCACAGCCACATTTTTTTAATCCAAATCCTCGTACTACGCCATCTTACCTCCTCCTCGACCGATTCCTTGTCCGTCTCAAGGTCTCGTTTCTTGGCGGAACTCCCCGACGAAGCTTTCCGAATGCTGTTGTGCTTGCGCTGGAGGCATTTGTTCATGGCCGCCACCTTGCGATCGAAGCGCACCAAGGACGCAGCGTCCAACGGGTCCAGTTCCATCATCATATGCTTCAGCTACGACGTAAAAACAGGAACCAAAGATTTGAAAATGCTTATGGCGTTTTCGACTGACCTGCACCAGGGCGGGTTTGAAACGATCTCGATGACGTCATGCTCTCCACCGGGTTTGCATTAGCTCCGAGCGAGAGCGCTCCAAGTCGAACACGTGATTACTAGCTGTCAGTGCATTTATTTGATTTCCTATTGCATTGGGAGCATCTCTGCCAGTTTAACATGCAAAAGTCCCTTCCCTTTTAGGCTAGGTGAGGTTCATCTTCAACCATGGTCACTATCACACCACATGGCTCGTTGCCAAAACATTGCGTCATTAAACCCGCGACAGGTGGAGATCGGGGTTCGATTCCCCGTTTGGGCATCGATTTTTGAGAGGTTATTAGTGTTCCTAATAATAAAGTACCCTGCGCATTGCAAGCGTTTGCAATTTAAATCAGATTTCGGATCGTCATAGAAAGTTTTCAATTAAGTTTTTCTTTGCTAGAATGTTAATGTTGTTGCTTGCCAAGGGAAATTGCTAGCTTAATAATACTTTTATTAATGGGTAACCATTGCTCATTGACAGTTCAATGGTTTGGATCCGAATATGAAATACGACTTCTATGTACTCACGTCGAAAATCTCCTGCGCGAGTTCGGCATCTGCGGACGGGTTGTCGTCGTCGTCCTCTCCTTGCCTGATCACGTCGAGCACGCTGGTCGGCTCGAACGCAGGGCGCGGTCGACGTGTCGCTTGTCGATCGTGCAGCGCTGAGTTTGTAGTTTTGTACGCCGCCATTTTGCTTCAACGTGTAACATCAAGAAATAGTAAAATTGTCGTGAAATCTGATTAAAATTGCGAATTTTTGTAACGGGCAAAGTATTTTATTACTAGAAACCCTAAAAACCTCTCAAAAATTGATGCCTAACGGGGAATCGAACCCCGATCTCCACCTTTTGCGGGTGTTGCTCTAACTAATTTCTCTACTTGGACACTGGCTTTTTTTGACGATTTTAGTGTATTTGATGAGAATGACAGATCTCCAAGGATTAGAACCAAGAGGCTGTGAATACTCACAGTCACTCTGATTCTAGTGAGTAGAATTTGTTTAACAGTGGCATTGACGTTGGGGTCTGAGAGCCCAAAAGAGACGATGCCAGAACAACGTTTGCTCATGCAGCATTGCAACTGCGGTGGATTTCAAAAAAGTTATTATATCTGCAAAATAATTCCCAAGATTCTTGTTATTGGTAAAAAAGTTCTTAAAATTCCTTACGTTTTACCAGCTTTGAAAAGAGCTAATTTTCCTCACCAAATCCAAATTTAAATTAGCATCTTTTAATGTATTCGAAATGCCAGCTAAGCCGGTAAAACCTCCATTAAGGCGCCAACTAAGCAAGATTAAAACAGCGTTGGTGAAATCAGCCGAAAGTAAAGCATTCGTAATGGACAAATCTTACGCCACCGATCTATTCACTGACATGCACCTGCCACCTCACCTGTCAGTGATGCTGTACATCGTCTTTATGTATCCTCTGAGAGTCACAAGAAGCCGGTAAGCATGCGACCGGGCGATGCATTCTCTTCTGAATGCCTGGTCAGAAGACGTCTGAGAAAACTGACCTCCTTCAGATCCTCCACTTTCCGAAGCTGAGGTCACCTGAAAAAGACGTCGTGGCTGAAATGCAATTTGTGTCAAAAGGGTAACAGTGCCAAAAGACCAAAGCCCACTTCACCGCACCAAATATCAAGCCTCTTGGCACCCTATTTACGTTACATACTATTGGTAAATTAGTCATTTACTTTAGGAAGAAATCTTATTTAAATTGCAAACGCTTGCAATGCGCGGGGTATTTTATTATTAACAACACTATAACCGTCTCAAAAATTGATGCCCAAACACGGACTCGAACCCCGATCTCCACCTATCGCGGTGTTGCGGGGTTTGACATGTTGTGACGTGATATAGCGTCACTAAAATCAGAGTGACTGTGAGTATTCACAGCCTTTTGGTTCTACTCCTTGGAGAACTGTCATTCTCATCAAATACATTAAAATCGACTCAAAAAGCCAGTGTCCAAATAGCTCAATGGTTCAGAGCAACACCCGCGATAGGTGGAGATCGGGGTTTGAGTCCGGGTTTGGGCATCAACTTTTGAGACGGTTGTAGTGTTGTTAATAATAAAATAGTCATTCAACTGTTATTTTTTCCAAAAAATTATCGCTATCTTACGGACATACCTCTTTCCAGTCGTCCACGAGATCTCCGCCGGTCAGGAGGCAGACCATATCAAGGCGGCTGATAAGGTACATCGGCTCATCCACCACCTGGTAGGGAAGGTGGGCAAGGATGTCGGCAATAAAGACCAACTCTCCGAGGGGAGTCTTCTGTTGGGAAATATGGGAGCAAAGTTAGTATCACGGTGACAGTGCCTGAAAATATAATAAACGCCATCTGTAATTGGCTGATCTGGCATTAAACTGCGACGCTCTGTTTTGCCGATCTGAGCCCTGAAATTCCCATCTGTGGTTTACAATTTCTTTAAACGATTTTGTTAGGTACTTTATTCAATTTTCTTGCAGTCTTTATAGAAACATTAATCTATATAATAAAAGGTGTTAGTAATTTAGAAATTGTCAATAAATAAGAAAAAAAAATGCTTTATTTTACCTTTAAGCAATTGCAAGGTAGTTGTGTGGAAATATCACAAAAAATTATTTTAATTTTCTGTTCAGAGGTCAAATAGTCATCTTAAGTTTCGGGTGAGGACTTTTATGTGGTAGGTTTCGTAAGTGTTGTGGTTTGCCAAGCCATGCTGTTGAGAGGTTGATAAGCAAGGCAAATTCAGTTGCTGTACTAACTTTCATCCCTCCAACCTCTCTCCCGAACAGAACTGGTTATGTGAATGATGTTCACCTATCCAATACCTGATCCAGCGCATTGTTACTTAACCAAGTAACAACTTCTCTTTGCCAAGGAGAAGGATGTAGATTAGATTTTCAAACAGGGCGTTGTGGGCAATGTACAAGGAGATAGTGATAGGAGATAGTGAGATAGGTGGTTTTTAAGAATTCAATTCTGATTAAAGTGGCAAACGTTTGTGTGGACAAGCTAGCCGAGAGTAGAAAAGCAGGTCAACTTACCGCGTGCTGATCGAAGAGCTTGAGCATCCAGTCAAGGAAAGATCGGCAATTAGTTTGGTTGGAGCGTATCAACGTGTAGACACCAGATATCACTGCGTTCGTGTTCTCCCCAGTGCCTCTGCGGCCTCGCACCTAGGAAATTGGTAAATTTTAGCCAAACATAGTAAAATAAAGCAGAATTGAGAAGCTCTGTCAGGCGATCTAACAATCTCCATGGCTACCAAACGTTGAATCTACCATTGAACGTCCTATGCTAGGCCATGATATACCCGTGGTAACATAAGATAGCAGAATTGAGAAGCTCTGTCAGGCAATCTCAGCATCTCCAATGGCTACCAAACGTTGAATCTACCATTGAACCTCCTATGTTAGGCCATGATATACCCGTGGTAACATAGGATAGCAGAATTGAGAAGCTCTGTCAGGTGATCTCAGCATCTCCATGGCTACCAAACGTTGAATCTACCATTGAACCTCCTATGTTAGGCTATGATACACCCGTGGTAACATAAGATAGCAGAATTGAGAAGCTCTGTCAGGCGATCTCAGCATCTCCATGGCTACCAAACGTTGAATCTACCTTTGAACCTCCTATGGATAAAATGTTTTTCCTTGACTCACCATCCCTTCCTTAGGATCTGGCTGCACTTCAGCAATGAACCTGTAGAGCATCTTGACCCCTTCCAGCAACTTCATGGGCAAGAACACAGGATGGCTCTTGTGGAAGTCTGTCAGGATCTTCAGCGAGCTTTTAGCGATCGGGGCACACGGGTCGCTGCACATCAGAACGAGGTGCGAAAGTACCTAAAACAGCACAAGTTCTCGTAACATTGGGTGGAAAAACCATTTACATAGCTTTCCTCGTATTATTTTTTTTGTTAAAATAACACAAAAGCTACTTAATGCTTATGTAGAAGTAAATACTAACAAAAAATACAACTCATATAAAATATCTATCCTGCAAATCGTCCAAGCAAATTTTGCGAATGTTCTGAACTAGTATTAGTCTGATGCATTAGTTTTAGCAATTTATAAAATAACAATACCTGACAAAACTGGTGCTGTTAGAAGCGTTAAATATATAAATAAATAAATAAATATGTTTCCGTCAATAGAACCATACTAAGTTATAATGTTACAATTATTCAAAATCTTTGTTAAAGTGGCTCACTTTTAAATTATATTGTTGCTTATTAAAAGTAAAAATGTCTCTACAAAATACAAATTAACAGGACAGTGGTTTTAGCAGCAAAGAAAATAATAATTCCTAGATCAGGTTTAATGAGGTTTGTTCTCGACAGCATGGATTTGTGTAGGAATCCGTTTGTTCGCGTTGTACCGTCCTTCGAAAGTGACTTTAATTCGGTGAATTCTACAAAACTTTGCCTGGATTAGTCTAGGTCCTGGCACCATGATTCTCCTCTTTCATTATCGGCTGAGTAAAGTTCATCATCCACTCATTCACCGACGCCGCAGTGATACAAACCACGTTTTCAAAACAGCGTAATCACATCAAATAAATCAAAACAAGCACGAGTGCCACTAACCTAAATCATCGCAAAATAATAAAAAGTACACAGAATAATTTGGCTTACCTGGTGTGTAGCTACGACTCCGTACAAAACAATGTTCTTAATAAGAGTCGAGGTCGCTTTGCGGACTTCGACCGACGTGCTGAAGGTCGTCTTGAGGATCTCACGCAGGTGGATGGAGACGAGAGAACGAGCCATGTTCAGGTAATCATCGCGGTCCTCTTCATTTTCCTCATCTGGAATTGCAAGGCCTGCCGAAATTGTTACTACAGTCTAGCCCCTGAGAGAAGATACCAGCACAAGGACTGTTCCCTGCATTGCTACAGTCTAGCCCGTGAGAGAAGATACCAGCACAAGGACTGTCCCTGCATTGCTACAGTCTAGCCCGTGAGAGAAGATACCAGCACAAGGACTGTCCCTTGCATTGCTTCAGTCAAGCCCGTGAGAGAAGATACCAGCACAAGGACTGTCCCCTGTATTGCTACAGTCTAGCCCGTGAGAGAAGATACCAGCACAAGGACTGTCCCCAGCATTGCTACAGTCTAGCCCGTGAGAGAAGATACCAGCACAAGGACTGTCCCCAGCATTGCTACAGTCTAGCCCGTGAGAGAAGCTACCAGCACAAGGACTGTCCCCAGCATTGCTACAGTCTAGCCCGTGAGAGAAGATACCAGCACAAGGACTGTCCCGTGCATTGCTACAGTCTACCCCGTGAGAAGAGATACCAGCACAAGGTCTGTCCCCTGCATTGCTACAGTCTAGCCTGTGAGAGGAGATACCAGCACAAGGACTGTCCCCAGCATTGCTACAGTCTAGCCCGTGAGAGAAGATACTAGTACAAGGACTGCCCCCTGCATTGCTACAGTCTAGCCCATGAGAGAAGATACCAGCATAAGGACTTTTCCCTGCATTGCTACAGTCTAGCCCGTGAGAGAAGATACCAGCACAAGGACTGTCCCCTGCATTGCTACAGTCTAGCCCGTTAGAGAAGATACCAGCACAAGGACTGTCCCCTGCATTGCTACAGTCTAGCCTGTGAGAGAAGATACCAGCACAAAGACTGTCCCTTGCATTGCTACAGTCTAGCCCGTGAGAGAAGATACCAGCATAAGGACTGCCCCCTGCATTGCATCAGTCAAACAAAATTCACGGTGGTTACTCACTGGATTTGGCTGCGAAAGTTTTGTTAAGTGCCTCCTCTTCGGTGATGTGAAAGTCGATGTTGTGCAAGACTTGAATGCAGGCAGCATCGTTCCGCACCTTGGTCTCGTCATCGCCGCGCAAGCTGCAGGATAGCAGGCCATCGCGGTACAAGTTCCTTACCTGGAACAAATAAGTATCATGTCTCAATTGTAAAATTTAGACGAATTTTAAATATTTTAATTTAGACTACCCCTTCGTAATTTCAAAGGCGACATGAGAGAGAGAAAATCAATTGATTTAAAAATCGACAGCTTTCCATAGATATGGTTGACCATTAAGGTCTAGCTTACTAATCACTTACTGGTAACAATTTGTTATTAATATTATTTATGATTATGGTTATGAAATGAACACATTGTAATTATGAACTGTTGTTGTATACATGGTTGTGTAAGATGCAAATTGATGATTTAAAAATGGCAGGAACTAACTACTCCAAACCAACTACTCAACAACAAACTAACTAAACCACTACTCTCAGAAATTTTAAAACATTTTCGACAAGTGTGATACTGATACTCGATGTCAATTTTCTTCTCTGATAAGTCGCACTGATTCTAACCTCTGCTGCCATCATCTGGTGTGGATGTCGGACCAAAATCCAGCCGATCGACTTCAACGCCCGCAGGTTAAGAAAATTTCTCGTCGGTCCCTTCGCGACAGCGCAAAAAACTTCGAGGCATTCTTTGACGACGTTCTTTCCCTGCGTCGTGCAGGAAAAACCCAGCGACGTGACGTGAAACTTCTTCAGGATCATGGCCGCGATGAACATGTGTCGGGTTGGCGATTCTGGAGGCTGTTCGTCGGGGTCGGGGAGATTGTCGATCGCTATGCGTTTGTAATCTTTTAGAGCGGTGATACTCTGAAAAACAGTCGAACATCAGATATAAAATACAAAAAAAATCTCTTGACGGCACGGATTGTAGGAGGAATCCTGACTGCATTGTACTGTACTTGAGAAGCCGGTGGTCCCATTAGAGCTCTGAAACACGAGAGGCTATGTAGGACGTATGCTACGTTCCTGCACAGAGCCATCCCCCCATCTTACTAGTGAGCATTGAGTTTGCCATCATTCATAATTCTCATCAGCGCCGTTAGACTAGTGCCATAAATCCAAAGTGCCATTAAACACAACAAATCAATACATCAGGTTTGGCTATCCTAGCTATTGTATCCGGAAAAAGCACCAATACCAGACCATTAGGAGGAAATCTTATTTAAATTGCAAACGCTTGCAATGTGTGGGGTATTTTATTATTAACAACACTAAAACTGTCTCAAAAATTGATACCCAAACGGGAACTCGAACTAAAATCGTCTCAAAAAGCCAGTGTCCAAGTAGCTCAATGGGTTAGAGCAACACCCGCAATAGGTGGAGATCGACGTTCGTGTCACCGTTTGGGCATCAATTTTTGAGACGGTTATAGCGTTGTTAATAATAAAATACCAAACCAGTACTCGTGTTGGTACGCATTTTACGAGCTGTAAAGCAAAAAGTGCGGGTTGCTCGAAAACAGCATGCACATGATTATTTTCGTCTCAAAACTATCTCTCCGAACCTATAAAGTCGACCGATTCGTTAATTGCCTTTGGAAATATTCCGTCACCTTTCTGAACAGCTTTTTGACGAGCGTGTAGTTCTTCGTGACCTTTCCGACGATCGTTGCGAGGCACGAGACGCACGTGGCAACCATCGACGAGTCCGGCACGTTTGGGCCGAGGGCCTCGACGAACGCTCGTTCCGCGTTCTTGGCGACCGCGAGATCGATGCCCGTCATCGACGGCAACGTCAGCTCGAGGATCTGCGCGGCGTGACGCAGTTCGGCTTTCTCCTCGTCCGTCTGAAATCGACACGGAGAAAGTTGCGGCTGGAACTTTTCAACTTTTAAAAGACTCAGGGAAGTGACAACAACCGAATCTGTTAGATTAGTATACTATGCCTATATAGAGGCCAAACTGACCTATGGGATAATCTTATGGGGAGGCTCTACAAAAATAAAAAGACACTTCCTCTTACAAACAAGCACGAAGACAAATGGCAAATGCAAGCATAGACCCTTGCTCTAAGTTTTGGTTGAAAGACTCATGTAGAACCCTTTTTAGAAACTTGAATGAACTGAAGGATAAATCAAGTAGACATGAGTCTAAAAACCATCATGACGTTAACATGTTTATATATTTAAAAAATTAATGCCAATCAAACAAGACAAAAATCGCAATACTATCTCGATGTAAATACTGGTTCTACATTTAAAAAAGGACCTGCTTTATGCTGGAAGTCTATTTTATAATTCACTTCCACCAGAGCTGAAAGAAAATGAGGGTTCAGCATTTAAACAGGGTTTGAAGCGCTACCTTATGAAAAGCTGTTTTTATAACTTAAAAGAATTTCTTGAAAATTAAAAATGACTTTCCTGTATGACATTTTCATGTTGCTTATGGAATAAAAATATATTATTATTATTATTAACCAAATTCATCCACCTTGTGCCCATTTCACCAACATCGGACTGAACTTGATTTGAACTTGCATTTCGTTATAGACTCGATACTCAATGCCATTTTGCAAACATAAAGCTAGTGCAACAAAAAAATGCAAAATACAAAATACGTTAGTTTTTGAGCTACTGACCCTGATTATTTTATTTAGATGCATTTAGGAAGCTTGAACTTGGTAATTGTTTTAATTTTATGTGGTTCTTTTGATATCGGAAAATTGTCAGGACTGCTCTTACCCTTGAAGAAGTAACAGGTACAAGTTACGAAACGTCGGGAAATTTAGTTGTTCTTCACTAAGCATTCAAAACCCATTTCAAATAGTTTTTGTTAAAAAATATGCAGTTTTTAGCACAGAGTTGAAATCAAAATGGAGGGTTTTACAAACGTAAACAACTTTTGACGCGTGGATAACACAAAACATGAAAATAAATACAATTACCTCGCCGGTCGCATTGATAAAGTTGAGTACGGCAGCGGCATGCTTGATACCCAACGACGGCATAGCCTTTGTCATGTAAAACAGCGTCTCCAGGAGGTGGCTTCGCTTCAACGAAGAGTCGTCCCTGTTCTCTGCCGTCAAAGACTTGACGATTTGCTGGGAGATTTTTCGGCAAGCCCCTAGCGCCGACTCCGGCGGCGGAACTTTCAACGACTCTGGTTTCCCGTCGCGATCTCTGACCAACTGGAATAACACGTGACCTCAGATGTCATTTACACAGAAGCTCAATCCGGGGCTATCCTTTAAAGTCCCGGACAGTTTTCTCGTGAAATCTAGTCATTCACATTAGAGAAAACAAATTTATATTAATATAACAAATTACCAAATAACGTTAACCGTGGTAGTTGATTTGCAATGTGCCAAAGTGCCAAAGTGCTGGGAGTGCTGGGAAATGTCACCACGGGATGTTAACCCGAATATTTTATTTATTTTTTATTTATTTTTATTTATTTTATTTCCGTAACATACATGTTATTACAGTTATACTTCGTCAAACAATATAAAATTATTAATCATCATTAAAGAATTCTTCTATGTTATAAAACTCCTTGCCCATTAGGTAAACTTTCACTCTTTTTTTAAAGTTTTTGGGGCTGTCTATGACTCTTAGACTGGCGGGCAGTGATTTAAATAGTTTTGCTCCCTTAAAATAGAGGCCCGATTGGTAGAGTGCCGTTCTATGTGACTGGCAAGTTGGCAGTTGCCTGGACCTAGTGCTGTGTACATGAGAGTCTTGATTTATGAACAGAGAAATATTGGTTTTAACAAAAGTGACAGCTTCTAAGATATACAGGCTGGCTAGTGTGAGTATATTAACTAAGGTCTCTAAATGCCCTCTACAAACTGATAGAACTAACAACGAACTGATCTAGCCCAAGAGCCGGCATTTTCGACCAAATTTCACGATTTCTAGAAAGATGTACGCTCGGCAATGAGACATCCCAGCCAGACACAAACTATTTCGCAGCTTGGCAACGGATCAAGGCTTTTATATAAGATTAATGTTGATTTGTAATGTGCCAAAGGGCTGGGATAACGAATATGTCGATTGGGAAAGCAAAGGGAGAGTACGTAAATCAACGAGCGGGAGTGGCAGGCTGCGACAGTGGATAATTTATGGTTAACGTTTTGATATTGACTTGATCTCTTTTCTCCAGGGATGAAGACAAATGTATCGAAAGAAAAATAATTAATCAAATAAAATGAACCAAAACAGCTTGACTGAGTCAATATATTATACTGTCTACTTTTACCCATTCATCAAAATAAAAGGGATAGTACGACTGGCTGATAGCGTATTTGCCTGCGTCTGCAAGTTTTGCGTATTATAAAGGCCTAAGACACCACATGCTTTGTCAAAATAAACTGATATTTCAATGCAAAACATACATCCCTATTTCCTCGTTCTATATTCCTATACATCGTAGTCCAAATTTTCAGTTGAATTTGCAGCCAACAGATTGTCATACCCAGCTAATTGCATGTTTTATATGTAATCGTTATAGTATATAAATTATAATAGATCAAGGCTTATCAATGATTTAAAAATAATCAATGGAGACAATTATTATTTTGGTGATGAAGGTAAGAAAAAAGGAGGAGCGCAGCTTACTGGAGAAGAAAAATGGTTGGGAAATGTACCTATAAGAAAGCCGAGAATTTTGATGTTTTGCTATGTTGCCTTTGATATTGTTAAAGAAGTAATTCAATAGAGATAAATGGAAGAAACTTACGGCATCGAGAAGCCCCTGAAAGTAAATCGGATATGCGTTTGCAACGGAGACGATGGAAGTGGTGCGGGACTCGAGCTGAGTCTGGCTCATAGGCAACGAGAACCACATCTGGAAAAACACGACCGAGAAATTATTTTGCAACGTTTGGACAGAAAAACAGTGAGTCACACGTTAACAAACTTGTTCTGTTGGATATTGAAGCAAGGAATAGTGCAAGCTCTAAATAAACCATGTCTACAAAATATATTTTGCCCATACTGGTTAGAGCAACACCCGCGACAGGTGGAGATCGAGGTTCGATTCCCCGTTTGGGCATAGTAATAATAATAATAATGTTTATTTATTAGCTATTCAGCCAGTAATTTACACATAAGATAAGAGAGGAACATAAAATTACAATTGTTTCGCCCACTTCATGGCCACAATTTTAAATTTATTTATATTTACACTCGTTACATTAAAATTAAATCTATCAAACATCTTAAAAGCATTATTGATTATAGAGGACGTGTTCCTAATGATAAAACACCCCGCGCATTGCAAGCGTTTGCAATTCAAATACCGCTAACGAACAGCAAGGAAAGCTAACAAATCGATTACTCGGCCGTTAAAGATGCAGATTCTGTTGTTACCTGTTCGAGGGTCTCCAGGACGACCTTCTGCATGCCCTCGTCGAAGATCTGAGCGAGCACATGCGTGCTGAACGAATGCAGGTGCACAAAGTCTGGGCTCACGACGGCCACCTCGCGGAGGAGACGCACGCAACGCTTCTTCACGCACATAGAGGTGTCCTTCGACAGCAAAAAGAAAACTCAACTTTTTTTTTGGCACTGCATTGCAAAAAATAAATATCTACCTATAACTAAATTGAAAATAACTCTGTAGTTGATTTGTAATGTGCCAAAAGGCTGGGTTAACAAGAATATGTTGATTTGTAATGTGTCAAAGTGCTGGGATAACAAGAATATGTTGATTTGTAATGTGTCAAAGTGCTGGGATAACAAGAATATGTTGATTTGTAATGTGTCAAAGTGCTGGGATAACAAGAATATGTTGATTTGTAATGTGCCAAAGTGCTGGGATAACAAGAATATGTTGATTTGTAATGTGTCAAAGTGCTGGGATAACAAGAATATGTTGATTTGTAATGTGTCAAAGTGCTGGGATAACAAGAATATGTTGATTTGTAATGTGTCAAAGTGCTGGGATAACAAGAATATGTTGATTTGTAATGTGTCAAAGTACTGGGATAACAAATGTGTTGATTTGTAATGTGTCAAAGTGCTGGGATAACAAGAATATGTTGATTTGTAATGTGTCATAGTTAGAGCCAAGATTTTATGGTGTTATGATTTCGATAATTTCGTGGTAAGCTTTTTGGATTTCGGTGTTATGGCGGTGTTATGGAAAAAGTACAGAATTTCATGTCTATAGCAGATTTCAGACATAGGTGACGAAAAAAGAAGGTACGTGTTTTTAGCATTAGTTTTATCGAAATTTTAGTGCTAATTATTTGAATTTTAGCGTTTATAGCTAAATAGAAAAAAAGAGCTTTTGCGATCTACATTCGAAAGGAATGAAGATTTAGGGTAAGCACTGGGATCTCTAATAAAAAAGTGATCAATAATAATTACAATAAAGCGAATATTTAGTGTAGGTCCTCAACATCGGTATTTGTAAGGGACTTGGAACAAAATTAATAGCACATATAAATATTTTACATAAATGCTACCATGAAATACATTGTATGGCAGTATGAGCGACACCTACTACTTGTTAAAACTTAACATTGAACAAGTTTCAATGGTAGCTTCCTTCATTCTTGTTCCTTTGTCAGTCAGCACAAGGTTTTATTGACTAAAAAACCTCTCTGCATCAACACTGTTCACAGGGGCTCAAATAGTTTGCTTAGTCATAACTGCAAATGAGAGGTTTGAAATTTTTATGTCCATTAGAATTTGAATTAGACCCACTGCCCAGTACTAACATACTTTGCAAGATTGTCTTTTTTCTCCCAGACAAGTCTGGTGTTCCAGATTCCACACATCAAAATATATCCATCACTCACAAAGAGTTGCTTTGCTTGATCCTCAAAAGTCAAAGATTTATTACACCCCATTGAAATTTGAAATCCCAGCTAATCTCTATATAGACTGAATGCATGTGGTGCTGGTGCGCACATGGCAAGGAGGGGAAGATTCAGCCAACCAATGGCAATAGTTTCCTACAGCAAACATTTTGCCCCACTACTTCTACCCCCTAAACTTAGGAATGTTGACAGCATTTGATGAGAAACAGACCTGAATATGACAAATCCATGGAAATGTGTGTTTATAGAGATAACATAAACATTTTACATTTTTGCATGGAAATAAGTGGCTATTTAGCAAGATACACGTATTATAGTGAAATAGCTTCATTATCTCTCAATTTAGCATAAAAACAAATGGGTTATTTTGTTTGTTTATTTATTTTCTGTGAAATATGATTTGATAAAAATGAAAAAAAATAACAAATTATCTGAAATTTAAGATAATTGGATGGGAAAAGGCTCATTTCGCGATGATTTCGCGGGAAATAGTTGATTTCGGTGTTATGAATGATTTTTCGTGAATTTCGCGTTTTGTCGCGATGAGCTTCTTACATATTTGAGTTGGGAATTCAATGAATCGCACTCATTTGTAAGAATAACAAGAGATAAGAACAATTCGCGATTTCGCGCATCACCATATAATCGTGGCTCTAGTCATAGTGCTGGGATAACGAATATGTTGATTTGTAATGTGTCAAAGTGCTGGGATAACGAATATGTTGATTTGTAATGTGTCAAAGTGCTGGGAAAACAAGAATATTTTGATTTGTAATATGCCAAAGTGCTGGGATAACAAGAATATGTCGATTGGGAAAGCAAAGGGAGAGTACATAACTTAACAAGTGGGAGTAGCAGGCTGCGACAGTGGATACTTGTTAGTTAACATTTTAGATATTGACTTGATCTCTTCTCTCCAGGGAAAAAGCCAAATGTATTAGAAGAAAATAATTAATAAAATTAACTGAACCAAAACAGCTAGACTGTTTTGTAACTTGTACCGGTTACTCTTAAAAAAGTAACAGGTACAAGTTGCCAAACGTTGGGAAATTTAGTTGTTTTTCACTTAGCATTTAAAACCTTGTTTAAATAGTTTTGTTAAAATTCGACATGTTTTTACCTGGAGCATCGCAAGGATGGAACGGTACAGCATGTTCATTAAATCGGGCTTGACGACAATCATTTTGCTGACCATGTCCAGCATGTTCTCGCGTACTGATGCGGCCTTGTCGTTTAACAGCGTCAGAATCCCTTGCTGGATCTGGAAATGTTAACACTCCAACGTCATTCGCTGGAAATGAACGAAAATATTCAATTCATTCTCATAAAATCTCTATACGGCATCTAGACAACATTTCTCACAATAGTGTTGTGTGAAATGGTTTTGCTGTTCAAACTAAAAAGTAGACAATTAATCTAAAAAAAATCGCCTAACACCTGCCGCTTCAACACACCCCCAACGCTGACGAAACATCAACTTTTAGGTATTTTTTAGGACAGTGCTACTGACAGTAATACGTTACGTCGTTGGTTACGTATAATATCGTTACGTGTTTATCAATAATTGAGGTAAACATCGATGGAGATCTTTTGAGCATGAAAAGTCTCAAAAGCGAGTAACCTACGAGAAATATCTAAATTCAATTTCATACGACAGTGGCTCCACTTAACGTGATGTTCCGGTAATCTGCATTTTTGTCGGTAAAGTAGTCATTTGGCGGCCATCTTTCACGCAGAAACTGTAACATTAACGTTCTGCCTCTACATAGAACCTGCACACTCAACAGTTTAACATCAATGTTCTGCCTCTACCTAGAACCTGCACACTCAACGGTTTAACATTAACGTTCTGTCTCTGTCTGCCTATTGTAGAACCTGCACACTCAACGGTAATACCAGTAATCACTTCGATAGGTAAGCTTACCCTGGTCATTCCAAGCAGATCAGTATCAAGCTCGGCAAGCTGACGGAGTAATCGGGTGATGCGGTTGCGGATCCCCAACGTCGAGTCAAAAATCAACGAAAGCAGCTGTAAAAAAGCGCCAAGTTTTCAGAGAGGAAAAGACGATTGATTAGTGGGATTGAAAGACACACTGTTTTGACATTAGGCCAAGTGGTGTCTGTGAATGAATGGACAATGATGAGGACGATGATGAACCTTACCTTACTACAAGGGTAGCAGGAAAACCCGGTGCCGGCTCATAGCCTAAAAGTGTGAGGGTTTTCCTACAATAAGCAGAATCTGATGGTGGCTAAAACATGGCAAAAAAGATGCAAGGACCGAACGGTTTGGCGTGCTGGAAACACCGGTTTACGTGAGATCACTTAACCTATAAGCCCAACGCCAAAACATTTAACATTAGCGCTGGTACATCGACTAAGCATGGAATTCAACAGCAAGACGTTTACCAACAACGCTGAGATTTTATTATTAATAACACTATATAACCGTCCCAAAAATTGATGTCCAAACGGGGACTCGAACCCCGATCCCCACCTATCGCGAGTGTTGTTCTTACCCATTGAGCTACTTAGACACTGGTTTTTTGAGACGATTTTAGTGTATTTGATGAGAATGACAGTTCTCCAAGGTGTACAACCATGAGGCTGTGAATACTCACAGTCACTCTGATTTTAGAGACGCTATATCACGTCACAACCTGTCAATCTTGAATAACTCCAATTTGACGTTGGATTTTTTTGGGACGGTTAAAGTGTTGATGATAATAAAATATCCCGCGCATTGCAAGCGTTTGCAATTTTAATAAGTTATCCTAACGCTGTGATTCATAACGTCACGCTTCTGAAAGGGTCTTACTCTGACACACTTTGTAATTGCATTGACTAGGTATATACACTTTTATTTCTGATTGGACTGAAATTGAATAAATAAATAAAAAACCTATACCAGCAGTGCTATGATGTCATACCTGATCACAATACCAGGTGAAAGTCTTGAACGATGTCCTGGACACGGCAATGTACCTTGCTGCCAAGCACAGTTCCCCCTGGCTCAGAATCCTGGTCGTAGCTTTCGATGTTGTAGCCACTTGAGCCAGCAGGACGTCTCGATTTTGATACAAAACGTTGAGCTCGGATAGACTTTTTTCGTATTGGCAAGTACGGCGCTTGTCTGTTGGAACGAAATGTGTGTAAGTGCTTTGTTGCCGTTGATGGCAACAGGTTGATTGATTGATTCGTTATTGTGTTTAACGACGCACTGTTTTGACAACGAGCCATGTGGCACTGGTCTAATGGCGTCGGTGGATGAGTGGATGACGATGAACCTAACCTAACCTAGCCCAAAAGAAAGGATGGGAAACCCAGAGCTGGCACGTTGCCTACTCCTGTTGAAGAGCACCAAGGGGACCACCGGCTTAACGTCCCTTCCGAAGGACGGTACAACGCGAAAAACAGGATTCCTCCACAAATCCAGGCTGTCGAGAGGTTGATAAGCAAGGCGAGTGAAGTTGCTGTACTAACTTTCATCCCTCCAACCTCTCTCCCGAACAGAACTGGTCATGTTTATGATGGTCACTCATCCAACACCTGACCCAGCGCAGTGTTGCTTAACTTCGGTGAACTCACGAGAACCAGGGTTTCCAACACGCCAAACCGTTTGGCAAATTTTTCGTCCCTAAATTTGAGGTGTCGCTATGACTTTAATGCTACATTTGTATTATTGCTAATTCCAACGTATTGTGACCATTTAAGTGTTGAAACATGAATAGTGAATAGGATCCACCCAGCTGATCGGACATTCAATTGTTGGAAACCGGTTTGAATCCCTAAATCCTAGGTGTCACTATGATTTCAACGATAATTTAATAGTTTTTTAAACACGTTCAAACCAATTTTTTAGAATTATAAAAGTGAAAAACTACAAAAACCGCAACTACAGGTGAAAACAATAACTCTTGTATAGAACTGAATAAAAGGGACTCTCAAAATGGCTGCCTTGGCTTCATAATCTCTCCATATTCCAATTACTAAACATGTTATTCAAATGTACCAAACAAATCGCTAACAATCTCACCGGATTTCCCAGTTTTCCCAGATTTCCCAGTTTTCCCGGTTTTTCCGGTTTTCCCAGGCGTTGTTGGCTTCTTTTCGATAGTTTCAGCCGCACAGCGCAGGTCTTGGGTCCACAACGCGATGCAATATCGTCTTGCACTCAGGTCTGCCGTCAACATCCCGCTAGACATTGAGCTCGCGAGGCAATCTTCGACGCCAAGGTTCGCTAGCAGAGCATTTTGCAGCGTTCGTGTTGTAAGCAAGCGGTCCAGTGTTTGCAAGGTAACCATCTGCGATCATCAAAGTCAAATTGACCAATAGCGTAAGTGAAATTGATTGATTTTTGGGGTTTAAAATCGCATTGTTTTGACATAGGACTTTGCGGAACTGGTCTACTGAAGCTAACATTGCCAATTTGTTTGGGATGATATTCCGGAAATACAAAATATGCAAGTTTTTGAGTTCTTGACCCTGATTATTTTATTTAGATGCATTTAGGAAGCTTGAACTTGGTATTTGTTGTAATTTTGTGTGGTTTTTTTGTTATTAGAAAATTGTCAGGACTGCTCTTGCCCTTGAAAAAGTAACTAGTACAAGTTACGAAACGTTGGGAAATTTAGTTGTCCTATACTTAGCATTCAAAACCCATTTCAAATAGTTTTTGTCAATGTTAAACTGTCTTCGCAAAAAAAGACGGCTCAAAGATTAATTTACCGCGACAGAAATTGAGGATGCTATTAGTCGGAATCTCTGTCGTATCAAGAATTCAGAAATTGAATTTCGCATTTGAGACTAAATTTACATTAAAATAATCTTTACTAAAGCTAACCTCAACGATTGATATACATTTATCGATATTTCGTCAAAAAGGACGGTCACAAGCGCCGTCCGGTGGCACTAACCGTTGCCACGTGTTGCCGGCCTCGTTTGCTCAGCAGCAAGACGCTGACTTTCTGATTAAATCTCTAAACTCAGTGCTTGTAACAAACATATAGACAACGAAAACAACAAAATTTACTTTACAAAAACAAACTCACGGCTTCGTCGTTATTTTCCAGATCTGAATCAAGTTCCTCCCGGATGGTTTGTAGCATGACGTTCATTGCGACCACCTGCGGCTTTAGCCGGTGCTCGAGTTGGCAGATCCGGGAAGCCAGCCAGCCGAACATCTCGAAGTAGGTCAGACGAGACAGGGCGTCCAGGCCAGACAAATTCATCTGGTGAAGCTGTTTCGACGCAAAATTCATCTGTTTCATCAAATTCAGCTGCACAAGTGGATTGCAAGCAATGAATGTGACTTAAAATTGTGGTTAGCCAAGTTCTTGTTTCTTAAGACACACTGTTTGGAACAAGGAACCGAACGGTTTGGCGTGTTGGAAACACCAGCCCTCGTTCGATCACCGAAGATAAGCAACACTGCGCTGGGTCAGGTATTGAATGGGTGACCATCATACACATGACCAGTTCTGTTCGGGAGAGAGGTTGACGGGATAAAATTTAGTACAGCAACTTCACTCGCCTTGCTCATCAACCTCTTGACAGCATGGATTTGTGGAGGAATCCTGTTGTTCCCGTTGTACCGTCCTTCGGAAGGGACGTTAAGCCGGTGGTCCCCTTGGTGCTCTTCGACAGGAGTAGGCTACGTGCCAGCACCAGGTTTACCCTCCTCCCTTCTAGGCTAGGTTAGGTTTATCATCATCATAATCATAATCATCCACTCATTTACTGATATCAGTGTCGTAGGGCTGTTTTGAAAACAGTGCATCGTTAAACACCACAAAATCAAATAGAAAAGTGCCCCTGTGGCACTGGTCTTAAAGCATCTTTTCGTGAGAATGACAAATCTCCAAGGAGGCTGTGAATACTCACAGTCACTCTGATTCCAGTGACGCAATCCATTCAATCTCGAGTGACTCCAATTTGACATTAGATGTGTTATGGATTTGGTCCCTTATTTGGAATTGAATTGAGCACATATTTTTGAAAAGTTTATATTGTTCCCAAAAACAAAAAGCCAAATCAAATGATTTCAGACTCACCAGATAGGAAGCAAGTTTGTTGACGATGGTTTCAGCGATTGGCCAGCGCGGATGAAACATGGCCGACACTAGATCCATCGTGAACAGTTCCGAGACGTGTTTGCAATCGCGATCGTCCCACTTTTCCACCATCCGCGACAGGAACACTTTGAGGAAGCTGCTGGTGCACTCTTGGGACTTTTTCAGTCCAGAATTGAGTGACTCACTCTGAGAGAAAGATCATCAAAGCACAGATCAAAATTAATTTAACGTAGCATTATTCCACATGCTTTTCAAAACACTTTTTGCCAGACAATAAAAAAATTCACATGAATGACATACAACATGAAGTTTACAGCAAGTTTTTACACTTTTCGGCTGCTGAATGGTCAGTCTTAGGAAAAATCAACTGGGGGCTCTAACAACGCTACAGTTTATTGATTTCAGCACCACTAGCAACCGGTATTACGAAGGTGCTACGACGGTAGCATTATTAAAAAGGCATACTGGGTTTCAGTTGATCATCACAGTGCAGTGAGGACAAAGCAACCAATTGCATGAAGCGTTACTGAAGCCAGAGTTACTGAAAATGGTGCTACTTATACTGCCGCTCTAGGTTGGGGTTACTGCTTGGTGGTATGGTGGTGCTAGTTAGCACGGTGCTACTGACAGTAATACCAGGGTTACGAATCACCGCTCTAGGTCGGGGTTACTGCTTGGTGCTATGGTGGTGCTAGTTAGCACGGTGCTACTGACAGTAATACCAGGGTAACGAATCACCGCTCTAGGTCGGGGTTACTGCTTGGTGCTATGGTGGTGCTAGTTAGCACGGTGCTACTGACAGTAATACCAGGGTTACGAATCACCGCTCTAGGTCGGGGTTACTGCTTGGTGCTATGGTGGTGCTAGTTAGCACGGTGCTACTGACAGTAATACCAGGGTTACGAATCAACGCTCTAGGTCGGGGTTACTGCTTGGTGCTATGGTGGTGCTAGTTAGCACGGTGGTACTGACAGTAATACCAGGGTTACGAATCATCGCTCTAGGTCGGGGTTACTGCTTAGTGCTATGATGGTGCTAGTTAGCACAGTGCTACTGACAGTAATACCAGGGTCACTGCTTGGTGCTATGATGGTGCTAGTTAGCACAGTTCTACTGACAGTAATACCAGGGTTACGAATCAACGCTCTAGGTCGGGGTTACTGCTTGGTGCTATGGTGGTGCTAGTTAGCACGGTGGTACTGACAGTAATACCAGGGTTACGAATCATCGCTCTAGGTCGGGGTTACTGCTTAGTGCTATGATGGTGCTAGTTAGCACGGTGCTACTGACAGTAATTCTAGGGTTACGAATCACCGCTCCTTGCGATTGCAGGCGCTTGTACCGCAGAATCTGTTTCTTAATTAACTTACATCAACAGGGTGATCTCTCTTCGTTACGCTGACGACGTTTTGTAGCAACTGCATGACGAGGATCGAGATTGCGGAGACTTTCGTGGTAGACAGGAGCTCCAGAGGGAACCACTTGCAGTCGTTCTTGTGTCCAGACAATAGCAACGTGGTGCTGATCAGGTGCTCCCAGATTTCCAGGGAACTCTCATACCTGGAAAACGTCTGGAGACGGAGACAGATAGAATAAATGAATTTATCTAACAAAAAGCGCTTGCAGGAACTGAAACCAGCAAGTAAAGAATAGGTACTATTTGCAGTTTACATCGCCTCTTTTGGCCACTTTTTTTATTCACGAAAAGGTGATTTATTCACTCGTTATGAACAGGTTTGGTTGGTTTTATACTTGGTGTTAGAAATGAGAGACTCTATTTTTGAAACAAAATTAGTTTTAATAATGCCGGTTACAATAACAATGGTAAGGGTTAAATTAATAACTTTAAGGATTGAAATAATTTGTTGAGAAAATACTGATCTTTCAAATGTAAAATATCAATAGAGCTTATGGCTAATGATAATAAACGTCTCTAACAAAAACAAAGACAACTCGCCAAAGTGTTTCAATTCTCGGCAGTTGCACCTTGATTTGTGCTCCTTTTGTCTTGCCTTTTAAATCACAATAAAATCTGGAATACTGATTTTTCTTTACCTGGCTGAGAATCTGGAACGACGGTTCCCGTATATCTGTTGCCGCCTGAACGAAGAACGGTTCAACGGTCAGCCTAATAACCTCTGGCAAAACGTTTATCTCGTCCATGCCTTCAACGTTGAAGTAATCGACGAGATGCTTAATTAAAACTACCACTTTGGCATACAAGTGTTGCGCTGACTTATCCACTAAAATCTTCACTGGAGGCTTTTTTGTCTTTTTACTCTTTTCTGTAATAAAACATGGACTTGGCTTTTAACGTAATACCATGGCTCTCAAGTTAAACTACCAGTTGCAGAAATTACCCAGCAAATAACAACTTTACCCACAAAAATGGAGGATACTGCTAACTGAAGTCACAGTTGTTTTGAGAGTTAAGCAATTTTATTTTGTTATTTCTCGCAGATTACTTGCACATGAGAATAGTTAACGTTCAACTAATTTTCATTAATGAGCGTAGTAAGTGAAGCTAATTACTTTCACATACTCCAGTAAAAAATAACTTCTGTGTTGTATTATTACGACCACTAACTACTACCCTCTCCCAAAATTTCCCCATTTGGGCATCAATTTTGGAGAGGTTAAAAGTGTTCCTAATAATAAAATACCCTGTGCATTGCAAGCGTTTGCAATATGAATCAGATTTCCCCTAGCACTTCTGTGCGTTCTCATTGAAAAACATTTGGGGGAAACAAATAAGTTAGGTAGCTCTAATTTAAGGTGATAGATTTTTCACTATTATTCCCTGATTAATGAGTCGCAAATCAGAATATTTTTAGCTCAACTAATGATGACTGATACCCATTTTAATGGTAACTCAAATCATACTCCAAAATAGTTTCGACTCCAGCTACTACCAAAATTTCCTTATCCAAAAACCCTTTTTACCCCCTAAATGAAAACCTATCCTCCACGACCAATCCCACATAGAATCACATATTATATTTGATAGATTTTCTCTCATTTCCTAACTGTAATCATTAAAAAATATGTGTCTACATCTTTTGCAAATATATATCTGTTTATCTAAGCTAGGCAACTGACAGAACCTTTACAGTTTCTATGTAATTGTTCTGGGTTTAAAATGAATAAAATAAAATAAAAAAATATATGCTAATTAAAAAAGCAATTCAATTAAAGGTTCTAATATCGCAAGCAAATTAAAAAAACGACCTTCATGTGTTTTTTACAGCTTAGTGGTGATATTAACATTGTTTTATTAAATATTGCCCATGCATATTTCGTACACCAACATACCATTGTGCTCTGCAGCTTGACTTGAGATGTAGTTAGCATCAAAAGATGGGTAAATAATGTTCTCCAAGAGATTCCTTGCTAAAAGGACCACATGGTCAATGACCTTCTCATTGTAAATTTCCCGTGGCATATTTGGGGTTGTCAAGATCGTCACAATTATAACAGCAGCCTCCACAGCATCGAAGGGTTTCCCACCAACAGACCCATTCTAAAACGAACAAAAGACAGAATTTACAGTAGGCACATTCTTTTACGATTGCATGAATGGGGTTATAGAATGCCAAAAAAAGTAAATATTGTTGTTATGTCATAATGGAATACCTGCAGTTTGGGTTCATTCGACACACTTGACAAACCAGCGAAAACATTCTGACGAAGATGTTTCAATAGAAGTATTAATCTATCACATGGGATAGTGCGCAGCTCAACTCTTCTCTTCATAATTGCCTCCGACAGTGTATTCAACAAATCTTTCGGCAATAAAACTATAGCGCTGTCATTTCTCTTAGACTTTGCTAAGATTTCAGCAACAGTCACTTTCAACAATTTATCAGCCTTCATCTTGATTTCGTTAAAGTCGACACTGCAATGAGCAAAACTGATCAATGAAACGATCGCTTTACGCGACGTATTGTTGTCAAGAATGCAGGCTATCCTCTACCAGAGACTGTACCATCGTTGTAAGTCCAGGTACCCCTACATATGAAGTAATTTCATGTTTAATTACATGCATATGCTATTGACATCATGTATTATTTACATGCTATCCCAGGACAGTTTGGTTATTCGTTGGTATCGCGAATGGTATTTATCTGCGACCAAGACCAGCTAAGAGTTCATTGGGATACCGATAGTTTATTGCCTACTTACTTGCACCGCCTATATCAATGTCATGTCACAGCATGAAATAAAAAATAATTCCAAATGTTTAATAAGTCATGCGATTTTTGAAGATGACTTGTTTTGTTTGGTAATGCACCTATAATTACGCTAAAAAGTAATTAATCTAGATCTCTTACCTTGCGTTCGCACCCACCAGCTGCGCGCATGCAAAATGGCAGACCGTGGTAGGGGAAAAACGGGGAAGTATTTGTTTAATGTTCCACACGGGGCTTTAGTTTTTTATGTACTATGCGGGGCCGTCTAATGTTGACAGCTAATTGGCGGCTTTTTTAATGTCATCAAAAGTTCAATTTTCTTGACTCATTTTCTTAGCAAGCGAAGTCAGAACAGTTGCAAATAGGTGTTTTAAATATATATTATTTACACCACCATAGTCTGCTCCAATGAACAAAGAAAAAGTTAGTTATTTTCTCAAATTTGTAGCAAATTAGTTAGGCTCTTCGTTTCTTCCTAACCTTAGAGCTGGAACCACCGTTCACAATTGCAGTGGGACGAGGTGCTCACGTTTTCTCGAAGGCCATGTTGCGACACCTGAGACACATCCTTGGTAACTAAGGCTAATTTATTATGATCAGTATTCGCAGATATATTTGTTTGATTAAATACTTAAAACTCCTTCGGTTTTGATAGAAGAGTAAAACAAAAGATTGCACTCGATTGCCTGTAGTTTTCTACCACTGTTTTAATACCTTCGAGGTGTAGTTTCGACTTCTGTCACGCAAATTTTCTTACAGAGTTCCTCCAGGAAGATATAATCTAGAAACTTGGATCGCTTATAAGTTCGGCTCCTACGTTACGACACAACTGCTACCTATTAGCAAATAAAAAAACTTACTAGCATCACAGTAGTTTCACGTTTTCACACCACAGCAGGAAGATATGTCACCGAGTTTCAACGTCAATGTTAAAGTCTCTGCGTGAAAAATGACTACCTTACCGACAAAAATGCAGAGTACCGGAAGTTCACGTTAAGTGGAGCCACTGTAACATGAAATTTAATTTCGATATTTATAGTAGGTTACTCGCTTATAAATATCGTTACGTGTTTATCAATCGTTGAGGTAAACATTGATGAAGATTTTTTGAGCATGAAAAGTTTCAAAAGTGAGTTAACCTACGAGAAATATCGAAATTAAAATTCATACGACAGTGGCTCCACTTAACGTGATTGTCCGGTACTCTGCATTTTTGTCGGTAAGGTAGTCATTTTTCACGCAGAGACTTTAACATTGACGTTGAAACTCTACCTATAACCTACACTCAACGCTACCAGCAAAGGAAATAGACACCAAGGGTTTTAATTGGCGTAATGAGAGGTTAGGGGGAGGGGGGACCAAGGCATCTTCATAACATGTCCCACCATACAGGGGTACCATCATGAAGCCTGTCGAGGGTGCCCCTTGGTGCTCTTCGACAGGAGTAGGCTACGTGCCGGCACCAGTCTCCCCTCCTCCCTTCTAAGCTAGGCTAGGTTCATCATCATCATCATCCACTCTTTCACCGACGCCATAAGACCAGTGCCGCATGGCCAGATGTCAAAACAGTGCGCCGTTAAACACCAATAATCAGACAATCGAGGACAAGGAAAGATGGTAGATTTAAATTTAAATTTTAAGACAAGGATCAAACCACAAGGATGACATAAATATCATTGGCACTTTATTTACACAACGTACATTCACAATGTATGATATTCTATTGCTAACATTAATCAATTATCCTATTTTCATACTCTTTTGTAACTTTCATTTAGAAAATTCATAATTGGCATTTTCTTCTCGGCATTGAAAATATTTTTATATATATATCTATACGTGTATACATAAATATTATTATATTATATCATCGAGTTTATATGTACAGTCAGAGATACAGCGTTAATGTTCAACTTGCTGCTGAGTGGTAACGGCAGGTGCCACCAGATGGCGCTTGTAACCGTCATTTTGTAACAAATCATTGTAATTAAATTATTGATTCGTGTATATTAATTGTTGGAGTTAGTATTATTAATAAATATTTATTGAACTTCTTCACCTATGAACGTCCTCTACTTTTGTGGATAAAGTAATAATTTGGCGGCTATTTTTCTTAAAGGCAGTTTAACTTTACCACTGTCTCTCCGACTTTACGTATATACCCATAGTATTGATTGGCCCAACATTCAGTAAAGTGTTTACAACAATGCTAACCACGCACTGGATTTAAGTTTTAAAATATCATATTTTCTTTGAGCTCAATTTTTTTACACGTGATTATTTTAGCTATTAAAAATCGAAGCACACTGATTTATATAATTAAATTCTTACTATTTTTTTTTCTAATTTTTTAACGATTGGCTTGCTTTTTTGTGAATTTTTCGCGGTACACAAATATGGCTCTACTTTGACTAAGTTACTGCTTTCTTTTGTAAATTTATATCCAATACGTTAAAAAATGTAGATGATGATTATGATATTTTCACCTTCTGGTGAATCCAAAACATAATGATTTTAATAAAAAAATTGTCTGGAAATAAAAAAAATATATATTAAATTTAATGGGACTAGCTTCAAAGCCCTTATTTTATACATTTTTTGACTCTATTGTCGCTAGGAGACTCAAAAAGACATAAATTCTGCAAACATCTCCTGAAAATAGTAAAAAAAAAACCTTAGGGACCTTCATTCCCCTCAAAATAACCCCCAAAAACAACAAAACTTACACTGGGTGTTATGAAACAATAGTCCATTGAGTTCAATTAAAAAATAATATCCATAACAATGTGTCAACAACCTGTATTATTATTTTGATTTAAATTTCCAATAATGCAGCTCTGAAATGAATGCAAATCCCAGAATATGGCTTTCATTGCCTACATGTTTGCTTACCCCTGGTAAAATATCATACCACTTTACACACTTGATGGCAATATGTTTGTAAGAAACACAAATAACTACAATTTGAACACAATATATGATCAATTTTCATAACAATATATGTACATAGTTCAAGGATCAATTTCATTTACAGTTTAATTAGTTTTAGTTTGATACCAGTTGGGTATTTATACCTTTTCGTCTTCACACATAATAGAAAATAAATATTATACATTTTATTATTTCACATTCAATCAGTTATTTATTCTTACAGCAAGTTTATTCATCCATTCCCAAAAACACAGGTGCGTTGCAATCAGGCAGGTCTTTGTTTGATTCATGACCATCTTGTCAGGTGTCAACATTTCAACCCGTCTCGACTCGACCATCTAAGCTGTGTTGCCAACTCACGTACCTACCCCCACCCCTTCCCATCAGGAGGGTCTTTGTTCGATTCATGTCCATCTTGTCAGGTGTCAACATTTCAACCCGTCTCGACTCGACCATCTAAGCTGTGTTGCCAACTCACGTGCCTACCCCCAGCCCTTCCCATCAGGAGGGTCTTTGTTCGATTCATGACCATCTTGTCAGGTGTCCACATTTCAACCCATCTCGACTCGACCATCTAAGCTGTGTTGCCAACTCACGTGCCTACCCCCAGCCCTTCCCATCAGGAGGGTCTTTGTTCGATTCATGACCATCTTGTCAGGTGTCCACATTTCAACCCATCTCGACTCGACCATCTAAGCTGTGTTGCCAACTCACGTACCTACCCCCACCCCTTCCCATCAGGAGGGTCTTTGTTCGATTCATGTCCATCTTGTCAGGTGTCAACATTTCAACCCGTCTAGACTCGACCATCTAAGCTGTGTTGCCAACTCACGTACCTACCCCCACCCCTTCCCATCAGGAGGGTCTTTGTTCGATTCATGTCCATCTTGTCAGGGGTCAACATTTCAACCCGTCTCGACTCGACCATCTAAGCTGTGTTGCCAACTCAAGTACCACCCCTTGAAAATGAAGTCCAATCAATGAATTCTGACAGCTGACAAGTTTCAGAAGTACCTAAATATTAACTTCTAAAAATTAGTGAAGAAAAGCGCATAATTCAAATCAATGCAACTGTATTTTTGGGATACGCCCTACTTGATAATAAATACTTTTCTATTTATTTACATTAGAAAATACAGCACATAACCAATCATTAAATGCACACCTTGCACTCCGAGAATTTACACGCCGTTATGAAATTAAATCTCTTTGGTTATGTTGATAAGTTTTTAAGTTCCTTTAAAATAAACTCCATTTAGCGAGAGAATTCCAGTAGAGGCGCCACCGTCCGTTTTAAAGTGACATTTGGACCAACTGTCATTTTAAAAAACACTACTAATCTTCTCCGCTGATATCCGCCATTTCACATTGCTTTAAAGCTTTTTTCGCGTCAAGATCGCGTCACATATTGTAAGAATTTTTCCACCGATTCCAATAATCATGGGAATTCTTTGGCAGATATGATAAGTATTTTGAAATTCCGCAAATGAAATAAAATCTGAAATGTTATCCATGTGTTGGTAGCAATGCAGAGGACAGTCCTTGTGCTGGTATCTTCTCTCACGGGCTAGACTGTAGCAATGCAAGGAACAGTCCTTGTGCTGGTATCTTCTCTCACGGGCTAGACTGTAGCAATGCAGGGGACAGTCCTTGTGCTGGTATCTTCTCTCACGGTCTTAACTGTAGTTACAGTTTTTTTCCGGACATTTACTAATCCTTAAGGTTTTTATTGAAAGGTCATATTTATTTCAAATAATTCCTTCGTCCGAATTCGTACGGTTATTTGTGTACCACTTGATCGCTTCTAAAACCTTGTTGCACTGACATGTTTTTGATCGATTTAACAAAACAACCTCTGTAGTTATTCCACGCAGTCATTTTAAGCACTTACAGATTTGATTGCACTGCACCTTGTACGTGTCCATTATTTAAAAACTCCTTTCTCAATTAAATCAAAATTCAGAAAATAATTGCTCGTTTAACGCTATTTTCCAGATAAAATGTTGTCCTCGAAAGATTCCCAGCAACACACGCGTGCGTTATGAAGAGGACTTTCAGGTTGTAAAACGAATTTCAATGCCGGCTAAAGTCAAACTACAAAACGATTTGATTTTGACATTGCCAAGAATATTGCAACTGATTGGTTTGACATAGAGCGGTGATTCGTAACCCTGATGCTACTGTCAGTAGCACCGTGCTAACTAGCATCACCATATCACCAAGCAGTGACCCCGACCTAGAGCGGTGATTCGTAGCCCTGGTATTACTGTCAGTAGCACCGTGCTAACTAGCACCACCATAGCACCAAGCAGTAACCCCGACCTAGAGCGGTGATTCGTAGCCCTGGTATTACTGTCAGTAGCACCGTGCTAACTAGCATCACCATAGCACCAAGCAGTGACCCCGACCTAGAGCGGTGATTCGTAGCCCTGGTATTACTGTCAGTAGCACCGTGCTAACTAGCACCACCATAGCACCGAGCAGTGACACCGACCTAGAGCGGTGATTCGTAGCCCTGGTATTACTGTCAGTAGCACCGTGCTAACTAGCACCACCATAACACCAAGCAGTAACCCCGACCTAGAGCGGTGATTCGTAACCCTGATGCTACTGTCAGTAGCACCGTGCTAACTAGCATCACCATAGCACCAAGCAGTGACCCCGACCTAGAGCGGTGATTCGTAACCCTGGTATTACTGTCAGTAGCACCGTGCTAACTAGCACCACCATAGCACCAAACAGTAACCCCGACCTAGAGCGGTGATTCGTAACCCTGATGCTACTGTCAGTAGCACCGTGCTAACTAGCACCACCATAGCACCAAGCAGTGACCCCGACCTAGAGCGGTGATTCGTAACCCTGGTATTACTGTCAGTAGCACCGTGCTAACTAGCACCACCATAGCACCAAGCAGTGACCCCGACCTAGAGCGATGATTCGTAATCCTGGTATGGCTCTGGTTATGGCTAAGTCAAAACATCAAATCCCGAGTTTTTTGTTCAGGAAAGAAGACATAGCTACTTAATCATGTTTTACGTATTTATGGCATTTCGAAACTGAATTTACCAGTATTTTCTGGTATTTACAGGTGTTTCATCACCGCTTGAATGTTTGCTCAGACTTGGCTGACGTTAACGCACGTGACACGCTGCTCAGGATCAGAGGTTTCTTTATTTCTGCTCTTCCTTTTCTTTGTGAAACTTTTCAGCTTTAATCATACGTTGTCTTCCCCTCCGTTGGGACCGTTCGTCGAGCGAACGAACTGGAAAAGAGAACACAAAATAATTATGAGTTATTCGACAAGGCCTTGTGACATTTGGATTTTGGTCACAATTCCATGATCTATTTTGACCTTTGATTGTCTAGTTTCACTGTCGTACGCGGCTATACTTCTGTTTTTTGTTATATCTGTCTTTAATTTTTGTTGACTTATAACATGCTGTACACGTTTACAATGAAACGATTTTTTTTTTTTTTTTTTAACATATTTTTATTTTTTTGAGAAATTTGATGCTGTCTGCAAGGTAAATATATTATGCACGCGGTTTTTTAACATGAAGTATCGCTTTCTGTATACAGTCATATACATGACCAGTTCTGTTCGGGAGAGAGGTTGGAGGGATGAAAGTTAAGCAACACTGCGCTGAGTCAGGTATTGGATGGTTGACCATCATACACATGACCAGTTCTGTTCGGAAGAGAGGTTGGAGGGATGAAAGTTAAGCAACACTGCACTGGGTCAAGTATTGGATGGGTGACCATCATACACATGACCAGTTCTGTTCGGAAGAGAGGTTGAAGGGATGAAAGAGTTAAACAACACTGCGCTGAGTCAGGTATTGGATGGGTGACCATCATACACATGACCAGGTCTGTTCGGGAGAGAGGTTGGAGGGATGAAAGTTAAGCAACACTGCGCTGGGTCAGGTATTGGATGGGTGACCTTCATACACATGACCAGTTCTGTTCGGGAGAGAGGTTGGAGGGATGAAAGTTAAGCAACACTGCGCTGGGTCCGGTATTGGATGAGTGACCATCATACACGCGACCAGTTCTGTTCAGGAGAGAGGTTGGAGGGATGAAAGTTAAGCAACACTGCGCTAAGTCAGGTATTGGATGGGTGACCATCATACACATGACCAGTTTTGTTCGGGAGAGAGGTTGGAGGGATGAAAGTTAAGCAACACTGTGCTCGGTCAGGTATTGGATGGGTGACCATCATACACATGGCCAGTTCTGTTCATGAGAGATGTTGGAGGGATGAAAGTTAAGCAACACTGCGCTGAGTCAGGTATTGGATGGGTGGCCATCATACACATGACCAGTTCTGTTCAGGAGAGAGGTTGGTGGGATGAAAGTTAAGCAACACTGCGCTGAGTCAGGTATTGGATGTGTGACCATCATGCACATGACCAGTTCTGTTCGGGAGAGATGTTGGAGGGATGAAAGTTAAGCAACACTGCGCTGAGTCAGGTATTGGATGTGTGACCATCATACACATGACCAGTTCTGTTCGGGAGAGAGGTTGAAGAGATGAAAGTTAAGCATCACTGCGCTGAGTCAAGTAATGGATGGGTGACCATCATAAACATGACCAGTTCTGTTTGGGAGAGAGGTTGCAGGGATGAAAGTTAGTACAGCAACTTCACTCGCCTTGCTTATCAACCTCTCGACAGCATGGATTTGTGGAGGAATCCTGCTGTTCGAGTTGTACCGTCCTTCGGAAGAGACGTTAAGCCAGTGGTCCCCTTGGTCTTCGACAAGAGTAGGCTACATTTTGGCACCGTGTTACCTTCCCGGTCTTCTAGGCTAGGTTTTGTTCATCATAATTTACTCATATATCAACGTCATTATACCAGTGTCACCTGGTCGATCGTCAAAACAGTGCGTCGTTAAACCTAACAAACCAATCCGTACTCATTCTTTAATCTACCGCATCAAACAATCAAACCATTTATTAGACCGATCTTAATTAATTAAAAATAAAAAAAATACAGCAATACATGATTTAAAAATAGTATTTTATTTGGAACAATTAATTTTGGTCTCTTACTGTCGCTTTTTTCGCTTTGCAACTTAAAGTGAACAACGTCAAGAAGCACAGTTGAATCAGGATAAGAAAAACCAGTTAAAATCCCTGGCCTTGTAGTCCACACAGTTTAAAATTAGTCCATTCTGGAATTAATTGGCTAAACTTTGGGGTTTTTTAAGTTTTTTGATGTTTATTAGCTTTTGACAGAACATTTCCACTCGAAAGAAGGTTTCTTGGATCTTCATTTGTTTTCGAATTAATTTTTTTGCCCACCCTGGAATTCTCAAAGTTTCCACAATGCAGTGAGCACCTTTATTGACACAAGCGGCAAATTTAAAAAACTAGGAATAGTTTGTTTTTTTTTTTTTCTTTGGAAAAACAGGGGTTTGCAAATGCAATTTGAGTTGCTTTGTAAGATGAGCTAAGCGATATTTAGGGATGATAAAAAATGTAAATTCCGATCCATTGCAGATCAAAGTAGTAAATCGGCAAAAATTCACAAAAATAAATCAAATTTCTGATTAAAAAGAGAAAGAAAACGCACGAAGGCTCAAAATCTGCACAACTACTTAATTTTGATTTATTTGCTGAAAATTTTGTTGAAAGGTCAAATTTTGCAGGGGTCAGAATTGAAAACACAAAAATGTGCTTTAGATTTTAGAGAGCGAAAGAAAAGAACAAAAACCGGGTGTAGCTGTATCTTATTGATACGGCCGATATTTAAGCGTGACTACGTTCAACTACCGCGTAGGCACGTAGGTCAACTACAGTACTGACCAAACTTCACATGCAAGTTTTACATCTCTCTTTATTTGAGTTGTGTTTTCATATCTAATTTACATGCTGAAGGACTTTACAGATTGGGATGGAAGTGTCATCTTGCGATATATATATATTTTTTTCCGTCTAATGACGAGTGCCAAAAACGCCGCCTCCTCTCACGCCTCCAATATTTATTTTATCGAAAATAAAAAAAAATACTTCTAGAGAATTGTCTGAACTATTGAATGATAATAAGTCGCATTCTGTCCTTTTTTTCCTGTAGGCTGTAGGGGTTGTTACACATTTGCCATTTTGCGTAATTTAACATTGGTCTTATGGAGAGCATTAAAAACGCCAACACCTCTAACGCCTCCAATATTTATTTTATCGAAAATAAAAAAAAAGTACTTTTAGAAAATTGTCTGAACTATTGAATGATAATAAGTCGCATTCTTTCCTTTGTTACCTGTAGGCTGTAGGGGTTGTTACACATTTGCCATTTTGCGTAATTTAACATTGGTCTTATGGAGAGCATTAAAAACGCCAACCCCTCTAACGCCTCCAATATTTATTTTATCGAAAATAAAAAAAAAAGTACTTTTAGAAAATTGTCTAAACTATTGAATGATAATAAATCGCATTCTGTCCTTTGTTTCCTGTAGGCTGTAGGGGTTGTTACACATTTGCCATTTTGCGTAATTTAACATTGGTCTTATGGAGAGAATTAAAAACGCCAACCCCTCTAACGCCTCCAATATTTATTTTATCAAAAATAAAAAAAAAGTACTTTTAGAAAATTGTCTGAACTATTGAATGATAATAAGTCGCATTCTGTCCTTTGTTTCCTGTAGGCTGTAGGGGTTGTTACACATTTGCCATTTTGCGTAATTTAACATTGGTCTTATGGAGAGAATTAAAAACGCCAACCCCTCTAACGCCTCCAATATTTATTTTATCGAAAATAAAAAAAAAGTACTTTTAGAGAATTGTCTGAACTATTGAATGATAATAAGTCGCACTCTATACTTAGCTTCCTGTAGGCTGTAGAGCTTGTTACACATTGGCTATTTTGGAGAGCAAATCCGTACATGCCTCCCTATATAATGCGCTTTAAGACGTAGTCACGTCAAAAACAAAAAAACACCAGTAAGTTTTTTCTGGGATAAGTGCAATTGAAGGTTTTGCTCCACTTGCTTCGCTCGCTACGCTAATTAATGACCACGTTTGCTAAAAGAAAAGCCAGGTAAAATATTGACAGCGAAGCCAGCGACTGTCAATAGGGAAATCTCTTTAAATTTGAAACTATTTTTTTATTTTTTTCTAAATTCAATTTTGAATAAAATATCTCTGTTGAAAATGTTTGCGTTTGAATCTCGTACGAAAACGAGCGTCGCCATTTTTTATGACATGAAGTGAAGTCTGACGTCAGTATGACGTCAAAAAACAGAAGCGAACGCAAAGGAAACAACAAAATGACGTCAGAACTACGTGTAGTTAATCACGGCCCGTTTTCATCCCGCCACGAGAATTCATATTTTAGCCATTCTTAAAACAAATATAAATAGAAAAGTTATGATCGGATTATAAAAAGAAAAAATGCGTCAGATTTTATTTTAAACGCGTATTTGAACACAATGATAAAAATTAAATAATAATCTTAAGGAGATTTCCCAATTCCCAAATGCCAAGCAAAGCGAAACAAGCGGCTGCCAATCAGCCACCTGGACGACAAGAGTAAAACAAATGTTAGTAATTATCTTTGTAACCTAACCTGACGTACCGACACGGTGGTCGCCGTGCAGCTGTTTGCTCGAGGACGGTTGAACATCAGAAACTGCCAGCGACGTTTCACTTGGGCAATCACCTAAGAAAACAATGAAATTAGTGGCGTTTTCAACTGGCCTGCACCAGAGCAGGTTTGAAACTTTGATGACGTCATGGTCTCCACCGAGTTTGCACCAGCTCCCTAGATCTCTAGATCACAAGCTGTCAGTGCATTCGTTTGTTTTCCAATTGCATAGACGGATTGATCAGAGTTAACTTTTTTACTCAGCAGAAAATTGAAAATAAATTCTGACCAGCAGCACAAAACTTAGAGTTGTTGTTGTAATGGGAGCTTACTCAGGTCTATGGAGTGGGAGCTTACTCCGGTCTATTGGAGTGGGTGCTTACTCAGGTCTATTGGAGTGGGAGCTTACTCAGGTCTATTGGAGTGGGAGCTTACTCAGGTCTATTGGAGTGGGAGCTTACTCAGGTCTATTGGAGTGGGAGCTTACTCAGGTCTATTGGAGTGGGAGCTTACTCAGGTCTATTGGATTGAGAGCTTACTCATGTCTATTGGAGTGGGAGCTTACTCAGGTCTATTGGAGTGGGAGCTTACTCAGGTCTATTGGAGTGGGAGCTTACTCAGGTCTATTGGAGTGGGAGCTTACTCAGGTCTATTGGAGTGGGAGCTTACTCAGGTCTATTGGATTGAGAGCTTACTCAGGTCTATTGGAGTGGGAGCTTACTCAGGTCTATTGGAGTGGGAGCTTACTCAGGTCTATTGGATTGAGAGCTTACTCAGGTCTATTGGAGTGGGAGCTTACTCAGGTCTATTGGAGTGGGAGCTTACTCAGGTCTATTGGAGTGGGAGCTTACTCAGGTCTATTGGAGTGGGAGCTTACTCAGGTCTATTGGAGTGGGAGCTTACTCAGGTCTATTGGATTGAGAGCTTACTCAGGTCTATTGGAGTGGGAGCTTACTCAGGTCTATTGGAGTGGGAGCTTACTCAGGTCTATTGGAGTGGGAGCTTACTCAGGTCTATTGGAGTGGGAGCTTACTCAGGTCTATTGGAGTGGGAGCTTACTCAGGTCTATTGGATTGAGAGCTTACTCAGGTCTATTGGAGTGGGAGCTTACTCAGGTCTATTGGAGTGGGAGCTTACTCAGGTCTATTGGAGTGGGAGCTTACTCAGGTCTATTGGAGTGGGAGCTTACTCAGGTCTATTGGAGTGGGAGCTTACTCAGGTCTATTGGAGTGGGAGCTTACTCAGGTCTATTGGAGTGGGAGCTTACTCAGGTCTATTGAAGTGGAAGCTTACTCAGGTCTATTGGAGTGGGAGCTTACTCAGGTCTATTGGAGTGGGAGCTTACTCAGGTCTATTGAAGTGGAAGCTTACTCAGGTCTATTGGAGTGGGAGCTTACTCAGGTCTATTGAGGTAGGTGCTTTCTCAGGTCTATTTGAGTGGGTGCTTACTCAGGTCTATTGGAGTGAGAGCTTACTCAGGTCTATTGGGGTGGAAGCTTACTCAGGTCTATTGGAGTGGGAGCTTACTCAGGTATATTGGAGTGGTAGCTTACTCAGGTCTATTGGAGTGGGAGCTTACTCAGGTCTATTGGAGTGGGTGCTTACTCAGGTCTATTGGAGTGAGAGCTTACTCAGGTCTATTGGGGTAGGTGCTTACTCAGGTCTATTGGAGTGGAAGCTTACTCAGGTCTATTGGAGTGGGAGCTTACTCAGGTCTATTGGAGTGGGTGCTTACTCAGGTCTATTGGAGTGAGAGCTTACTCAGGTCTATTGGGGTAGGTGCTTACTCAGGTCTACTGGAGTGGGAGCTTACTCAGGTCTATTAGAGTGGGAGCTTACTCAGATCTATTGGAGTGGGAGCTTACTCAGGTCTATTGGAGTGGAAGCTTACTCAGGTCTATTGGAGTGGGAGCTTACTCAGGTATATTGGAGTGGGAGCTTACTCAGGTCTATTGGAGTGGAAGCTTACTCAGGTCTATTGGAGTGGGAGCTTACTCAGGTCTATTGGAGTGGGAGCTTACTCAGGTCTATTGGAGTGGGTGCTTACTCAGGTCTATTGGAGTGGGAGCTTACTTAGGTCTATTGGAGTGGGAGCTTACTCAGGTCTATTGGAGTGGAAGCACACTCAGGTCTATTGGAGTGGGAGCTTACTCAGGTCTATTGGAGTGGGTGCTTACTCAGGTCTATTGGAGTGAGAGCTTACTTAGGTCTATTGGAGTGGGAGCTTACTCAGGTCTATTGGAGTGAGAGCTTACTTAGGTCTATTGGAGTGGGAGCTTACTTAGGTATATTGGAGTGGGAGCTTACTCAGGTCTATTGGAGTGGGAGCTTACTCAGGTCTATTGGATTGGGAGCTTACTCAGGTCTATTGGAGTGGAAGCTCACTCAGGTCTATTGGATTGGGAGCTCACTCAGGTCTATTGGAGTGGGAGCTTACTCAGGTCTATTGGAGTGGAAGCTCACTCAGGTCTATTGGGGTAGGTGCTTACTCAGGTCTATTGGAGTGGGAGCTTACTCAGGTCTATTGGAGTGGGAGCTTACTCAGGTCTATTGGAGTGGGAGCTTACTCAGGTCTATTGGAGTGGAAGCACACTCAGGTCTATTGGAGTGGGAGCTTACTCAGGTCTATTGGAGTGGGAGCTCACTCAGGTTTATTGGAGTGGAAGCTTACTCAGGTCTATTGGAGTGGAAGCTTACTCAGGTCTTTTGGATTGGGAGCTTACTCAGGTCTTTTGTAGAGAGAGCTTACTCAGGTCTATTGGAGGGGGAGCTTACTCAGGTCTATATCTAGGTTTACTGGATACCACTAATCGGTCAAACCACTTGTCCGATCGCGACGAAACATAAACTAGGCGACTTATCACGCTATTGGCAACAGATTAACGCTTTTCAAAATCAAAAATATTATTTCGTCTAATAGTTACATGCGTTGTAAAAGAGCCTATTCGAGGCGTTTTCTGTTGATTTTCAGAAAAAAAAAAGAGTTTTTGTAGCAGCTGGGAATCCTAAATTTCTTTAATCTGTTAACAGTACCAAACTGCACATAAAAAAAACTTGTGCCAGCTTTTTTGAGAAGCCTTCCTTATTTGTTTTATCCAGCTTTTCTTAATATTTGTTTTAGAATGGTTTTTTCAGGAAAATGTGCACTAACACAGATTATTTCAGTTGGTAAAACAGTTTGTACCTACCAACCGCAATTAAAGAATAAAAAAATGATTTTGTTCCCTGGATTCCTCAGAAGAAAGAAAATGGCACTACAAGCACACCTAATAAATGAGTAACAACAAGTTCAGAAGTAATGTATAATATTTTACCTCTCCGTTACAGAAGCAGAATAGAGTGGCGACAGCCAAGCCCTGAAACACACGAATACATGTAGCTTGAAGAATTTCTGAGCTCTTATTAAGCTGTTACTATATAATAAAGATCATTAGCTTAGGTTATTAGGATGAACTCTTATTTAAATTGCAAACGCTTGCAATGCGCAGTGTATTTTATTATTATCAACACTGTAACCGTCTCAAAAATTGATGCTCAATGTCCCCGTTTGGGCATCAATTTTTGAGACGGTGATAGTGTTGTTAATAATAAAAAAAATACTTAGGTTATATTTCTATAGATAAAAACATTTTCATTCTTCTATATCATCTTTTTATAAAGAAGCGATACCAGTTAAAATAGCCGATCCTAACCATGCACTGACAGATAAATTTGCTATGACTGCTTTGCGGCCTTGCGAGCTGAAAGCGCCCGTTCCAGTGAGATCACCGATTTTAAGAAACACTAAGTTGGGTCGGGTATTCCTTATCTTTAAGTTAAGTCACCTAGTTTTTTATGATTTTTCATAAACATGACCAGTGCTGTTATGGTTGAAATTAGTAGTACAGGTAACGGTGTCTTGAAATGGTACAAGTAAACGTAATTCCTAAAAACACCTCTCTACACCTCTTTATTAATTGATAAGGCGTGTTAGAGTGTAAATGAGTTTTTCAGCAGCCTCTAATAATTGTATTTGTTTATTTGTTATTTGTACATGGATTGTGCTTCCAACACCATTGCAAATGTTATGTTTGTGTTATTTTTAATTTCTTTTAGATTCGTAGACTTTTAGATTTTAAGACAAAATGCTCTGACGGGCACGATTGTATTGATTTTTATTATAATAATTGAAACTGATACCTACAGCTACGCCAGTACGCCAGCAGTCTTATTCAATGGTTTTTTAAGACAATAAAATGATCTATCTTATCTATCTTACACCTCAGCTCATTGAAGGAATCGCTTTCCGCAGAGTTATTCTTTGATTTTTGTTGGTTACCTGGAAAGACGCCGTGATGGCCGAGGTGACCTCATACACCTGTTCCCAGGGATGATCCTTGGGAGGTCGGAACGGGGTCAGCAGATAATGTAGACCCAGCAGCGGGACCAGGAGCAGAGTCGCTCGGAAAGCCTGGAGCCAGATTAATTTATTCATCATAATTTATTGTATTTACAAATAATAAACTTGGTCAGAATTAGGATGAAATCTTATTTAAAATGCAAACGCTTGCAATGCGTGGGGTATTTTATTATTAACAACACTATAACCTTAATTTATAATTTCTTGCATCGTTGCTACTAAATTCAGATGCAACATTGGGTGTATAGGTTACTTTATGAGACCTAGAGCTAATGTTGAATGTAATGATTTTTAGACTCATGTCTACTTTATCTAATCTTAGCACTAGTTTTGACAACATCTATTTGAACTGGGTTTTAAATGCTAAGTGAAAAACAACTAAATTTCCCAAATTTCCCAAGGGACTTTATCAAGGTAATCTATTGCAACTATAAACTGCACCGTTAATTTATTAGGACTGCTCTTACCCTTGATAAAGTAACAGGTACAAGTTACGAAACGTTGGTTAATTCAGTTGTTCTTTACCTAGCATTCATAGCCCAGTTTAAATAGTTTTTGTCAAATCACACAATTCTTTCAGAAAACATATTTAATTGTCCAGGAACTTAACGAAGTTCGCTGGCTAATACCTGAAGCAGTGCTCCCGAAGGCCGGGCAGAACCCACGACCCTTGGTCCTGCACGCAGTTTAATCAGGATCACACGAATGATGTTGCAGAGAAAGATGAGGTTAAGGACGACCGACGCGCAGACTGGGACGACCAGCACTGTGTTCCAATGACTCTCATTCATCCAGCATCTGCACAAAGAGACACAAATATAGGTTTTAAAATGAAATCTTATTTAAATTGCAAACGCTTGCAATGCGCGGGGTATTTTATTATTAACAACACTATAACCGTCTCAAAAATTAATACCCAAACGTGGACTCGAACCCCGAACTCCACCTATCGCAGGTGTTGCTCTAAACCATTGAGCTACTTTGACACTGGCACAAATAAAACTAATACATCACTCACGAGGGAAGGTTGGGGTAAGTTAGTGTTGGTTAGGTAGGTTAGCGAAAGCCTAATACAAATACATCAAATACACTAAAATCGTCTCAAAAAGCCAGTGTCAAAATAGCTCAATGGTTCAGAGCAACATCCGCGATAGGTGGAGATCGGAGTTCGAGCCCCCGTTTGGGGATCAATTTTTGAGACGGTTATAGTGTTGTTAATTATAAAAAAAAAGACATAGGTATGTTTTAACAGCAAGGCAAAGGTAAAATAACATATGGCATGATTGATTGATTGATTATTGGTGTTTAACGACGCACTGTTTTGACAAGGGGGCATGTGGTACCGGTCTAAAAGCGTCGTTGAAAGAGTGGATGATTATGATGATGATGATGAACCTAGCCTAGCCCAGAAGGGGCGAGGTTATACCCGCTGCCGGCACCTAAATCGGCGTTTTTTATCAACTCACAATTTATGTGCGTTCTCTGCAAATCGTAAAGTATACATGAGTCTAAAAACCAGTGAATCTTTAAACTCCACTTTTTGGACCCCGCCTCATTTGCAAAAATTAAAAAAATATCCATCCAAGCGAAACCGTAGTAAAAAAATCAACAAAGTTAGTAATTCTCTTTGCAAAATTCCAAAGCGAAACTGTGTCAACTCATCAAATTCAAAGCGTCAAGCGAACTGGAAATAATTCAATCTCCCATACCATAGATTGCTTGACAATGCCATCAATGAATTATAAACGTTCGTTCGTCGCTGAAAACCTACATTTTCTAACATGACAATAGAATCCGTTGACTGGCTTTTCACTTCAAAGCCTTTTGTTCCGACTGGAATGATTCCAGTTCTGTTCCCTCGGGCTATGTATTGTATTCAACAAGTTAATCCGTGCAGTGCGTGTGCACGCACTTCTCAACAGTAATTAGCACACCTACGCGTGAAGACATTTTATCTTTGACAGTGCGTAGGTGCGTCTTTGCAGAGGAACCACTGGTCGTTTTGAGGTGATTTGAGGGACAACTGTCATTGACCATAATCATATCAGCTGATGTCCGCCATTTTTCTTTTGCTCTTACATCTTTTGGGGGTTGCAATGCCTTAATCTTATTTTTCTGAGAGATTCAGGGAGCAAATCTGTATTTTTATAATTTTGTTGGGTTAATAAAAACTGTTTTAGCAACTATGAAAGTATCTTTCAATGCGCATTTTCCAGAAAATCAATTAAAAACTGTTCAAATAAATTAATAAAATAAAAACATGCCAAGTTGTTCTGTTTTATGAGCTATTTCTCTATTTATGCTAGCGATTATCAGAATCCTAGGAATTCTTTCGCACTTTCGATTTACCCCAACGAAAAGATCTAACAAAAAAAAATAAAAAAACGCAAAGAAATCGACTGCCAAGTTACTGAAAGACATTCTAGCGAACACATAATTATCATCGGACAAGAAAACTACAGATTTTTTATATTTTAATAGATTAGTGTAATTGTTTTTTTTTTTATAAAGAACACTAACGACCTTTCAAAAATTGATGCCTGAACGGGAAATCGAACCCCGATCTCCACCCTGGAAATCCTCGTTGGAGATCCGTCATTCTCATCAAATACACTAAAAACCTCTCAAAAATGACATGTCCAAGTAGCTCAATTGGTTAGAGCAACACCCGCGACAGGTGGAGATCGGGGACCAAGTAGCTTAGTTGGTTAGAGCAACACCCGCGACAGGTGGAGATCGGGGTCCAAGTAGCTCAATTGGTTAGAGCAACACACGTGACAGGTGGAGATCGGGGTCCAAGTAGCTCAGTTGGTTAGAGCAACACCCGCGACAGGTGGAGATCGGGGTCCAAGTAGCTCAATTGGTTAGAGCAACACCCGCGACAGGTGGAGATCGGCGTTCGAGTCCCCGTTTGGCCATCAATTTTTCAGACGATCATTAATGTTGTTAATAATAAAATTCCCCGCGCATTGCAAGCGTTTGCAATTTAGATCAGATTTTACAAAAGTTTAATTGTTCTTTTTCTTGGATCGACTGAAATTACTGTTAAGAAGAACTCGGCGCTGCAAAGTCAGCTCTAAGTAAAACCCACGGATTTCCAGAAAGCGCCAGAGGAGTAATTAAAAGAAGAATAAGAAATTCTTTAGCAGCTCGACGCTTTTAGAATTGAACACAATTCCCTCGCGAGCGCCATCTCTTGACAGGTGGGTAAAATTATTTTAATAAATGTTGCCAAATGAGGCAAGTTTGCGAAAATATGTCGTAGCTGAAGCGAGACAAGAGTGCATAGGTAAGTGGGAATAGGAAAAGAAAACAAAAGAGTAATAGAAAATAGAAAATGAGAGAAATAAAACACTGACCTCAATTGATTTAGAACATTTACAGAAAAATTGCCGAACACTTTATTTTTGTGATGATGTATATTTAAACAAATAAAATTGATAAAAACACATTTAGAAATGTAACACACTTTTTGTTTTTTATTCTCCTTGCATATATCGAGAGACATAATTACAATCCTAAACACCCATTTCTACACATTTCAAGCGCTAATTTTATGGCGTATTCGACCGGGAGTCCCGGTGTGCACCGGGGGAGATCTACTTGTTTGACTGGGCATGTGACTCTGTCCCAGTGCAACTTTCACTTGTTCGACTGGGCATGTGACTGTCCCAGTGCAACTTTCACGTGTTCGACTGGGCATGTGACTCTGTCCCAGTGCAACTTTCACGTGTTCGACTGGGCATGTGACTCTGCTCCAGTGCAAATTTCACGTGTTCGACTGGGCATGTGACTCTGTCCCAGTGCAACTTTCACGTGTTCGACTGGGCATGTGACTCTGTCGCAGTGCAACTTTCAAGTGATCGACTGGGCATGTGACTCTGCCCCAATGCAACTTTCACGTGTTCGACTGGGCATGTGACTCTGTCCCAGTGCAACTTTCAAGTGTTCGACTGGGCATGTGACTCAGCCCTAGTGCAACTTTCACGTGTTCGACTGGGCATGTGACTCTGTCCCAGTGCAACTTTCAAGTGTTCGACTGGGCATGTGACTCAGCCCTAGTGCAACTTTCACGTGTTCGACTGGGCATGTGACTCAGCCCTAGTGCAACTTTCACGTGTTCGACTGGGCATGTGACTCAGCCCCAGTGCAACTTTCACGTGTTAGACTGGCAGAGTTGCTCGCTCTCGGGTCTTTTCTTGCTCCAAGAATTTTTGCGGTGGAATTGGAAAGCAAATGAATGCACTGACAGCTCGTGATCACGTGTTCAGGTAGAAGCGCTCTTGCTCGAAGCTGGTGCAAACCCGGTGGAGAGCATGACGTCATCGAGAAAGTTTCAAACTCTGGTAATGGTCAGTCGAAAACGCGATTAGATGTCCTTAAATTCCAGTGCCATTTTTTAATGTCGCATTTGAATTTTGTGTTGGTAAAACGCTCATGTTAAATTGTATGAGCACGATTATGTACGTGACTATAGTAGCACAGGTCTGAAAATGAGGGTAAACAGTTTTTTAATCATTTAACACATTTATAGTGAAGGCAGTTCATCACGATGTAATAGTAATGGGTGGGTGAAACAAGGGTTGTCATGGCAATCTAAAACAAGTAACCCGTGCCCGGCATCGGGCAGTTCATCACAATGTAATAGTAATGGGTGGGTGAAACAAGGGTTGTCATGGCAATCTAAAACAAGTAACCCGTGCCCGTCATCGGGCAGTTCATCACAATGTAATAGTAATGGGTGGGTGAAACAAGGGTTGTCATGACAATCTAAAACAAGTAACCCGTGCCCGGCATCGGGCAGTTCATCACAATGTAATAGTAATGGGTGGGTGAAACAAGGGTTGTCATAGCAATCTAAAACAAGTAACCCGTGCCTGGCATCGGACAGTTCATCACAATGTAATAGTAATGGGTCGGTGAAACAAGGGTTGTCATGGCAATCTAAAACAAGTAACCCGTGCCCGGCATCGATCAGTTCATCACAATGTAATAGTTATGGGTAGGTGAAACAAGGGTTGTCATGGGTTCCAAAACAAGGGTTCCACACCAATGAATGGATGTGACATAATATGTAAGAGAAGGAAAAGCTTGGCTATTTTATGTCGTCATCGATACACAAGCACTGGCTTGGCATGGGCGCTATAGCCGGAGAATGTGTTGCGATGTCGTCATCGATACACAAGCACTGGCTTGGCATGGACGTTATAGCCGGAGAATGTGTCGCGATGTCGTCATCGATACACAAGCACTGACTTGGCATGGACGCTATAGCTAGAGAATGTTTCGTGATGTCGTCATGGTTACACAAGCACTGGCTTGGCATGGACGCTATAGCCGGAGAATGTGTCGCGATGTCGTCATGGATACACAAGCACTGGCTTGGCATGGACGCTATAGCCGTAGAATGTGTCGCGATGTCGTCATCGATACACAAGCACTGGCTTGGCATGGACGCTATAGCCGGGGAATGTGTCGCGATGTCGTCATCGATACACAAGCACTGGCTTGGCATGGGCGCTATAGCCGGAGAATGTGTTGCGATGTCGTCATAGATACACAAGCACTGGCTTGGCATGGACGCTAAAGCCGGAGAATGTGTTGCAATGTCGTCATCGATACACAAGCACTGGCTTGGCATGGACGCATTAGCCGGAGAATGTGTTGCGATGTCGTCATCAAAACACTAGCACTGGCTTGGCATGGACGCTATAGCTGGAGAATGTGTAGCGATGTCGTCATCGATACACAAGCACTGGCTTGGCATGGACGCTATAGCCGGAGAATGTGTCGCGATGTCGTCATGGATACACAAGCACTGGCTTGGCATGGACGCTATAGCCGTAGAATGTGTCGCGATGTCGTCATCGATACACAAGCACTGGCTTGGCATGGACGCTATAGCCGGGGAATGTGTCGCGATGTCGTCATCGATACACAAGCACTGGCTTGGCATGGGCGCTATAGCCGGAGAATGTGTTGCGATGTCGTCATAGATACACAAGCACTGGCTTGGCATGGACGCTAAAGCCGGAGAATGTGTTGCAATGTCGTCATCGATACACAAGCACTGGCTTGGCATGGACGCATTAGCCGGAGAATGTGTTGCGATGTCGTCATCAAAACACTAGCACTGGCTTGGCATGGACGCTATAGCTGGAGAATGTGTAGCGATGTCGTCATCGATACACAAGCACTGGCTTGGCATGGACGCTATAGCCGGAGAATTTGTCGCGATGTCGTCATCGATACACAAGCACTGGCTTGGCATGGGCGCTATAGCCGGGGAATGTGTCGCGATGTCGTCATCGATACACAAGCACTGGCTTGGCATGGACGCTATAGCCGGGGAATGTATCGGGATGTCGTCATCGATACACAAGCACTGCCTTGGCATGGACGCTATAGCCGGAGAATGTGTCGCGATGTCGTCATCGATACACAAGCACTGGCTTGGCATGGGCGCTATAGCCGGGGAATGTGCCGCGATGTCGTCATCAAAACACTAGCACTGGCTTGGCATGGACGCTATAGCTGGAGAATGTGTAGCGATGTCGTCATCGATACACAAGCACTGGCTTGGCATGGACGCTAAAGCCGGAGAATGTGTCGCGATTTCGGAATGCAACATTTATCTAATACAAAGTACATACCGAGTGAAAGAGAGATCTGTTTACGTCGAAATATCCACCCAATGTAATTGAGAGTGGTTCCATTGTTGCGTTGAGAAATGATGCCAGCTGCAATTAATGACCATTCTCATGAAGGGCAAGTGTTTTTAACGACCAGTTAAAAATATACTTTGAGTTAAAGGTCCCATGATCACAGTAAATCAGATAATTTTATTTACGGTCCAGCCTCAAGGCATCTTTTTAACTGTACTAAATTAAAAGGGTATTTTTTATTGTTTTCTTTTTGTAAACTGAAATACTTCATGAAGATATACCTCTTCCATCACTGGCGCTGTGAACTGATTCGGTGTTATCAGCTTTAACATCTTTTGTGTGCCTTGTTTAACCTGAAATAATCAATAGTGTAATTACATCAAACTATTAGTCAAAGTGCCATAGGTATCCCAGCTGAAGTGTTGGTTAATACCTACTATCATATGCGATAAAATTGTGTAAAATCAGACGTTTCTCACTTCTCTTTAAGACATATTTTGTCCATTCTAAGTGGTAAATACGTATACTCTAATGTTCGTTGATGTTCAATTAAATATGTGACCTAAAAAACTGACCTTCATTACCATTTAAAGCAAGCTACGACCTACATAATATTGATAGTCAATATAATGGCAAGATAACCAAGAAAACTGGAGAGGAAATATTTTGTAATCCGGTACTACAATAAACGGGCGTTTTATTGTTAATTTATTAGGCCTAACCTAGAGCGACTATTTGGCGGTGCTACCATGGTGCTACATAATAAAACCGGTGGTATTATATAACCGCAACCTAGAGCGGCACTTTTAGAAAATGCAAAAATTTGTTAATTTCAGCACCACTAGCAACCGGTATTACGGAGATGCTACGACGGTAGCATTATCAAGAATGCAAACTGGTTTTCAGTTGATCACAGTGCAGTGAGGACAAAGCAACCAATTGCATGAAGCGTTACTGAGGCCAGAGTCACTGCAAATGGTATTAATTAATACTGCCGCTCTAGGTCGGGGTCACTGCTTGGTGCTATGGTGGTGCTAGTTAGCACGGTGCTACTGACAGTAATACCAGGGTCACTGCTTGGTGCTATGGTGGTGCTAGTTAGCACGGTGCTACTGACAGTAATACCAGGGTTACGAATCACCGCTCTAGATCGGGGTTACTGCTTGGTGCTATGGTGGTGCTAGTTAGCACGGTGATTCTAACAGTAATACCAGGGTTAAGAATCACCGCTCTTGGTCGGGGTCACTGCTTGCTGCTATGGTGGTGCTAGTTAGCACGATGCTACTGACAGTAATACCAGGGCTACGAATCACCGCTCTAGGTCGGGGTTACTGCTTGGTGCTATGGTGGTGCTAATTAGCACGGTGCTACTGACAGTAATACCAGGGTAACGAATCACCGCTCTAGGTCGGGGTCACTGCTTGGTGCTATGGTGGTGCTAGTTAGTACGGTGCTACTGACAGTAATACCAGGGTTTCGAATCAACGCTCTAGGTCGGGGTTACTGCTTGGTGCTATGGTGGTGCTAGTTAGCGCGGTGCTACTGACAGTAATACCAGGGTTACGAATCACCGCTCTAGGTCGGGGTCACTGCTTGGTGCTATGGTGGTGCTAGTTAGTACGGTGCTACTGACAGTAATACCAGGGTTTCGAATCAACGCTCTAGGTCGGGGTTACTGCTTGGTGCTATGGTGGTGCTAGTTAGCACGATGCTACTGACAGTAATACCAGGGCTACGAATCACCGCTCTAGGTCGGGGTTACTGCTTGGTGCTATGGTGGTGCTAGTTAGCACGGTGCTACTGACAGTAATACCAGTGCTACGAAATGGCAGCTGTTATTAAAAGGGCCCATAAAACAGTCAAGCAGCTGCAGAAAAAAAAAGTGGTATTATATGAGTTATTATGTCTTATGTATTATGTTTATTTTCTGTTTTGAGAAAACATTTATAAAACATAAAATATTTTTAAAAAATAGAAGCGTTTTCTCTTAAACTTTTATTTCATAACCTACAAATGAAATGGGACACCCACCTTTATTGGAGTCCAGTGCGCCATATTGCAGAAAAGAAAGTACGGCACAAAAGCGATTATGGACCACGTTGTGAACATGGTCATTCGCGTGACATTACCGCTAATAACACAGGTGAGTAGCCCGTAAAGTGTCGAAGTGACGACCCATATCACTACCAGAGTGAACGATATGTAAGCTCTGTGTGTTGCTGTGCCAAATTCACGTACGAGGTCTACGAGGTCCAGCCACAGGTGTTTGTAATTGCATACCGATTGAGGCGTTGGATTACTCTTTAATAAAATCTGTGGAAGAAATTAAATAAGAGATTTAACAACCAAGTAATGGACCACCTCCCGGTAATATGTTGATTTAATGTGAATGCTAGGAGTAAGTAGAAGGTGGCGTTTTGGAAACGCCGGTTCTCGTGCGAGGACCGATGTTAAGCAACTCTGCGCTGGGTCAGGTATTGGATAAGTGACCACCAAACGGCTTGGCGTATGGGAAACACTGGTCCTCGTGAGATCACCAAAGTTAAGCAACACTGCGCTGGGTCAGGTATTGGATGAGTGATCACCAAAGCAGTGCTGCGTCTTAAAGTCATTGAAAAGTCTATAAGTGCAACAACTTCTTTTTTGTTACTTATGAACCTTTTGAAAGCGTGGATTTGTGAATAAATCCCGTGTTTTGAATTAAATATGTCTTTGGAAGTGGCTTTCATTCCGTGGTACCATCATGTTTTACCAAATTTTTAACTCCTTGTCAACGGATGCCATAAGACAGGTACCACAGGACCTGTTGGCTAATAATCTAAATTGTGTTAATAATCAGTGCGTCGTTAAACACAATACCAATCAATCTGTAATAACACCAAGTGGATCAGTATTAAATATCACCTGAAATTTTTTTTCAATTCCTCTTCCAGCAATTTGTAAAGCTTTCTGGTTGGAAAACCAGATGATATGCATGGGCATTATGCTTAGAACGCAGCAAAAGTAATAGGTTGTGCACTGGAACCATGTCAGGTGCGGTGGTATATGCATCCACCAAACTAGAGGTGGAATGCCAATGACAGCGTTTGGCAAGGTCATCAAATCGAATGCGGTCTGAAAATTCAAAGCCACTCTGGTTCCAGTGACCTGAAGGTAACGTGTCTGAAATTTATTACAAAAACAAGAAATGTTAAAATTGCAGTTTTTTTTTGGTCACTAGGGAGCTGAAACCAGCAAGCGAATGATGGAAAGGAAGCTAGACTAGCTTCCTTACCATCATTCGCTTGCTGGTTTCAGCTCCCTAGTGAAAATGCCAGAAAAACCACAATAAAAATCCCTGCAACAACCGTATGTCTTTTGAGATAACACGGAATTCGAGGAAAAGTGACAGACCATTCTGTCCTGTGGCCATTAAATTAGCATCCCATCATGGAATTGTTTAGAACTCGTCCATACGAGTAACCTCGGCCTCGTCCCCTTTTAAAATGAACCCCTAATACAACCCCCGCGACAGGCGGAATATGTGTGCCCAGATAGTTCAGTTGGTAAAGCACCCGACCGGCAATTGATAGGTGCAGGGTTCGTACCCCAGACTGTAAACTAGATTTCGATTTAATTTTAGTTTTATCGATGCAACCCGCAGAACAACAAAACATGGCACCTCCTTATGTAAAAATTTGACGTAAAGAGCAAGTACCAACAGAACAACACCTAAGAAAATTACCTTTGTTATTACTGCGTAGAGTCACCGGCTTTTTTCAGAGTTTTTCAATTTAATTTTGTTATATCTGTGAGATTTTCGGTCAACGCTCTCCTGATTTAATCTAGCCTGGACGATTCAGCATGCGTTAATATTTTGAGTTGTAATACTTTGATTTTCGCAGTTTCTATTTTCGCAGTTTCTAATGTCGCATTTTCTACTCCAAGGAGTAGAACCAAGAGGCTGTGAATACTCACAGTCACTCAGATTCTAGTGACGCTATATCACGTCACAACCTGTCAAACTCGAATAACTCCAATTTGACGTTGGATTCGTTGCTGTATTATTGTTGATTATGTTTATATGTTTGACATTCTTATTGGCACATTGTGTTGTTTTGGAAAATAAACATTACTATTATTACCTATTATTATTATACGTACTTGAAACGCAATCCAATGATTGTAATATTTTGCAGTGTCTTTGCAATCCAGCCAGAACGTGAATGGTATCGACATGTACGGCACAAGCATGAATGCAAACATTTGCATCAGGAGAATGTCTTCAAAGGTTTGCGTGCCAGAGAAAATAATGTAAAGAAATTCCTGGGATGTTTTCAATGCCAGTGCCATTAAAACCAAGTACGTGAGAAGAGCTCGCAACATTTCCAAAGATATCCACTTGAATTTCACTTCTGAAAAGAGAAAAATTAAAAATATATATATTCTGTTGGACATTTATTTGAATGTAAACAAATTTTGATTTTAATTTGTGTAGCAATTTAGTTCTGTAGCAACATTATTGTGTATTTTATAGGTCTGCTGCACCAAACGGTTTGGCATATTTTAAACACCGGTCCTCGTGAGATCACCAAAGTGAAGCAACACTGCGCTCGGTCAGGTATTAAATGGGTGACCACCGAATGGTTTGGCGTGTTGGAAACACCGGTCCTCGTGAGATCACCGAAGTTAAGCAACACTGCACTGGGTCAGGTATTAAATGGGTGACCACCAAATGGTTTGGCGTGTTGGAAACACCGGTCCTCGTGAAATCACCGAAGTTAAGCAACACTGAGCTGGGTCAGGTATTTGATGGGTGATCACAGAAAGGTTTGGCGTGTTGGAAAAACTGTTTTTTTTAGATTATCAAAGGTAAGCAGTACCACGCTGGTTAAGATATTGGATGAGTGACCATCATACAAATTACCTGTTCGGTTCGGTAGATAAGTTGAAGGGACGACAGTTAGTACAGTCTTTCTTAGTCTTTCTTACCTGTAGGTGTAAGTTTTAGGGGGCAAATTCCCAAAAGCTTTCCCCTTCCGAAGGCAGTTCGAATGTGTTCGTGCAGTTGACAAATTCTGTCGCTGTTATGCTCTCGGAAGCCACAGCTCAAAATAAAATACGCTAACGGATGAATCCGAATGCGAAATCTGTCTTTTTTTACCGATACATTTTGACAACGTCGTCGTCTTCGGCATTCTTCGTTGCTTACTCGAATCGACTCTATTTGAAAGAAGATGTTAGATTTTTGTTCTTCAATTGTCGTTTTTGCCATTTTTGACGTGACTTCTTTTGTCAAAAGTATCCACTTCACTTATGAGAAAATAACTCTTATGCGTAGTTTTCACCGTATGTGAAGTCTATTTTTTTTTTGTGTTACCAAAGGAAATTATAGGCTTTGACAGTAAAGAAAATGCCAATAAACTCATTAGGAAAAATGTTATTTTCTTTTGTAGCTAAATGGCTTTCCTTTATCCTGTTGCTTGGGTAATTTATTTCCAAAACAACCACGCGTCAGAACTGTTCTGACCGCTTTTCACGCCCAGTTGTTTTGTTATTTTAGTAGATCGATTAACACAAAAGAGTATCAATGCACGCATATCAATACTTTCTTTATAAACAAAGAAACTGGTGGATTAAAAATTTAACAATCCATTAAGAAAGCTCATATAGCCTTTTAATGTTCTCAATATATTTTTTAGCCAAAGCCTACGTTTTAAATAGAGAAGCAAAAAAATGATATAAATACCAATTACTTTCGGTTTGAACAAGGACAATTTGCAGGAATATTTTGCGAAAGACATTTTTTAGTTAAATTCAATATAGATCTCTTTTGCTCTCAAGAATCTAAAAAAGTTGTCGCATTATCTGTGTTCTTTTGTGTACTTATTTTCTGATCCTTTGCTCGATCCTTATTCTTTCGGTGTTCGTTTGTAATTTAGCACAAAAACATAGCCGCCATTTTGTGTTCGTTTCTGTCAGATCAGATGAATTTGGAGCAGAATAGTTGATGTTTTCCTGCTCTAGAAGACGGTGAGAGTTGAGCAAGAACAAATGACACGTGTTGAAAATGGTCTACAATGCCGTGATCTTACACAAATCTGACACAGCCTAACACAGCTAACGTTGAAGAAAGTAACCATTGCACTTACACAATAATAACTAAATTTTAGTTACATTTTTGTTATTGATTTTCTTTTGACATTCATTTTTGCCATAGAATTAAAATTGTGATTGTAAATATTTTAAAGTCTAAACAGTTTTGTTGTGAATGCATCGTTCACAGTTCATTATCGTCGTTTGGTTTTGACTGGAACTTTCACCGTTTGGTCCAAAACTCAAGTTAAACTGCAGCAAAACAATCAAGTATGTAACAATCGTCGCTGCAGTCTGAAAAATTAAATTTGATTGTATCAGATTTTAAACTAAAGTGAAGCTAATGCTAAAGCTAAAATAGCAGAGAGATAAAAAAAAAACACTAATTTGTCGGCTGGAAAAAAATAAAGGGTGATATTCGACTGGCTGCACCTGTGCAAACCCATTGAAGATCATGACGGGACCAAACAAGTGCTAAACCCACCCTGGTGCAGGCCATTTGAAAACGCCATTACTAAAACAGGTTACAACTCTACTAAAAACGCTCTGAAATTAAAATAATAAATAACCCCTAAATTGATGGGGGTTAAGCTTCAAATTTGCTTTGGGGATCCGGCGCCCAGGGAGTTTGGAGCAATTAAGAGGTGAAGAGGTTGCCATTTAATATAAAAAATGTCAGATCTGGAAAGAGAAATATCATGAAACTTACAGACTGAAATAGTGATCTGTTTACATCAGTGTATCCTCCCAAAGAAATGGCCAAATGTTGCTTCGTTGCACTCAAAAAAGAGGTGAGCTGTAATCGAGAAAAACGAGACACAAGTGCATAATTTTTTCACATGCAACATTCGTTATTTTCAGTAAAAACTTTCTTAAAAAATACAGATTTCTGGATATATTTCAATAAAATAATTCATTTTTTTAACCCAGCTTTGTCGTCGCCTTATTTTTGTATTTTTTTTTAGTACCCAAACCTGTCTGTGAGACAATTTATTGCCTTCCCTACGCAATTCGAGTGGCATTCTAGATGAGCCTATTTTTTCATTGATTTCTTTATTATTATTAGGAAAAGTCAACCTTATAATTTTGTGCGTGCTTCTTGTTTGCAAAGGCTCTTTTAAAATTAAACTGTAAGATTTTTTAAGATTCAGTGCGATTCTTTTAAAATTTAGTTTCTCGATTTTCTGGTCTTAAACTTGGTTCTTAATTTGCATTTTATTTGGGCAAACAGTGAATAAAATATCACCGTATTCTGTTTTAATAAAAAGTGTATCTGGTTATTGTTGATCAGATAAAATTTTGGTCAAAACTTGAAAAATTGGCCCTAAGTAACTAATTAAGAAGAAATATCTGCGCATTGTTCAATGGTACAAATGTAATATGTATCAAGTTACCTCAACAATGACTTCAGGAGAATATTGTGAAAACGCCAGTGATTTCAACAAATTGTGTATGCCACGTTTTGCCTGAAATTAACAGTACAGTCGTTATTATAAAGATTTATAAATAAAACATTTCAGTTATTTTTACTTCACTGCAAACAAATCTGACTGAATGCAGTTATGCACAATTTTACTGCCTGAGGGTCTGTTTTTTCAATATCCGTGTAAAAAGTTAGCTAACAAATAAAGGTTTAGCTCTAAGGCCACAGCAAATCAGATTTTTCAGTAAATCTTAACCCGAAATTGCTGACTTAACTGAACTTCATATAAAACTAGTTTAAACACTGTTCATCTCATATGAAAACAGTGCAGGAAATGAAATTGTGTTAGATTGGCTGCCCCGGTGACCTTTGGGTGTGTTCTTAAAGCGATCTGCGTGTCTGCAACTTCTGCCCCAGTGTAACTCAGCCCCAGTGCAACTTTCACGTGTTCGACTGGGCATGTGACTCTGCCCCAGTGCAACTTTCACGTGTTTGACTGGGCATGTGACTCTGTCCCAGTGCAACTTTCACGTGTTTGACTGGGCATGTGACTCTGCCCCAGTGCAACTTTCACGTGTTCGACTGGGCATGTGACTCTGCCCCAGTGCAACTTTCACGTGTTCGACTGGGCATGTGACTCTGTCCCAGTGCAACTTTCACGTGTTTGACTGGGCATGTGACTCTGTCCCAGTGCAACTTTCACGTGTTCGACTGGGCATGTGACTCTGCCCCAGTGCAACTTTCACGTGTTCGACTGGGCATGTGACTCTGTCCCAGCGCAACTTTCACGTGTTCGACTGGGTATGTGACTCTGTCCCAGTGCAACTTTCACGTGTTCGACTGGGCATGTGACTCTGTCCCAGTGCAACTTTCACGTGTTCGACTGGGCATGTGACTTTGCCCCAGTGCAACTTCCATGTGTTCGACTGGGCATGTGACTCTGTCCCAGTGCAACTTTCACGTGTTCGACTGGGCATGTGACTCTGTCTCAGTGCAACATTCACGTGTTCGACTGGACATGTGACTCTGCCCCAGTGCAACTTTCACGTGTTCGACTGGGCATGTGACTGCCCTAGTGCAACTTTCACGTGTTCGACTGGGCACGTGACTTTGCCCCAGTGCAACTCCCATGTGTTCGACTGGGCATGTGACTCTGCCCCAGTGCAACTTTCATGTGTTCGACTGGCAGAGTTGCTCGCTCTCGGGTCACTCCCGGTGCACTTTTCTTGCTCTGATTAGAACTAAGCCAGCTGAAAGCGTCAGAAACTTACTTTGATGGCAGCCCAGTGTGCGGAGTCACAGAAGAAAAAGTACGGGGCGTACGTAAACGTTATCCACGCGACGAAGATGTAGATTTTTAAGAAATCTCCAGAGAAGAAAGAGACAAGAAGCCCGTACAGCGACGAGGTCACGCACCACAGTTCGATCAAGAGAAACATTATGTAAATTCGATGCACAGATGAGCCAAATTCACCGACCAAATCGAACAGTTGAATCCATAAGTTTTTGTATTCATTTACTTCTGTGGGTGTGATATTGGTGGTCAAGGCGTCCTAAAACAAGACAGTAATTTTTAATTATGATCGGAACGGAAGTCCACAGAGGTCCTGATGAGAAGTTCATTTGATGGAAAAAAAAATTTCTAATGAAATGCACTAAAATCGTCTCACAAATATTATGTACAAGAAATTCGAATGATCAGAGAAACACCCACGTTAGGCGGAGAACTTTTTTGATATTAAAAGAACACGTTAGGGTGTTTAAAAGCGTTTTTAACTGGCCAGCACCACAGTGGTTTTGAAACTCGCAAAATTATTGTAGGATTTCCACTAAGTGTGGGAATTTGCACTAGGGTAGAGTTACATGCCCATTTGAACAGCCAATTTGCTCCAAACTTTACATTTGGGGACCACTGGGGCAGCCAGTCGAATATGCCATTAGCAACCCAAATAATTTTGCCAGTCTGCATTAAAAAAAAAAGAATATTGAATAGAAACCAATTACCTGAAATGAATTCGCGATGCTTTCCCCTGCATTTTCGATGGCCTTATTGTTAAAGAACCAGATCATTTGCAAGGGTAATATGTAAAGCATGCAGCAGAAGTAGAAAGTGACTGATTGCATGGCTGTCAAGAACGGAGGTTGGTACATCCATACCACAACAGGAATAATAGCTGAAAGCGAATTAATGATACCCAACAAATCCAGTCTTGATTGAAACTTCAACGGGATGGTTGATCCTGTCACTTGTAAATGCCGTTCCTGAGTAACAAATGCTAGCATTAGAAATATATCAGTTCTCCGAATAGGCCGTCTTGCGATGGTAACAGGCATGTCATATGTAATTTGGTTGTTATTTTTTTCAACGCAGTATTTTGATCTGTCATTGTTTTGTTGAAAAAATGTAATGTGAAAATCCATCTTTTGACTGGTCGCTTAAGAACTGATTGATCGTTACACACCTCACCAGTAAATACAATTTTGATAGCGATTATTTTATTGTTATATACCCTAAAGCACGACGATTTCAGAAATGTTAGTCTTATCTCGAAATTACGTCCAGCGCTCGGACTCGCTGTCGGTAGCTACTCATTACCCCTCTTAACAACGGAGTGGGGAACCCCAGGAATCGCTCAGACGCGCTGTCAGTAGATCCTCCTAACAGCGGAGTGGGGAGACCCATGAATCGCTCAGACGCCCTGTCAGTAGATCCTCCTAACAGCGGAGTGGGGAGACTCGTGAGTCGCTCAGACGCGCTGTCAGTAGCTCCTCCTAACAGCGGAGTGGGGAGACTCGTGAATCGCCTAGACGCGCTTTCAGTAGATCCTCCTAACAGCGGAGTGGGGAGACCCATGAATCGCTCAGACGCGCTGTCAGTAGATCCTCCTAACAGCTGAGTGGGGAGACCCATGAATCGCTCAGACGCGCTGTCAGTAGATCCTCCTAACAGCGGAGTGGGGAGACCCATGAATCGCTCAGACGCGCTGTCAGTAGATCCTCCTAACAGCGGAGTGGGGAGACCCATGAAACAGTTTAAGTAACATAGGTTTTTAACATCTCACCTGAAAAGTTGTCCACTTATTAAAATAGTTGACAATATTTTTGCAGTCCAACCAATATGTTAGAGGAATCAAAACATACGGAACCAACATCATGACGTACATTTGGGTGAAGAGGACAGCCGAGAAACTCTCTTCGCTGTCTTTTTTTATCAGTTGATAGATCGTTTTGACAACGAGAATCATCGACAAAAGATAAACTGCCACCGAATAAAGCATTTCTAGTGATTTCCACTTGAAAGAAATCTCTGAAAAAGACAACTCTGAAATAATTTGAAGTCTTTAGTCTGAAGAAGACTTGTTTATGCTTGAGTTGTCTACTCTATCTAAATTTAACACTTAATTTTCAGGAACAAAAACAATTTAAAAACCGGGTTTCTGGATTATAGGTAAAAGAGGTAAAGTTTTCACGTATCGCAATTTTAGTTACTTTGTCAGGAGGAAAAGCAGATTTGATTTTTTTAATAAAAGAAAAATGCAAAAAATTAGTTAGTCTAGGTACTTAGGTACCTAGGTATCTACGCTTCTAAAAATCAGGGTCAGTGATCAAATAAATATCATATACAACTTTTTTTGATATAAAATGGTCTCAAAAAATTGATTTTTTTTTCTGTGTTAATAATATATCTCAAGAATTAAAATACGCTAAAAAAATCGTTATTTTGCAGATAAATTGATTTTTAATTTAAAGTAAATGTCTTGTAACTTCGTAGCATGCGATGTTCACAATAAACAATTAATAAAAGTAACTCACATTGTCAACATTTGAAATAAATGATTTAAAAGTACCAAAAAAATAACATACCTTTCGCAGTAATCTGCAGCGGCAAAACCCCAATGATTTTCCCCCTCACAAACGCAGCTCTAAGTTCTTGATGCAGAGGTAAAACATTGCTTCTTCTAAAATCACTTTTATTTTTTTCAGTTTTCAAAAAGAAACTCATACAAAAGTCCATCCATTCAGCGAAACGGCCACCAATTTCAGGAACTTCATTGAATCCAAACTGCTTTTTCAGTAACGCATCGTTACGCAGTCTAATATTTTTATTTTGAAATATTTCGTTCGTCTGATGGACATCAAAGTGTCCACTATTCAGAGTTTTAAAAATCGAGTCTTCATTCATATTTGTGCGTTTCGAAATTTCACAAAAAAAAAAAAAATACGTTTCGGTTTTGGTGGCAGCTAAAAATTTAATGAAATTTTTTATACACTTCAAAGGAAACTTATTTGAGTTTCCACGTATCTACCTTGTATTTAAAAAAATAAACATTGAGTCACTAAAAGAACATGCCAAATGCTTGTCTCTTAACAATCTGTTAACTCGTCGTGCTTATCGATCCGCTACGGTAAGTCCCAAACACTGTGGTGAAAAAAAAGAAAACGCTTTGAACAGGCTCTTTTACAACGCGTGTGACAAAATAATATTTTTTGATTTTACAAAACTTCAATCTTGCTGTTAGTAATGCGATGAGTCGCCTAGTTTTTGTTTCGTCGCGATCGGACAAGTAGTTTGACCGATTAGTTGTCTCCAGTGAACATTGATATAGACCTGAGTAAGCTCCCACTCCAATAGACCTGAGTAAGCTCCCACTCCAATAGACCTGAGTAAGCTCCCACTCCAATAGACCTGAGTAAGCTCCCACTCCAATAGACCTGAGTAAGCTCCCACTTCAATAGACCTGAGTGAGCTCCCACTCCAATAGACCTGAGTAAGCTCCCACTCCAATAGACCTGAGTGAGCTCCCACTCCAATAGACCTGAGTAAGCTCCCACTCCAATAGACCTGAGTAAGCTCCCACTTCAATAGACCTGAGTAAGCTCCCACTCCAGTAGACCTGAGTAAGCTCCCACTCCAATATACCTGAGTAAGCTTCCACTCCAATAGACCTGAGTAAGCTCCCACTTCAATAGACATGAGTGAGCTCCCACTCCAATAGACCTGAGTAAGCTCCCACTTCAATAGACCTGAGTAAGCTCCCACTCCAATAGACCTGAGTAAGCTCCCACTCCAATAGACCTGAGTAAGCTCCCACTCCAATAGACCTGAGTAAGCTCCCACTCCAATAGACCTGAGTAAGCTCCCACTCCAATAGACCTGAATAAGCTTCCACTCCAATAGACCTGAGTAAGCTCCCACTCCAATAGACCTGAGTAAGCTCCCACTCCAATAGACCTGAGTAAGCTCCCACTCCAATAGACCTGAATAAGCTCCCACTCCAATAGACCTGAGTAAGCTCCCACTCCAATAGACCTGAGTAAGTTCCCACTCCAATAGACCTGAGTAAGCTCCCACTCCAATAGACCTGAGTAAGCTCCCACTCCAATAGACCTGAGTAAACTCCCACTCCAATAGACCTGAGTAAGCTCCCGATACAACAGCCTTAACTTTCAACGAGTCTCGACTCGAATATCGTAGCTATGTTTTCAACTCACGGACCTACTCCCGTTCCTTCCCATCTGGTAAACACCAACACTTGAACTGTAATGGAATGATATACACTCGATAAAGATGCCTTATTAATGTTATCTGATAACTGACATGTTTCCGAGGTATATATGTACTTTTACAAAGTTCCCTTAAAAAAATTAATGTAATTGAGTTTTTGAATACAGCCTTCTGTTTATTTAGTATGATTATCATGGATAAATGAAATATTTGGGTGCCTATAATTTTGATACTCAAAGAGAGACTTCGGTCAACATCAAACATGTTTAAGTCATTTTGTTAAAATATTCATTAAGTCAACTCTAATAGATTAGCATTACAAATTGTCTGGCAAGTGGGAGAACAACAAAAAAAGTACAAAAAGTTTTCCTATATGTGGTTTTACGAAACAGTTTATCCACAAATAAATAATATAGTGATCGGAGTTAAATAAATAAACTTAAGTAATTCAAAATTGTAACTGAGGTGTATAAGTTATTACCATTAAAAGTGTCCTAGAAGTGTCATAAATGCTTTTTTCTTTCATATTGTGCCTAATCCGGCCAAGGGGCCGGATCCACTTAGCAAATTTTTTTTTCCCCTGTTTTATGAGCTCAATATTTTATTTACAACATTTTGAAAAGTCTATTAACGTAGCGACCCGAAAAACTGTGAAAAAAATTGTCTAAAAACACTAGGAATATTTCCAATTTGTGATTTCCAGCCGTGATTTGTGATGAGTTGTTTTCATTTCTTGCTGCAACTCAAAAATATGAAGCGGCTGGACTTTTTTCTTTTACGGTGCAAACTACATTGGACCACAATGCAAACCGCATTTTTTAATTCCTGTCAGCATCACAAGTTTTACACTTTGGCAGAATCCAAGCTGATTTTCAGTTGTAACAGAACAACTAGATATGTTACCAGTATCGCTGTCGTCTGGAAAATTTATTAAAATAAATGTTCAAAGATTGTTTTTTTTTTTTTTTTCAATTCTGCGTTAACTTTAATTATCTTACCGAGTGGAACAAAGACCTGTTGACTTGAACAAAGCCTCCTAGAGAAATTTCAAGTGGTTCTAAGACAACAGTTAGAAATGAGGCGAGCTAGAAAAAATGCAATAAAATTATAATATGATTTTCCAGGTGAAAATCAGTACACTAACTAATTGATGTTTTACCTCAACTTGCACCGAGGAACTATACTCAGATGGGGACAAAGATTTCAATAACTTTAGTATCCCATTTTTCACCTGAAACAAGAGATATTTTCAGGTAACATTTTTCTAGGTCCCTAAGGATAGAATATATGTGTGAGGTTTATCTAAGGTAGTCTTTGCCCTCTAAGGATTGAATATCTGTGCAAGTTTTATCCGTGGTATTCTTTGCCTCATAAGGATGGAATATCTGTGCAAGCTTTATCTGTGGTAGTCTTTGCCTCATAAGGATGGAATATCTGTGCAAGCTTTATCTGTGATAGTCTTTGCCTCATAAGGTTGGAATATCTGTGCAAGCTTTATCTGTGCTAGTCTTTGCACCATAAGGATGGAATATCTGTGCAAGCTTTATCTGTGGTAGTCTTTGCTACAGAAGGATGGAATATCTGTGCAAGCTTTATCTGTGGCAGTCTTTGACTCATAAGGATGGAATATCTGTGCAAGCTTTATCTGTGGTAGTCTTTGCCTCATAAGGATGGAATATCCGTGCAAGCTTTATCTGTGGTAGCCTTTGCCCCATAAGGATGGAATATTTGTGCAAGCTTTATCCGTGGTAGTCTTTGCCCCATAAGGACGGAATAACTGTGCAAGCTTTATCTGTGGCAGTCTTTGACCCATAAGGATGGAATATCTGTGCAAGCTTTATCTGTGGTAGTCTTTGCCTCATAAGGATGGAATATCCGTGCAAGCTTTATCTGTGCTAGTCTTTGCCTCATAAGGATGGAATATCCGTGCAAGCTTTATCTGTGGCAGTCTTTGACCCATAAGATTGGAATATCTGTGCAAGCTTTATCTGTGGTATTCTTTGCCCCATAAGGATGGAATATCTGTGCAAGCTTTATCTGTGGTAGTCTTTGCTACAGAAGGATGGAATATCTGTGCAAGCTTTATCTGTGGTATTCTTTGCCCCATAAGGATGGAATATCTGTGCAAGCTTTATCTGTGGTACTCACTTTAATGGGAGCCCAGTGGGAAAATTCGCAGAAAAAATAGTACGGTGTCAAGCTGAAAAACACCCAGGCCAGGAAAATGAACATCATCCGCCAATCCCCTTTCACTATGCTGGTCAAGAAGCCGAATAGTGCTGAAGTTAAGCACCAGAGTTCGGTCAGCATCACAGCCACGCAAGATCTGTATATGGACGGGCCGAATTCTTCTAACAAATCGGCCAAATTAATCCAAAGGTTTTTGAAATCGTTGACTTCAGCGGGTGTAATTTTAGAGATCAAAGACTTCTAAAAAAATAACAGGAAAAAACCATTTAGTTTCGATGTCCATTCAATGCACTTGCGAAAAATGGCCAACAAATGGCTATTTAGCCGAAAAAAATACAGGATGGTTTTAGGTGGAGCACCGTCGTTTTTAGTGTTTAGAAGTTATTTTAAATTTTCTAATACATTTTATACCCAGATATTTAAGGTAAGAATGATAGAAATCGAGTATTTTCCAGATAAAGTTAATTTTCTAAGATTAATTGACAAGGTAAATTACATGTAAATTGGGTAAATGCAGGTAATTTAAGGTAAATTGCAGATAAAAAGATGTGTCTTTTCTTTGTCAATGCGTCACGTCTTCAACTTGGGTTAAACTTGGGTTCATTTTGGCAAACAGTATTAAAATATGATGGTTTTTAGACTCATGTCTACTTGATTTATCCTAAGCATTAGTTTAAAGAAAAATTATTTGAAATGGGTTTTGAATGCTAAGTAAAGGACAAATATAAGGACAAATATTTCAAAAAAATAAACCCTGTTGTTCAAAAGTACATCCCTTTATCGAAAACACATCCAAATTCTAAAATTCACAACTAGCACATCTTTGAAAAAAAGTATCTACAACAACTAGCGGTTGAACTCTTTTAACTGAAAAATGCTGATCGAATTGGCTAAAAAACTACCATCAAAAGCAAATAATCCCTTGAATACATCCGCTATTCACTTCGATTGATCGATACTCGTACGGAGCACAACAAAATAGACAACCAAACAAACTCGCTGGTGAATTCAATTGTATTCCGCACCCATTCCTCTCTGTTACCAAGCGTTTGTATTAACATACCCGAAAGCTTTGTTCTATTGAATCCCCTGCGATTGCCATTGCTCTGCTATTGTACAAACCAATCTGTGTTAAAGGTAGAATAAACAGCATGGCACAGAAGTGGTACGTCATAGACTGCGTTCCTGTCACGTGTGGCGGTTGATAGATCCACAGAAAAGTGGGTATACACGATAATAAGTGATTCATCATTGTCAATGTCGTACACCTTCTTTCGAATTTTAGGCAAAGCCAAGATCCTGTCACTTTTCGGTGACGTTCCTGGAAAAAGTAAAGTTATGTCTTGGATGGGTTGTTAAGTTAGCAAGGGTTTCAACTCTGCGCCTTTCAAGAGTTTTCTGTAAAAAAATCGCATCCAAATTTACAGTACTGTAAATGACAGGCCGGATTGCACAAACTGTTTCTTTAGTTACGTCGTTAAAATGATTATGGCAAGGATTTAAGACAGGTTTGATTGATTTTCATAAATAACTGATGATAGCTAACAATAAAAGTCAAATAAAAAGCTATGGTAACGGAAAATTTGATTGAAATCTTCAATTGACCACCCAAATAAAACAAAATATTCTATTGCCTAACCAATTTCCCATCATTTGAACGTTTTGCCAGCTTTAAACATAAAAGATAGTTCTCTGAAAATACCTATAAACTCAATGGTTTCCAGGCATAAACTGCCATATCGAAATTAAATCATTAACATTGTAGCTTATTTTTCACATCAAATCGCATTGATAATTTAATATGCCACGTACGTTTCGTAGATATTTTTGAACTAACCAAAATTTGCTTACAAGTCACGTACCTGAAACAGCATCCAATTCGCAAAGTACTTGACTAAATCGTGACAGTCCAACCAAAAAGTAAACGGTACCAAAATGTATGGAACAAATTTCACAATGTAAATTTGAATGAAGAGTATTGCTTCAAAGCTTTGTGGTTCTCCTTTCATAACCAACTCCAGGCAAGTTTTCAGCACCAAAATCATCAGGCAAATGTAAATGACAGCACAGAAAAGCATTTCGAAAGAAAGAAATTTACATTCCAGACCTGAAAAATGAATTTTTTTTTAGTTTTGATATTTTTAAACAGTAATTTTTGACAATGGCTATAGTAGCATGTGGATTAAATATGGATATATGGTATCCGGTGGTATAGGGTTACTGCTTGGTGCTATGGTGGTGCTAGTTAGCACGGTGCTCCTGACAGTAATACCTGGGTTACGAATCACCAATCTAGGTCGGGGTTACTGCTTGGTGCTATGGTGGTGCTAGTTAGCACGGTGCTACTGACAGTAATACCAGGGTTACGAATCACCGCTCTAGGTCGGGGTTACTGCTTGGTGCTATGTTGGTGCTAGTTAGCACGGAGCTACTGACAGTAATACCAGGGTTACGAATCACCGCTCTAGGTCGGGGTTACTGCTTGGTGCTATGGTGATGCTAGTTAGCACGATGCTACTGACAGTAATACCAGGGTTACGAATCACCGCTCTAGGTCGGGGTCACTGCTTGGTGCTATGGTGGTGCTAGTTAGCACGGTGCTACTGACAGTAATACCAGGGTTACGAATCACCGCTCTAGGTCGGGGTTACTGCTTGGTGCTATGGTGATGCTAGTTAGCACGATGCTACTGACAGTAATACCAGGGTTACGAATCACCGCTCTAGGTCGGGGTCACTGCTTGGTGCTATGGTGGTGCTAGTTAGCACGGTGCTACTGACAGTAATACCAAGGTTACGAATCACCGCTCTAGGTCGGGGTCACTGCTTGGTATTAAGTTGGTGCTAGTTAGCACGGTGCTGCCCAGCAGTAAATCATGCCATTTGATACTAAAATGGACTAACGGTTAACATTTATTATACTTACCTTTTGCGGTAACTTTGATCGGCATCATTCCAAGAATCTTGCCACGCACAAACGCGGCTCGAATTTGAAAATGAAGAAACATTTTTTCTTTATCTTCATCACTGCAGGTCATGCAGCCGCCGAAAAAGTAAACTGCCCAGTCCATTAACTGGCGGAAGAATATGAAGCCGTTTGCAGACACGTCACTCTTTGGTGACATTTTAGTTAGTTGTGAAAATATTTAAAAAAAAAATCGTTTTCGAATGCACATCTTAGAAGGTCAGTCAAACGATCCAAGCCTCTCCATTACTGTAAAAGTAGAATCTTCCTCTGAATATTACGTGTTTGACATTTTTGTTTGCTTTTAAAATAAGCAAGGCCAAAAATATTTTTTAGAAAATATGGTTTAAATATATATATATTTCATTAGCATAGAAATCGATAAAAAAAATGTCAGAAATGACCACTTGGCTTTTAGGTACCTTTACGTTTTTTTCCTGGATTTATGGTTTTGGTAGCAAGCAACTCTGTTTCTCTAACTCTACTGGTCTTCAAATTGGCTCTAATTTCATCACATGTTTTGGTAATGTAAAATATGGACACATCAAACTTTATTAATTAGATCCGTTAAACATACAAAGGTTTCTCTTTTAGACAAACATTTTCATAACTTTTGCTTTGATGAATAAATGATAACACGTAAATCATTCACCACTACTTTGTAATCTGTCTTTTAAACTGTCAGATATCCACGTGATCAACAAATATAATAAACATAATTATTATTACTATCAAATGTCAGTTCCTATAAAGTTGTTACCACTTAAGTGTGTTTGTTCTTTAAAGGCGTCAAATTGGTGCAAACATTCACGAATCGTTTCTTTTGGAAGTCATCGAGAATGAAAGCTGCATATTTAATAACGGACTCAAATATTATTTGTATCAAAAACTGGGCATGTGACTCTGTCCCAGTGCAACTTTCACGTGTTCGACTGGGCATGTGACTCTGTCCCAGTACAACTTTCACGTGTTTGACTGGGCATGTGACTCTGCTCCAGTGCAACTTTCACGTGTTCGACTGGGCATGTGACTCTGCCCCAGTGCAACTTTCACGTGTTCAACTGGGCATGTGACTCTGTCCCAGTGCAACTTTCACGTGTTCGACTGGTCATGTGACTCTGTCCCAGTGCAACTTTCACGTGTTCGACTGGGCATGTGACTCTGCCCCAGTGCAACTTTCACGTGTTCAACTGGCCATGTGACTCTGCCCCAGTGCAACTTTCACGTGTTCGACTGGCAGAATTGCTCGCTCTTGGGTCACTCCCGGTGCACTTTCTTGCTCCGAGAATTTCGACGGTGCAATTGGAAAACAAATGAATGTACTGACAGCTAGCGATCACGTGTTCGGCTGGGAGCGCTCTCGCTCGGAGCTGGTGCAAACCCGGTGGAGAGCATGAAGTCTTCAAGCAAGTTTCAAAACCCTCTGGTGCAGGCCAGTCGAAAACTTCATTACAGTTTTCGTGTTGTTGTGTAGCATGTGTCAGTACTTTATAAGGGGTAAAAATTGATAATACTATAAGAAAGCTTATTGGTAATGTTTATTGAGGTTTCTTAGTGCCACCCTATAGTGGGTTTTATAGAAGGTTCTTGATATGCGATTGTATAGCATGTTCTAGAGTTATTTTGAGACAGATAAATGAGTCACTGTTTTTGCAGTGAATATCACAGAATTGGTTTGGAGGTACCTTCGGGTATTTGTTTCTTGGAAAAGCGGCTGGCTTTTTATTTTTAGTTTGTGAAAACAGACTGTTTTGCACATTACTAAATCGACATTTTGAGCCAGGTGTTGGTGTTTAATAGCCCGTTACTTGTGTACGAAAAGCAAAAACAACCATGATTGTACGAAGGGAAATTTTGAACTCCCAAGCCAAAGGCGTGGTTTTTCAATATTTTCCAAAGACAACCAGTTTTCCCATACCATTGCTGGGAAATAGAGTAAACAATCCCTAAATATTTATTTATCAAACCACTGCTTAATAAGATGTGTCATACTTCCTAAAATACCAATACAAAGCAAGTATCAAGATTTCTAAAGACAGCAAATGCCTTAGTTTGGCGTGCTGACGATTTGGCGTGTTGGAAACACAATTTCTTGCTAGATTACTGAAGATATCAACGCTGCGCTGGGTCAGGCAATGGATGGGTGACCACCATACACATAACCAGTTTCATTTTAAAGAGAGATGTCACAAGGATAAAAGCCTGTGCAGCAATTATAATCAACTTGCTCAAAAACCTCTGAACAGCATGGATTTATAAAAAAAATCTGTTGTTCGCGTTGTACCGTCCTTCCAAAGAGGCACCAAGCCGGTGGTCTTCTTGGTGCACTTCGACAGGAAAAGCCAACGTTTTGGCATCGGGATTTTCCTTCTGCCTTCTTGGCTAAGCTAGGTTCATCATCATCCTCATCATCATCTATGTATTAATCGACACAATAACACCAATTCCATAGAGTCCGTTGTCAAAGCAGTGCGTCGTTAAAAATCACAAATCACAAATCAAGTAATTTGGTAGCTGAAAGCAGCCCCATATTCTTTGTACTCACTGGACGTTGTCTTCCCCGGAGTGTGACCCTCTTAGAGCAGCGTAGAGCACAATGGCAAGACCAGGCATTGCCCAGCCCAAGACGTACAGCCACTTCAGCAGCAACGACTCGGAGACGAAGGCCGATACGAGCAAGGTGTGCAAGTAGAACCCTTCGCATAACATCCACGCGTAGTTGGTGAGCAAGAAGTAGTGCAGGACCACGTGGAGGATGCGGCACCAAATCTGTAACGGTTGGAAGAACTAAGGGTTAGAACCAAGAAAGATGCTCAGAGCAAGGGAATGAAAAAATATTTTTTTTTGCGATTTTTTTTTTGGTGACAAAAAATTCACCCTACTGCCCTAATTATGCCCTTCACCCTAATTATTTGAAAGTATCTGTATTCTAGATAAATTTTCATTAATCTTGTGTTACACATTTAAAGCAGTTTTTCAGGTAGAACGTACAGTAATATTTAATACTTTCGACAAATCTGCATTTCTACAACCTCTAGCTTTCGTTGGATAGGTACTGTAATTGGAGCATCATAGCACCAAGCAGTAACCACGACCTAGAGCGGTGATTCGTAACCCTGGTATTACTGTCAGTAGCACCGTGCTAACTAGCACCACCATAGCACCAAGCAGTAACCTCGTCCTAGAGCGGTGATTCGTAACCCTGGTATTACTGTCAGTAGCACCGTGCTAACTAGCACCACCATAGCACCAAGCAGTAACCCCGACCTAGAGCGGTGATTCGTAACCCTGGTATTACTGTCAGTAGAACCGTGCTAACTAGCACCACCATAGCACCAAGCAGTAACCCCGATCTAGAGCGGTGATTCGTAACCCTGGCATTACTGTCAGTAGCACCGTGCTAACTAGCACCACCATAGCACCAAGCAGTAACCCCGATCTAGAGCGGTGATTCGTAACCCTGGCATTACTGTCAGTAGCACCGTGCTAACTAGCACCACCATAGCACCAAGCAGTAACCTCGTCCTAGAGCGGTGATTCGTAACCCTGGTGTTACTGTCAGTAGCACCGTGCTAACTAGCACCACCATAGCACCAAGCAGTAACCCCGACCTACAGCGGTGATTCGTAACCCTGGTATTACTGTCAGTAGCACCGTGCTAACTAGCACCACCATAGCACCAAGCAGTAACCCCGTCCTAGAGCGGTGATTCGTAACCCTGGTATTACTGTCAGTAGCACCGTGCTAACTAGCACCACCATAGCACCAAGCAGTAACCCCGACCTAGAGCGGTGATTCGTAACCCTGGTATCACTTTCAGTAGCACCGTGCTAACTAGCACCACCATAGCACCAAGCAGTAACCCCGACCTAGAGTGGTGATTCGTGACCCTGGTATTACTGTCAGTAGCACCGTGCTAACTAGCACCACCATAGCACCAAACAGCAACCCCGATCTAGAGCGGTGATTCGTAACCCTGGTATTACTGTCAGTAGCACCGTGCTAACTAGCACCACCATAGCACCAAGCAGTAACCCCGAACTAGAGCGGTGATTCGTAACCCTGGCATTACTGTCAGTAGCACCGTGCTAACTAGCACCACCATAGCACCAAGCAGTAACCCTGACCTAAAGTAGCAGTATTTGGCGCTATTTGCAGTGCCTCTGGCTTCAGTAACACTTCATGCAATTGGTTGCTTTGTCCTCACTGCACTGTAATGATCAACTGAAACCCAGTATGCCTTTTTGATAATGCTACCATCGTAGCACCTCCCTGGTATGTACTATAAAAACTTTAGTAGGCCGTTTTTTCATAAATTTAAAATAATGCCACTTCCTTGCCTTTACATCTACTATATTGTAATGTATATAATCAATAATAACGATGTCAAAAAATATTTGGGAAACCATAACTACCTGTTAAGAGATAACGCAGAAGTAAATCTAACAGCATCAACTAATGACATTAAAAGTCCTGTCTCTGCTGGGATAGTTATCTTTAATAAACTACCCAACATCAAAAAAACCAGATTAAACAAACAAGACTTCTCAGTAAAACTTACACAATTCTTGTTGGAACATTCCTTTTATTCCCTAAAGGAATTCTACAATATATCCACACTGTAAGACAATTCTGTGATATATTTTATGTATGTTTTTTTATGTATGTTTTTATGAATATGTTTTCATGTATCTGTTTATATATAATCTTAGTGTTTGGACAATCATGTATATCCATGTAATTCATGTTTAAGACTCGCCCAATTTTACATAATGTAATCGATCTGGTCAAAATAAAAATTATTATTATTATTATTATTATTATTATTATAATACCGGTTGCTAGTGGTGCTGAAATCAACAAACTGTAGCGTTGTTGATAAGTGCCGCTCTAGGTCGAGGTTATAAAATACAACCGGTCTTATTTTCTAGCGCTAATGTGGCACCGCCAAATGGCCGCTTCAGGCAAATCCCCTAAAGCCAATTGCCCAAACTTTAGAATATTCTTGATTCGTACCCCATTTTCAAGCGTCACGTCGGGGTCCTGGACCACGATGCCGTACCAGAGAACCCAGAGAGCGTTGTTAATCGCGAACGATGCGAAGAGATTCATGTGGAGGGTGATGCGTGAACACCGCAAGGACCTGGAACAAGAGGACGAAACCATCTGATGCTTGCCACCAAGAACGGAAGAATTATACCTTCTAGAAGACTAAGTATCGGTTTTTTAGTAATCCATTCAAGCCCAATATTACAATTTTTTAACGCCTAGATAAAGTAGAAGTTAAATTGTACTGTTCAATTTTAAAATGTACTGTAAGAAGCATTATTTTGCTAAATAAACAACTTCAAACAAACAAACAAATTGTCATGGCGACAACCAACTACAGGAAGTGTAATTAAGATGTTTCTGGTTGTTAGGTGCTTTAACTATGAGTTATCTCGTCATCGAGGAAGTTTCAGGCTTGAGCCAGTTTGACAATGTTAAGCCTAAAAGATAACTGCTCGTTAAAGACTCATCTCCATGGTAACCGCCTATCAGTTACTCCTATTTTCATCTCAACAGGTTATTTTTAAATTGGCAACTGTGAAACTAGCCATTAGTAGACGATAGCTGGTATACATTAACATATCTGTCCAAAAGTTACAATTAAAAATGCATTTTTAGCAACAAAACCTAATTTACCATGGTTTTGACTCATGTCTACTTAATCTAACCTAAGCAATTGTCAGGACTGCTTTAACCCTTGATAAAGTAACAGGTACAAGTTACGAAACGTTGGGAAATTTAGTTGTTCTTCACTTAACTATTCAAAACCTAATTGAAATAGTTTTTATCATTACGTCCCTCGTTCCTCGAGTAGCAGTAAGACTTTATGGTCTTAATAGTGTTTGTCAAAAGACAATTTTGTTGTGCTGATCAGGTTTTGAAACCCAACTCACTTGAAGTAGGAGAGAATCCCCAGTGAGACGAGCAGGGCGACCAAGGATATCATGTATCCAGTCTCGTAGATTTTTATCACCTGCTGTCTTCTCTGTAAAAGAAACACACATTTCTCTGTCAGGACAATCAACAATCAAAAATATAAATCACAAAAAAATTCAGGACAATCAGAAAAAAAAAAACGTTGTGAAAGAAGGGATAGCTAGTTTGTAAGAAATAAACGCAATTTTTTGGGGTCATATTTTCGCAACAACAAAATATTTTTGTTTTTTAATAATTGAACTTGATTTTCTTTGTACGATGCTTGACTAGGTAATTGTTATAATTTTTTGTGGTTCTTTTGTTATCGGAAAATTGTCATGAATGCCTTAACCCTTGATAAAGTAACAGGTACAAGTTACGAAACGTTGGGAAATTTAGTTGTTCTTTACTTAGCATTCAAAACCCAGTTAAAAAAGTTTTTTTTAGTGTTAAGGTTAGATCAAGTAGACATGAGTCTAAAAACCATAAAATTGTGAGTAATTAAAGTATTTAAATATCCCAATTTCATAAATTTTCCTTATTTATGTAGACTTTACATACCTATTCTTATTTGTTAATATAAACATTAAAAAATAAACAGTCAATCAATAATCACGTTACAAAACGCTGGGAAAATCAGGTTGATTTCAATTAAAAATTGGGTTTTAAACTGGAACTTATTTTCAATAGATTTTTAGAACACGATCTTGATAGGTCAACAGCTCTGACGAATTTTAAAAATGGTTACAAAATGAATTCCATTTGCCGGATCCTCATAACTAAGTGTAAGCTTAACGCACATAAATTTGAAAGTAAATTGGTTTTCACTATGGTAACATCTCCTAAAATACGGGAAACTCCTTCTGTGATTGAGTGATATATATAATAAATCTGAGGCTTAACTGAAATTCTGCTTTGTGTATTCGACCCCAAAAGTATATTGAAAATCGACCACAAATAGGTCACTGCACAAGAGGTGTAAGATTTCAAATCTTGGGACTTCTATTTGATAGCTGCCTGCAGGATCAATCCGTGACATGGAAACCGAAACCAGGGCATTTAGACTTCGGTAAGAGTCTGCACACAACCCTTTTTTTTCCCTACCCGCATTTCAGAACGCCGAGAAAATTCGCGACGCGGAACAACCGTGGGGCGGGTGGGGGGATTCTGAAAGCTGAGTCGATGGCTTCACTTTGAAACGTCGTCCATGTTTGCCAAGAGAAAATAACGCGCTCGAAAAATTGGCAGGATTTCTTGCCGGTAATGAAGGCGGTCAGTGCGGTTCGATGTGAGTCATTTCAGTGCTCAACGTTGGTAGGAATGAAAAAAGAAATATGAGTGGTTTCGGTCGGAAAGTCCGAGTGTAATGTTTTTTTTTTTTTTAGTCAATACGCTTTGGTTTATTCAATTATCTTGGCAGTGTAGGTAGAAGTACCATTATAAACAAAACTCTCATCACTTCTGTATCTTTCTTGTTGAGGAAAAACATACTTCTGTTCCAAAAATGTATATGTACAAACATATGTACATCCACAAAATTAAACAAATAATAATTTGCAAGATAATTAAAGCTGAAAACAAAAATATTTTGTTAGTATCATCATTTTTATTTGAATGTCAATTTGTATATTTGTAATAAAGGTGAATAATTAAAAAGAGAACTGTAAAAATTAGGATGAAATCTTATTTAAATTGCAAACGCTTGCAATGCGCAGGGTATTATATTATTATCAACACTATAACCGTCTCAAAAATCGATTAACCGTCTGGGCATCGATTTTTGAGACGGTAATAGTGTTAATAATAATAAAAAACTGTAAAAATATCACTTTTCAAGTAGCACGAAAGGAAGCAGACCAGCTTAACGTCTTTTCCAAAGGACGGTACAACGCGAACAACAGGATTCCTCCACAAATCCATACCGTCGAGAGGTTGAGTGAAGTTGCTGTACTAACTTTCATCCCTCCAACCTCTCTCCCGAACAGAACTGGTCATGTGTATCATGGTTATCCAGCCACTTTCCCACCCAGCGCAGTGTTGCTTAACTTCAGTGATCTCATGAGAACCAATGTTTCAAACCACACCATTATGACCATAGCTAAGCTATGATCAGTTTATGATTGAGTCAAAACTATGATCAAACTGTGACATCTCCTAAAGCATCCCGTTATTTAGAAAATTGTGAACAGTTTTTGGTTTTGGCAACTCACGTTAAGATCCTCCAGGTTGACGCAGGTCGTGTAGTTGGACCAGACTTGCCCGGAATCAGGATGTCGGAACCAGGAACCGTTGGCGTCGCAATCTTTGTGAGCCATTCCTGAAAACAGAAAACCAACCGCTATGTTTTAGACTCAAATGGTTATCTCCAATCTGCTGATTCACAGATTGTCTTCAATGTGTTGTTATGTCTGATAATTTTTTTCTTGCCAAGTGGTAGAACTGATTTGGACAAAATTGTTACGTCACTTAAGAAATGCTGTAATAATAATATCTTCTCCATTGACAAAAAAAGAAAGGAAAGTAAAGGTGGTTTTTGCAACAATTCAAAACTGCTAGTCACAGAACTTCGCCAAACTTTTGCAGATAAGAGAGTTTACCATTGAATTGGTCCTGCTTTGGTCCTGCCCATAGTAGTCGCTTTTGCATGAACTTTAAGGGGGGTATTGATTTCCATACTCAACTTAACACTTTCATGCATCACAATGTAATAGTAATGGGTGGGTAAAACAAGAGTTGTCATGGCAATCTAAAACAAGTAACCCGTGCCCGGCATCGGGCAGTTCATCACAATGTAATAGTAATGGGTGGGTAAAACAAGAGTTGTCATGGCAATCTAAAACAAGTAACTCGTGCCCGGCATCGGGCAGTTCATCACAATGTAATAATAATGGGTGGGTGAAACAAGGGTAGTCATGGCAATCTAAAACAAGTAACCCGTGCCCGGCATCGGGCAGTTCATCACAATGTAATAGAAATGGGTGGGTGAAACAAGGGTTGTCATTGCAATCTCAAACAAGTAACCCGTGCCCAGCATCAGGCAGTTCATCACAATGTAATAGTAATGGGTGGGTGAAACAAGGGTTGTCATGGCAATCTAAAACAAGTAACCCATGCCCGGTTTTTAAAGAATCTAAAAAATGTATTTGGTGACAATGAAACCTTATGTAACCTGATAGATGAAATAAAAATGAGATTGATTTTAGATACAGGCTGACACCACTATCTACACAATTAATTATTCTATTAGAGTAAAGTTTTAACACCGCTTGTTCTATGGGTGCAGGTCATACGCTATATATATTTGCATAAGACAAAGTTTAACGCTTCTGGCTGTTTAAACGCTAATCAGAGTTTTGCCATTAGTTTCCCACCCTCGCAGCGGCGACATGGAAAATGGTTTCGCCAAAAATCGTCAGGCGATGATTTATGCACATTACATTAGTGTAAGGATTGGCTGAATTTGCAACACTGTGAGCTCAGACACTTAATATTTAGGCACAGGGGTACCACGAATTTTTAGAAATGTAAAACGATTTTATTTTATTATTAGGAACAGTTTTTGAGAATCTACTAATGTTCATAATGACAAAATATTGTGAGCATTGCAAGCTTTGGCAATTTTTATAAGATTTTACAGTTTAAGATTTCAGTTTTCTAAAAATAATTATTTATGATGTCCATTTTTGAGATTTTTAATACAAAAAGCAAAAAACTCTTATAACTAAATTGAAATTGTTTATAAAAAAAACCTTGTTGAAGTAAATTTTATCGGCAACCTGATGAAACTTCATTAGCGGATTGCTGTTTGAATGTTTTTAGATTCAATAATTGGATGCAGTGAGAGGACTAGCGCTGATGGTAAACTGTATTGTTTATAAGTGACTGGCAAAGAACTACCTTACAGAGACAAAAATAAAAATTACTACTAGATGGAGACACTGTCGTTTCGAGTGTTAAGAAATTTAATTATGCTATTTCTCACAGATTACTTGCATTTGAGACTGGTTTACGTTTAATTAATATTTATTGATGCTAACCTCAACTATTGATAAACAGACTTTGATGTTTTAAGTCATAATTATACCAATGTTAATGTTTATTTGAAATTTTATATAATTATTTATGATCACCTTTTAGTTTTCAAATTCTACGTTGCTAGCCGAGATAAGAAAGGTAATGAGAACAACAAAAAGCACTGAATTACAAAACTGAATGATTGGAATTGAAGAAGTAGAAGAAGTCTTAGGTTACTAACATGGCCGTTGTTTCAAGATGGCGACGCTTGATTTAAAGACGCGTCAATGCGCAAGTTTCTCAACTTAAAGACGATCCATAAAGTATTAATAAATCTGTCACCCGCTGAGAGACAGCTGTCCCGGTTTTTTTTTCGCAATTTCCTCTGCAATTTGAAATGTTCGTTGGTAAACAGCTGATCGAAATGAACACAGAGAGAATCTGCATTTTAGCTCGGGCTTGAAAAGAGATAAAACATGTTCGTGCCGGCTTGACGTGAAGTAGTAATCCAGACCAGCAGCTGTCACATAAATATGATTGTGCTCTCTTTTCTGCGAACATGACAAGCTTGTGATTTATTTGACTAAACACTAGGCAGATTTTTTTTCAATTCAAACGTTCCTGAACACGAGTAGAAATGAAAACGCAGAATTATTTTCAAAAACTGAAATGCTTGCAGCGAGCAAAACAATAGTATTAATAATAATTTCTTTATTGTCATAAGGTATGAGACTTGTCAATTTATACACAGATTATGAGATACATGGTGCATCCGTGTCAACAGATAAAAATTGGTCATTTGAGTAAAATGCATTTACAACATGAAAGTATTTTTAAAACATTTTTTTATTTTATATTCATTTGATTATTTGGTCTTATTGTTGCAAATAGCCAGTGCTTTGTTGTAAAGTTTTATACTAACTCTTAAAGGATTTTTTTTTTCGAATTTTGATGCGTTTTTTCTTAATTTTAAAACATGACTATTTCTTGTCAAATGTCAATGCGTATGAATTACAGTCACTTGACAATTGTTCTCAAATTGTATCAAAAATTTGGGCCCAACCGGATATTGATTTTTATGTAATCAATCCATAAAATTCTTTTCGTTCCGGATCATATTTTCTTGACGCAGAGTTATTTACTTTTATGGTGATTTCACAAGGGTGCTGAAACCAGCAAGCGATGGATGGACTGAGAGCTGAACTGGAAAAATGTGCGACCAAACGGGGATTCGAACCCGGTACTCGTATTCTGGTTCGGTTACTCATATTTCTAGTCTAGCTCTCCTTTAATGATTACCTGTATTCTTAATCATGGATGAGGACAAAAAATGGGCATGCCAGACGTTTCTTAGCAGCGTTATCAGTTTTCTTGGCAGATATTTCCAATAAGAAAAAAATTACACCAAAAAATTAGTAAAAGCTTGCCCGGCTGTCAGGTTTTGAAGTGATTACAAAAAAAAATATGGATGTATTTTCTGCTGAAAAAATAAAAAAAATATTGCTTCAAATTTAAGTTTCAGTAACACAACTACTAGATGCCTGACAAGCTGTCAGCAAAACAGAACAAAAAAACAATCCCAAAAAAACAAAACATTACAACAAATATCAAATGTGTACCAAAAAACCGTTGCGCAGCAACAAGATCCAAAATCCAAAAAAAAAAAAAAAAACTTTAAAATGAGCTTAGAACAGTTGGCAACAACTCTAAAGAAAGATGAATTCCTGTCAAAGATCCTCAAGGACCTCGAGTGTCCCGTCTGCTACGAGTACTACTTCCAAGAGATCTACATGTGCGAAAATGGTCACAACGTGTGCTGCAGTTGTCGGGCACGACTCTCCGAGTGTCCGCTTTGCAAGGGCGCCATCTTGAATACAAGAAACCTCTTTGCCGAACATCTGATTCTTAACTTGGACGTCTTATTGCCGTGCAAGTATGCTTCCAAAGGGTAAGTTCGATCGATGAAATGTTCACTATATTTGAAATCAAACATGGCTTTTTATTACCGGCCAGCAAAAGGGCAGGTTTAAAACTAATTAAATACCATCACGCTCTCCACCGGATTTTGACCATCTCCGAGCGAGAAAGCTTCCACCCGAACACGTGATCACTTGCTGTCAGTGCATTCGTGTGTTTTCCAATTGCACCGTATACATTCTTGGAGCAAGAAAAGTGGACCGGGAGTGACCCGAGAGCGAGCAACTCTGCCAGTTGAACACGTGAAAGTTGCACTGGGACAGAGTCACATGCCCAGTCGAACACGTGAAAGTTGCACTGGGATAGAGTCACATGCCCAGTCGAACACGTGAAAGTTGCACTGGGACAGAGTCACATGTCCAGTCGAATACGTGAAAGTTGCACTGGGATAGAGTCACATGCCCAGTCGAACACGTGAAAAATGCACGGGGATAGAGTCACATGCCCAGTCGAACACGTGAAAGTTACACTGGGGCAGAGTCACATGCCCAGTCGAACACGTGAAAGTTGCACTGGGACAGAGTCACATGCCCAGTCGAACACGTGAAAGTTGCACTGGGACAGAGTCACATGCCCAGTCAAACAAGTGAAAGTTGCACTGGGGCAGAGTCACATGCCCAGTTGAACAAGTGAAAGTTGCACTGGGGCAGAGTCACATGCCCAGTCAAACACGTGAAAATTGCACTGGGACAGAGTCACATACCCAGTCGAACACGTGAAAGTTGCACTGGGACAGAGTCACATGCCCAGTCAAACAAGTGAAAGTTGCACTGGGGCAGAGTCACATGCTCAGTCGAACACGTGAAAGTTGCACTGGGACAGAGTCACATGCCCAGTCGAACACGTGAAAGTTGCACTGGGGCAGAGTCACATGCCCAGTTGAACAAGTGAAAGTTGCACTGGGGCAGAGTCACATGCTCAGTCGAACACGTGAAAGTTGCACTGGGGCAGAGTCACATGCCCAGTCGAACACGTGAAAGTTGCGCTGGGACAGAGTCACATGCCCAGTCGAACACGTGAAAGTTGCACTGGGGCAGAGTCACATGCCCAGTTGAACACGTGAAAGTTGCACTGGGGCAGAGTCACATGCCCAGTCAAACAAGTGAAAGTTGCACTGGGGCAGAGTCACATGCTCAGTCGAACACGTGAAAGTTGCACTGGGACAGAGTCACATGCCCAGTCAAACAAGTGAAAGTTGCACTGGGGCAGAGTCACATGCCCAGTCGAACACGTGAAAGTTGCACTGGGACAGAGTCACATGCCCAGTCAAACAAGTGAAAGTTGCACTGGGGCAGAGTCACATGCTCAGTCGAACACGTGAAAGTTGCACTGGGACAGAGTCACATGCCCAGTCGAACACGTGAAAGTTGCACTGGGGCAGAGTCACATGCCCAGTTGAACACGTGAAAGTTGCACTGGGGCAGAGTCACATGCCCAGTCAAACAAGTGAAAGTTGCACTGGGGCAGAGTCACATGCTCAGTCGAACACGTGAAAGTTGCACTGGGACAGAGTCACATGCCCAGTCAAACAAGTGAAAGTTGCACTGGGGCAGAGTCACATGCCCAGTCGAACACGTGAAAGTTGCACTGGGACAGAGTCACATGCCCAGTCAAACAAGTGAAAGTTGCACTGGGGCAGAGTCACATGCTCAGTCGAACACGTGAAAGTTGCACTGGGACAGAGTCACATGCCCAGTCGAACACGTGAAAGTTGCACTGGGGCAGAGTCACATGCCCAGTTGAACAAGTGAAAGTTGCACTGGGGCAGAGTCACATGCTCAGTCGAACACGTGAAAGTTGCACTGGGGCAGAGTCACATGCCCAGTCGAACACGTGAAAGTTGCGCTGGGACAGAGTCACATGCCCAGTCAAACACGTGAAAGTTGCACTGGGACAGAGTCACATGCCCAGTCAAACACGTGAAAGTTGCGCTGGGACAGAGTCACATGCCCAGTCAAACACGTGAAAGTTGCACTGGGACAGAGTCACATGCCCAGTCGAACACGTGAAAGTTGCACTGGGACAGAGTCACATGCCCAGTCAAACACGTGAAAGTTGCACTGGGACAGAGTCACATGCCCAGTCGAACACGTGAAAGTTGCACTGGGACAGAGTCACATGCCCAGTCAAACACGTGAAAGTTGCACTGGGACAGAGTCACATGCCCAGTCGAACACGTGAAAGTTGCACTGGGACAGAGTCACATGCCCAGTCAAACAAGTGAAAGTTGCACTGGGGCAGAGTCACATGCCCAGTCGAACACGTGAAAGTTGCACTGGGACAGAGTCACATGCCCAGTCAAACAAGTGAAAGTTGCACTGGGGCAGAGTCACATGCTCAGTCGAACACGTGAAAGTTGCACTGGGACAGAGTCACATGCCCAGTCGAACACGTGAAAGTTGCACTGGGGCAGAGTCACATGCCCAGTTGAACAAGTGAAAGTTGCACTGGGGCAGAGTCACATGCTCAGTCGAACACGTGAAAGTTGCACTGGGGCAGAGTCACATGCCCAGTCGAACACGTGAAAGTTGCGCTGGGACAGAGTCACATGCACAGTCAAACACGTGAAAGTTGCACTGGGACAGAGTCACATGCCCAGTCAAACACGTGAAAGTTGCGCTGGGACAGAGTCACATGCCCAGTCAAACACGTGAAAGTTGCACTGGGACAGAGTCACATGCCCAGTCGAACACGTGAAAGTTGCACTGGGACAGAGTCACATGCCCAGTCAAACACGTGAAAGTTGCACTGGGACAGAGTCACATGCCCAGTCGAACACGTGAAAGTTGCACTGGGACAGAGTCACATGCCCAGTCAAACACGTGAAAGTTGCACTGGGACAGAGTCACATGCCCAGTCGAACACGTGAAAGTTGCACTGGGACAGAGTCACATGCCCAGTCAAACACGCAGATCGCTCTCGGTGCACATTCGGGACGTATTGGGGCAGCCAGTAGAACACGTCATTAGTTTAGTTGAATGTTATTAGGTTCCATAATTGGAGTTAATGGAGTCCATCAATCAAATTAAATCAACGTTCCTATTTATGCTTGCAAACAAAGCTGTAATGACCATTCTCATGGACCAACTGTGTTCAAATCAACAGGTGTCTGGAAAAGCTCGCAGGAAAAGCGATGGAAACTCATCTGCAAGCGTGCGAGTACGGTTTCAAGTGTTTTCACTGCGAGCTCGGCGTGCCGGAGCGACAATGCAAGTGGATGGGACACTTTTCACAGCTCTTGGGTAACTAACTTGCAACATTCAACTTGGGAATGAAGTTGTTGGTGCTCACCACTGTGTTCGTTTGTGGACATATTCTCTTCTGCTTTCCTCAATCTTACTATTTCAGTGTTCGCTGGGAATTAAGCGCATAAACATGGCCACCGTTTCTTGTTCTTTTGTAATAGATCAAACTTTGGAGCAGAATAGTTGACGTTTTCATACACCACCCTAAATTATTGTTTTAAGTTGGAACAAAACAAATAAAAACCAACTCAGTTGGTTATTCGCCTTGCTTATTTAACTCTCGACGGCATGGATTTGTGGAGGAATCCTGTTGTTCAAGTTGTACCATTCTTTGAAAGGGACGTTAAACTCTAGGTCCCCTTAGTCTTCGACAGGAGTAACTACGTGCCGGCATCGGATTCTCCCTCCTCCCTTCTATGTTGGATTAGGTGAATTAACATTCTCATCGTCACCCACAGATTTGCAGAACGTTATTAGACCAAATGACCCGTTATCAAAACAGTACGGGATTGAGCCTCAAAAATAAATCAAAGACAGAGGTGAAATCAGCAAATAGGGAAATCTCTATATATTTGAAACGATTTTTTTTTTGTGAGAAAATAATGAAGACGTATTTTTTTATTTTCTTCTAAATCCAACTTTGAATAAAATATACCTGTTTAAAATGTTTGCGTTTGAATCTCGTACGAAAACGAGGGTCGCCATTTTTTATGACATGAAGTGAAATCTGACGTCATTATGACGTCAAAAAACGTTAAGAAACAGAAGCGAACGCAAAGGATACCAGAAAATGACGTCAGAACTACCTGTAGTTAATCACAGCCCGTTTTAATCCTGCCACGAGAATTCATATTTTAGCCAATCTTAAAACAAATATAAATAGAAAAGTTATGATCGGATTATAAAAAGAAAAAATACTTCAGATTTAATTTTAAATGCGTATTTGAACACAATGATAACAATTAAATAATAATCTTAATGAGATTTCCCTATTCTTTTGCAGATCACGTCGAGGCAAGCCACCCTTCTATCACTACCGACGGCACGAAGACAGATATGGCATGCAACACCTACACTGTCACTCGATGCCTTGAAACTCGCCTACTCTACAACTGCTACGGCGAGATGTTTTGGTCCATTCTCTACTACCGACCAGCGAGCAATGCCCACTACGCGTACGTTAAATTCGCCGGGCCGAAAAAAAGCGGGAAATTCGAATATGAGTTTGCGTTCAAAAGTAGTGATGGCAGGCACGAGCTGGTGAAAAGAGGCGAGGTGCTGAACACAACTGAAAGTGTGATTGGTACAAATAAGGTGGTGCCTTTAGATGATAAGATTTTAGGATTTTATATCTCGATGGGGCAGTTAAAGTGTACAGTTAAAGTGCTGGCAAAGACTTGAAGTGGTGTTTGATTATTTTGAATGTTTTGAAGTAATATTCTTAGGTTCTAGAGTCTACCAGTTGGTCTTAGTCTTGTCTACTTGGTCTTGCCTAATTAGTTAAAGCCTGGTATATTTGGTCTCGACGGTCTTGCTCGTTTGGTCTCGATCTTGCCTACTTGGTCTTGGTCTTGCCTACTTAGTCTAGGTCTTGCCTACTTGGTCTACGTCTTGCCTACTTGGTCTCTGAAGCATATATTGACACAAGTAGGTACAGGTAAAACTACATTTTCCTGACATGATCACGGTATCGCTTTCATATCCTACGAGATTATTATTATTATTATTATTATTATTATTATTATTATTATTATTATTATTATTATTATTATTATTATTATTATTATTATAACCACTAAGACCGCATCGTCAACGTCTCGCTACTCGCACTGTCACATGGTCACGGTCACATTTCGGACACTGCTTGTGACATTGTTTCTCAAGACCAAGCACGCGAGACCACACAAAATGGACACGGTCTCAGACATTCTTAAGTTAAATTGGCCGATTGCAGAGTCTGTTTGCATTGCTTTAAAACTGGAAGTAGTCTGGTCGTTTTAACTGATGAATTTAAAAAAATATATATACATATATTTCTGGAAAGGAAGCTAGACTGGAAAAATGTGCAACCGAACCGGGAAACGAACCCGGGATTCCTTTCCATCATTCGCTTGCTGGTTTAAGCTCCCTAATGGAAATGCCAGAAAAACCAAAAAAACACTGAATATGTGTATAGGTATATATTTATTTATTTTTTATTAGAGTATTAAAATTCTCATACTGTAGGTAGGGAGAATGTACAGACTAATTTATAAAATGAACAAAAATACAAAGTAAAATTAATGATAGCACCTACATAATAATAATAAAGTTCAAGTTAAAATATTTTATTACCTAACAGGAATAGTCTATGTTATCAAATAATTGGCTAAACAATTTATATATATATTAATAACTCAAGACTTAGAGCTATCAAATAATGAGAAGATAATCTTAACACACCAAGACATAGCTAGGCTTAGAGGAAATGAAAAATGTAGGCATTCAACTTTCAGTTCAAACACACAAAGCATTTCCAAATTTTTTTGATATTTTTGAAATACTCTTCTCCACATTGCTAAAGCACGACGCATAAATTCTTAAAAAGGACATAAATTAAGTAGCAATTTAAAAAATAAATAAAAGTATAAAAAAGCTGCATTAAAAAAAAATTAAGATTAATCAACCAAAATTACAAATGTAATTTAACTTGAGCGTTCAAATGATAATCGAACGGCTACAAATCACTCTTATCGAAGCAATCGAACAAATTTATCTTCTTCGCAAAGTTTTCCTACAACAAATCATCGTTCAGGAAGAAACTCCCTCATCAGAGTTAATTTCCCTAATCGAAAAGTTAAAACGTGAATAAAGGGCGCTTAAGCCTCGGCCGGGCGAATTAATTAATTAATGGTTGGATTAAAGAAGCTCAAAGAAAAGCGAAATACCAGTGGCGTCCCTCAGGACACCTCTGCTTTGCCATCCTAGCCACTGATGAACAGAATTAAACATTGACAACCTGTCTTTCATCGACAGCCAATCGACCAGAGCCGGTCCTTGGTGCTTTTGGACAGGAGCAGCCAATACAGTGTGTCAAAGTGACAAGACTAAGCGGTGGCCGGTCCTTGGTGCTGTTGGACAGGGGCAGCCAACACAGTGTGTCAAAGTGACAAGGCTAAGCGGTGGCCGGTCCTTGGTGCTGTTGGACAGGAGCAGCCAACACAGTGTGTCAAAGTGACAAGGCTAAGCGGTGGCCGGTCCTTGGTGCTGTTGGACAGGAGCAGCCAACACAGTGTGTCAAAGTGACAAGGCTAAGCGGTGGCCGGTCCTTGGTGCTGTTGGACAGAAGCAGCCAACACAGTGTGTCAAAGTGACAAGGCTAAGCGGTGGCCGGTCCTTGGTGCTGTTGGACAGGAGCAGCCAACACAGTGTGTCAAAGGGACAAGGCTTAGCGGTGGCCGGTCCTTGGTGCTGTTGGACAGGAGCAGCTTACACAGTGTGTCAAAGGGACAAGGATAAGCGGTGGCCGGTCCTTGGTGCTGTTGGACAGGAACAAACTGCGTACCGACAAGGCGTTCTAGGCTAGCTTTAGAAGGTTGTATTTTATTTAAAAGGCAAAAGGTCAACGTTATACAAGGTAAGTTACGACGTCATGTCAGTATTTGTTTCATTCAAGTTCAGGTTTTGTAAATATTCTGTGTTTTAGAAAATATCTGAGATAGATGAAATGCAGTTTGCTACATTTTGTTCACGTCTTCGTTTCTCGGTGGAGGTGCCGCATCAACTGCTCTGCGGGCTGCGTTCAGGGGCTCGGCAAGTTAAAGGGGATATGCTATTGATCACAGCGTGAACGGTCCATCCCATGTGCGAGATATCTTAAAGATGTTTTTTTTGTCCCTTAGTTACCAACTTATGATTCATGAGATGTGACGATATTTTAGGACAAAAATAACTCTCGGTTTTTGACAAGGCGTGATGGAAACTTTTTGTTTCATATTTTTGTAAAATGACCTAACAAAAATTGCAAAACTTAAAAGCTTTTTTGACATAAAAATTGAAATAACATCAATATTTGCAGTTTTTTCGATTAGTTTTCATAAAAATAACATCGGTAAAGCATAGAAGATGGTAAAACCTTGGCTACTTTTTAAGCTTATTCTAAGAAAGACACTGTTTAAGAATGCTAAGTCTCTTAGAGCTAAATATTGATCAAAGCTTGGGTCCAAAATGTGCTCAACTCTTATAGCAATAACGACGACTTGCAATAACGTGCAATAAATATTCAAATTTTTCAGTGAGTTAAGCACATAACTCTGAGTTAAAGAGAACTTTGACCAATGAATGCATTGTGTTGATTATACATGTAAAAACCCTTCATCTGAATGCTTACCAGCGACATTCGGTGGAGTTAGCTCGCACTAAGCCCAGGTTTAAACAAAATCTTCAACTATAAATTGGATTTTTAACTAAAAAACCATCTGAATTTCACTGCATGTGATTGGAAGTCGTCATGGCAACAGTTTCAACAAAATGTTCAACTATAAGTTGGATCTCTAGCTCACAGAAACATCTGAATTTCACTGCATGTGATTGGAAGTCGTCATGGCAACAGTTTCAACAAAATGTTCAACTATAAGTTGGATCTCTAGCTCACAGAAACATCTGAATTTCACTGCATGTGATTGGAAGTCGTCATGGCAACAGTTTCAACAAAACGTTCAACTATGAGTTGGATCTCTAGCTCACAGAAACATCTGAATTTCACTGCATGTGATTGGAAGTCGTCATGGCAACAGTTTCAACAAAATGTTCAACCATAAGTTGGATCTCTAGCTCATAGAAACATCTGAATTTCACTGCATGTGATTGGAAGTCGTCATGGCAACAGTTTCAAAAAAATGTTCAACTATAAGTTGCATCTCTAGCTCACAGAAACATCTGAATTACACTGCATGTGATTGGAAGTCGTCATGGCAACAGTTTCAACAAAATGTTCAACTATAAGTTGGATCTCTAGCTCACAGAAACATCTGAATTCCGCTGTATGTGATTGGAGGTCGTCATGGCAACAGTTTCAATTAACACTTCAACTAGGAGGCGCGATTTTGATAAAATCTGAGCTAACTCTGATACCTATAGATTATTTGCAGTACATTTCATACCGAAATCATAAAAATCATAAAAATCAGTTAAAAATTCGAAATTTGTCACTGAATTTTATATTCTTTGGTCTATTTATAGCACTGACAATTTTTTAAAGAATCTGATTGTTTGGGGTGTATCTGTTTTTAAATACGTGACATTTAACATTATTTTTTTACATAAAATATGCCACTAATGAATTATTTTGCGACAGCTTTCGACACCCAATGCATCCGCCACTGGACGCAAGATTTCACTCTGCATGTAAAGGTTAATCTTGCTCCCGTTTTCCGCGTCGAGTACGTGTAAAATAATTATTATAATGAAGAAAGTTTAGAGCGTTTTTGAGATTAAGCATCCCTTAGTTCCTTGGGCTGACGGTGTCGGATCTCCTCGAAAAAGAATTTTAATGCCTCATTTATATTTTCAAGACGATCTCTTCTAGTTGGAGAGTAAGCTGGCAATTACGTTTTAATAACCATCTTATTGAAGAATGCAGTATTTGTTAAATCCTCTCTTGTTCACAAATATTTCAGTTTTAATCAGTTTCATAATTAGGCACTTACATTGTGTTGAACTCACTCGAAACTTGATGAGTTTGCTGTCAAGTGTATCATTTGAAACTTGTATCATTACAAAGATTGGATGCCTTGATCTAATTTCATAAATAAATACATGCTCCGAACTGCAAGAGACATATCTTTCCGATAGGGGAGCCACCGGTCGCTCTGGGATGGCATGAGGGCCAACTGTCATTTGAAAAAAAAAACACTACAAATTAGCTCAATTAGCTAGTTTAACTATTCGCTTAAGTTTTTGTCGTCCAAAGATATAAATATATTTTTTTTTTAATAAATTAACCTTAATTTTTTTGCACTTATAAGAATCTTCGGAATACTTATGCTGATTTAATAAATATTATAAAAAATGCCGATTTCACCAACACCGTTCAAATCTTGCTTGGTTGGTATTTAAGGGAGGCTGTAGGCCAAAATTGATTTTCCCCTGTTAAGCCGACATTTTGAAATATTTGAAAGAGGATGTTTAGATAAATACACAGATAGGAAGCAAATCTAAATTTGAATTTTATGACGATTTAGGAAGGCTTTGTCCTGTCACATAAAATAAATTTTATTTAGCAGCCGTCACTATTTTCTCTCTGCCCTAATCGCCGTTTAATATTTGAACCTGAAAGGATGGGCGTTTAACTTTTAAACTGTCATTTGGAGATCAAAGTAAGAAGTCCCATTGATATTTTGTTTGTATTTCCAAGTCACCAAATATTCCGTTTCGAAGCAAACTCATTGTTAAAAACTATATTTATTCTTGCTTTTCGTGTGTTGTCTCAGTTTCTTGGTTCGCAATTATTAAAATATCTTTTTTTTAAAGCAAATTACTACACCGGTTAAAATCACCCCTAAACGGCGTTGGTAAAATGGGCCCTTCATCATTTCTAAATTTTAAGTTGGAAACAATGCAGATGATAAGCCCTTGTGCTGGCATCTTATTTCATAGGCATTCTAAATAGCAGTCTTTTATTCCCAATTCTTCCGTCATTCTTTCATAAGAAATTGTTGTATTTAGGTAAAATATGTATTACAACAAAGCTTATAATTGTAGCACCCGATGTCATGTTACGCGCTGCTCAATTTGTGTTGCAGGAAAAAGTGGCAAAAGATTTTTAACATAAATGATCGAACACTGACTCGGTTTTATCACAAAGTTACTGATGCAGATTTAAATTAAATTCATTATATGATCACATGACGAAATTTCTCACTGAGACAACTAGACCCAAACGTGGGGTTAAAAGTCTCAAACATTTTTAGGTCAACTAAGAGACATAGCAATTCAACTGACGGTCTAATAAATCGTTCAAAAATTACATTATGACCAAATGTGTATTTATCAATAAAAATAAATAAAACATTGGAATTCCTTCATTTTTCTAGAAGATATGCACACATAGATAGATTGTCTATCTCCCTTATCATTAAAAATAGTTCGTTTTAAGTTTCACGAAAGCGAAACTTTAAATTTAAAAAAAAAGACTCGGCTTTGTGCATTTATTAGCGCAGCCAGCCAGTTTTTGACGACAAAATCGAAAAGACAGCTTTGAAATTTAGAAGTCTGAGACGCGTTATCCCAAAGGAGCAGCCATGAGCTCCATCTACCTCCTGAGACAAACTCGATTTGGCTCATCTATCTTGCAATTCTCAAAGAATTTTTTTCTTCAGAAACGTAATAAGCTTAAGCGAACATACTTAGGGTTTTTCTTTTCGTTTTGTGTTCTCAACATCCAGGAAAAATGCAAGAGAAAAATCTTTAACGGAGATGACTTCAAGTTTAATCTCAGCAATGCATGCCAAGACGCACTGGATGAAAGAAGACTTTCGAAATACTGCTATCGAATTCCATCCATTGATTATTTACTTTATCAAGGGTTAAAGCAACCCGCAAGGCAAACTCGGCTCCTCCACGTGCAACCACATAAAGTAGACATGAGTCTAAAAACAATCAGAAATTTAGTTGTTCTTCACTTAGCATTCAAACCCCAGCTCACAAAAGTTTTTGTCAAAACCAGCGCTAAGGTCAAATTAAGTAGACATGAGTCTAAAAACCATAAGAAATATTCTTTCGTACACTTCTTCACTTTTAAGACAATAATGTTTAAATTAAAAAATGTCCTTTACTCAGAATTGAATTCGCTTAAAATTTCCAATAAAGGATGTGCATCTGAGAAGATTCACTTATCTATAAAAATAGACGCCTCGTGTTCGATTCGAAATGATTCAATGATGCCGTATTTACTCTTGAACGAGTAAATTCTCTAGTGAACTGTAAAACAAAACTTTATTTATTCTTTTGGGACCGATAGAAAAGTTTCGCCCATCTGCGGTCTCGATTCGTGGGGTTGATCACAACGTATGCAAGATATTGCTCCAAGAAGAAAACTGATCATAATATTTTATGATACTTTCTTGGCATAAGTTTATGTTTTCATAAGTTTTTAGAATATATAAAAAAATATATATGTAGGTGGGTAACCTAACCTAAGTGGGTAACCTAAAATTGATGGAAAATCTAGAATTGAATTTAGAAGAAATTCGATAAAAAATGTACATAATTTTATATTTTTGAATTTATCTCCTAAATAACTTAAAAAACTATTTCATAATACGCATATTTCAAACGGCAGTGAGATGTTAAAAAAACTGAAGATTACATTTAGGAGTTATGTATTTTACAAATTGACCATAGCGTATAGGTAAAGGATATAAGTAAAGGTCGTAACAGGGTAAAGGTTGAAGGGACAGCATTAATTTTAAACTTTCTACTGAGCAAACGAGCCGGCAACAGAAAGGAGGTGCCACCCAATGGCAAACATTTTAACAAACATAACTATCAATCGTTGAGGTTTAGAAACATAAATATTAATTGAGATTAACTGGTCTCAATTGCGAGTAAATATAATAGTTTGTGAATAAAATCTCATAAAAGTAAGAAACTAGTTGAATTTGGTAGCAGTTTTTAATAAATAATAAATATTTCAAATATCAATTACAATTATTACATCACAAAGGCCGCGTTCATCGTCCCAGGCAGTCTGCTTTAGTGAAATAATTTTGCTATTTGGTGGATTGCATGATATATACTGGCAAATAGTCTGCGAAAATGATTTAAAGGATAGGTATAGTTGACAATTTCGCTTTCACAAAACTTTTACAGAAGTAACAAATCAATATCGGTAAGCTTTTAAATCAGACTTTTCTCTAAGATGTCCTGCAAAAATAGTTTAGACACTTGGTTTTTAGACTCATGTCTACTTTATCTAACCTTAGCACTAGTTTTGACAAAAACGATTTTTAATAGGTTTTGAATACTAAGTGAAGAATAACCCTTGTAACTATCCTAGTCCGTGATAACCTTTGATAACCTTAGAGCAGCCCTCAACAAAGTAACAGGTACAAGTTACAAAACGTTCGGGAAATTTAGCTGTTCTTCACTTAGCATTCAAAGCCCAGTTCAAATAGATTTTGTAAAAAGTTCAAAAGCTTATTTACACAAAAAATTTGTGAAGCTTTTTAAGGCTTATGTCCCTTGCTGATATTAAATAACCTGAAATGTCAATAATTTATGTGATTTCCGTGACAATTTGAAAGTTATTGAAACAGGTTTTCAACAAATTTTGACCATTTAAGCGATGAAAACTATGAAAACCACAAAGAAATACAGATAAATACTTTAAAAAGATCAAGGACTCTTTGAAATATTTCAAAACATGAGACTTTGAGATGGTGGTCTTTGCTTCAAAGTCTCTCCAAGGCAACCTCTATCCAGGTTATTTGAGATAATTTATCTAGGTCGGGACTGATACGTGACCATCATACACATGACCAGTTCTGTTCGGGAGAGAGGTTGGAGGGACGAAAGTTAAGCAACACTGCGCTGGGTCAGGTATTGGATGGGTGACCATCATACACATGACCAGTTCTGTTCGGGAGAGAGGTTGGAGGGATGAAAGTTAAGCAACACTGCGCTGGGTCAGGTATTGGATGGGTGACCATCATACACATGACCAGTTCTGTTCGGGAGAGAGGTTGGTGGGATGAAAGTTAGTACAGCAACTTCACTCGCCTTGCTTATCAACCTCTCGACAGCATGGATTTGTGGAGGAATCCTGTTGTTCGCGTTGCACCGTCCTTCGGAAGGGACGTTAAGCCGGTGGTCCTCTTTGTAGTCTTCGACAGAAGCAGGATACGTGCCGCACTGGGTTTCCCCTCCTTCCTTCTAGGTTAGGTTAGGTTTATCATTATCACTCATTCACCGACGTCATTATACCAGTGCCACAACGGCTCGTTGTCAAAACAGTGCGTCGTTAAACACAATTACCAAATCATCAGATTCACGTGGTATTTTTTTTTGCAAACATGATTTTGAACATCATCTTTAAAAACTCCGATTACAAAAATGTTTATAAATATGCATGCTTTTGTACTGTATGTATTCAAAGACTGCATATCTAGGACAATCATAATTGTTTTCATTATTCAAAGATGTTACTAACGGAGACAACTTGGGAACGTCCTTAAACTCCAAGTTTTTTTATATTGAGCTAAAAGAAAATAATAAATTCCGTCTGAAGTTTATTTACCAAAAACATTTCAGACTCTGCGATGCAAAAGAAAACGCAAGCGATCTTTTCAAAAACTTTCAATCGTAAACCAGTTGCGCGTGTGTTTGCTCTCACGGGACGACAAGGGTCAGAAGTACATTCAAATAAATGTTTTCTACGATTTTCCGAGCCTATTTTTAGCTATAAATGAGACTTTATGTTCGCCTTGAGCAACCAAACCATAGGGAAGAAGCAATATTGTTGTTTTGCTTGAAAAAAAAGATGGAATAAAGTAAAATTTTGCATGCATGTTATAGATTAGGCCCGGGGTTGTCACGTATAATGTCATCCATTAATGTGTTCCGCATCTTCAGACATTTAAATCGTAATTAAACAAGAAATTTTCGGTGAATTTTTTTTCTTAATTTCAAATTGGTAAGCGATTTATTTGCCTTTTTTGAGAGACATGTCAAAATTTGTGCATAGAGGCCTACAGATGCAAGTTTTAGATATTTTCTTGTCGTGGGTTAAGAATAGGAGACATTTTAGCCGCTTTGAGGCTTATCAAGAAATCAGATGTTAAGGTGATATGTGGGTGAATAGCAAGAATAATAACGCGACTACTCTAGTCTAAAAGTATGGAGGAGAAATGCGGTGCCGGCACGTAGCCTACTCCTGTCTAAGACCAATGGGACCACCGGCTTAACTTCCTTTCTAAAGTATGGAACAACGCGAACAACAGGATTCCTCCACAAATCCATGCTGTAGAGAGGTTGATAAGCAAGGCGAGTGAAGTTGCTGTACTAACTTTCATCCCTCCAACCTCTCTCCCGAACATAACTGGTCATGTGTATGACGGTCACCCATCCAATACCTGACCCAGCGCAGTGTTGCTTTACTTTCATCCCTCCAACCTCTCTCCCGAACAGAACTGGTCATATTTATGATGGTCACTTATCCAATACCTGACCCAGCGCAGTGTTGTTTAACTTTCATCCCTCCAACCTCCAAAGAACAGAACTGGTCATGTGTATGATGGTCACCCATCCAATACCTGACTCAGCGCAGTGTTGCTTAACTTTCATACCTCCATCCTCTCTCCCGAACACAACTGGTCATGTGTATGATGGTCACCCATCCAATACCTGACTCAGCGCAGTGTTGCTTTACTTTCATCCCTCCAACCTCTCTCCCGAACAGAACTGGTCATGTGTATGATGGTCACCCATCCAATACCTGACTCAGCGCAGTGTTGCTTAACTTTCATCCCTCCAACCTCTCTCCCGAACAGAACTGGTCATGTGTATGATGGTCACCCATCAAATACCTGACCCAGCGCATTGTTGCTTAACTTCGGAGATTTCACGAGAACCGGTGTTTCCAACACGCTAAACCGTTCAGTGATTTTATTGTACTGTTCTTGTCTTTTTTCACCAATTAGGTAGAAGAAAAATAAAAAATCTTTGCGATTTTACATCGTTATAGCTTTCAAACAGATTGCCTTTTGCGATGCCATTTCTGATAGACTGTTAACGGGAAACGTACTTGAAATGGAAAAAAAAAAACAGAAAAAGGGATATTACATATTTAAGTGTTCAATTGATTTCTTACTCTACTACTTTGTTTACAAAAGAATATCTTTGACAATTCAAACGCGAATGTTTTGATTGAACTTTCGACAACAGCTCTAGAATCACTGGCTTTGATGCACCATTGAGTTTGAAAGTTCACCTAAAATACTTTTAAAAACATCATTGTTTATGACGTTGTATTTAGAAGAGAAATAACGCACATTTAATATACCGACAAAAAGTTCTGTTGAGGTCAGATAATGCACTTAAAGCAATTAAAAAAATATCCATGAAAGGTGAACATTTGCTTTATATATAATAGAGTTAATTTGTTTATATAATAAACCATTCAGTTTATATATAGGTCAGTAGTAATTAAAGCTATGTCGATGAGCAAACGAGGCTGGCAACATGTGGTTACGATAGGTACCACCCGATGGCGCTAGCAACAGTCCTTTAAAAAAAAACTCCACAATTAAAAAATAACGACTTTGAATATCGAAACAAGTCTTAACCCAGTCTTAAATGCGAGTAATCTGCGAGAAATAATTAACATATTCTTCTGGATACTCGACACGACGGTGACTCAACCTAGAAGCATTCTTTATTTTTGTCGTGGTAAAGTTATTTGTCTTTTATTATTAACAACACTATAACCGTCTCAAAAATCGATGCCCAAACGCAGACTCGAACCCCGATCTCCACCTGTCGCTGGTGTTGCTCTAAACCATTGAGCTACTTGGACACTGGCTTTTTGAGACGATTTTAGTGTATTTGATGAGAATGACAGTTCTCCACTAAAATCGCCTCATAAAGCCAGTGTCCAAGTAGCTTAATGGTTCAGAGCGACACCCGTGATAGGTGGAGACCGGGATTCGAGTCCGCGTTTGGGCATCAATTTTTAAGACGGTTATAGTGTTGTTAATAATAAAATACCCCGCGCATTGCAAGCGTTTGCAATTTAAATAAGATTTCATCCTAAGTTATTTGTCGGCCATTTATCGCTCAGCAATTTAAAATTCTTCGCATTTTACAACAAGCTCTCATACAAATTCGAAGATTTTAGGTCGAAAGCGATAAAATCCACGTCTAGCACATTTTCAATTGTACCTGTAGGTAATAAAAATAACTGTTTTCGCACAATCAGATAAGTTCCGTTCAACAGAATCGAATTCCGTTAGCTCTATATAGATATTACTTCCTTTATTTTACAAACTCGAATAAGTCACTGCGCTTTGAAAAGAAAATTCGTTCTCTTTTTTATCACCTTTGTTTTATAACCCAGCTAGAAAGCTCTGTTTCTCGTTCAACACCCACTGCAACAATTCGAGGATTCTGAAGCAATTCCTTCAACTGCTTTACTTTGGCCAAAAAAAAAAATAAATAAAAAGAACAGAAACTGCTTATTGCACTTGAGCGCAATTGCGTTAAAGAGATAAGATTTGTTCGTTTCTTTTTGTTTTTCGAATTCAAGATAGTTTTCTCCTTGATTTTACCCCAAGAACGGCTGTGAGAATGATATCGGCGGATTTGCTTTGCTCCATTTTACAAACTAGATTTTGTGTTGTAACATGCATCAAATGTTTAAAGATGCAAATGTGAATCTCATCTATTCTTACCATAATAGAAAATAGTTTTTCCGAAGATGTTTGGCTTTTGGTTACCATGGCGTATGCCCAAATTTGTTGATTGTTAAAACCGTCGCTATGTTTAGAAACAAATTTGTTGGACAGTGGAATGCATATTGAAAATATTGTATATTGCATATATTGCGTATTGAAAAACACATTTTTTCGCTATGATGGTTTTTAGACTCATGTCTACTTGCTTTTTTCTTGGCACTAGTTTTAACAAAAACTATTTGAAATGGGTTTTGAATGCTAAGTAAAGGGCTACTAAATTTCCCGACGTTGACATGTTCCCGTAACATGTACTAGTTACTTCTTCAAGGGTTAGAGCAGTCTAGTACATGTTACGAAACGTCGGGAAATTTAGTTGTCCTTTACTTAGCATTCAAAACCCATTTCAAATAGTTTTTGTTACATTTTTGCCATTTTTTTAATTTGGCTTTTCTGATGAGATTTAACCAAAATATTTATAAAAATATCAAAAAATAAAATATGCATACTTAACAAAATTTAAATACTATTCATAATCATTTGAACGACCTTACTGGAAGAACCGTTAGGGAAATCTACGCATGGTTTCATGGCGTCGTCATCAGGTTGCTTGGTTTGGCTTCCAGGAAAGAAGGAAACGTTGTCTCGTTCCTGTAATCAATTATTAGAGAGAAGAACTGAAACTAATTGAATCGCCTGAATGAACAAGCTGCAGAAAAAAACAATAAAACAACTATGACAGCTTTTTTAAATAAAGAACAGCCAGCTAAAGTTGAAAAAAAAATATTGTTGTCATTTTGTATTTTGTTTACAAATTGTAGATGTCGTTGAAAATTAATCAAGTTTAAGTTGGAAATCCGGATCAAAAAGATCAAACATTATTAATATCAAACGGACAAAAGACTAAAATTAAAGATCCTGCAATTGACTAAATGCCAAACAAAGTGTTTTTTTATCAATTTTTTATCAATTTTTATCTTGCACCATAAACTACTCCAAAACTAATACTGTAAATCACTAAAATTCATAGAATTTTTATTTCTCTATCCCCTAACCCCCCCTAACCCCCCTACTTAAACCATCTTAGATTACCTATTGTCATTAGTCCTTTTGTCTTATTGTCAATTAAAAAAATATGTAAGTGTGCAACACATAAGTATTATCTAGTATTTAAATAGTTATAAATATGTATTGCTTTATCGTCAAACAATGTATTTTATCAAAATAATAAATAACAAATCAGTAATTACAATCAGAGTTCCCAAAGCTCTATTAGTGAAACAAGTCTAAAAAACTCCGTTGTAAATAATCTTGAATATAGCAATTACAGACTTTCGTACCACAAAAATAATAAAAAACCAGTAACAAATTTGCTAACAGTGACATTCCTGTACAATTCGCTGAGCTGCAAAACCCCGATCCGCACCAAGAAACCTTTCAGAGTCCAGAACTCCATACACTCACACCTGCCATTCAAGACTCGCTCGGTGCCAGGTACCAACGTTCAATCTTTCCCCGACGATCCGTCTTCTTCCGCTTCTTACGTTCCTTTCCACTTGAATGACGTCACTTCTCAGGTCTCTCTTGATGTCTCGCCGCCCCCTCTCCAAACCCCAACAAAGAGGAACTCCTAAAGCGATCTACGAACAGTCCATGTCGTACTAGAAGGTATAACGCTTGTGTCAAAAAGATTGATCGATAGGTGGTGTTAAACGGTGCACTGTAATGAGTACTAATATTCATATCATTTTTTATATCAAAGCATCCGGGAAATAAAAGATCGCTTGTGACGCCGCCTGCTTCTGTCCAACAGCACCAAGGACCGGCCACCGCTTAGTCTTGTCCCTTTGACACACTGTGTTGGCTGCTCCTGTCCAACAGCACCAAGGACCGGCCACCGCTTAGCCTTGTCCCTTTGTCATACTATGTTGGCTGCCCCTGTCCAACAGCACCAAGGACCGGTCACCGCTTAGCCCTGTCACTTTGACACACTGTGTTGGCTGCTTCTGTCCAACAGCACCAAGGACTGGCCACCGCTTAGCCTTGTCCCTTTGACACACTGTGTT